>CM049374.1:12394872-13072372 GCA_026937815.1 Etheostoma perlongum
GTCACTGCAGCTGGCCACGGCGCTTTCCATGATGTCACATTTTTAAGCCCGCTCGGCTGCCGCTGCTGTAAAAAGTCCTTACCCTCCTTTTTCTGAAGGATTGGCTGGATATTCGGATTGTTTACCGGTTGGATGGAAGGTGTCTGAATGCACCCTCCTTATATCAACATCCTCCTATTCCTCCTTTTCCCCTCCTTTTCTGAAACATCATCTGTTTCAGAAACATCCAGACGGAAGATGATGGCGCTATGCTTAGCGTGCCCCTGAGTGCAATTCATCATGGAATCAGGACCCTCCTTTTCTGACACCTGGTGTGGATGTCCTCGCAGGTCTAACTGGGGAAACATGGGGATGGATTAGCTGGGTGTGCCTCTACTCCAGCACCTGGGGATGATTTGGTCAGCAGAAGTCAGCATCAGGAAGAGGACTCCAGTCTCTCTCCTCTATGCTGGCAGTGTCAGGAGCCACCGCAGGAAGTCAGCAACAGACGCTCCATGCTCTTCGTTGGCGTCTGGTCAGGTGTTTGGTGGTCCCCTGCTGGGCTGTTGGTCTCATGCTGTGTGTGGGGTGTCCTTTCCTGCAGGGCTGGTAGCCTAGTCAACAGCACCCAGAATGAACTTGTTCCACCTGGATCTGGATTTCTTGAACAGCTGAAGCCATCAGGGTGGACCAGTTTCTGCTTTCACCTGTGAATAAATGGTTTTGACAGACTTTTTGCTTTTCAAAAGTCATATTAGTATTTCATTCTGGGAGGAAAGAACTGTGATATGAGTTTGTCTTTGATCTGTCCATTAATTTCTCATGGAGGGAGAAATCTTTTCCTTGGTCTCTGTGTTTTCCAATATCCTTAACACAAGAGGCAAAAACTTCAGCCCAAAACACAAAAAATATGAAATTACCCGTCCAAAAATCATCAATCCATTCTAATATATACGTGCATACCACCAATCACAAATACATATATTCAAAGAATAAAAACCCACCGCAATTTTTCCACTATAAAATTCCCAATATCTCTCTTAATGGTTGGGCTGCTCATAGATTCTTTCAATTGAGATTTCAAAATTCTGACAAATTGCTATTTTTTAAGCAAATTAATGTCATTATTAGTCTTGCATCACGTTTTGTGCCACAACACTCTCAGAAGAAGATTGTTTTAACATTCTGTGTGGCCAGCACAGAAGTTAAGCAAATCTTTAATTTTTTCCTTTTTATAAACTGTTTTACAAACTAGGGAGAAAAAAATAAACATCAAACCAAAGAAAAAGCAGCAGAAAATTTACTGTCTTGACTAAAAACGTGCAATTCTACCTCTACAGAAAATCAAAAGTTTGAGTGAAAGAAAATAAATAAAATAAACCTAAATCATGGGAAACAAAGTTCAGAATGAATATAAATGCAATGAACGCAAAAATGTTGAAAACCTCTTATTTATCATTTCAAGTCAAAAAAAACAATCCAATTGAGTCAAAATTCCAAATATGCATTATCCATTTAAAACCCTAATAAGCTATAATCCCTCTCTGGTACATTTTCTTCTAATGTCCAGTTGCTTAAGGCAGCTCAATTTATTTTCCCACCACTTTTCAGTTGACTTTACTGGAATGCTTAATTTGACTTGTAATGAGCTTTATCAATTCATTCAGACACAATATTACTCATAACACCAAACCAAAAGAATAAAAAGAAACAGATGAATCCAAAATAAAAATGCACTTATCAATTACAAACATTTGAGGACATCACACAATGCTAAATGTCACCATGATTCTTTGATGACAATGACCATTCACTATTAAGACTGTCTGAGTAGATATGCATTGCTTTAATCTGTCTGCATCGAGGTGTGAAAACCCCCAGTCCCTCCTTTTCAGTCCTTCATTAACACTTAATCAGGGAACAGGAAAAAGGATTTTTAAGTTAAATCAGACTATTGTTCCAATCTTTGTCCCCATAGGACAACACCAAACATGAAATAGAAGATGTAATCAACTGAAACTAATTATTTTAAATGTTCAATGTTTGACAAATGTTCATCCATTCTCAACTGCTAGCTGCTCATTATGCATTTTCTGAGGAACTCCAATAACTCTTCACCCTCCATTCACACTTTTTCAGCAGTTCCTCACAAGACATCAAGCCCGCCATTCTGTGGAACATTTCAAGTCATACATACCACAATCTCATCAGAAATGGAACTCTCACAGTTCAATTTCAGCTTATTCCACAAATAATTTTTTTCCCAATCACTACAGGATAGGCGTTAATGAACGCTTTTTCCTGTTTAAAAACACACTGCTTAGAACATTCACGCTCCCAATTCGACAAACATTTATACAATTAATTATGTACAGTCAATATCAGGACAGCTGGAGCCGCCTTCTGCAAGCTCCCGGTAACACAGCTACAGTTTATCACCAAACGCACATCCCACCACCACATAAATGTATTTACATTAGGCGCCTCTGTAAATGTATTTACATTAGGCGCCTCTGTACAATTCCTAAGTGTATCTTTTACACAATTCGACTATATTTATCAAATCATTTCCTATTCTTACTATGGTCACGAGGAAATAACTGAGGACCCCTCATGGTTCTCAGCCCAGCCGCCGCATAGGTAAGCTCTCCAGGCCAGATCCCTCACAGTAGACTGGCTTTAAGAGACTTCGTTTTTCCTCCGTGCCCCACAGAGACTAAAACTCTGTCGCCGTCTGGTCTTTTTATTTAAAATTTATCACGGTTCTAACCTGGCCATCTTTCATGAACTTTTTACAAATTTTTCTTGTGACCCCGGTCGACTCCTTTCACGAACACATAAATCTTAAATTTAACAGGTCAAACTAGGTCGGCTCTATTCCGATCACATAAACCAAACGTTTATACAAGTTCACCCGGTCGACTCTTTTCACGATCACTTTAAATTTAAGATTTAACAGAATTCACCGGCCGACTTAACGGACTTCTAAATCAGTGCACACGACTCAAACGCTCATATCCTCTGGTCTCTCCTCCCTTTTAAGCTTCACACATAACAGTTACACACAATTGCTTTAGCTCATCCTCATCACTGCTTCAGTTGTTTTTACAGACTTACGGCGGTGATGACTGCTGAATCGTCACGTCTACATGTTTTCACATCTACCTATATGCAGTGTTTTGATAAAACAGGGTTTCTGCTCACCTCTCAGTTTTTCGGGCCCATGTGAAAATTCAGCAGCTCACCATGATCCCGTCTTTTGAATTTGTCCGTCCTTTTCCTCAGAGATCACGTCGGGGTCACCAATTGTTAAGTTTTTTTCTCAAAAGTAACATCGGGTTCAGTCGGATCTCTGAGGAAGGAGGCTGAGGGTCAAATTTGGAATTAAGAAAAGGTTTATTGCAACAGCACGATGAGAGGATGATAAGACAAAGACAAAGACAGACAAACATAATAACACTGCAGCTGACAGCGGACTGGATCCATGCTTCCCCACGATGGAGTCACGTGAAACCAGTATTGAAAATTCCTAAATCACACAGTTTTATCCCCTGCACCTTGGGGCGGTTCCTTTTTACCTGGCCCAGTCAAATCTATTCTCATTGGTCCGCCGTTGTCATGACAGCATGCTGAGGGCATCTTCGCAGTACAATGAGAATAAACATGCCGCAAAACCTCTGCCCCTTTGGGGTCGCTTTGGTTGCAGAGCAAAAGGTTCTGTTGTTTAAATGTGAAACTAACATCAACAGTTTAATTAGCATTGTATTGTCTTAGCCCAGACTAAGACCCCAGGGGACAGGAGACAGAAGGCCACCTTTTGGTGTTGTAGCAGGAAGCTCCTTTGCATATGTTAAATGCCAGACTTGAGCAGATCAATTATTTACAGTCAGAGAAATAGAGGGGGGGAATGGGGGACAGAGACATGCATATTTCTCTAACCTGGCTCCTTCAGACATTTTAACTTTTTAAAACTCAACAATAGGAAAGGGGCACCAAAGGAAGGAAGATGGTTCATGCAGATGAATCAGTTTTTGATGCACATTTATGATCCGATTTAAAACTGATAAGAGAGGCTTTGCTGAATGTGACGTTACAGATTCCACTGTTTGGGATGTTTTTGCATGTGAGCATCCCTCCCCCCATCCAGCTTGCTCCTTTGTTTCCTGTAAGAGAGGCATTGCAGTACTGATAACAACTGATCATATATCATGTGTGTTATGACAGATATGATCGTTACTATCTCAGGCTCCTGCCAGGAAGTTTGCTGCTTTTTATGACCTTTACTGCCAACACTAATACTTGTTGCCAACTTTGTAAATGTCCGATCCATGTAAGCTAAAAGCTATCAGAATGACCTTCACACAATGGTAAATGGCTTAACTTGACAAGTTTGGATAATCACATGGGCCTAGGCAGCACAAGGTTTTGTTTGTAGCATTAATGATAATTGGTCATTATCATTTGTCATGATAATAGTCTTGCATAGCCAGACCATCCTCCACAGCGCTGCGAAAAAAGGTCTTGTTAGTTCACACAGCGTTCTGGAATGGGAGATAAAGGTGTTTTGGTTTATTGGCATTTCTTAAACCAATCACAATCGTTCAAAAGTTGTTTTAGTCGTGCAACAGAAAACATACGGAACTTCCGGTGTCACCGGGACTACACAACTAAAGCCCAATGCCAACCAAAAGGCTAAGCATCAAAACCTGGGTCCTGCATTTTTACACGTATAATAATTTCAAGCCTAACACTAGTTGTCGTCTGAACCACAGCTAGGGTTGAGATTTCGATGCCTCGTTTCTGTGACATGTAAATGCCCGTGGTCCTCTGAGATAGACGTTAGAGGCTTAAGCACGGTTAAAATGCTGATAGCTAAACTGTCTAATGTGTGGCTGTATTTCTCTGCAAAAGAGAAACAGTCTGCAGCTAAAAGATTGAATAAAGACTGAAGATATCTTCCAAATGATATGATAATTGGACAAGTTAGTTAGTTTGGACTAATTAGTTACGCCTTGCGTGAGGCAGACAGACAAGTGTGTGGTAGCTAGCTTGGTAAATTACCATTAGATCAGTCGTCTATCTATACAGTTAAAATTACTGATGAATTTGTGGGTTAGCCCAGAGTTGTTAACCGTGGTCAAAACAGTCATACTAAAAATAACTGAGCGTGTTGAATGATGTCATAATCTTATGTTATCCACAAAGAAGTTAACGTTTTAGCCCTAGCATTAGCTACTTGCTTGTCAACCAGCGGCTTTACCGTGGGTACCAAAGCACTTTTCCTCTATCGTTCCCCCCTACAATTGTCCATTACGGTTACCATTACCATTATTCTTATGTCTCATTCCAACAAGTTAATGAACCACTGAAAGGATTTTGGAAACATTTTAAGGTGCAAAAGAATCTTTGGTGTTGGATCGATCGATATTGAAATCCATCAATATCAATGAATAAGGTGTCTGTTGTATTACTGTGTTGCAAAGTGGGATGTAATCAATGACAAAACAATGCCTTGTGTTGCCAAGTTGTATTACATTTACTGAGGATAACACTCCTCAACCCCCACCCACCCCCCCTCCCAAAAAAAGAGGCAAGGTTTGTATTGAATCGTGGGTCAAATTTTGTGATACAAACCAAATACTGGGTTTGGTGTATTGTTCCAGCCCTAATAATAATAATACCGGCACAAACTATACTAAACTACAATAATAACATAATAGGATGGATGACTGTGTGAAAAGTGTAAAACAAGTAAGACGTTAGTTTAATAAGTAACTTTGGAGATAGGAATAATGACTCTCTCATGTGTGTATCCAGTGACAATGCAAATATCCACCCCTCCCTCCCTCCCTCCCTCCCTTTTTCTGGCACAGATTGTGAAGTTTCCAGTAAGTTACGTGCTACAGACTGATTCTGGCCTGTTGCCAAATCTACCTGCCAGACAGGTATGTTGACCTAGTAGGAGGAGAGTTGTGTTCTTCTCACCTTACGACTATTATTACAGAGTGAAGACTAAATACCTGATTTAAATACCTGGGTTGGTGCTGTTGAAAGGTCTCTCACTTTAGTTAGGGTTAGCAGGTTCTTTTGAGTGAAAGATTAATACATTCTTGGATCATCAAATGTAGAGCAACAAAGAGACACAGATCAAAAAACATTACCTTTCTCCACCTATCACCATCAACCACCTTCCCTGCTGCGGAAACTCTGACACATGACTTCCTTGCCCACACGTGACCACATCAGTCCCGTCCTCCAGAACATCCACCCGCTCCCCGTTCCCCAACGCATCCAGTTTAATCCTCACAGAGTCCCCCATAACCAGGTTCCGTCCCACCTCACAGACCTGCTCCACCGTCACCATGAGAAATTCCAAGAGCCTTTTTAAAATGTGAATGGGTACGAGAATGACTCGATGTGATTGTATTGCGTACTGACTGTTTTGTTCTTGTGGTTATTATGTCTAGCTTGTATAAGTTATTATTTTGTTTGATATAACTGAAAAATACAATAATAATGTGTATATGTATGTGTGTATGAATATGTATACGGGTATGCATGTGTATATGTGCCTGTATATATGCAGGTATGTGTAAGTATGAATGTATAAATAAGTGAAGACTTAAATTGTTTGTATATAACATTTGAACATGGAAATCTTTATTGGAATCATTTACAATCATTTTGTAAAGCTATGTTTTCATTTTGTTTTAATGTTTTTCTTGCTTGTCTTGAAATGTGCATGCTCTTATTTATCTTTTATTTTTAACATGTTCAAAATAAACTTAATCAAAAAAAAGAGACACAAATAATATGTGCAGATGTGGAACTGAACTTAGAACTGAGTCTACTAGTGAGCAAGCTAACTAACTAGCCAGCCAGTCAGCTAGTTAGTAAAAAGTAACGCCACACTCTTGTCACAGCATAGAAAAGCACAACGCTTCCTTTGATCAGCTCATTTTCTATAACCAGTGTGTAGCATAAAAGCACAATGAGTGGAGTTAGCAAGCTAGTTAGCTAACTATCCAACAAGCAAAGTATATTTCCACAAGTCGGCTAATATAGCGGACTTGTGGAAAGATACATAATTTCTTTTGTCATGACTAATTTATTGACTCAGCATCATCTGTATTAAAGAAAACAATCAATGAAAACAATTATTTGATGGTTAAAGTGAATAAAACAGCCTTCCAGCCTACTTACTAAAGCCTTTTGATATCTCCCACAAGTCCCACAGGAGTAAAACCAAGCAGTGGACCAAACAACTGTGAGGGAGGGGGGGGGGAGACTCAAAACACATTGCTTCTGCCCCGTTTGCATCTCTATTGTTTTACACAATTATTTTTATTATAAAGTATTTATGATTTACAATACACAGCTTGGTTTTAATGATAATTCTAAGGGGGGGGGGGCGTATGTTTTGTGTTGTTGTATTGCTTCACCTGCTTTTATTGTACTTACCATGGTTTTCCTGTAAAGTGTCTTTGAGTACTTTGAAAACCGCTAAATGAATAAAATATTTATTATTATTCTTAATAGTATTATCATTATTATTATTATTATTTCCTTAGTATGTGCCATTTCTGAGACTGTAGATGTTGTTTTTTTAACCCTGTGAATGCTGGATGGTGAGTTTTAGCCACTTCAGGGCTCCTATCAGAGAGCATGAGTCACCAGTTGCAGTCCTTTAAGGTGAATACAGATGTGGTGAGAATATTTTTTATGTCAGTTATATGTAGTGTTTGGAGTTTATTGTGTGGTGGTGGGGGGGGGTTGGGGAATGCTGGGGTAACTGAGAGGGCCAGGATTGATTGAGTGACTAAAAGGGCTGGGAAAATGGTAGGAGAGTTAAATACATGATGATCATCTGGTAAAAATTACACAAAAAATAACGAGGGACCCGGATCACCCTCTCCATGGTAATCTGACCGGCAGGGCAATGGAGCGTAGTGGTAGGCTAAGACCTCACATCACAGCTGATATGCCTATTATTATCTAATAACAGATCTAATCAAACTAAAATACTGAAAGAAAATGTACAATTATCACACTATGTAAATAAAATGAATATCCTCTCCAGCACAGCACCAAAAACGAATCACACACTAGCTAGCAACATCTATAGGTATGCAGCGGGAAATTAGCAAGCTAGCAAAACACAGAACAGCTATACTGCTTCCCATCACAGAGTAAAACATTAGCATAACATTTAAGACAGAAACAGCTTAAGGATAGCTTAATCTGCTGTCACAATAGCTAGATATAAGTAACAATTTACATCGTCTTTGACTTCTGTACAGGCAACTGCCGTAATGAAAATAACACAAAGCGTTTTCTGACATAACTTATGTAACTAACGTAGCCATAACTAACGTTGTTGTAACTAACGTTGCCGTAACTACACAGTTTCTGTAGTATGAGGAATTCACAACAGTAGATTTTTAGAGAGGGGGGGGGGATGGAGGCTAGGGGTGTGGCCTTGACCAACTGCCATGCAAACAACTAGAAGTTTTTTTTCCCAGAATGCATGTATAAGGTATGACAATGTAAGAATATCGTATTGGTCCGAATATAAGACCCTGACGCTCTCTAAAGGTATACAAACTATATGTGAAAGCAACCTAAATGTCCAGTTAGTGCTCAAAGTGCAAGTAGTTGCTATGTCAACACGCTCCCAAGCACCACTAACTCTATGTGGGTGCACAAATTCATTTCGCTGTTCCACTTTCAGGTGCATGACTGGGCGCTGAATCTTGGCAGTCGTTGGCACCTAAGGAAATTCTTTACAAACGACAAGCCATCCAGTTGTTATCAAACCATCTCATCTCTGACAGACCAGACCTGTTGGACAACCAAGCTGAAACCAAAACCACCATCAGTCGGTCGGTGTCAGTGTCAGTTGGAAGAAGCAGACAGAGGCATGAACCACAAAGCTAATTTTTGCTGCTAAATGTTGGAACTCTAACAATGGTGAATTGATAAAGTCTTCATTCAGTAGATAACTCACAGCTCTCAAAGGCCATGAGTCATTATGCAGTCACAATGCAATTACACACACACACACACACACACACACAAATACACACACAGTGCCCCTGCACCATCTATTAACATAGATTGTCTTTTTTTACTCATGCATGTTGACCTTCACAGAAAAGTGACATGTTAAATGGTTCTTTAGAAAGCTTCAATGCAAGTGTTAGGTTTCATAATGCCGTCACATCTGCAGGCACCAATTGTGCAAGTTAAAAACGGATATTGTGCAACTCTGGTATTTTGCATGGCAGGGCTTTAATGGTGGTGTTGTTGCTTGTTTCATTGCTGTACTTCCATTCAAAGTGCAGGTAATAAAACCAGTCAAATCTAACGTTCTGTCAGATGCACTGAAGCAAAACACAATCACATACTGTATGTGTCCAAGTTTAAGTTCAGTTCTTTTTTTTTTAAACCATACAAAATTGCTTCTCATAGGAACAAAACCCATATGGAATTAAAATATAACCAAAAAATAACCAGAAACTCACTTTCTTTAAAAACGTTCTATCTCTATCTAGGTTTGTTGGAAGGCTAGTGCTAGAAGGAGCCCAGATCTTTAGTATAATGTTTATCTTCAGTATAATGTTTCAACTATTATTACTACTATAATAAACAGTGCAACAGGGGCCTGTGGAACAGAAACTAGCCCAGAGGGAGAGTGAGTCTTATGACCTGGAATTTACAAAGTGCCAGTAAGATTTTGTTACCGTCTTTCTGGCTTGCACTTTCCGTGTATACGTGCTGTGATAATGTGGACTGTGAACCATATGTTGATTGTGTTTTAATTTGTTGTAGCTACATTTCAGCATGTTTACATGTCACGTAAAAAAAAGGTTTGGTAAAACTGTGAGTAAAGAAAGAAGAAAAGGCATTTAAGTACAAAAAAGTCATTAATGACAACATCTCCAGTTCGGTCCCATGCGTTTTTGTGTTTTGGCTTTTGTCAAACCATAAAAGGTAAAAATGCAAAATAAAAAATTTGAAACGTTGGACCATAAATTGCTGTTTTCAAAGTCTTATGTAAATAAGGGTTAGACTATATAAAACTTATTCATACCCAAATAATTAAGGTCCCAATTACCCCCATGGTGCACTTGTTAATCATTCAATAACTTGAGTCCATCATAAGAGCTGGAAGGCCACAAATCCTGTAAATTGACAATGCCCATCATGATTTCAGGGTTTCTGCTGGGCCGGAAAAAGTCTAAAATGTAAGAATAAAAAGTTTAGGCCTTAGAAAGTCTTAAATTCACAAGTCTAGTGACCTAGACAAGAATACTGTGTCACTTTCATTCAATTTTAATAATTGTATTTACTTTCCAAGTACTTTTGTGGCCCTGCATTTCGTTGTTGTCATACACACTACCGGTCAAAGGTTTGGAGTCACTTAGAAATTTCCATCCCACTCCATTACAGACAGAATACCAGCTGATCTGAGTGGGGGGCTGATCTTTAATGTAATATCTACATTGCCCATGATCAGCAACCATTCATCCAATGTTCCAAAGGCACTAATCTGATATCATTTTAATAAAACATTGGAGAACCCTTTTGCAATTATGTTAGCACATAATGTAATCTGAAAACTGCTGCCCTGGTTAAAAAAACAATGCAACTGATCTCAGCTGGTATTCTGTCTATAATGGAGTGCAATGGAAAGTGTCCCCAAACTTTTGACCAGTAGTGTAGGTAATAAAGCTCATTCATAATGGTCTTAAAAAAGGTCTTAAATTTGACTGGTTGAAACCTGCAGAAACCCTGGAAGAAAGAGTTTAGTTTTGGAGAAACACTGCAGACAAAAGGTGGGTGATAATTAATTTATCATACAGTATATCATTCATACAGTATCATGCAAGTTTAAAACTCAAAGCTTTACTCCAGTTTCACATCTTCCATACTTCATGATGGTTATAAACACATCGATAAGATTACAGCGTTAAAAAATTAAAGTCAATCCCAAAACAGCAAATACATGTTAAAATGTATTTTTTTTAATAGAAACAATATGCCATTAATTAAAAGATATTACAAGTGGTATGATATAAACTCCACATACATTTATCAATCCAAAATGGATTAATCACATTAACATGTTAATAAAAAAAAAGATCACACAAACAGCGTGCAACTGATTTCTGACTGATTAAAACAGTTATTTACAGGTGATGATCATGCAAAAGACAAGTGACATAGTTACTCCCAAAACTACTTTTTACACTGTGTAAACACACTTTATAATAAGTGATACCAACAGACATGTAGTGCACATCATTACTGCATTAATGTGAATTAACTTAACTTATTTCACCCTAGTTTTCTTTGTCCTTCAATCTGAGCTAACCTTTAGAAGACCACATTTCAAAATGTGGTTCTACATTCAGATACACAACTCATTTTACATTTACATGGTGACATTAGTACCCATTGTGAATAACAAGACAGCAACAAGAAATATAACATTCTCAGTGCCACAATTAAGTCATTACTGCCCGTATACTAAAGAAAACTCCATAGTGACAGGTGACGATGAGCTACTTACATTACTAAAGTAAATTAAACAAACATCAAGTAAATTCTGTACATTTGTAAAAAAGAAAATGAAAAAAAAGGTGCTTACCGGAACTCACAAGCATCCAAAATGATGTCCATTTAAGTTAGTGTGCACTTAGTAAAGTTTTGCTGTGGCAATCAAACATACAATACAATAATATTGGTTCATAAAACCTACTAGAGCCAAAAACAATGGCTTACATTTTCTGCAACATCTTCCTTTCACGAGGAAGTTAGTGTCTGGGGGGCAGCAAGGCTTTTTTGGTTTCTACCTGCTCAGTGACTGACATCTCACATGCCCGTCTCCTGCATCTTCCAGCCGCTAGAGTTCTTTCCAAATTTGTATACGAGTCTCCGACCATCAACTCGCTCCAGGATCTCTCGTTTATAGTAATACCTGAGGGTGAAGGAGGGTTAGTTAGTCCAAGTTTAAGACATAAAGCATGCATTTTTTTTTTTATCAAGGCTTAGAGACTTCAAAGTTGGAGCAAAATGCCTATGTTATAAACTGGGGCTGTGGTAAACCATTGCATAAGCCCTTTACATTTGGCCAAACAAGATAAAGCTACCAACATAGCTTTGGGATATTTGCTTTTTCAGCCTCTAAGTCAGGGGTCGCAGGCAGAGTTATTTTTTTTCCTAGTGCTGCATTCTTTGAAGAAAGCAACGGGTACTAGCCAATCAGAGGCAGAGTAGAGCGGATCTTCGAAGAATCCGGTGGGTGAAAAAGTTAATCAAACCACTATAAATAACAGGATGTGCCCCTGCCATTGGTTGTGAAAGAGGTCCTTTAGCGTGCGGATTGGAACATTTCCAAAATAAGCAAAAACACACCTAACTGTTTGGACCACGTTCACTTAATGCTGAATCATTTCAGATTCAATGGAAAGCTGACAAAAAGTTTCCAAATCAAACTCTCCCCTGTTAGTTGCTACATGAACTCACCTCATGGCCCGGCTGAGTTTTTCATACGTCATGCTGCTGTTCTTCTTCTTCTGGCCCCACATCTGCGCCACAGCCTCGGACTTAAGGAACTTGAATACGCCCTCACGGCGGTCCTCCCACTTCATTAGGCCCTGGTTCCTCTCTGGGTGGATCAGAATGTCCCTGATGAACTCCCACAGGTGTGTGCCACGAGGAGCTGCAAACAAACAGTGACAGTGGGGCACAATGAGCTATGGATGCATGCAGTAAGCATAAGTATGGTAGTCAGATATGCATCGGCAACCTGATAAAGATGCAAAGTAGAATCTGTAAAACAGCCCAGCAGTGTTCATGTACAGATGCCTTTTGAAACAGTTTTACATGATTAATGACAGTATGCTGAGTCTCCAAACATAGCCTTACCGTGTTTGTTTTTCTTTGGACTGCCATAAATGCTGCTGCTGCTGCTGTGCTCTCTGCTGACTTTGGGAGGTCGTCCCCGTGGTCGCTTCAGTCGACACTCTCCTTTCTCAGTTTTGACGTTCGCCTCTGTCAGCACAACAGTTCATTGTCAGATTGTTAAACGCACAGACACTGCTGAGACTGTGGAATACAAAGAACCTCAAGCCCAGTTCGGACCAAAGATTTGTGGCGAGACAAAACCGTTTTAGAACGCTGCAGGGAAAAGTTGCAGCGGTCTGAACTGGCCCGTCTTAGCCAGCTGATGGCGTCACTGCGACTCAGTAGATGCTAGATTGGATCGGCTAAACGTGTTGATGTCAAAGGACGTTCCTCGTGGTCCGCCTTATTCTGCCTTTGTTTGGCTTACCCTGGTATTCTTACCTTAACCCTAACCAATCTCCACTCCCTGTGCCTAAACCTGACTAATGTCGACCATTCTAGGAGATCCGATTTAGGATCTACCCTGCAACTCAGCTGGTCACGTCTCCAGAGGCTGGTTTTAGAACGTAAGGGACATCACCTGCCAATTCATCACTAGATGTGCAGCTGTAGCAAGCAACTCACTTTCACTAATGTTATCCACATTCATATTTAGACGCCACAAATAATATAGCTACAGTGCTGCTCATGAGTATAGGAACCACTGCTTAAATTGACTAAAAAGAGGAACAAAAAAAAACTCATGAGCAACACTGTAGCTACAAAAAGCCTGAAAGTTAAGATGATACATTTTGTCTCGTCTCATTGGTGTAAAATCGCAGGTTTCAGAACGTTACAGAGCAGTGCGTTGCATAGTTGCGAGCGTCCACTGATCAGGAATCTTTGGTCTGAACTCGGCATTACAAACATTGGGTTTTGTTGCTTTCTCACTTGAAATCAGAGGGTAGGAGAACTCTGGGTCTGATTCGCCACTGCCAGACTCGGGTGAGAAGTCAAACGTGCCACCTGAACAAAAGAGAGAAACATGTTTCAGATCCACAGCATTCCACTTAAGAAACAGAGAGGCAGAAGAGTCCGGCAAGAGGATGAAGGATGAAATACTCACTGTTGGAGGAGCTACACTCACTGTCAGACTGGTTATCAGACAGGTACTCAGTGTCCCCCAGAGATGTCATGGGCTCCAGGCTCAGACTGATGTAATCATAATCATCCCTGCAGTCAAACTCCTTCTTGCTGACAAACCCTTCACCTGTTAGTAGTAAGAAGCAGCATTAGCCAGATTATTTCCACACTGTATCAATTGTATGCTAGTAAGTAACATCCAGAGGTGGAACAAGTGCAAACATATTCTATTTAAGTAAAAGTACTACTTTGATGATTTTAAGTTACTTAAGTTAAAATCACATAAAAATATCTTCAAGTAAAAGTAAAGAGTGTTCATTTAAGATATACTCAGAATAAAAGTTACCTAGTTACTTAATTTAACGGCAGGAGTTTAACTTAACAGGTTTTTACTTTTAGAATGGTCTGACTCTGCACCACTGGTGTCTGACTTGTTCGTCTCCGGATGTGATTTGAAAAGTAGTCAAGTACAATGCCTCAAACAAAACAGACTTAGGTAAGAGTAAAAAAAAATAATACAAATATTAAAAACTACTCAATAACGGGAACACGAGTAGTCGTCATTTGTTAATTTCCACCCCTTGTAACACCACTGCAATAATATTTACCTTGGCCAATTCTAATGGTGCTGAGCAAAGGGAAGTTTAGGTTGTCCAGGAAGTTGTCCAGGAGCTGGCAGGTCTCGTTCAGCTCCGATCCCGACAGGCTCTGCAGCTCTGCGAAGAAAAAGGATAAAGAGGAAATGAAAAATGAGGCGTTTCAGCCATAACATTCATCCTAGAGAAGAAACCTCCAGCACAGCATGGAAGCATGGAACTACAGAGACCAAATATATAATTTTTTGACTGTACACATTGTTAGCGTTGTGTCATATTTCTCTCTCTCTCTCTCTTTTCTCTCTCCATTTACAAAACTACATGCATTGTAAACAGAAAGGTAAGGATTTCTGTGCATGTCTCTCAGCATTTGACAGATAGAGACTAAATTGAGAAACACAGACACGAAACTCAGGGCAAAGGTGAATTTGTGGAATGCTGATACTAATTGTATCCTAACAGTGAGAAAGACAGCGTACTCCAGGGCAATCCCACGCTGTGCTCAGGTGTCATTTTACACAGAGACAGCTGCAGGTTTCTTGTACAGACCAAGAACCAGGGTCTGTCCAATGTTTCTGCCTGATAAAAGGAAGATTTTCTCTCTGTATCTCTGTAAATTATACAGTATGGTCTAGACGTACTAAAGAGTCCTGAGATAACTTTTGTTATGATATGACACTATAAATACAATTGAATTGAATTAAGTTTATTGACATTTAACCAACAAATTGTACTTTTATTTGGTGTGCTGGAGCCTTGAATTACTAAAATATTTACACCACAATTGCAGAACAGCAATCTTGATTACTAAGATTATATTATATACATATGAATGTATGATTAAGCTCTGAACTTGTACAAACATTTCCATAACATGGATGCAAGCTTACCATGTTTGGTCTTGTGTTCCTGCAGACTCTGCTGGAGGTGTGGGCCAAGTTGCGTGCCAAAAACCCCGATCATCTGTTCCCAGCTCATCTGGCACAGAGCAGGGCCGTCTATGGCGCAGTAGGCCAGACTTAGGGTGCTCGCATCAAACTTGGTGCTCTCTACATGGTCGCTGATCCAGTCCAGAACGTTTTCTGCCGTCCAGAAGTGAGGGCTGATCTGCTTGTACCACTGACCTGCAGAGAGAGAAAGAGGCAGGATAGAACTTAATATTCTGCAGCGTATGGAAGGTGTGTTTACATTAAGATACCTCTACTTCTACTCCGCTACCTTTCAGAGAGAAATATTGTACTTTTTACTCCACCACATTAATCTGACAGCTAAAGTTACTAGTTACTTTACAAATACAAAAAGATTTTTGCACACAAAACACACAGTTCATAAAATACGATGTTATGTTATGAATTAAACTACCAAACAATATAACGGCCTACAAGTCCAGCTGAAATGATTAACCTCTTCGCAAGCATGAAGGATCAGATCACTTCTTTCATCCTGTTTTAGGTGTTTTATTCCATTTTACAGCATTTGAAAAAACTAATTTTTCAAAACAAAATTCTGACTAAACTTTGACATATACCGTAGCTAGGCTGTGATCATCAGTCAACATCCTCGGATCTTAACAATTAGTCAAAAAAAATCACAATTGTTTTTTCTGAGAAATTGGGTATAAAATTTATATACAAAAAAAGATACCAAAAATAAGTGTAAAACTAATGATAATAAGGTGAAGAATGAAGGTGGCTAAGAAGATGTAAATCAGAATTGGCTGACAATTTAAACTTAATGTTTAAAAAAGGCTAAACAGAGTGACAAAACCAAGGGTTGGAGAAGCAAGTTTCAACATCTTCTGCATGAAGCAAGATCTAGATTTTATTAGGGCAGCACCCTCTTAGTCTCTTTACTTTAGTCCATTAGTCATGTGTTATGCCTTTGTAATTCTGAGTCACATATTCCCAAGAAATGTATGAGCCCTTCGATGGTAAACCCAAGAGTTATAGTGATGTTTTTGCATGACTATTTGTGGAGAAACTGGGTTAACAAACTTGTATATGAGTGTTATTTGACTTTTGATTTCTTTTGATTACAGAGTAATGTTAATGATAATAATCTTATTTTTTAGAGCACTTTTTGAAAATCCACGTTACAAAACCTTGACCAACTGCCACTTTGCTCGTTTGAAAGCCATGATGTCTCTCTTTCATGGGTGGGCCAAATTCTCTGGGCGGGCAAAGCAGAGAAAGGGAGGTAACCTTGCCCCTTATGACCTCAGGCTGGGGGGGACTCATATTAATGTTAAAAAAAACTCATAAAGTGACATTTTCATGCCATGGGACCTTTAAGTAAACGTACTGATACCACACTGTAAAAATACAAGTAAAAGTTCTGCATTGAAATTGTTACTTAAGTTACCTAAGTATGTAAGCATCATCAGAAAAAATTACTTTAAAAAGTATTAAAAGTAAAAGTGCTCAATGCAGAAATATCCTCCCATTTTACAAAACTGGAAACAATCAAAACTGTTCTGTGTTTAACTTCTTTTTGGGGCAATTTGGTTTGAAAGAAAGCCACATTTCTGATACCCCTACAGCAACAGGAGAGAGACTTTCCTGCAACATGGCTACCTGCTCAGCTATCAGTGGTGTGGACTGATAGCAGTCTGCATCATTACACCCAGTCTGGATTCAGGTTTCTGAGGTCAGATAAACAAGCCTGAGCTGTTTCAACTATATGCTGGCGGCATTCCCCCGTTTGACGGTTTTGCCGAGTTAAACATTGGCTGCCTGGTCAATGATTGAGCCGACAGCGACTAAATGAGGTCAAAGCAAAGTTCAGTGAGCTCATGGTCCCGCTGACTGGAACACTAAAGGATCATGTTTACTGTGAGATTAGTGTTCAGGTGAAACTATCCACGAAACTCAGGCCGGACTATAATGGTTAACAAAGGCTTGGCGGCCAAAACACCACACACATTTAGATTTCTTTTGGTGTCACACGGGTCACGGCTAAATCTGAAACAGCAGGGATGAGGTGATTTTCATGTATCTCATTGCCAGGACATCACTTTTTCATCAGATGTGGACGTCCACTGCTGTGGAACTCATTGAATGTGTCACTAAAAACTTCTTTGCCAGTCTTCAGGTCACAGTTAAAGACGTTTTTAATTTCACCGAAACCATATGTTGGGATAATTCTGTTGGTTGTATTTATTGTATTTTGGTTTGCCTTGTCCTATTTCTTACTTTCTTTTTTAATTATTTATTTACATACTGTACATAAATACATTTTGTGTGTTCTGTTTACCTATTTGTTTGTGTGTTGTATTGCTTGTTGTTAGGAATTATCATGTTCTCTTTATATAAGGGGAGGATGCTGTGTGCTCCTGCAGTGTAATTGCTTATTGTATGCACTTTATATCTTTGTGCAAATGAACTCAATTAAACAAGACAGAAAGGAGGGTCCCAGCAGCAGCGGGTGTTCCTCTTACCGCTTATGTTGGAGTTGTATGCTGAATTGCTGATCTGCAGGGTGTTGATGCTGGGCAGCTGTGGTGGGACGTCACTGCTGCCCGTCTGATACATGGTGATGTTGGCGTTGGTCAAGATGCTGCTGAGGCACGGGGATGACATGGCACTGCAAAAACATAAAAGAAACTTCTTTTGTCCTAAGCTGCTTTTTATTCAAATTCAATTCAAGTCATCTTTTATTTATATGTTATATAGCCTACTTAACCCTTGTGTTGTCCAAATTTTACCCATTTTTATATTAGTTATTATGGGTTTCTTTGAACCAAATTGCCCCAAAATAACATTAATGTTTGTATGTACATTGTATGTAAGCCATTAACATTCTCTGCAGGTAAAATTAATGATTACTTTCATTGAATTATGGGTGTTTTCTTTTCCAATTTTATAGCATTTGAAATAAACTGTGATCCACTCAACATCCTCTGATCTTAACTATGAGTCCAAATAATTCACAATTTCTGTTGTTGTGTTTTTTTTTTAACAATGGGTATTATTAAAATGTGACAAAAATGTTTCAAAAAACGTTGGAAAAAGAGCCAAAAAAAAGTTAATTTGCAATTTTGACCCGGAAGGACAACAAGTTCACGGTCTACGGGAAGACAACACAAGGGTTAAAAAAAAAACAGAAGTTGACCCAAACGTGAGGTTGCTTTACAAAAAAGGCTGAAGGTTTGAAATATGCCTCAATACAGATGGACAACATTACATAACTTAAAAAAAAACATAACATAACAAACAACAACACAAAATGGAACACAACACAGCTGACGTGACAGAAGCAAAGTCAAGCAAAGAGGAAGGGAGCTAGGAGAGAAAGAATGAAATCAACAGAAGATTCAAAAGCAGTACAGGCAAATAAAAGATAAGTCAAGAGTTTAAAAAAAATCAGCAGAGAGAAAAAAGGTGGGTCTTTAAATCAGATTTCAACTTTTCAATCAGAAAAAAGAGGAAGCTCGATCACTTTTGCAGCAAAGAGGAGTTATATCTAATGAACCTAATTTATTTTTTTGCAGCTTTTGCAACATAATCAAAATATCACTTCCAAACAATGAAGACTCTAACATTTTTCCATTTAAGTTCAACTCATATTTACCTACAGCGCGAGCCCCAATAAGATGCACAGGGTTGTTATGCTCCAGGACAATTGGCAGCAGCGTTGTATGATTTCCACTTTTCAAGTGTCAGTGCCAGTTCTCTGCCTGTTCTCTATGAGGCAAATATGCACCTGCTGCTGCATTCACCCACCTGTCAGGACCTTTATAGTCCTGTAAAAAAGAAGCGGGTGCGGGGGTGGTGGGGGGGGACTCAGGTGAGTTCAGGGGAATTCCACCTGAAACTGGCCACGCCCCCATTCCGCCTCCTCCCATTCTTTCCTGAGAACTCGATCAACTAAACAAACCTGCTCCATTACCTGTTATCCTCTACCCTCTCTCTAACTGAATCAGTTGGGCTTAGATTATAGTTGTATTCACCGGTGAAGTATATAAGTACATTTACTAAAGTAATGTCAAATTTGAGGTACTTGCACTTAACTTGAGTCTTATCTTTTCACGCCACTTTCTACTTCTAATCCGCTAGATTTCAGAGAGATATGTGGTACTAATACTTTTTACTCCACTACATTAACCTAACAGCTTTAGATACCAGTTACTTTACAAATTAGGATTTGTTTTGCACAGAAAACCTAAGTAATTAACAAAATAAACGACTACACAACAATATAACCGCCTTCAAGTCCAGCTAAAGTAATCAACCGATTAAACACTCAACTGTTTTTAACATTTACAGTTTCTAGAATGTGAGGATTTTTCTGCATCGAGTACTTTTATTTTAAATACTTTAGGTACATTTTTACGATGATCCTTGCATACGTTTACTTAAATAACATTTTCAATGCAGGACAGATTATTTGTACAGTGTGGTTTTAGTACTTTTAGTTAAGTAAAGGATCTGAATACTTCTTTGTTTGATTGTGCTGTTTGTATTTGTAGACTGAGTTGCCTTTAACAGCTTTGTGTTATTAGATTCCTTTATTTGAAAATGAAATAGCAGTGGCGACGGGTGTTGGTGCTATCTTTACACAGCACACATGACATGAAAGCAGTTTGTCAAACCTGCACTGGAGTATTACAGTATTCAGTAAGTGAAGAAATATCTGTTATGACATTGTACGATGTTTCTGAAGTGACTTGATGATGTCATATTTCCATGTCGCAGCCCCCTTGGACTCCACAACAAGGAAGGGGGTGGGGAGAGTGTGCATGACATACTGTAACGTTGATAACGTGTACGGCTGGTCACAATTTCTAAATTTAGCCACACAAAGTGTGTGTGTGTGTGTGTGTGTGTGTGTGTGTGTGTGTGTGTGTGTGTGTGTGTGTGTGTGTGTGTGTGTGTGTGTGATGACAGCAAACAGCCGACTGTGTGTTCAGTTTAATCAGTAAACGGCCAAGTCTGGTGCGTGATAAAACAACATTATTAAGATGCTTTTTCCTGGTAGTCAGTTGCGTCCTGTTATAAACCTCCCTGCTCTCTCTTCTCTCTTTCTCAATTTCCCTTTTCAATTTAAAGAACTTTATTGGCAGGGCAAGACATTGCTTTAATTTTCATAGCAGATAACATATGAATGAAAGAACATTGGAAATGCCTGGCACTATGGAGGATATGTTTATCCATAATTCAAAATGAAAGTCTAAAGAGAAAACAAAAAGAGATAAAATGAAAAATATTATTATTTGACTACGATGTACTTGAAGGTGCTACATAAGAGCACTACATAAACAGTTATGACACATGAACCCTAATGCTAACCCTAACCTGTCATGAAAAAACCGAATGACACTTACTAAAAGAAGCGTTATGTTATCAACGCTTATGACTTGTTTAAAATGTTTATGACACGGTCACGACAGTGGAATATAGGAATATTCATGCCATAATTGAATTTAAAAAAGGAAAAATAAATGGAAAATGCAAAGCTTAAATATGAATGCTCCGGCTGAAATCTTAAATTGAATAATGACATCGCAAAATTGCAGTGGGATTAAGAAAAGAGAAACAATCAGAAACATGGAATATAAAATTTAAAACGTGATATGGGGAAAAAAATGTTTTTGCCTTTGAACTTTATAATCTTCAATTTTCATTTTTGAATGTTTTGATTGGCAACTGCCCTTTGACATTTTAAGAGTCACCTTTTTAACCATTTTAAGAGTCATGATGCACAGAGACAGCTGCAGGTTTCTGTACAGTAGAAGTCCATGTGGCTTGCTGCTGGTGCCTAGCGGCTAGTGATAACTGCAAATACTTTTACTAGTGCGTTCCATTGACCTTAGGACCTTGGACGTTGAAGCTGGGAATGACGTCACACCCGAGCTGAGTGCATTCCAGTTACAAGCCATTTTTCATTGTTTTCATTATTTCTAGCCAGGTTATCCATTGTTAGCAATACCTGTTGATAAGAGCACATTACCCTTTGTGCATACAAACTGGCCTGTAGCTACATAGCCACACACTAGCTCTGTTTCCATCCACACATTTTCATCCAGATTAAGTGATGTTGAATGAGAAATGCCTTATGGAAAAAGTAATTTGATAGAATTTCATGAATATCGACTCAAAGGAAATACGTTTGGTCTCATCGGATTTTATCTTGATTGATATACAGTACGGCTTATGCAATAAACGCTGACAGAAACATTATTTGCAGAATAAATAATGAATAGCGATTAAGTTTTAGGTCATTTCATGGTTGCAATCCGCCACAAAACAAAGTTTTAGTTCATTTCCGTCCAGTGTTTCCTCTCTGTCTGCACACATGATAGATAGATAGATAGATAGATAGATAGATAGATAGGTATTTATTTATTGATCCCAAGAAAAATGGGAAATTATGGTGTTACAGCAGCAAAATCAGTCACACAGCACAGAATATAGATATAAATGAAATACTAGGAAAAATATACATACATACAATATACATGAAATAATAATAATAGGAATAAAATAAAATAAAAAATATTTGAATATATACAAGATGGGAAAACAAAATGTGCAACTGTGCAAAATGTGCAACTGCTTAAAAGATTTGCTAAAATGTATGCTAAAATGGGGGGGCAACAAAGACAGATGGAAGTGGACGGACAAGGAGACGAGAGACTTTCTGAATTTAATCTATCAGGAATTTGCGAAGGAAATGGCCAACAAAGGTTAGGACAAGCCGTGGGACGTCCTCCGGAGTCAATAAAAGACGCTCAAACGAGAAAAAAAGAGTCTCGCAGCGGTGCAGGAGGGACAATAAAAGGCAAGTATCATCTGCATCATCATAGCGACGTGTTGATAGCGTTGTTGTTTTCTTATTATAGCTTGATATGTCACTTTCAGCGGACACACAAGCACTACAACTTGTCCCATATTGATCATGTGTTGGTAGACGGGATCCATTTTGTCTAGAAACACTTTGTGTTTGTTGAATGTTGAAAATGAATGGAAACACCTTAAAATGTCTAAAATCAATTTGATTTACCAATTTGATCTCAAAACTGCATGTGACGTCATCACCTCAGGGTTTTATTGGCTTTAAAGCCGTTGGATGGAAACACACTTTCACCAGCTTTATTCACATGAGTTTTTTTTTTTTTATCAAACTTCAGATAATTCAATCGACACGTGGATGGAAACTTAGCTCCAGAAGCGTGGGGAAAGCCTCTTTCATTACAGCCAATGTACTGCTTTTTGTGTTTCATGATGAGATGATAAAGCGGTGATATATTTATTAGAATATGTAGTATTACACTCACTAAACTGAGTAAAGGTTTGTGTGGCTCCTGCACCGCTGCTGTCATCAGAAAGAAACAGATGAAACGGTAGGCTAGGCGTGGGCAGCTGGGGATGTTGGCAGCCATTTTTCCTTATAATCCCATTCAGCATTGTCCTTTTGAAAATGGGCTTCAAGTCAATAATTCTCCAGCAAACCTCTAAAATGTTTTCTCCCAAATTTCGCAACCTCACTCACACACTGTTTCCACACCATGTTAAAGGAAAAACTTACAGCGTGGAATGCAGCCACTCAGGTTTTCTGCTTTCTGACTAACCACCAGCTTTCATGGCCCGGGAGACTTAACAGGCAAATCATTTCATCACTTGCACTTCTTTTTTCACCACCCTTCATTGCTTTTCTACACCTGGCCTGCTGCTAGACGGCGGGGCTTTCCACAGATACCGTTTGTGTGCCTTTCAAAAACAAGAAGACTGTGATGTCACATGGGTGTGTGAACTATTATGGAGGCATGTTAGTTACATGTGTAATGTGTGTGTTCCATTGATGACACTAATACACAGGCGTAATTTATCAAAACTGTCTAGTGCAACACCCAAAAAACAAGTATTATAATTACTAAACGAATTCCTTTACATAAATAAAGACATTTGCATCATAACTTGATGCAGAAAAGACACAAAATGTTGCAGAAATGACGTATTTGGATCATAGACAGTTAAAGAAATGGACCAACAGATCCCGTTGTTCTGGACGGAGACCAGTGGAGGAAAATAATAGCACTTTCCCGGTGATCCTTGGATCAGGGAGGCCCCAAAATCATGGTTGCAGCTGTCGCCATGGTCCCGCTACACGTCCTACAATGCCCTGCTACATCCTGCTACGTCCTGCTGTGCCTTGTAACGCCGCACAGTGCCCTGCTATGCCATGAACTACTACAAAGAACTACTACATACTACTATTTTTTGTGACTGTTATTGCCACTCTTCATTGTAACCCCAACCGGTCGTCAGACACCACCTACCAAGAGCCTGGGTCTGACCGAGGTTTCTGCCTAAAAGGAAGTTTTTCCTCGCCACTGTTGCACTGTTGCTTGCTCTGTAGGAAAATACTAGAACTGTTGGGTCCTTGTAAATTCTGGAGTGTGGTCTAGGTCTGCTCTATCTGTAAAGTGTCTCGAGATAATGCTTGTTATGAATTGATAATATAAATAAAATTGAATTGAATTGAATTGAATTGATGCTGAGCGTTACTGTGCAGCCTCCAGCTGAGCTTGAAGACGTAGATGTGATGTGGGCCACCTGTCTGAAAGCTGTATGTCTTCTGGTAGCTGTGCAAGAGAAAGCTCAGTCATTCCCAATCAGCAGAGATGGAGAGCGTAGGTATATGTTAGGAGATAACATAGACACAGGCTAATTACTGCTAACTAACATGCTAGTTAACGTTAGTAATTAAACCTAAACAGCTAATGTAAGTACAAACTGTCTGCAAGCTTCTCCTGACAATACGGTAATTTGTTGACTATGCGACAGCAAGTTGTGTGGTTATGACACACTCGTTAGCCTATTTTTATAAAAACGTCTGCTACGGAGCCTTAACGTGAGGTATAAGGTAATGTAGCCTTTTATACATTGTCGTGTTTCTTTAGAAATAAACAACGGACAAATAGGGTCTTGAACGCTTCAGTTGTAAAGTTATTCACTGTCAATGTGACGTCAAAATGAATGGTAGTCAATGGGATGCTAACGTAGCATTAAAATGGCGCCATGGGAGCTACGCTTAGAGAGGAGAGGCTTACCCCCTTGGTTTGGATTAGAGCCCTGCGTGGGACTGATTTTTTAATTCCACTCTTGTCCACGTTCGGTGTATTTTTGACCATTACAGCCCGTTCCTGCAGCTTTGTGTTGGGTCCCGCACGCACGGCTAACATAGATTGATTGTTAATAGATTGACCACTGATTTTGTGTCTTCTCCCCTCCCGCTTGTTATTTTACTGTGTAGTATTAATAAATATATATCTGTCGGTAATAAGTAGCAACATTTCGTTTAAGGCTGAATTTTGGGAAAGAGACTTCAGATACAGTATTAGGGCACCACTAAGGTCTATATAAAAGAGACTTCAGATACAGTATTAGGGGACCACTAAGGTCTATATAAAGAGACTTCAGATACAGTATTAGGGGACCACTAAGGTCTATATAAAGAGACTTCAGATACAGTATTAGGCGACCACTAAGATCTATATAAAGAGACTTCAGATCCAGTATTAGGGGACCACTAAGGTCTATATAAAAGAGACTTCAGATACAGTATTAGGACCACTAAGGTCTATATAAAGAGACTTCAGATACAGTATTAGGGCACCATTAAGGTCTATATAAAGAGACTTCAGATACAGTATTAGGGAACCACTAAGGTCTATATAAAAGAGACTTCAGATACAGTATAGGGGACCACTAAGGTCTATATAAAAGAGACTTCAGATACAGTATTAGGACCACTAAGGTCTATATAAAAGAGACTTCAGATACAGTATTAGGGGACCACTAAGGTCTATATAAAAGAGACTTCAGATACAGTATTAGGGGACCACTAAGGTCTATATAAAAGAGACTTCAGATACAGTATTAGGGGACCACTAAGGTCTATATAAAAGAGACTTCCATCCATCCATCCATCTTCATCCGCTTATCCGAGTCGGGTCGCGGGGGCAGCAGCTCCAGTAGGGGACCCCAAACTTCCCTTTCCCGAGCCACATCAACCAGCTCCGACTGGGGGATCCCGAGGCGTTCCCAGGCCAGGTTGGAGATATAATCTCTCCACCTAGTCCTGGGTCTTCCCCGAGGCCTCCTCCCAGCTGGACGTGCCTGGAACACCTCCCTAGGGAGGCGCCCAGGAGGCATCCTTACCAGATGCCCGAACCACCTCAACTGGCTCCTTTCGACGCGAAGGAGCAGCGGCTCTACTCCGAACTCCGATGACTGAGCTTCTCACCCTATCTCTAAGGGAGACGCCAGCCACCCTCCTGAGGAAACCCATTTCAGCCGCTTGTACCCTTGATCTCGTTCTTTCGGTCATGACCCAGCCTTCATGACCATAGGTGAGGGTAGGAACGAAAATTGCCCGGTAGATCGAGAGCTTTGCCTTCTGGCTCAGCTCTCTTTTCGTCACAACGGTGCGATACACAGAATGTAATACCGCACCGGCTGCTCCGATTCTCCGACCAATCTCACGCTCCATAGTCCCCTCACTCGCGAACAAGACCCCAAGGTACTTAAACTCCTTCACTTGGGGTAAGGACTCACTCCCCACCTGAAGAAAGCACTCCATCGGTTTCCTGCTGAGAACCATGGCCTCAGATTTAGAGGTGCTGATCCTCATCCCAGCCGCTTCACACTCGGCGGCGAACCCGATCCAGTGAGTGCTGAAGGTCACAGACCGATGATGCCATCAGGACCACATCATCTGCAAAAAGCAGCGACGAGATCCCGAGCCCACCGAACTGCAACCCCTCCCCGCCCCGACTACGCCTCGATATCCTGTCCATAAATATTACAAACAGGATTGGTGACAAAGCGCAGCCCTGGCGGAGGCCAACCCTCACCTGGAGAGTCCGACTTACTGCCGAGAACCCGGACACAGCTCTCGCTTTGGTCATACAGAGATTGGATGGCCCTGAGAAGGGACCCCCTCACCCCATACTCCCGCAGCACCTCCCACAATTTCTCCCGGGGACCCGGTCATACGCCTTCTCCAGATCCACAAAACACATGCAGACTGGTTGGGCATACTCCCAGGCCCCCTCCAAGATCCTTGTGAGAGTGAAGATCTGATCCGTTGTTCCACGGCCAGGACGGAATCCGCATTGTTCCTCTTCAATCCGAGGTTCGACTATCGGCCGAACCCTCCTTTCCAGTACCTTGGAGTAGACTTTACCAGGGAGGCTGAGAAGTGTGATACCCCTATAATTGGCACACACCCTCTGGTCCCCCTTTTTAAAGAGGGGAACCACCACCCCGGTCTGCCACTCCTTAGGCACCGTCCCAGACTTCCACGCAATGTTGAAGAGGCGTGTCAACCAAGACATCCCCTCCACACCCAGAGCTTTCAGCATTTCTGGACGGATCTCATCAATCCCTGGGGCTTTGCCGCTGTGGAGTTGTTTTACTACCTCAGCGACTTCCACCAAGGAAATTGACGACAATCCCCCATCATCCTCCAGCTCTGCCTCTACCACAGAGGGCGTAGCTGGATTTAGGAGTTCCTCAAAGTGCTCCTTCCACCGCTCTATTACCTCCCCAGTTGAGGTCAACAACGTCCCATCCTTGCTGTAAACAGCTTGGATGATTCCTCGCTTCCCCCCTCCTGAGGTGGCGAACAGTTTTCCAGAAGCACCTTGGTGCCGACCGAAAGTCCTTCTCCATGTCTTCTCCGAACTTCTCCCACACCCGCTGCTTTGCCTCTGTCACGGCAGAGGCTGCAGCCCCCGGGTACCGGTACCTTGCAACTGCCTCCGGAGTCCTCCGGGATAACATATCTCGGAAGGACTCCTTCTTCAGTCGGACGGCTTCCCTGACCACCGGTGTCCACCAGGGTGTTCGTGGGTTACCGCCCCTTGAGGCACCTAAGACCCTAAGACCACAGCTCGCCGCCGCAGCTTCAGCAATGGAAACTTTGAACATTGTCCACTCAGGTTCAATGCCCCCAGCCTCCACAGGGATGCACGAAAAGCTCCGCCGGAGGTGTGAGTTGAAAGTCCGTCGGACAGGGGCCTCCTCCAGACGTTCCCAGTTTACCCGCACTACCCGTTTGGGCTTACCAGGTCTGTCCAGAGTCCTCCCCCATCCCCTGACCCAGCTCACCACCAGATGGTGATCAGTTGACAGCTCTGCCCCTCTCTTCACCCGAGTGTCCAAAACATACGGCCTCAGATCAGATGAAACGATTATAAAATCGATCATTGACCTTTGGCCTAGGGTGCTCTGGTACCACGTACACTTATGAGCATCCCTATGTTCGAACATGGTGTTTGTTATGGACAATCCATGACTAGCACAGAAGTCCAACCACTCTGGTTCAGATCAGGGAGGCCGTTCCTCCCAATCACGCCTCTCCAAGTATCTCCATCATTGCCCACGTGTGCGTTGAAGTCCCCCAGCAGAACTATGGAGTCCCCTACTGGAGCCCCATACAGGACTCCATTCAAGGTCTCCAAGAAGGCCGAATACTCCGAACTCCTGTTTGGTGCATATGCACAAACAACAGTCAGAGTTTTCCCCCATCACCCGCAGGCGTAGGGAGGCGACCCTCTCGTCCACCAGGGTAAACTCCAACGCAGCGGCGCTCAGCCGGGGGCTTGTGAGTATCCCCACACCCGCCCGGCGCCTCACACCCTGGGCAACTCCGGAGTAGGACAGAGTCCAACCCCTATCCAGGAGTACGGTTCCAGAACCGAGACTGTGCGTAGAAGTAAGCCCCACCAGATCTAACTGGTAGCGCTCCACCTCCCGCACAAGTTCCGGCTCCTTCCCCCACAGAGAGGTGACGTTCCACGTCCCCAGAGCCAGCCTCTGCCGCCCGGGTCTGGTCCGTCGAGGTCCCTGACCTTCGCCGCCACCCATGTGGCTGCGCACCCGACCCCAGCGGTTCCTCCCACAGGTGGTGGGCCCATGGGATGGAGATAGGGGGGCCAAGTAGCTTCTTCGGGCTGTGCCCGACCGGGCTCCGTGGCAAACCCGGCCACCAGGCGCTCGCTGACGAGCTCTCCGTCCAGGCCTGGCTCCAGACGGGGCCCCGGCCTCCTCCGGCAGGGTCACTCCCTCTCTTCCTCGATTTTGCATAGGGCTTTTGAACCATTCTTTGTCTGGCCCCTCACCTGAGACCACTTTGCCATGGGAGACCCTACCAGGAGCACACAGCTCCAGACAACACAGCCCTCAGGTTCATAGGGACACACAAACCTCTCCACCACGATAAGGTGATCCCGAAGAGGTAAAAGAGACTTCAGATACAATATTAGGGGACCACTGGTCTATATAAAAGAGACTTCAGATACAGTATTATGGGACCACTAAGGTCTATATAAAAGAGACTTCAGATACAGTATTAGGGGACCACTAAGGTATATATAAAAGAGACTTCTAATACAGTATTAGGGACCACTAAGGTCTATATAAAAGAGACTTCAGATACAATATTAGGGACCACTAAGGTCTATATAAAAGAGACTTCAGATACAGTATTAGGGGACCACTAAGGTCTATATAAAAGAGACTTCAGATACAGTATTAGGGGCCACTAAGGTATATATAATGGCATCCAAAGAGCACCATGTCATGGGACCTTTAACCCTTGTGTTGTCTTCAACATCATCTTTTGCTTTTTCCGATGTTTTTAGCTGTTTTCTACGTTTTTTTAAATTCATAGCCTAATTTTTTTATTTTACATTACATTATGCATCATATTTTACATTATACATAAACAATTTATTGTTTTTTTTCAGCGCTTTTTGTCTCTTTTTTTGTCATTTCTTCTGATGTTTTGGTCACTTTTTTGTGATCACTCCATGTTATTTTTTTGGCAATTTGGTTGACAGAAAGCCAAGTTCCTGATATTAAAAATAAAAAAATAAAACTGGTCAAATTGGCCCTGAAGACAACACAAGGGTTAAGCAATCGAGGAAAACTAAGTCTGTTGTTTGTTACTGTATGTTGGAACTTTGATGCTGCTGCCTTGGCCAGGACTACCTTATAAAAGAGATTCTGAATATTAATGGGATTATTTCCTGGTTAAATGTACTTTGGTTGTGTTTTTTTATATAAGCCGCCACATGTTACCAAACCCTTGTGTATTTTTGTGTTTCTTCAATGTAATTTCTTGTTTGATGTTCTGTAAAATAAAATAAACTAAACTAAATTTTCCAAACCAAAGTTTGACCCGAGGACACCAGTAGGGTAAAGCTTTTTGATTGCCTTGTTATTGAAAGGTGCTACAGAAAATCAAGTTGCCTTGCCTTTTTGGCGAGGCCTTGGTCTGCGGACTCCTCCACCAGTAGATGGAGATGTTGGCTCACTGTTCACACATACAGTGGAAACGATGAACACAGCACCAGTGAAAAGCATCGATGTGGAAAAAGATTGACGTGACCGTGACACAGAATTTGATCTGTGCTATTATTGAACAAATCACAACTATTTGATGATCATTTATTGATTGGTTGGTAGATACAAATGTCACGTGGCAGCCGACACTGAGCACAGTCTGGAGTTACAGCAGACTGATTCATTCCTGCAAACTACAAAAGAATTTGACTGATTTGTATTTATGATTGCATGATTTTCACCCTGAGATAATTATAACACAGTAACATAGAGAGATACATCCAGTAATAGAGCAAAGAATATGACACTTAACAATAAAATGATCAACAGTTACGCTGCATTAATTTTTCTCAGTGCTGGAATTTACCATACGTAACACTCACACCTCATTAGATCACATCTTTCAAAAATAATATGAGAATACACATCAAATGCTGAACAAATTGTACTTTGAAGGATATGCTATTTTTTTTCTAACTACATGAACTAATTTAGGTGGTGGCTTACGGAGGCCCAAAACTGATATGTACATATATAATATATATTTTTATATTTTCTCTTAACCTCCCATGAGTTGGTAAAAAAAAAAATCTAATCTTAATGTATTTAAAACTTTAATCAATTGTAACTTGCATTTATCACACACACGCACGCACACACACACGAGCTGCACAATAGATAGTTTTTTTTATCATTATTCCATCGCAAAAGACTGAGACATATCAATTCATAACAATTTAATTCAATTTGTTCAATAAAAGAATGTTGGAAATTTTTATTAATTCAACAACGCATATTGCATATTTTCCTCATATCGTGCAGCTCTAACACACACGCACGCACGCATGCACGCACACACACACGCATGCACGTGTGCACACACACACACACACACACACACACACACACACACAGGAGCAATCCTTGGCCTTGACATTAATGGACACAGTCATTTCAGCCTGAGAAAAATAGGCCATGTCATGTGGAGAAAAAAAAAGATGATCAAGATAAATTATCAAATTTCTGCCAAGACTAATTAATAGAAAAAAACTAAGAAGTTTAACTGATTAGTAGTAAAGGGAAAAAAGTAAAAAGCAATTTGCTTTTTCTTACCACCTTAACTGAAAGGAAAAACTATTTATTGACATGATTCATAATTTATTTTTTTACACTCAATTCTCAATTGTTTAACTACTAAAACTGTATTTATGTGATTTGGACTAGTCAGTGTTGGGCCTCCACAGCTGACAAGTGACTTTAACTTCTGTGGTGCAAAGGTTAATTATTTTTTTCAGACTTTCATGAATAACTCTCATAAAAAAATAACATTTACAGAGTATGGGAGGTTAAAGAGCAAGTGTTAAAGAGAGCAGAGCAGCACATAAAACACAGAGGAAGACTTGTGCAGTGACCTGTGCAGCACCTTGCCACCAAATCCACAGCCTGAGCAGACCCTAACACTGGCGCTGCTTAACAGCTAAATTACAATAGCAAGTCATACTGATGAAATACTGTAATTACTGTAAATACAAGGCTTCTCTGGAAGTACGATTGTCAAAGAAAATCTGAAGAAACAAGCAAGATAATCTGAGAAAGACAAGCAAACATTAACGTCAGAGATACACAACCTGCGAATCGCTGCGAAGCATAGATTAGTGACCGATCAAGACAGCCAAAGACCCCATAAACCTGGGTATTTTATTTTGAAATTTGTTTTATTTTGTAAAGTATCCAGCTGCGCTGTGGATAGCCCATGTTTAATAACTTACCTAGTTTGACACATTCGCTTACAGCTTGTGGAAGAAATAGAAGAGATGGCGAAATAATAGACGCTTCTCTCCTGATCACAAGTGGTGTGAACAACAGATTGGATAACATGGGCGCCAAAATGAAAACGGCGCTGCTTTGCGTCGCTTCGCAGCGCTTCCACGACCAGTGTTTTTTTGGCGTAAGGTCTTTGGTAACATTTTTCAAGATTTCTTTAAAAAATAACAAATAAAAAGCTTGATTTTTGGGAAGGCATTACCAAAAAAGTCTGCACATTTAAAAGTGTAGCAACATGTGAAGTTCCCAGTCCCTCTCTCTGTCTGTTTGGCCTGGGGATTACACAGCACTGGATGTGATGAAGACATAGATCCTGGCGAGGAACGAGGTGAACGTCCCCTGCCTCAGCAGCTTCATCTCCACATCTATCAGGAAGTCTTTGGGCTGGCGGACCTGTCTCTGCAGGTACACAGCCCCGGTGAAGCTGTTCAGCTTTCTGGCGCTGAAGTAGCCTTCCTCGTTGCCTTTTATAATGCCAATGACAATATGGTCGCCGGAGTAGGCGGGGGAGGGTCCGATTCGGAAAATCTGGGCAGGAATGATGATGTTTGTCTGGAAGCTGAGCTGGTAGTACGTGATGCGTAGAGGGGAGTTCTGACAGTCTAAGGAGTTGCTGGGACAGCTGATCCGCTCACATCGTCTGAAAACATCAAGAAAGAGAGAGAGAAAAAGAATAGGGTCAATGGGCATGGCAAAATTTAGAGACGAGGTACTTTGGGTGTATTAAAATACTATATACTGGAACATTGAACATGTTCATAAGTGTGTTTTATTGGTAAAAAAAAACAATTATATTAAGTATCTTTCTTCCTGTCAAGCTTGGTTGAGTCCTGCTCCATTTGTTTCCGGTGTGGGGATCAAAGCCCCCTTTTACAATATAGTTTTTGCTTACATCATTGTATAATTTAAGATAGTATAGTATATCAACCCCATTGGTCAAAGGCTAACCTATTACATATTATATGTTTTAGACATTTCCAAGACTACATCATTTCTGCCAATCAATTTTCAGTTCTGAAATACTGAAGGTGCCAAATGATCCGTCCCCTCCTACTGCTCTGTTTGGTGTTATATTCCAGGTAGTCCACAGCCACGACTTCCAGGATTGATCGTGTCTTTTCGCCTGTCACTCACTACCCAATATGAGTTGAGTGCAGATGTGAGTTTTGCTCAGATTTAAACGGTTTACGGCATAACGTGTCATACTGAAATTTGTGAAATAAACTTTTCTCATTACGAACAATAACAGAAGATGGATATCATTTCAAAAACATGTTAGCTTTCTATGGTTGTTTGATTACTAACGTCAGCTCAAAACGCCATTCAACTGACAGCCTTTGTTGTGTTTGATGCTTAACTTGTAGCCAGCAGTGAACCAACTTGGTTAAGTAGGTCCATTTTACTGTACTGGCATTACAGAAGTCTTTTGTTAGCATCTTATAGGCTACTTGTCGCAAAGTGACGCATGCACGACTCATATCTGCACTCGACTCACATCGTGCAGTGACATTGCCGACATCCGTCACCTTTTCTCTCACACGACTGAAACAACTTTGAAAATACCAAAACAAGTTCCTTCCTGAGGCTGATTTGCAGGTCACGATTGTGATTGGTTTAAAGAAATGTCAATAAACCAGAGTACGTTTTTCTCCCATCCTGGCATGCTGTGTGGACTAGCCAGACCCTCCTTTGCAGCGCTGTGGAGGAGGGTCTGGCAAAGCGAGACTATCATAGGATATGCATTTAAGTAATAGAAAGTGCACCATGTTGGCCTATGACACTCTGTTGGCCAGGCAACTCATTGTCTTCACATGGAATGACCCGGTACCCCCTTTGTATTGTCAGTGGATTTAAGTTAAGCAATATCTTAACTAGAAAAGATAAGACTCTCTCTCTCTCTCTCTCTCTCTCTCTCTCTCTCTCTCTCTCTAAGGGTCTGTGTTGATGTTTCATTCTATTTGGCAGCCTTCTTTGAAATTTGATGGAACAAATGGAAGGAAGACAATGAACCTCATAATACATTGTACATTTCTATGTTCTTATTGAGTTCTCTTTTTTTTTAAGGGACTGGCCTTAATTTACTGTAGAAGTATAATTATTTACTGGATAGATGTTCGGGATTAGTCTTGATTGTTTGCCTTTTGTTTATATCTTGAACACTCTGAAAATCTTTAATAAGCAGACCTTGATCAAATAAAATAGTAGCTTTTGCATGATCCTCCTCCAGTATTGTGTATGTGGTGTGCTGTTTTCCCTCATGACTATGAATATGAATAGTGTGTGAGGGGCTGTGTGTGTCCTTGCTGCTACAGAGATTAACACAGCGTTATAGAGATGGAGAGGGATGACGTGTTCATGGCCCACATAAAAGGATACAGACGCTCTTGGGCCTCTGGTCCGGGCGTTATAGTACCCCCTGAAGTGTCTGGCGGTGCTAGCGTTAACAAGACTCCTATAAGCAAACAATAAAACAGTACAGTGCCCTGCTATGCCATGAACTACAAAGAACTACTACATACTACTATTTTTTGTGACTGTTATTGCCACTCTTCATTGTAACCCCAACCGGTCGTCAGACACCGCCTACCAAGAGCCTGGGTCTGTCCGAGGTTTCTGCCTAAAAGGAAGTTTTTCCTCGCCACTGTCGCACTGTTGCTTGCTTTGTAGGAAAATACTAGAACTGTTGGGTCCTTGTAAATTCTGGAGTGTGGTCTAGACCTGCTCTATCTGTAAAGTGTCTCGAGATAATGCTTGTTATGAATTGATACTATAAATAAAATTTAATTGAATTGAATTAAAATAAAGGAGATGTAATATTGAAACAAAACTTCCAACCTACTGGGATTCAGTTAGAAGCTCTTAACTTACTGAGAGCTTAACACACTGACACTTTAAAAAAACCTTTTTCTCCTGCCCAGATCCCTGCACCCAACCAGACATCCTTATTTTTAGATCTATAAAATGTACATGTAATGCTGTCATACAAAGAAAAGTTACGGTCTTGGGCACACGGAGACAGTAAACAGTGCTTATTTCATTAGTCATTGAGCATTTCTAATGTAGGATTTATGTGAGAGTAACAACTGAAATGTATACACTCACACACAACCAGCAAGTATGCAAACTGAATGATGCACTTGTATTTGCGTATATATGCACTTAGAAAACATTCGGAGACAGATTCTGCTGCCACGTGTCAACTAGTTTTGCATTGCCAGACCTTACCCCTAGTGCTGTGGGGTAAGGTCTGTCTGCTGCACACATATACTGCCGGTCAAAAGTTTGGGGTCACTTATACATTTCCATACCACTCCATTATAGACAGAATACCTGCTAATTTGGGTGGGGGGGCTGATCTTTAATGCAATATCTACATTGCCCATTATCAGCAACCATTCATCCAATGTTCCAAAGGCACATTCTGTGTACTAATCTATCATTTAAAAATAAAAACTAGAAAAACACTGGAGAACCATTTTACTATTATGTAAGCACATAATGTAATCTGAAAACGGCTGCCCTGGTTAAAAAAACAATGCAACTGACCTCAGCTGGCATTCTGTCTACAATGGAGTGCAATGGGAATTTCTATGTGACCCCAAACTTTTGACCGGTAGTGTACTTTGCAGAATAGGACACTCAGGGTTGTTTGAATTTCTTTGAACCAATCCCAATCGCCTTGGGTAGTGCTGAGCTCCGGATGCAGCAACGGTGGTTCTGCAAAATAGTCTCGGGAAGGAACTTGTTTTGGTGGAACATTTGCAGTACATCGCCCTTTACGCTAAACATATTCTTTGTAAAACAAACAAGCAAGCCAACTGTTGCACAATCCAAACTTTCTTCAAAACAACAAACAAAAAGAAAGGGATGTTCTACAAGAAATGAACTGTGTGAACTGATTCCGACTAGGTGTTAATTAACGTACATGTATGTAGAGCTATCCACTTGATCCGATCACTCAGGACAGATTTTAATACTAGGTGGAAATAGGAATTCTGTGCAGTATTGCTACTCCCCACTTGCAGGGCTTTCCTTGTCTTGTTCCGGATACTCGGCAACTGCTTATCCATTACACATTAAAATTTACAGCCCGGACTTAAGCTTGATGTAGTGCACTGTAAAATTTGCAGAGCTCATGCCAAAAGTGTGTTGGAACCTGCAGTAATAAATCATAGTCACAAAAGGCAGACCAGGAGATGTTTTCAGCCATGTGGCCATGTCTGCAAAGTCTACTCATGAATGAAAGATGTCTCTCCATGCCGAGCCAAGCCACGTCACACTGAGGTTAGTAAGGTGTCTCTTAATAACATTGATAAGACTGGGTAAGACTTCGGGCTGAGTGGAGGGTGTGTGCTGTTTCTGTCCACTGGAGCGTAAAGTGGGGAGAGCTGCTGATCAAAGCCAACTGACTACATCATACAGCTCGATGGGAGTCATGCTGGGTTACCAGACAGCCTCTACAGCTGCCACAGGTTCACAGCTAACAAGACCCGTCTGTGCGGCGCACTGCAGCGCAAGGACTTGGATGTACAGTACTTCTCATTAGAGGAGCACAGGCAGCGAGGGGGCAAACCTATCAAAACATCTCCCAGACACAAGCCCATGCTTAAAGGGACAGTATGTCACATTTACACATATACACATGCACTTTGCTACGAGAAGAAAGTAGAACTACAATTCTAGGAGGGCCACCCTAGAAGCATGTGATGTACATGTTGTGTTTAACCAATAACACATGCACAAAATGCTTTGCAAAGAAAAAAAGGCAACATTTGAGCAAAATGTTTGAAGATTGTGAAGATGCTCAAGAATATTTGTCTTTTTTTCCACCAGGGTTTACCATAAGACTATCTCTCCTGACAGAGCCTTGGCCCTTTTGGATGCTCAGAGGACTCTTTAATCCTCCCTTTACAATTCAAACAGCTTTATTGATGGGCATGGTTCTGGCAAAAAAAATAATTCTTAAGGACTGGAAAACATCCAATCCACCATGTTTCAGAACTGGCTACATGGACTTGTTTCAGTAATCCATCTGGAGAAACTGAGGACTAAGCATTCAAAACAACAGCATTAAAGGATTGAGTCTTGGGGCCTCTTTTTGCAATATCTGGACACAATTTAATTCTACTTTTGTACATATGCACTGATTTTGTCCATACCATCTGGTTTTTGTATGCATATTACAGGACATTTTTTGAGTTTTGCTTTGCTTGACTTAGGGTTAAGATATATACTTGTAATTCTCCTCCACTTGTGCGTGTGTACACGTGCATGTGAGTAGGCTTGTTTGTTTCGTTTGTATTTTGGGTGTTGATTTTTACATATTTTTTTCATATGTTGTCAATCATTGCCAACAATTCAAACAATCCTAAAAAAGATTCTGCAGATGCTGAGAGAAAAATGTGACTCACGTATCTGACACCTTCTTGTAGTTGTGAGGGCAGGCGAAGGAGAGACACCTGAAGCCTCCCTGGAGGTTATAGCAGCTCTGTCCATATGAACAGTTGTGGGAGCCAGTTGAGCACTCATCAATATCTGGAAATAAAATAATAAATAAATAAGCAGTTTAATTTTGAACAGTATTCTTTTTCTCAGTTACAATTCAATCATATCATTTTGAACGTAACTCAATCATCTTCAGAAACAGATTTGATACAGTTTGACAAAGAAATCCCAACTTAAGGTCTTACTAGCTACTTCCCAGCTTTCAACCAATTTCAATTTAAGTGTCTCTACGTATTGCCAAACCATGTTAATACAAACTACACAATTAATGAAGAGCTAGAAATGTTCACAAGATATGTTGACAGTGTGAATGCTACTTGGTGCACATCCCAAGTTAGCCTGGCAGTATGTTTTACCGCCACTGTCATTTTGTTAAAGGTCCCATGACGTGGTGCTCTTTGGAGAATGTGGAGGTTGGGGGTGTGGCCTTGACCAACTGCCATGATGTCTCTCTCTCATCGGTGGGCCAAATTCTCTGGGCGGACAAAGCAGAGAAAAGGGAGGTAACCTTGCCCCTTATGACCTTATAACGAGTAAGAATCCAGATCGGCCCATCTGAGCTGGGCTCTGTTTACGCCTATTGCCATTTCTAGCCACTGGGGGACCATAGGCAGGCTGGGGGAACGCATATAAATGAAATTTTCAAGCCATGGGACCTTTAAAGCAATTCTTTTGTTACATTTGTTAAACTAATTCAACCTCTGTCTCTGTAAAATTCCTATCTTTTAGTCTATCCTGCATGTGTGCTTTCCCGATCTGCTGTGGTCTTGGTGCCGGACCATAACACTGTTCACTGTGGCTTCACCTTTGCAGGTGCGTCCATTGGCCGACATGACGTATCCATTAGCAGGACAGGCACACCGGTAGCTGCCAGCAACGTTCACACACTTGAAAGTACAAAGGTTCCCGATGCTCTGGGAGCACTCATCAATATCTGTTAAAAGAGACAAACGTCTCAGATTAGAACCTTGGATTAAAGACAACGGCAGGGCCTTTATCTGTGTGTGTGTGTGTTTTCCTGTCTGGGGATTAGCGAGGAACTAGCTCAGGGCCCAGTCAGCCAAGACCAAATTAAATCTGTTACTGGTGACAAGAGTCATGTTGCTGTTCTCCGCATTCATGCAACACTGTGAAAAGATTTGGCTCAATGAGACTTCATATAAGCAATTTGAGTTATTATATGATGTTAAAACTTATTCACCCATGACAGAAAAGTGTCCACTGTATTTGCTTTATTCTCTTTCCCTGAATATATCATGAGTCAAAACTATTTCCACTGCTTTCTCAAGATCTGTAATCCTCTTTCTCTCTATTCAGTTCAATTCTAAGTCCAATGTTCCCTTCAATTTGTTTTAGGGCTTCACCAATTCTACCAGTCTCTACCTAGCAACTTGGGTAGAAAATACCTTCACAGGTGTGTCCGTCCTCTTTCAGGTAGTATCCTTGGCGACAGTAGCATTGGTATGAGCTGTAGATGTTGGCGCACTCCTGGCCACATGGGTTTCTGTCACATTCGTTTACATCTAAGCACAGAAAAGAAAAGACGAGTTTAGAATTCTTCCTTTTTTTCCATCTTCTTTAAGGGAAAAGGCCGGCATTATTCCGTATAGTTCAACAAATCCTATCAAAATGGACTACATTTAAAAATGTGTTACCTTATCTGAATACTTTCTAATGGCCCAAAGCCCCCTGATTCTCTCAGGACACATAAAACAAATCTTCAAAATAATTGTCACAAATGTATAGTATAATTTATTCCAATAATGTCCCCAGACTGCTGGTAACTGTGGTTTTTAGCAAACATTAATCAGCGGGGGATTATTTTCAGATGACGACTAATACACATTTGGGGTCATATTAAGTGCATGGCGTGAAGTGCTTAGAGCAGGTGTATTTAGTGTGTACAAATCCACTTTTGCTAGTTTCAAAAGGGTTGTACTTTGTGTCTTCATTAATTCATAGGTGTGTTTTGGGCGTAACATGCAATAAACCAATCAGAGTGTCAGTCAACAGACAGCTAAATGAGCACCATCCACAGAAACATCATTGGAAGAAGAAAAACTAAGGGAAAAAGGAATTTCCTGCAGTGATTTCTAGTGCGCGGTCACAGAAGGTTTGTATCATGTGGACGCACCAACAGTTTTGTTGACATTACTTAGAATTCCTCATGGGGGCGGCAGAAACTACGCTATTATTGGTTTAAAGTATTCCACATCTTTCAAACATTATTGGTATTATTCAACTTTTGCAATGACATTCATACTGATTCAACCCATTCCCATTTTTCAAATCTTCCCACTTCTTCATCTACTTCTTACACATTCAAGGCAGCAATCCACTGTAGACTCATCCTTTCAACACTCAGCACTCACACTGCAATTTTTTTCGGAAATTGCATTATCTAGTTATGTATGCTCTCAGACACCTCCGCCATATCCGCATCACAGAGATGGATACTAAATTAAATTCCAAGAGAATACAGTTTTTGCTGAAACAAACACAAAGACTCAAACAGTTTTCTATCAATATATATAATCTTATATCAATTTATATATAAGTCTGTGCAAAGGCTGCATATGCTATATGCCTTGAGTTCTTAACAGTCCATGTAAACAAGGTGGCATTTAAATTCTCAATATGTTAGAGAGAGAAAAAAAGTCTAGCTTACCTTCACAGTTCTTGCCATCAAATGCTAGGGAGAAGCCGGCTGTGCATGAGCAGTAGTAGGAGCCTGGGGTGTTTTCACAGGTCTGGGCACACAGCCTGCCAGGATAGCGCCAGCACTCATTTACATCTGTCAGTGCAGAGAAGGAGCTATTAGATAGCAGACAGATACCTTGGGGCCACTAGAGACTCAACGCCAGTTCTCATTCAGACACACACCCAGTGATGTTTAGAATAGGGCTGCTTGATAATGGAAAAAATCCTAATCACAATTATTTTGGTCATTTCCTTCATACTTTTCCCGTTTGAACTTTTCCCTTCATTCAGACCACAAGACAAAATAAGAGTTTAATTGGAAAACGTAATGTTCAAAAGCATTGTTTTGATTACATTGGTGATTGTTGGTAGCTGAAATCCAAATCTTCAATCTTTTTTTAGCTGTGTGCAGTGACGTCTAACTGAGCTAGTGATGGCTGCCTCCAGAGTAGATCTGGCTTCAAAAACACTTTGGAAGACTAAACCACAATGTACATGTATATGGGGTGTTGGAAATTGTAATTGCAATAAAAAAACAAAACAAAAAAAAAAACAACTTCAATCTGCTCTTAGTTATGCTGTTATAGGTCTAGATCGGTGGACTTCATTTGACACACTGATCTCCTCTCTCTTTCCATCTGCATGCATTCATGCCTCAGACATGCTTGCTACTAACTTATCTCCAGGGAGCTTATTCCCCGGAGTCCTATTTTGTATAGGTTTCACACTCTAAGGGCTACGCCTATACTCTATAACCTGGAGTTACAATACGTAAGTATCGTTTTCTCGCCCCCGCAGTTTTCCTTGGATTGAGGTGGCACCTACAGTGAGGAAAATAAGTATTTGAACACCCTGCTATTTTGCAAGTTCTCACATTTAGAAATCATGGAGGGGTCTGAAATTGTCATCATAGGTGCATGTCCACTGTGAGAGACATAATCTAAAAAAAATAATCCAGAAATCACAATTTATGATTTTTTACTATTTATTTGTATGATACAGCTGCAAATAAGTATTTGAACACCTGAGAAAATCAATGTTAATATTTGGTACAGTAGCCTTTGTTTGTAATTCCAGAGGTCAAACGTTTCCTGTAGTTTTTCACCAGGTTTGCACACACTGCAGAAGGAATTTTGGCCCACTCCTCCACACAGATCTTCTCTAGATCAGTCAGGTTTCTGGGCTGTCGCTGAGAAACACGGAGTTTGAGCTCCCTCCAAAGACTCTCTATTGGGTTAAGGTCTGGAGACTGGCTAGGCCACGCCAGAACCTTGATATGCTTCTTACAGAGCCACTCGTTGGTTATCCTGGCTGTGTGCTTCAGGTCATTGTCATGTTGGAAGACCCAGCCTCAACCCATCTTCAATGCTCTAACTGAGGGAAGGAGGTTGTTCCCCAAAATCTCGCAATACATGGCCCCGGTCATCCTCTCCTTAATACAGTGCAGTCGCCCTGTCCCATGTGCAGAAAAACACCCCCAAAGCATGATGCTACCACCCCCATGCTTCACAGTAGGGATGGTGTTCTTGGGATGGTACTCATCATTCTTCTTCCTCCAAACACGGTTAGTGGAATTATGACCAATAGTTAAATAGTTAAAAAATCATACATTGTGATTTCTGGATTTTTTTTTAGATTATGTCTCTCACAATGGACATGCACCTACGATGACAATTTCAGACCCCTCCATGACTTCTAAGTGGGAGAACTTGCAAAATAGCAGGGTGTTCAAACACTTATTTTCCTCACTGTATATCATGGTTGCAGCTGCTGTGGTCTTGCTGTGGCCTTCTACACTCTGTAACGCCCTGCTAATAATTCTTGTTATGATTTGATACTATAAATAAAACTGAACTTATTTGAATCTCACAGACCTGAAACGGCGATACGTACCACTGCAGACTTTGCGGAGGGCGTCATACTGGTAGCCCGTCTGACAGTCACAGCGGTAGCTGCCAGGGAGGTTGTGACAGATCTGGCCTATTCCACAGCGGTGCGTCCCCATCTGACACTCATCAATGTCTAGACAGGTAGAGAAAGACGGACCAAACAGTTGGGATCATTGATAAATGTATGATTAGGTCATTCTGATACTCCCCCTCCCGCCCCCTACATGATGATCAATATATCTGAGCTGCAATGATTAGAATCAATTAGCTTTACTATTAAATTAATCTGCAACTATTTTGGTAATCGATTAATCGGTTTGAGTAATTCTTTATGGAAAAAACTAAACATTCTCAGATTCCAGCGTCCTAAACGTGAGTATTTTCTAGTATTTTGTTCTATTTTCTTCACTCCTCTGTGACAGTGAACTCAATATCTTTGAGTTGACATTTGAGGACTGCGTCTTGGGCTGATAAGAATAATAATGAAGTTAAGCTGCAGTTCCTCGTCTCTGGAGACGCACTTACAAATGAAGCTGTGTGTCCGACAGCAGCTCTGCGAGGCTCTATGTTCACATCTCTGAAAACGTTATTAATATTTTCCTCATTACTTATATATGATTCCACACCCGCTTAATCAGAATTTTAATTAATATGATCAGTCTGGCCCAATCCCTGGATTAACCATGGGGTATAACTATATATATATATATATATATATATATATATATATATACTGTGTACTGTATATATATATTATCTCTCTACCTCTCTCTCTCTCTCTCTCACGCCTCTTTGTTTACATGGCACGTGTAAAAAGATTTCCAGGGGGGAGACATCGGTGTATCCTCAATTATAGCTCCCTGAGATTGATTTTGGATCCCAAGCCAGAGGATCGAGGTGGGAGGAGCCGAGTAGGTGAGAGGTTGTTGAGATATTTCAGCCATGCTGCTGTCCAGAACAGCTCAATAGTTTTAGTGATAGACCCTGTGTGTAGACTATTTCTTAGACCATCACAGGCTACAAAAGCAGTAGCTCATCACACACATTGACAGTGCCAGATGAGCTTTAGACCTTTTATGTCCCCTTTGATTTTCTCAACAGAGCCGGCTGCCAAGTCTAGTTCCAAGTTTATTCTTTTTTATATTTAAGAGCTGAACATTTTAATATTTGCAGGAGTAGTAGAGAACCGAAAAAATTGATTCAAATAACAATAAGCTGCAACAAACTATGTTTGTTGCTTATTTATATCTTCTATTTATATCTTTATTTGTATATGTATTGTCCACTTTATATATTTATTTATTTTTAAATGTCTTTATAATTTAGTTTTGTACGATTTTGATCTCCATGTAACCGACCATATCAACGATGTTCCGGAAATTCAGCCGTATGTCCTTCTTTTGGCCCGGATTCTTCCACTTTCTTTGTGTTGGCGTTCTAACCTCCGGTGGATTTCTGAGGACTATGGTTACCTGCTCTTCAGATCTTTGCAGGGTAAATCCAGACAGCTAGCTAGACTATCTGTCCAACGGAGCTTTCTGTTGCACAACGAAAACAACTTTTGAACGTAGAAATGTTCCCGAGGCTATTTTGCAGCGGCACCGTTGCTCTGCCCGCCACCAGACCTTCCTCCGCAGCGCTGCAGAGGTAGGTTTGCCTATGGGAGACTACACTGCCATTAACGGTCTGATATTCAAGCTCATTTGTCCCCTTTTATGGCATTTTGTAGCTATGCTTTTGAGCATGTGTGTTTTAGCCAAAACAAATACAATATCAATGCTTTCATGTACATCTTTTCTATCGCTGCCAGCCTCCCTCATCCATGCTGTGTTTAAGAAGTAAATCTCACCGACACATGTGGCTCCATCAGGGCTGACGTGGTAGCCTGGGCTGCACATTATGATCTTCTGCTGGCAAGTGTAGGACCCCACGGTGTTGATGCAGTTATAGCCCGACCCGCACGGCTCACCAAGACTGCTGCACTCATTTATGTCTGCAGAAACACACAGAGAGAGTACCACGCCTCAAGACAGCTGAAAAAAATGACACACAGGAGAATGCACTAGAAAAAGGCCACTTCAAAAATGCTTAAAAAGACAATGAATACAAGGTGTTTTTTTGGTTGTAATAATGAAAATTGCCAATGGAAAATTCACTTTGTAAGAGTGTTTCTTTTGTGATAAATTTGTTTTATTTCTTTTTTATATTCAGAAAACATAACATTCACAAACAGTTACAAACAACACACTGTGACATAGCAACGCGTCCCAGGGCACTTTATAAGAGTTTTTGAAATAAGATGATCCGTCTTTTACAAATAACACAGAAGCTGAAAAACCTTAGCGTCTTGACTCAACTGAGTGAGACTTACAAAGACAGCCAAGCCAATTTGCAATTAGTGGTGTCCGATAGCTTTTAAACATCACTAAGTGAACTTATAACACACCTTGAAGTAACCAACAAGGCACACAAATCCCAAACAGTGCTTGTACAGATGCACAAGTCACAGAATTTACAAAATTGTGAACATTGTGTCTGAAAAAAATCATAATAAACAGTTTGCATTGGAGAAAGCTAAAGGAAGCCTTCCACCATCAGTGATAGATCTGTAATGTATGTGCAATCATCTGCTGTGAGTCATTAGGCTTAATAATTACTTTGCTCTGCGTGACTGTAAATATCAACCGTGGTATATGAGAAAATTTGATGATATCAGGAGCACCCAAGGGTGAGCATTATGACTACCTCGTGGTATTTCCCCATTCCAAGATGATAACATTTCCCTACAGACTGCTAAACAAATAAGTAAATCAAGGAAAGCGGGATATATTTTGTTTAATCTTTATAAAAAACAATAAATTGTGGTTTTACTGGGGGTTATGTGGCAGACTATTTCTTGGCCAGGCACAGGAACGTCTTGGAGGCTTGTCACAGTGAGGTTACCAGGCAAAAAGAGGAGAAACTCCATGAAGTCACTGCGTTTTTACACTTTGTTTTTTGTTTCCCCTTGCCTATAGTCTTTATGCTAAGCTAAGTGTCTCCTGGAAGTAGCGTCACATTTAACAACAATAATGAAAGTAACCATATTTCCCAAAATGTCAAACTATTTCATGCCTTTATTGTTTAGCAGACAGGAAAGAGATGACGGCAGATGATGTGCTGAGAAGTTCTTGACCTTATTTATGTACTTCATTTATATATATATGCTGTAATAAGGAAAATGTCCCCACTGTGGGGTGAATAAAGTATTATCTAATCTAATACATGTGTATATATATATATATATATATATATATATATATCAAGGTTTCGTTACATGTCTGGGAAGGTGCAGGACCATAAATCAGGCATTAGGGTTAGGGGTTAGCTAAATGTTTATTTTTATCCCTTTTTGGTTGCAGCAGACAGCTTCAGTTTTCATAGAAAAAGCTCTAAAAACCCACTGTACACTACCTGCTCAGCATCTCAATGGTGCTTTTTTTGCCTCCAACGTCGTCTTCCAGGCAGCTAACCCTGAACATAACCATTTCTGCCTGGAAGGAGATGTTGGGGGCAAAAAACACCAAACACCTGCTCAACACCTAGCAGGTTAATCAATCCATGGTGAAACAGCAGGACAACAATAAATCCATTAGCTATCTAATTAGCCAGAAGACAGCAGCACTGACAGTCTCTTACCGATACAGTTGCCATGGGAGTCCTGTGTGAAGCCGCTGATGCACTTGTGTTTGGGATTACACAGGAAAGAGCCCTCTGTGTTCTCACACACAAAGCCCATACCACAGTTATGGGTTTGCAGAACACATTCATCAATGTCTGGAAGAAATAACAGATTAAAAAAACTAAATCCAATGTCAACTTGACAAAATAGTTCACACTATGTTCAACTGTTAAGCGTTTAAAAGTGCTGTTGACTCTCTCAGCTTGTCAACAGTACAGTAGGTGGCACTGTGGCTCAAGCCAAGAATAAACATGTGCTGCATCCCAGAAACTTCCACTCACACAGTCAATCTTTAACTTGAGGAGAAATTCCCCTTACTCTGAAATGATCCCAACTCTGCAATTAACAGAAGTTGAACAAACTTCTTAAATGACAGTTATTGAATCTCATGAGCGATGGATGGAGTTTAAATGGAAGATTTGTGCCGCGAGCATGTTTTTCAGCTTACGTTATGCTGTTACGTTATCCTCTGAGACTCATCCTGTGGCACACAAGCCAAATGTTTTTTTTCTCTACCAATCATCATCAGAGGGATATATTTCCAATGTCACAGCAAAGATCTCTCCTTTCCTTCATGCAGCTAATTAGTTTTTTTCCCCCTGTTGGATGGTTGACTAAATATTACCTTCATTATCTAGCTATATTGATTAGTCCTCCCTGATGCCAAGTGCTGATGACACCAGTCATAGAGCTTCAAAGTGCTTTACCACCCGTGCAATGCTTCTGTTCTCGATGATTATCCTGTCACATACTGCACCTTCGGCATCTGCTGAAGCACAAACATCACTGCAGGGGCCAAAAACATTAGCATACATCTTGATGAATACTTGCTGACTGAGCTGAGTTTAAGCCTGCATTCACACGGAGTGTGTCAGCCTTCAGAAGGGGCAGTGAAAACGCAGGTCTTTCCATTCATCTTAAAATGGTGGTAGTGCATTTAGGCTGTGGCAATGAGGGCAGCAGGGGGCCTTTTTCCAGCTCCCCCCTGCGTCCGCTAATGCCGCAGAGGCCTGCGGCGAAAATAGATGAGAGACGTCACGCTGTGGTTGCCAATCATATAACAGTAGATCAGACTTGTCAATGTGTTTTGAGGCAGTGTGAGACTCCAGTACAGGAAACAGGAAACATCACTGCCTCTATCACTGTCACAAGAACATTTTAAAAAACTATGAGGTTGAGCGTGAAGAGGCTCAGTTCCTGTCACAGCGGCCGCAGGTGAGAAACAATGACATCTATAAAACATCTGACGGAAAACAAAAATTATACAAAGTCTACTTGTGTGACATGGGGGAGAGGGGGGTTCAATAATAAAACGGGACGACACACAAATGGGCCATTCCGACGACACTCCCACCCCTGCACAACCCTGAGGAAAATGGCCAGATTGCTGTTTTTTTTATCTGAACGCAGCATAAGTCATAACCACAGACATACAATTGTCACTGTTTGCATCTGAACAGGGATGGAGGGGGAAAATGACGTGTCTAAATGTATCCTGTTCCTGTTAAAGAGCATCTTAGTTAACAACTGTCTGCCATCAGAACCTGTAATGCCAGAACTTTCCAATAGCCTTTAACACCTCTGCCGATGTACTCCACTTCAGTCTTGTATTCAGGGATTTGTAATTGTGTGATTGCTCAAAAGGACAAATTATTCTTTTGAGTATTCAAAGACATGATTAAAAAAAGAAACAGAATTATGCAGTGTCTCAGTTTGAGCCAGGGGTGTTGGACTTGCATGCTGTTGATTGTTGGATCCTCTTTAAATCGCTGAGAAACTGGAAACACTGAGTAACACAGTCCAACACAAACAATAGACTCGGCCAAAGTAAGTGTCAAATTGTGTTAGGATGTGGAAATAATTCATGGTAATGTTTAGAATCTCACATGAAGGCTGTAACTACATATAAAGGATTAGTATGGGGTTCAGCCAGATGTAGCGCAACACTGCTTCAAATGCGTTAGATTAGCAGATGCAATGATACGCAACCCATGCGATTACTTAGTTAAACTAAAATTTAGAGAAAATGGTGTTTTAAGTTGTAGCTTGCATGTTGCGAATTTAAAAAAGGGGCCCCTGGTCACAAAATCTGCCTTGCAGCACCTCTAAAGCTCACTAATAACATGTTGTTTTTCCTGTGTTGTTGCCAAGCAACAAGCAGAGATTCCAGGAAGTTAAAATGTGCGTGGCCAGGACATACAGTAGTCCAGCACAAAAATGCCCATACATGTAAAAACAAGTTTTTTTACACTTTGTTTTTTGTATCGATAAAACCAACAGGATATCATGTTTTTCAATTAGTGAGCTTTAAATATGCTGGTATTTTGTTAGCTTTGCACGGAGCCGGGCTAGCTGTTTCCCCTGGTTTCTAGTCTTTGTGCTAAGCTTAAGCTAGCTGCTGGTTCCAGCTCCATGAACCAAACATATATGAGAGTGGTATCAATGTTATTATGGACTCTAGACAAAAAAAATAATTCCCAAAATGTTGAAGTATTCTAAAAAAAAAAAAAACGTTGGCATGGGACGTAAAAAAAAAACAAGCCTGCTGTCAATGAAAATAACCCAGGCTTTTGCAGAATTGTCCAAAATTGATGTTTTTGTCTGGCTGGAAAGGGTTGTTGTTTTGCTTTACTGTCCTTTCCGTCTTATTTCTGTTCTCCAACCTATTAAAAAGAAGGTAGAAATCCTGTGGTGCATATGATGACAAGACATCATCAGCATTTCCAGCGACTACCTTAGTGGCCCTGCAAGTGACTGCTGGGTTAATTGGCCTTATTGAAATTCATCAGGAACAATGAACTCACCCTTGCAAACACTGTTCCTCAGCTGGAAGCCGGCAGGACAAGTGACCTGCAGCTCGCATATAAACGAACCCACCGTGTTCAAACATTGTTCGCTGGGCCGACAGCTATGGGTGTTGGTTGCACACTCATCCACATCTGCAGAAAAAGAACAACAGTGACTGTTTGTGTGTGAAATGACTTGGTGTGGGGGGGGGGGTTATCCATCACACACTGATGGTTAGGGCCTGTACATAATTCTTACGTCCCAACTGGTTCTAGATCATGACGGGGCTCATGAGTCAACAATATATGGACGTCAGCAAAATACGCTAAAAAAGGAAGTTGTTCTTAAATCTAGGCATATGAGGCATACCAGGAAATTACATAATTTGCTTTTGCCTGAATAGAAAAGTATGAGGGCGAATGTGGATCAGGTGGTCGCCCACCAATCAGAAGGTTGGTGGTTCGATCCCTGGCCCTACAGTCCCATGTCGAAGTGTCTTTGTGCAGAAAACTAAACTTGATCCAATATTCTTTAGGACGTAGGAACATTTTGGACGAAGTGTGTAGACATGATCCACCAAACCCGAGGGCATATTTATTTTTGAACGTGAATTTTTTAATTTTGGGCCGTATTTCAAAGATCTGAGCGCACGGCGTGAAGCACATGGCACAGGTGCGTTTAGGGCGTGGCCAAATCCACTTTTGCTAAAAAAGGGTCTGGGGGCCAGGCGCATGGTTCAAAAGGGCTGTACTTTGTGTCTTCATTAATCATAGGTGTGTTTTGGGCATAACATGTTATCAACCCATTCCCTCCCAGAATTACGCCAAGAATTCACCTGAACCCCCCCCCGTAAGACCGACACACCAATGGGCGCAAAGATGGGCGCAGATGCATTTGCTATTTAAACAACGTGGGTGCTGGATGGGAAATTAACAACTGCGTTGGTCTTAAACTAGCAAAGACACTTGCGTTGGGCTTTGCGCCACGCTGTACCAAGTGCAAGATAGGGCCCTCAGTGTAAAAGGCCCTTCACACAAGGTCACACCGTGAGTGAGAAATATTTTCAATGTACTAAAGATTGTCAGCCAATGATAGGTATGGAATTGATTACCACTTTGTACTACAAACATGCTTCAAATTAAATGATTTGATTGGTCATAGGCAAAGAAACAAGGGCATTCTTGCTGGTATCCACAAACAGGACGTGCCATCATTAATCATTAACAGCTGACGCGTATGCGGTGGCGAAAAAAACAGTTTCATTTCAGCTGGACTATGTAAAGATGTGTATTTCGTACCCCTAATACTGAACACATTAACATCACATAATCTGTCCTGTGAGTGCTTTTTGGCGGGCTATCATATCAACTTTGGACAGTTATGGGACAGCTTGTTATGCTTGTTTGTGCAAAATTAAATACAGAGGTGCAAACCTTTGAATCTTTATTAGTCAAACAGCAACGCAGCCAGTAAACAGGCGCTGTTGATTTATGACGGTTTTGGGCTCATGCCAAGGCAGTAGAGCATTGCTCTGTTGTGGCTCACAAACTGATGCATTATCTTATCGTGCATCACAATGCATTGCCGATTAGCTGGATGCACTAATAGCATTGGTCTGGAATTATACATCCCAAAGACACGTGTGTGTATCTGTGCATTTGTGTGCATGCGGGAGTGTGGCAGTCATCCAGATTTGAAGTTCATCCCGAAATATTTTGCATTCCACAGGGAACCTGACGGAAAGGTCATGACCAAATCTGCATGACAAAAACAAAAGACAGGAACAAGAACAAAACATATTCTCTTGTGTTGCCTGTGTATCTCTCGGCAGTCCCTTGCTGAAATGCCTTTCTCGACTTTAAAAGCTTTTGCTACAGGGAATCTGAATGAACTTGTGTGTCTTACATGGGGATGATGTAGGCCCCGCCCAGTCCGAGTACAGATACGGATACAGATAATTCATGTGGTAAACAGATACGGATACAGATACAGATAATAAAGCTCTTTTCTCATAAGGTTATTCACCTCTGAAAATTCACACAAGCATCAGCTCTCACACAACGTAGCTTATTGTATTATATAAAGCCTCTGTGGAGCTGCAGCAAACACATTCATCTTACCCAGTACAACGAAGAATGTCCCCTTTTTACATTGTGTAACTTTCTTTATAGTCAGGACTTTTCCCCAACCGAGAGACATCTGTAGGAAGGATACTTCTTCTTGTTCGTCTCGCCCTTTGGGCCCTGCTTGCTGCCAGGCCTAGGGATGGACAGGACTGTTTCCAATGTTTGCGTATTGCTAGTGGTGCAGAAAGTCGCCTTCTACTACCGCTCAACATTATTTCCAGTGCGTCATTCAAAGAGCCAAAGAAAATAAAAGGAAAAATGTTCCTATTGCCGGTCCCTACCTCCCCTGACTGGTCCTTAGGGACAGCCACATTACACAGTCGTGAGGGGTGAAGTGATCCAATACAAGGTGAAAACAAAGACTCTATTTTCTGAAAAACACAAACGCTTAGCTGAACAGAGTGGCGGGGGGATAGCAGATTTATAAAAATTCCATCAAGAGACCAGAGAAGGCTCTGCATAGGGAGAAGTCTGAGAGGCAGCACTATTAGGCACAGAAGCAAACACACAACTTACACACACGCACACACACACACACACACACACACTCTTGTTCTTTCACAGCTCCAACTGATGTAGATGAAGTAAGCCTTGGAACATTTGCAAATTTGGTTTGAGACAGGAAGGTCAGGGTTACACAGATGGGAGGAAATGTAAAGGTTCACAAGCTGTGAGCATAATTTCTCAACCATCTATGGCAGGGGATAAAGTCAAGAGGAAGTGCAGATAAACAATATTTTTTCAGGCTTTACTTAACAACTGAACAAATCCATGTGGTGAAGGCCACAAGATGTAACTGAATGCAGTGGGAAAATCTTCCTCCATTTGTTAGGTCTCTGTACATTAAAGAGTGTGGTCTGGACGTACTCTATCTGTAAAGTACGGAAGAGGATTAGGGCCACATGTGAAAAATGTATTTGAGTTCTGAGTTTAAAGCCAGAATTCTGACATTATTTTCAAAATTGTTTTGTTTTTTTTAAAGTCAGAATTCTGAGATTAAAGTCAGAAAATTAAATCAAATTTAGTTGTTAAAGTGCCCATATTCTGCTAATTTTCAGGTTCATAATTGTATTTAGAGGTTGTACCAGAATAGGTTTACATGGTTTCATTTTCCAATCACACCTTATTTGTTGTTGTACTGCACATTGCTGCAGATCCTGTTTTCACCCTGTTGTTTAGGTCTCTGTTTTAGCTCCAGAGTGAGACATCTCCCCTCTGCACTTTTTGTTGGGAGTCTCACATGCGCAGTAGCTCGGTAAGATCACATCAGCTAGCTATCTGTTTCTCTAACTTTGGTCAGTCCAAGGCAGGATTAGCTGGGAGACTTCTTCTTCTAGCAACATTGCATGGAATACCTGCAGAACAGGAACATGTAAGTAGTTTTTTGTAGATTATGGTAAACTTGTGCGTGTTGTAGCCGTGTTTTGCCATTGAGAGGGGCCCCCTCGTCTCGGCTAGTGATGTAGAAAGCCCTGCAGATTTTAAACAGCTCACCAGGACACTGAAGGCAGAGGACATTCGGAAACCTGTTTCTCTGTCGATCCCAATCTGTGCTGCCTGCACGATCCGTCATGTACACGATGTTCGCACGTGCACGGATTATAATCCTGTTTTACACCGCTGTCCTCCCTTGTATGTAAAGGTTACACTTCCTTGAAAGGTTTTCAAAATACACTTCCAACTACTTTATTGTACGAAGCAACAATAAAGGAAACGGAGGGGTCTGTGTTCAATGAATATCCTACTACAGTTGTTTTTTTTGCCCCAAAATCTAATTTTCTCTGCATGTATCAATAAAGTAGACTACTAAAGCAGAGCATACAAAATGTGATATAACATATGCTGGTCTTTTAAATAGACTACACAAAACATTGGCTATTTTGAAAATAATGAAGGCTAACTTTAGTGCATTACATCGAAAAAGTCAAACAAAACAAATGGTTATTATAGCCTACAGAAGACTACCTGACTTTCAATGAACTGTAGGTCAGGCAACCAGTCTACCATGCAACACAACCTATCAATAAAGTGATGTTTTTCCTATATTGTCGCAAGGGGCGGCTCATAGCCGAGTCCATTTTACAAACAAACATCTTGAGCATGACAGATCGTGCAGGCAGCACAGATTGGGTACCGACAATCTCACTCAAACCACAGCATGGATGTTTTTTTTCCCGAGTTTGTATGTGTGTGGAAGCACCAGAGAGGCAAAATAACACCCCAAATCCCAGGAAAAAGGTTTTTTTCATAATATGGGCATAAGTTGGTCTGCACTGGATTTAGAGCGTTCTACAGACTGTACAAATATTGCCCTTGTCCACAGTAAAGATTAACGTTATTCGGTAATCATGAGGGATCATTCTCATGTGTGCTGCACAGGGCACTAAACTACAAGAGAAGCATTTCAAAGTTATGAAAACACCATTACGCAGTAGTGTCACTTGTACTAGTCTTGCTTCACACTAGACTGCTTCTATGAATACCATCACACTCTTTAAAAAGACACACTACTGAAACATCTCTACAGCCCGAGCTGAAGCTTTCAACAGGGAAAAGATATCAATTTTCAGTTACACCTTCCACCTCTCTTGTGAAAGCTAAGTTTTCTTTGAAGCTTGCCATTGCTAATCAAGGACGGAAATTATTGTTGAATCGGGATAGGACAGAGAATCTGCTGCAGAGCTAACAACAACGGTGGCTAACAACAACCGGCCTCTACAGCAAAAAGCTACAGAGTATGTGTGGAAGATGGATCTTCCCCGAGCAGCCTCGATCTTAAACATCAATAGATATTGAGTGCGAGTTGAAGGGAACAGTTTTCTCACCGAGCAGTCTCTGGGGCCGTAAAGCTTGTTAAAAAACAAGTGTGATTATAAACTGTGAGCTAACAGCTACCTGGCTCTGATGAAGAGAAGGAAAAATGCTGAGAAGAAACAACAACATACAGATCACAGAAATGACAAATACTTGAAATGAACTGAAAAAAATCTATAATTTAAAAATTCTAATAAATTAAAAATATGTAAAAACTGTACTTTTTAGACTATTTAGTGCAGGACAGTGATGACGTACTCAAGTCCTGGTCTCGGAGTTGAGTTGCTATAGACCTTTTTTACGGCAGACATGTTGACATGTCATAGTAGGAAAAGCATAGTGTATTCAAAACCATTAAGGATGGCCACATTCCACTTAGGAGAGGCCCTGGTGTTGTGCATGCTGACTCACTGAAGTAGTTTACTGGGGCACTTGATGGAATTGCGCCATCGTTAAGGTTATCAATTTCAGCTGTGCGTTTCCAATTATGACAAGTCAAAATGTCTGCCATGAGAATCTCTGGACTCGTAACTCGACTTTGAGTCAGGGTTTCCCCCGGAAAAGTTATTTAGCCCAGTGGCAAGTGTCTTTTTTTTGAAGAAGGCTTGGCTGGGGTAAGTCACACACTTATGGCAGCTGATGTAGAGCCCAATAGTTTCTGTGATAACAGAATTATGGATGGACTTGGGAAATTGGGAATTAGAAAAAAAAGCTATAAGACAGAGGACCCTACATTAAGACAGTGCTAAAAATTAACTGCAGATTTTAAAAAGTATGACTATGTCTAAATTTCCACTGTCAAACTCTTAGAAAATCATTCCCAGTGCCTTAGGCTCGTTTGGCCACCAGACTATACAAATACAAGATAATATATAATATAATACAAATCCTGGGGCCCAAGCCTTCATGAAATAGGATTTGGAAGCGTCTGACGGCTTTTATGTGTAAAAGGCAGTGATGGAATACTCAAGTCCTGGATTCAGACTCAACAGTTGGTGACTCGACTACAACACTGGTGCAGCCTCCCATACATAGATGTATTAGCCTACGTGAAACTCTGAAACAAATCAAATCCATCCCTGCCCGCAGTTTGTTTAGCGCTCAAGGTGAATTTCATAAAATTGTGAAGGTGGCAAAGACGTGTTAAAGCAAGAAAACAACTGTGATGTTTGAATTTGGTTTGTCTGTGTGTGTGTGTGTGTGTGTTTGTGTGTGCGTGTGTGTTCAAGAAGCCATTCACAGCCTGGTGTTGAGCAGAAATAATGTCAGAGCACTGAGCAACTGTCTAGCCCACACATTTACTATTCAGCTTGCGTATAAAGCCCTCTTCACAGATCCCATCCTGGATGACACACTGGTAGGATCGCCATGGGAACAATTGTGTGTTAAGATCATAGACTGAAAATACAGTCTATGGTTAAGATCTTACATTCATTCATATGCAGCTGAATCATATAGAGAGAAGCAGCTTTCCTTACCTCATCAAAATGGGATTTAGATGATATTGGATTAATCTCTTCACCACTTATGATAGATGATGATACTTCCATTTACAGGAAACATCCGCCCCCCCCCCCCCTACCCCCACACACACACACACCTGCACATTTACACCTTGTAGTGCTATTTTCTTTTTCCCCATTCCAGTCTAAACCAAAAGTTGCCCACCCACATCTTCACATGTGGGAACACTTTCGGTCCACACTCGGCTCACTGAAGGGAGAGAAATCGGAGGGGAAACACTAACTCTTATGTGCACGAGGCATTATCCCGTCTGCTGATTGACAGACAGATTAAATAAACTCAGCCAGGTCTGCCAGATACACTCGCACTGTATACATTCACTATAACAAGTGCAGGGAAACCAAGATTTCAAGGCAGGCTTTCAGTATTAAAGCCGCACATGATCTGAGAAAACATATTCATACAAGCAAATAACATTCATGTTGATACCACTCACTTTCTACCTGTTCTTTTTCTGTAGCGACATCTTGTACACTCAAAAGTACAAGTGGCGTAAGAAGGGATTTGCACGTGCAATGCTTTAGCTGTCGTTGTGTATTGAATTCCAGAGGTGGATCATACAGTATATCTTTTTTTTCCACCAAAAGGGAAATTGCTCCCCAGTTTTCGCCATGTTGCAAATTCATGGATCAATTTACTAACTACTGCAGTAGATTTATTACTGTAAGACCCTTCGTGGAAAATAGTCTTTGGCATGGTAACAATTACATTCTCTTCTGGAGGGAGGTTTCATGTTGATATACTGTATGTGATGAGTTTTTCCACAGTAAAATGTGCATGCAGTTGCTTATCTTGTAATTTTACATGGATTCCTCCCCTAGTCTCGCTTTGCCAGACCTCTCTCCACAGCGCTGCAAAGTAAGGTCTGCCTACATCACAGATGCGCAATCATCTTGGGCGGCGCTAAGCTCCGGATGCGGCGACGGTGGCTCTGCTAAATAGACTCGGGAAGGAACTTGTTTTGGTGGAAAAAGAAAAACGCCATATACAATATTTAATGAAGTTAAATGTTCACACAATACAGTAATGTGAGCTATTTAAATAATCTGATACATGGTTAAACGTCATTTGCTCTTACCAGTGTATCGCCATGTGTACTTCGTCCACAGCAATCCCACCAATCCGTCCCAAAATGTCCCAGTTAGAGAGGAAATGCCCTATTCTTTGTCAAATCTAACATATTCTTTGTAAATCTTTACAATCATTCCCTGAAAAATCAAGCAGGCTTGCCTTGCTGCACGATGCAAATTTTCTTCAAAACCTTTTCAGCGTGTGGCTTGCTAGCTCAAAGTTTGTTGTTGTTTCCCGAAGAGAACAGGAGTTAGACAGCGGCCACACACCACCATACTAGACTGACCCTGCCTCCTTATATTTAAACTACAACAAACTTCACGTCAGTGGTGCCACTGTTGTGCCAGAGTCACACAGAGCTTCACAAATGTAAGCTAGCTATGTACACAGATGTGCAGTGTTTGTAACAGCAGCTGTAGCTGCCACAGAGTAATTGGCCACGGTTGACTAATGTTCCAGGCAGCAGGAAGTGGGAGCACAATCACTCAATGCATTGTTTTGTATCACAAGACCTGCATGTGCCTTCTTCATCAGTGACTGCACCTAATTAAAAAGTGTCCCAATTCCTGGACCAAATGCTACATTGCACTGTTGTGTTGTCATGGCTGTATGTGTTGCTGTTCATGTATACAGCGGTTAAGTGCTATTGTTGATGGTGTTGGGTTGTTTGTTACCTTTTGCAAACCCGGCTTGAGGGAGAAAGCTTAAAGGATACATACGAGCATTGTGAATCCAATTACTGCCAACGTTGGCATGACAACAACGAGCGAGCAGCCCTTACCTTCACACATGTGTCCGTCTGTCATCAGTGAAAACCCTGGGAAGCAGGAGCAGCGAGTCCGGCCGGCCACCACAGTACACTGCTGACTGCAAGGACCGTTTTCTGCATGACACAAAATTGCAGCACAATCACCACGTTTATTATTATTATTATTGCTTATGAAAGGATCCCTATTAGCTAATGCTGTAGCAGTCAGCTACTCTTCCTGGGGTCCACACGAGACACAATACATACACTTTACATCACAGACATTCAACTACAAGAATATTTGTAAAGTCACATCAATGTGCAATACACTTACCCGCCCACATACAAACACATGCATGTGTACACCCGCATACGTACACACAAAATAGAGCCCAACAGATAAAGGATTTTTAAGGCCGATACCAATATAAATATTTGGTTATTTCAAAATCCAGAATTCCGATATATCAGCCGATATATATTTAAAATAAAAAATCCAGAAATGCATAACAAAACATAAACAGATTTCCCTAATATATATATATATATATATATATATATATATATATATATATATATATATATATATATATATATATATATATATATATATATATAGAAGTTCTGATGAATAAAATGTAAAAATACAAACTTAAAATATGAAACTTTTCCTTTGAACAAAAACACATTAACAAAAAAACAAAATCAGAGTGTTGCCAACATTGAAGTTGTAGAGCGCCCGCTGGTGGACAAACTATGCAACGTCAACACTCATAACAAGGTTTTTATTTTATTTTTTAAATAATAATTCATCAGAATAATTTATTTGTCATTAGAAATGATTCTGATGAATGAATATTTAAAAAAATTAATTATTATTATTTTATTTTTTTAATCGGCCATTAGAAATGCAGATACCGATCGGTCGGGCTCTGACACAAACGCATATTTTCCATAAACAAAAAATCAAACTAACAGTCAGGCTCAGTAACTATCACATTATAAATATGAACAGAACAAACAATTTATTTTTTTGAATGTAATAACAATTATAAAACACAATAGGAATATTTCCAAATTATTGCCTCTGCATTTCCTATACCATGTCTGGTACCCAGTGACGGTACACAGTAACGACTCTAGGACAGAGTCATTCACTCATGATGTCTTCAATTCTCATCCCTGAGCTGTTTCTTTCCTGTCTTCCTAATTCCTTTAGGGCTGCAACTAGTGATTATTGTTTTCATTGACAATTGACCTGTCGATTATTTTCTCGATTAATTGATAAATTGTTGGTGGAAAATGTTGATACATTTTCACAGAGGAGTGAAGACACCAGAAAAATATTCACATTTATCAAGCCGCAATCAGAGAATTTCTTTCTTTTTTCTCATTAAATAGGACTCAAACATTCATGGATTTTCAAAATTGTTGGCGATTCATTTAAAAGTTGACAAATACTCGATTAATTCAAGGAAGGAGCCTCTCGTGAGCCATCGCAATTAACCTAATAGAATCAATTCTCTCTATTCAACAGCCCGATCTATTCAACAGTTGACTATTACAAACAGACATGGGCAAGGAACGGTTTCCCCACAATTTCTCACCAACACATTCCCTGCTAAAGTGTCAGAACGCCGCTCAGTACGTCGATCAGGAAATTCTTATAACTAGCAATCAGAGGCACTTTGAAGGAGCATGGCTTTTGTTGCAGCCTGGAGTAGAGACTTGAGGGTTTGCACTGTTCAAGATTCAGCTCACGAAGCTGCAGCAACACGACCGAACAGCTGGTCAGTGAAAAATGCATGCAGCGAGGCAACTGCCCCTGTTTTATTTTTACTTCTCTTCATCAGGCAGTTATTGGCCTCAGGGCAATCAGACAGCACTTGGATGCATCATGACAGACCTTCTCAACCCGGCCTGCATGCTTTCTTTCAATAAAAGCAGAGCTGATTTGTTGAGAACATGCTTACTGGGCTCTAGACATTGAGTTACAACTGCTTGTACACTTCACCGCCTTATATGACACTTTTTTAAGCCCTCAAACCCTGTTAGCCCAATTTTCAATCAGGCGTCTGCACTGCATTCCAGGAGCGTGCACAAAGCGGCTCGCCCCTCCACTACAGATACGCGTTTGGTCGATTTGCACGTAAGCCACGGGGTTGGTCAGCATCTAGTCACTTTACCAAAACACCCCCAATATTATTTATGTCTCCTCTACAACACCACAGACGACAATACGTTCATCTTGGAGGTGGAAAAAACATAAGTCATTACAGACTCTTTTTATGAGCACCAACAAGAGAAGGCAAAGAGTTTAACTGTAGGAGTGTGTTAGAGATTTTACTTTGCTATTAATGCTCAAAGTGTTTATACTGCTTTATGTTACAGACCTAATTGTGTTTTCATTTGTGAACTTTGCCTTTCCTTGTACATGTGTCAGCTCACACAGAAACTTTGGATGTAGCTGGCTTAACAGCAGGTTTCCTTATTTGCTTACTTCCTATTGTGTGACTGTCTATGCCCTCTTAATTGAATTGATTTAATTGATCACCTCTGTGTTGTATGTGTGTATGTCCTTTTGAACTCAAATGTCATCCTGTTGTCTTGTGTAGTGTGCGGTTATAGGTCGCACATGTTTCTGCATACATCGTGTAAAACTTACTTCACTCATACTATAAAAAGGCTGCACTGAAGGAGAATGTTAGAGTTGGTCTGGAGATTGTCAGGGGTGACACTCAACAGCTCTCCTTGCAGGACAGCAAGTAAAACTTGTCGTGTCTCCTGTCTTCTGTGGATTACTGGAAAAGTCTTGGTTACGAACCTGTGGGTAACTTTCAAAGTACCCAACAGAGTGCTTGGAGTGGAAGCTAGACAATAGCTTAATAAACAAGTGATTGTTCTGTAAAGTACTTGTAGTGACAATAAAATCTGCGAGTCGGGCAGGAAGACGCTCCGCTTCTGAGACGCTCCCTGTGTGGTATGCCGCGGGGGCGGAGAACAAAACTACCTTTTTTTGGGAAAAAGACTTCAGATACAGTATTAGGGGACCACTAAGATATTTATAAAAGTATACAAAGAGCACCATGTCCTTTAAAAGCAGAGCTGTAATCTATAAAGAGGACCTTTGTATATTTGCCTGGGGCCTCCAGGTGGTACATAGGGATACAACATCCTCAACGGACCTGTGTACCCTCTATGCAAACTGGAAGGGGTCTAGCCTGACCACACTGGACAGATGTTAGCATGCTATTCTCTCAACAATTTTCAAATCAACATTTCAACATTTGTGGGGACGCATTCCATTTTTTGCTTTGAGTTTGATTGAAGTGTGTTTTATGATTATTAGCGAGATAAAGTGACAGTTTTTGTCAATGGAGTCTGGTGGCTTGGAGGAGACAAAATTAAATCATGGATCTGATGGGATAAATCTAAACACTTCAGACACAAAACATAGAAAATGAAGAAATAAAACCTGTCTAAGTCTAAAAACCAAATATGACTGAATGTGTCATTTTAAAATAAATGCACAGATGCTGAAGGTTTGGATGTTTACATGCTTTGCGGTGAAATGCTGGCATTACCTGCACATGGATTGAGACGGACAGGGCTGGTGGTGGTTGCGCTGGGTGTGGTGGTAGCAGGACTGTACTCTCGGACTCTGTTGTCCTCGTCTTGACTCACTGCACATGGAAACACGGCAACAGAAACCAGGAAGAGCATGTCACTTTATGTTCGTTTACCTTTGACCTAAGCCATGATGTGCGCCTCCCTTAAGTTGATTAACTTTTGTAAATCTTGATTTACCTTATTAATCCATTAATTTATACATCACCCTCTCCTCCCACTTTACACTTAAAACCGACAAAATAACTTTGGGTACAAAGACCATATATCATAGTCAGTTTTCCCTACATTGAGTATTTTTTTGATATGGCAAATTTCACCCTTCAAAAAATAAAACTGATGGTTCAGAAGAAATTGATAGTGACACGGTCTGATACAGCATCGTGCAAATTCTTTCTAGCCTGATTTTAAATAGAATAAAATTTGTGGCATCATTTACGGCAAAATATGTGCAGCTCTCATAGGCAAAGTAAAAAAAAACCTGTTATTAAGCAACCCTCACAGTTTTTTTTCATCTCTGTTGAGTTTTGCCAATAGCTTTTGTCATGATTCAAACATGTCAATGAAAAAAATGTTAAACTTATTTTGATTTGATTATGATACAAAAAAAGCTAAATAATGACTCGTACCAAGCCAGCCTCCTTCTAAAATATGACATTCGTGCAAACATACTGTAACTTCAAGCCATATCAGATTTTGATAAGCAACTATTACATAAGGATCGCTTCAACATAAGTTACTTCAAGATTTGTTAAAAAAAACTTGGTCTCCCCCGATACCATCATTTGAGGCAGTATCGGAGGCGTTATGATTCTTGTATCGGCATGACTGTAGTCGAGCAGTTGAGTCACATGTTTGAATCGACCTACCAAGGTGCGTTACTGTACCTGGTGCACAGGAGCTTCCGTCCTGCTGCAGAATGTAGCCCTGGTTGCAGCCACAGCGGTAGGAGCCCCAGATGTTGGTACATGTGTGCTGGCACAACTGGCCCGGGTAGAACTGACACTCATCCACATCCCCCTGCTCCTCCACTGCGTTGGCAGCTTCTTCTGTGGCACTGATGGAGAAGGCCTCGTTGGGGAACCTGCTGTCGGAGACTGGAAGGAGTGAGAGGAGCGCAGAGTTGATCCCATTTATGTCATCTTATCTTATTATTGTCGTTCTATTTTAGTAATTTCATTTGATCTTATTTGATCTTTTTTATCTTAATCATTGCTGTTACTATAATTGCCACTGTTCATCATTTCATTCCATTATACCCACAGCTTAAATTATTACGAGTCATATTTTGTGTTTCTCTCTCTTTCAATTTTTGTAATTGAACAGAACACAGTGAACAGTAACATGAACATTACCACAATATTAGGATGGATTTATATTCAATATATACACAGTATATACCGTAAATTAAGGGGTAAGGGGCAAAAGTATACTGCAGCAGTATTGGATCCAGTTGTGGGTTTTAAAGTAAATATTTCTCATAGTCATTACCTGGGGGTTTCATTCAGAAGAGCAAGGCGATTAAATGTTTCCTGTTTTGATTAAAAGGGCGTGAGTCATAAGACTGAAAACGTAGTCCCCATGGAAATAATTACAGTGCACCTCATCCATAATTTCATCCATAAAACAGTCAAAGTGTGTGTGCGCATTTGTGCGCAACTAACTGAGAGCTTGAACAGTTTTTGCAGCTCCTAAACCTTCCACAGCTTTCAGCAGGTTATTTGATTCCCACTTCAGGATGACATCATTCAAATTTCCCTTTTAAAGCTTAAGGAAATTAGCTGCAGTCGATGGTTAGAACAGAGCTCATTAAAGGGCGGGATTAGGAGGAATTCCTCTGATGTTGTGAATGAAATAACAGGCTACAGCAGTGAGGAGACGGACCTTACCTCACCATCACCCTTGGTACTATATACAAAGGCTGACTAAAAACGAACTGCAAATGCATGCTGCGTGTCTGGTCCCAATATATAAACTAGAAAGCTGAACAAAGGTCTACCAAATTCCAAACCAATGATTCTGGTCTTAGCTGTTGAGTGAAGACCTTTTTCTTGTGCTTTACTAGGAGGGATTTAATGCTCTCTAATTGCACAGAAGGGAGTACAGACACACACACGAACACATGCGGTGTCACGCTGTAATCCTTTTAAAGTCTTACTTCACCCATCACACGTCTGACGTCGTTGATGAAAAGCATGCAAATTCCTTCTCAAGGAGCTTATGCGTTGACTTCATTGCATGCGTAATGTAAGTGGGCCGTTAGCGGAGCGGATGTGCTGCGGAATGTATCTTTTAACTGGCTACACCTGCCGAGCACACACAGCGTAGGATTGTGTGAGTCACTTGCAAATTGGTGAGCTTTTGCTTTGGGATTTATGTTGTTTCTTTAGTTTCTGGACCCGGCACAGCGCTGTGAAACATCAATCTACTGTCAGCTATTATCAATGGATGCACATGACAGGAAACTCTCAAACTGCCAAAACACTCATTGACAGTCACTAAGTCATTTCTGGTATATCTGTAGTTTAATTTAAAAGAAATATAGACACTTTAGGATCCATTTCTGTGTAAAAGAGCTGCACACATATTTATATCAAAATATAAATAGACGACTGTCCTATTTTCCTGTTATATGCAGGGAATGGTGGACCCCAATGCAGAGAGCAGGCGGAAGTTTCTTTGCTTGAAGAATTATTAATCCCAAAAATACAAAAATAACAAGGTATAAAAAATGAGGCGGGAAAAATTAAGTCCAGAAAGAAAAAGGAAAAAGAGCGGGCTAACAAAATGAGAGTACAGAAAACGCAGGGACTACAACACGCTGACCCAGGGACATATTACAAACAAAATGATCTGACACAAGACAAAGGGAACACAGGGGCCAAATACAAGAGGTAATGAGAAAACAAGGAACAGGTGACCCCAAGTGAAAGAGTTTAAATACCTTTGGGTCTTGTTCAGGAGCAGGAGATTGGTCGGAGAATCGGCGCAGCGGGTGCGGTATTACTGTACATTCAATTTATCGCCCCCGTTAATAAAAGAGAATAAAATAAAAGAGAGCTGAGCCAGAAGGCAAAGCTCTCAAGCCACCGGTCAGTTTTGGTTCCTATGGTTATGAAGGCTGGGTCATGACCGAAAGAACGAGATCCAGGGTACAATCGGCTGAAATTGATTTTCTCAGGAAGGTGGCTGGCGTGTCCCTTAGAGATAGGGTGAGAAGCTCAGTCATCCGAGAGGAGCTCGGAGTAGAGCCGCTGCTCCTTCGCGTCAAAAGGATCTGGTAAGGATGCCTCCTGGGCGCCTCCCTAGGGAGGTGTTCCAGGGACGTCCAGCTGGGAGGAGGCCTCAGGGAAGACCCAGGACTAGGTAAAGAGATTATATCTCCAACCTGGCCTGGGAACGCCTCGGGATCTCCCAGTTGGAGTTGGTTAAAGTGGCTCGGGAAAGGGAAGTTTGGGGTCCCCTGCTGGAGCTGCTGCCCCTGCGACCCGATAACGGATAAGTGGACAAAGATGGATGGATGGATGGAACAGGTGATACAACAAGTGAAACATATCAGGGCGGGGCAGAACAATCAGAAAGGAGGGAAAACACCGGAAGTAAAACTAGACAAGACCATGGGCGAAAACCGAGACATCCAAAAAAACAGGAAACAGAACATACACTTACTGAAAAATAAGACACTTACTGGAAAACACAAAACAGGAAGTACAACTAGCCAAGACAAGGGAGGAAACACTGACTAGGACGTAAAACAGTAAACCGAACAAATAACAGGGGACAGAAACCTACACAATAATCACTGAATCATACACAATCAACAGGAAACCAAAACCCACAGTACAGAAACAAACAATCAATAGGGAAATACAGGTAACAGAAATAAACAAGCAGGGAAACAGAAACCTACACAACCCCAACATAAAATTACACAACAACAATAACAACATTTCCACTTTCAGAGCAGATCTTTGCGGAGCATTCGCACCACTTCTGTGCTGCTCTAATACCCGGTGTAGCCATTATCATTGATTATAGTGGAAGCGCAGTGTTCAAGCATCCGATTTTGCGTAACTTACGGCCGTTGCTGTATTGCCTCTCAGCCACAACCGTCATATTGAGCGGCCCGTGTACCTAACATAAGAAAATGTGTTCACAAACTGGTTCAACCACGTGTTTGTAGACATAAGAAGATACAAATGGGTATTGGAATACTTTTGCATTAAAGCATGTTTATCCTGAACCTCTGCTGCTTACAAAACTGACTGATGTAAATGTCACTGGCATTAGGTAATTGATGGATCAGAGATAGAGAAAAACTTTGCTGGCACAAGTAGAGAGACAGCAGCCTGAGCTGCCATCTGTTCCTGATTCATCACAGCTTGCATACATCTTTTGCCATTACTCTGAACGGTAACGTGACTCCTGACCAATCAACCTAAAGCATCTGTCTTCTGGGAGATCAAACACAGCCTATACTCCACCTCTGACATAAACTTCAATAAGGAGAAAGTAGCGATGGCTCAAACCAGAAAAAATCCATATTTCAGTCCAATAGTTTGTTAAAGGAAAACACCAACTTATTGTGACTTTAAGTTATTCACTGTATACCCCAGAGTTAGGGTTAGTGTTGTTACTCCAACTCTGAGAAAACTCCAAGCAAATTCTCTGCTCTTCACCAAGGGGCTTCTCAGGTGCTCTGAGCAAATAAGAGAAGACGAAGAAGGATAAGACCCTCCAACCATGCATAGACTATTGAGGTTTTAACAACATAACAGTCAAGAACTGCTACCTTTGATTAACTCTGCTTTTCCCTATAGCAAGCCACTAGCTTCACCAAGTTGGACCTTTGCAACTCCTATCACCTGGTATGGATTAAGGAGGGGGACGTATAGAAGACCACATTTAATATGCCCCCTTTGTTAATGATGTGCTCAGAGATTTTTTTTAACCACTTTGTATATGTATATCTGGATGACAGCCTCATTTTTTTCAAAAGACACTGCTGATCATGTTTCCCATGTCCGGCAGGTGCTCCAGAGACTACTCGAGAACAAGCTCTATGTGAAGGCGATGGTTTGGCTTGCTGCCTCCCCAGTCTGTCTGTTTCCCTCTCCCTTGTGTTTTTTGTTTTGCCTTCTGTCTGTCCTGTGCTGAGTGGGTGTGGCGCTCCTAGTTCTCTTTCCCTCTTTGTCAGGACACCTGTGGCTTTCTACACACCTTACACAGATCCAGCAATCACTGTTCCTGTCTTAAAACCCGATTTTCCAACCAGTCTCTGCCAGATCGTCTGTTCACCTAACTTTTTTGTTTGAGAGTCTCCATCTAGTATCACCTGCTTTAAGCTTTGTTGACTTTGTGTGTTTTTGCTCCTGCTCCAGATACCCGCTTCAGTCCTGGAAGCCCAGTCTGCCTGCGTGGGCCAAATTATTGTTTTTTTGGACCTGCCTCCCGCCTGTCTGCCCGCTCTCAGCCCTAGAGGATTTCAAAGTACCATCATTACCTTTGTGTTCAATAAACCTCTATTTCTGTTTCCAACCTTTCTTCTGTGTCTGCTCCTGAATCTGGACTGCCAGCCTAGCAGTATACTCAAAATATCTATTTCCCACTGTGAGATGTATAAAGAAAATTGAGAAGCCATTCACAGCTGCAAAGCATGTAACATGTGGTAGGATAGCTTGATAAATAGCTTGGAAAACAAAGTATTAAATCTTTTAATTTTTATGTTTTTACATTAGTTTTTTTTGGGAAATGGTACTTTCTTTTTCTCTTTGACTCCTAAGCTTTTAACATCCAGTAAATCCCAACATTACCGATGTGCATAACGAATGTGTTTTCCATTTGCCAGTGAAACTTTGCTATGCAGCTGGTAACAGATACCTTTTCTTGGCATAGAAGTTGGTCTGGGCTTCTGCTTTCTTCTCAGCAGGATCTGGCTTAGACTGTCCTCCTCCTGGCAGCAGGTGAGGAAGATGTGTCCACACGGGTATCCCAGGTACTGGTGGGCATCACAACCCCATCCTTCACTACGCGCCCGTAAGCCAAAGGCACAGCAGCTGCAGCACACCTGTGCATCAAGACATAACAGCAGAGCATTTTAGGAGTGAGTCACTGAGGGCCCTAATCACCACCTCTTCTTATGACCCTCCACCATAGAGCAGCAAAGTCCCTCCCCTTCCATTGGACCACCATAATGGGACCTTAATTAAGAAAGAAACATGTATGGTAGCAAACACAGAGAGAGATATTGTTTTTTGATTCTTAGCTCAATTCAAACAGGATCAAAAAAGTATTAGTCTCTCCCCATTCACTACCATACATATTTTTTTCCCAAATTACGGCCCGATGGTGGTCAACCAGAATGGGCAGGACTTTGCCTCTCTATTGGCCCTGTTTTTCGTGACCAGCAGAAAAGGGGGAGACATAACAGCTAAACAGGCAAGTTCATCAAACACTGCAAAGAGTTTCAGCTGCTGCCTCAAGCTAAACCCCATGTCATACAAAGAAAACCAGATTTCCACCTTTTTTATTTTATTTTCCTCTAAACAATGACCTGGCACAATGGTTTGGCTCAGCTGCCTCAACACATGTACAGCTGGCTCGAGGGTCTCTGGGTTTCCTCTTTTGCTATTGGAGCTGACTGAGCAAAGGCATGATTCCTATTTCCATATGGAAGCATTCACAGGTCTGAAGGATGCATACAGAAATGGGAGATTTTGCCAGTTATTTATCAATATATTTAGCCTTTTTTCCAATGACGAGAAATAAATTGTCGGACCTTTTACAAAAGCCTCTCTGCTCGCATTGTTATCTGAAATTGAAATCTCACTCTGGACAAAACAACGTTTAAAAAGTCTAAGATACACGGACAAACTCAGATTCCACCATGTTTTCGTAGCAGTTCCAAAGTATTCACAGTACTTGAGAGCTGCCTGTTTAATGAAGTCAAATAAGTGACTCATACCCTACCTGACTTACAAAAACAGTTAGTATTCCAGTCTAGAGGAAGAGGTAACTGCCTTTTCAATTCAACCAATTCAGTGTTTGTTTCACGGAGAACTTGGTGTCTAGAAAAGGTCTGCAAGAGTTGTCATTGTGGGGAGACACTAATGTACCTGGTAGGAGTCATCTGCGCAATGGCCCTCCTCCACTTCACAGGTGTCCCCTCCTTTGGCGGAAGTCATGCCTGATTCACACTGGCTCTCCTTTATAGAGCTGAGACAGCACTGCTTCCCTGCAACACTGACACACACACACACACACGTTTATGCAATGGTTGCTCATTTCAAACAATATGATTGATATTCCTTTGCCCAATAAGTTTTACTCTGCATCTGTGAAAAAGAATGTTAGACTAAAAAACTGATAGCACGGAGGGAATCTGTTCATCTGCACACACACTGCAATGAAACAGAGCTGGTTTAAAATTGGCCAGGTATGGCTTTGAAATGCCCCTTTGGTGGGAAACTGAAGCCGGTATCTATGTGAAATGTATAAATGCAGCAGATTTTATCTTCCGCATCACTGACTCATGCATGCATACACATTTTCAAACGCAAATATAAATGACTTCTTGTAATATGTAATGACAATAACTTATTTCACCAGTCAATTGCAGTTAAAAGACAAAACGATGATCCACTAGATGGAAGAAGGGTATTTTACAATAACTTTGAATGCACCATAAGCTTACGAGTTGCAAGTGAATGCACCATTAAGTCTTGTAGGTGTTGTTTTGCCGACAGCTCCGACTCCAGCAGTTGTCCACAGTGTCTCAAAGTGCAGCTAGTCTCTTGTCTTTTGGCTGCAGACTGTTGTACGTCCTGGTGTTGGAATCCTTTCCAGTGAAATACAGCCACACTTTACCCCGTTTAGCTTTCAGCATTTTAACTGTGTTTGAGCCATCTACTAACTAACGGTAGGCTTACGTTACCTGCTACCATGTGTACTGATTATTAGCGTCACATGTAGCGACGCTTCTGTTGCCTGTATATATATATATATATATATATATATATATATATATATATATATCCACCCCAATAGAGCTAAATAAATTTTATATCCATAGTCCTCCAAAGTAGCTGTCAAAAATGTCTGTATGTAAAACTAACACTAAGGTCAGGTCACTTACCTGCATATGGAATTCTTGTCATTGTTCAGCGGTGGCATGTGGTTGCAGTGGTGGTTTTCTGTGGCCCATTTCTGGCCAGCAGCACAGCAGCTCTGCAGCAGGTCTTCAGCAGAAACACCTGGACCTGAAGCCCAGAGACACGCGGGTATGCATACATCAGCACACAGAAGACTGATGGAATAAAAACAGTTCAGCAGTAAATCCTCTGTGTCTGCACAGCTACACTGAATGGAACAGACAGACGCCTGAAGAGGGAAGTGAATACAGTAAGCAGTCAGACAGAAACACATGGTAGACTGCACCGGGCCTCAAAGGCACCTTTAAGATTTATACAGCCGACTAAAGAAGAGCTGCCCCGTTACCAGAATACAGTATCCCATTTAGGATTGGAATTGTTTTTTTATTCAGGTCTGAGAAAAGTTTATTTTATAATTTTAAGTAGAATGGCAGTCCAAAAATAGAGTTGTGATAAAGATGTGTGACAGGGAGTCAGCGTTTATGAACCTATAGGTTGCCACAAGCGACAGGCCAGCAAGGTGGAAGGAGTTAGTTGGGGCGTTCAAGGTAAATCCTTTCATTTTCTGCACAGACCATGTCTGTTAAGAGGCAGCTGGAGCACTTCCAACACTTGGATAGACATCAAACTCTCCTGGTAGAATCATTAGTGCAAAAGCCCAACCCCTACCCAACCAGGTGAGCTAAAGGTCGCTCCCATCATTAACTGGCCATTTTAGTCATTCAGTGAAAAAACGAAAGTAAAATTCCAGTAATGGAAATTTGTCCAAACCGTCTCCACTTTGCCATCCACCTTTTTAGAGGAGTACTGGCATTGCTTCAATGTCATCAACTGAGGGAAATGAGCATAAAACATGTGCTAAACTAGGAACCCATTAAATTCCCATAGCTGAATAATGCATTTTTATATTTCTAGACCACACATTTCTGTTGACGCGTAAACCAGCAAAAGTCAAGCCCGCTTTTGTGCTTCCAATTAACTGTTTTGCAGCAAACCATGCCTACTTTAAGAGGCCTGCTGACGTGGTAGCCTTCACAGTGATCACTGATATTCTATGCCCCCCACCCCACTCCTCACCTACTGCTGAGCATAAAGCTTGGATGGTGGTGGCACCTGGGTTGTGTTTGCAGCTGCTGCTCAACGCCCAGCACTGCAACTACTACTACTACTACTAGTATTAAGGGCCATCCACCCCAAGAACGATAACTATAACTATAACCAAAACTATAACTATAACAATGTGAGCATCCACAACGCCGAACAACGCACTGCACCCTCCAGCTGATAATGATACATACAGCAGATAACGCAATGTACCATTCCAGGAATGTCTGTAGTAATAGCCTACAAATGTGTGAATATGGGTAAATTTTATGAACCTAAAAAGTCTGACAAAAACACCAGGAATTCATTGCATCTCTGTGAATTTTTGAGTGTGGTCTAGACCTACTCTATCTGTAAATCAAGGGGGTGTCAAACTCAACTTCATTAGGGCCACACTAGAAAATAAGAATCACATCAAGGGCCAGATGTGTTTAGTTCGAAAAAAGTCATTATCTTCGACTGCATTATTGCATGTCTCATGTAGTCTTCTTACTTACAGTTTGGTGGACAAGAAGCCCTAAAAAAAGTTTCTCAGCCGTCATAGAAAAAATGTGCCCAAAAACTTCAGCAAAAGTAATCAAAATATCGGAAAAAGTGACAAAAACCTCGGCAGAAGTGAAAAAAATGTTGTAATCGTCAGAAAAAAAAAAAAACTACATCGGCCGGAGTAACAAAAACTTCGGAGAGAGTGACATAAACGTCATAAATGTGTTGTGAACCCAAATTGATATGTAGGCTGGATAAAAATCTGAGTTTGAGTTTGACACATGTGCTGTAAAGTGACCTGAGATAACTGCTGTAATGATTTAACACTATAAATATGTTATTGAAAATTGAATGGAAGCAGCATGCCGGTTGCTCTGCGTGGAGCTCAGGCAGTGGATAAAAACACTGTGAGGCAAGCCGCTGCCGCTGCCACCGCCACTGCTGCTGCTAAAGCTTGGCACTATCGAGCGATGTCAGAACTAAAGCCCGTCTCACCCTGCTGCTTTTAGCCACATAGTGCATTAGCATGAACGCTCGAGCCCAAACACTCATACACACACCAAACTTCTCTCTATGCCCTTTGAAGAAAAGCCACTCACAAAGAGCTTTTGTTTTGCAGCTCAATGAACTTTTGTTGGCTTTTATACTGTACACGACATTTGCATATTCTTCATATTAACACTCACAATGTTTTGTTTTATAACTGAAAAGAAAAATTCAATAAACCTTACGTCGTTTTGATGCATAGAAGCATCCAGTCATGGACACACATGTGCTACACACACACGTAGCAGAGTTCAATACATTATTATTAATCCTTTATTTAACCAGGTAGTCTCATTGAGATTCAAAATCTCTTTTACAAGAGAGACCTGGCCAAGATAGCAGCCAAATTACAACACATACATAAACACCAAGTTACATTTTCAAGGGAAGGGAAAAGAAAAAAAAAAAGAAAAATACAAAATGTTAAAAACACCATTAAACTCTCAAGAAAAACAAGAACATGTCTCCATCACAACCTTTCTTACAATAGTTTTAAATTCATTAATGGACATAAGGGTTTCTAACTTTAATACTTTCTGTAGATTATTCCACCCCCAAGGTGCTGAATAATAGAAAGCAGTTCTTCCTAATTCGGTTGCAACTCGTGGCACGTTAAACAGCAACCACTTTGAAGAGCGTAGCTGATAGGTACCAGAGCAGACAGAGAGGAGATTACAGAGGTACAGTGGAAGTTTGCCAAGTATAGCTTTATAAATAAAGATATACCAGTATTGTTGTCTACGAATTTTAAGTGATGTCCAACCAACTAATTCATAAAGAATGCAGTGATGGGTAAGGGACTTTGTATTTGTTATGAATCGTAGTGATGCATGGTAAACTGAATCAACATGACGCAAGATGGAAGATGCGGCATGCATGTACAATATATCTCCATAATCAATTACAGACAGAAAAGTAGCATCCACAAGTTTCTTCTTAGCACTAAAAGTAAAACAAGATTTGTTTCTAAAATAAAAGCCAAGCTTTACTTTAAGTTTCTTGACCAAAGCAGTAATATGTTCATTGAAGGAGAGCTTCTCATCTATCCATATCCCCAAGTACTTGTATGAAGACACTCTGTCAATTGATTTCCCATCTAAGGACAAGAGGCCATAATTGTCAAGTAGCTGTTTTCGAGCTTTTGAGAAGACCATAAACTTTGTTTTCTGTGTATTTAAAACCAGTTTTAGACTCAGTAATGTATTTTGCAATGTCTGAAATGCAATCTGAAGTTCCTGCACTGCTGCTGCAATGGTGAAAGCCTGGGTGTAAATCACTGTATCATCAGCATATAAGTGTAATTTGGCTTGAATATCTCTGTCTAAATCATTTATAAAAATTGAAAACAGAATCGGTCCTAAGATTGATCCTTGAGGGACACCTTTGGTTATCTTAAGAAAATCTGATTCATAACCTTTAGCATAAACACATTGAGTACAATCTACAAAATAATTTTCGAACCATGCAACAGCCTTTTCACTTAAACCAACTGAACGTAGTTTGGTCAGTAACAATCCATGATCAACTGAATCAAATGCATTAGAAAGATCTACAAATAATGCAGCAGAGTGTTGCTTCTTATCTAAGGCGCCAATAATATCATTTGTCACTAATGTAGCAGCAGTGATAGTGCTATGGCCACTTCTGAACCCTGACTGGAAATTATTGAGAATATCTTTGTCAGCTAAGTACTGTTTTAACTGTATATCCACAAGAGATTCCAAGATCTTTGACAAAACAGAGAGTTTTGATATTGGACGGTAATTATTCAGTTCTGATGAGTCTCCACCCTTATGTAGAGGGAGAACATAGGCTGCTTTCCAACTTTTAGGAATGGAGTTGGAAAGAAGACTCAAATTAAAAATATGCGCTATAGGCTCAGCAATCATATCAGCTGACACTTTCAACAGAAAGGGATCCAGATCATCTGGACCCGCAGACTTTTTAAGATCAATGTCTCTGAGAGCTTTACGAACTTCTGACATTGAAATCGGTTTAAAATGAAAGTATTCCCGATTTACATTTTCAGTTTCAGTTTCAGATGCTTACATATATGGCAACCCCACCCCCTTTGCCAACCCGATCAGTTCTATAAACTTTATAACCTTCAATAGAAATAATATCATCAGATACAGACTTTTTAAGCCAGGTTTCAGAGATAATAATGATATCAGCATTGGTTGTATTAGCCCAGATATTGATCATATCCATTTTAGGGACAAGGCTTCTAACGTTTAAATGTATAAAACCAAGGCCATGTCTGCTTTTAAAATCTGAAGGAGTGGCTAAGGATTGCAAAATATTAGGAGGACCAGGAACAGGACCAGGATTGGGCTGAACATTACCAGATAACATCAATAACAGCATAATCATACACCGCAGTTTTTGTTTGGCTGGGTAATGTTTGTCATTACCACTGTCCTCTTTAAACTGAGAAAGAGAGTAATCTGACACAATAAAATAGTCATTTAGCAGCAGTAAATTCTGGAGATACAGAGTCTTAAAGACTTGTGAACAGTTTTTTTGGTTACACAGGTTAATTTTCTGGCTGTATATCTCATAATGACTTGTAGATGTAGTTGAAAGATGACCATAATTTGACTGTATTAATATACTGCTTCTCATTTTGGACATATTAAATTCATCTAGTACAGGGCTGAACTGTATAAGTATGAAGAATATAAACAAATGCATGATGTCAAATTACCAGATTTAGTTGAAGACAGCCTAAACAGACAACAACACATTTCACTGTGAGAATTCCTGTTAAAACATGAAGCTTATTTCTTGTAATTAAAAATGGTTACATCAGATAATTGGCCCACGGGGTGTCAAATAAAGCATTGTGATCAGATTAAGCAGTTTCCCGCTTGCATTATTTCCTTGATGTTAAATTCATTGTATTCACCTTGATGTCTAAACTATGCTAATCCCATACTGCACAGAGTACATTCAGATAAAGAAAAGAACCACAGAGCCAGGAGTGCCTCAAATAGCTCGGCTTTTAACAATAACTTTGAAAGTTATTTTATTTCACTGCGCTGCATTCAGTTTCATCCCAACCCCTCTAAAGCTAAGTAAACAATCATTTAAAGCTAAGGCTGTCTGCGGCTTACTGTGCATAATTCATAAGCACTGTGAGAAGAAAATGCTTGGGAGCAAAAGCAACTTCTTATTTTACCCCCCCAAACCTTTGTGTTTCACTCTGTGAGACATTATTCTTCTAGAACTCATGTCCTTGTTGAGAACCTACTTTTGTAAAGACTTTCAGCTGATAAGTCTCACTGCAATCTTTGAGATCTTTCTCTAATCCCGTCAAGAAGCAAGGTAAAGTTTAAAGTATGTGCCCTGCCGTTCGGAGGACAGATGAATAAATACAACAGGTACTGGTTTGCTTTTCATAGACCTTATGGATGTTTTCAGGAAGTGAAAACATCATCCCGGTCTGTTTTTGTACAGAGGGAAAGAGAAAACTGTGGGGCACAGGTTCATTATTTTACACTGACACTAAATGGAAAAGTTGGAACCAGTGTCACTCTTCAGTGTTATGTGAAGTATATTCAGGAAGTGCTTGCCAAAGGCCAAACATGAGGTTCAGTCAGAGGGTCAGATGCAGCTCAACAGAGCCTACTAATTACCTGAGAAACAATGGAAAAAGGCACATAGAGTATATTTATAGCTTCCACCATTGTCAATAGCTATTGTTGAAAGACTCAACATGGCTGAATCAATGGCAACACTGCCTCTCCCCTACACTGGCCTGTAATGAAGCAGATAGACTAAAACTGAGAGACATTTGTTCACTTAGGGAGCTCCCAAGGGTTTGCCTGGCCTCACACTGCTCGTTCGTCTGGCCAAACACAAACCCGTCTCACACCCATAGAACCTATGGTTGTGAGATGGGTTTTTAGAGTACACTCTAAAAATAATGGATACACTCTAAAAATAATGGATCTGAAAAGTGGACCTCCTTAAACTTGTATTCTATTCAATTTCCAGCAGGGGGCGTCTCCACTGGCTCCAAAGAAGAAGTCTGTTTCTATAGAAGTCTACAATAAAATTACCCTACTTCTCACTTGATTTACTTCCTCAGTAATTATGGTGTTAATCGCTACTTTCAAGACTTCTTGATGTTCATTTTGAAATTATGGTCCCATTTATTTTAAAATAGGCGATAAAGCAGGGGATGATTTAGGACGTGCCAATCATTACAGGGGCTTAGCAAAGCTGACCATGGCACTGTGTACATGAAAATAGACCTGAAGTAATTTTTTGGGTGTTGTCCATGTTTACATCTCAAAACATTGTCTTTTCATTGTCACAAAGTTAATTGGAACATTAAAAATGTCTTGTTTAGTAATCTGCCAACCGAGCTAGCTAGCTACCACTAGCATTAGCGTCACTGTGTCCACATTTTGACACTTATTGATTAACGTTCTATCAAAATATCTGTTCAGATACAAATATAAATGATCTATTAATGTTTTCTGTTAGTTTAATGGTGTAAAACTAAAGAGTAACTTCTTACCTTTCTAACGAAATATACTGTAGTTTTAACTGTTTACTTAGCTTTTACTTTACAAGAGCCGGCTAAAGTATGCTATTGCCGGTAAATTAGCTGGGCGCTAACCTTGGTCGTAACCGGACACAGCTATCTCCTCGCTGTAAACACTGAGCGTTGCTGGGGATTGAGTCCATAGTTAAAGAAAGTCCCATCAATGCTGTCAAAACTTCTTGATCTTACTTTCTTCCTTCACAATAAAATACCATGCTTCAACAACTCTGAATTATGCAATAAAAGCTCCTTAATGTCCAGTACAGTAAAAATAGAAACTTTTTAAAGAGACATATCATTGCCCAAGCGTTCTTTTTTCTTTTCCTCATCAAAGTCACTTTCATACACTAATTAGACATCTAAATGCCCATGTGCATATATGAAAATGCATAGCTTGTTAGATGGGTATAGATCAATTCTGCTAACATTTTGGTGATTATCAGAAATGTAAAGTTCCGCGAAAAGGCCGGAAAGTGCGTCAGATCGAAAGTGTCCAAATATGGCCAATAGCAGCGATTGGTGTCCAAACGTAGACACAGTGACGCTAGCTGATGACTTAAGGGAAGGTTTGCCGAACTTCTGTTCTGCCGTACATGTACATTACCCGGAGGTATGCATTTACCAGCCGCTAAATCACCACTGGACGACTTGCTTCAGAAGGGTTGACAATCTGCAACTTTCCCTCTTTGGCATTTAGCTTAGCACAGCACCACTGCTACCATGAACAGAGACTATATCTCACTGGCCTTGGAACGCCTTCAGGATCTGGATAATGTGGGGAAAGGGAAGATTGGGGTCCCCTGATGGAGCTGCTGCTCCCAAAACCTGACCCCGGATAAGTGCTTGAAGATGAATGGATATTATTTATGTACTGTAGAAGCTGGAGCAAGCAGTTGTAGCTGGCAAGGACGCCCTGTTTTTGTATTTGTTCATCAGAATAAACAGAGAACCGTCAAGAAATCTGGACCAAGACAAAACCAAATCACCACCATAACTTTGTTTTTCGAAAAACCAAACATGGTTCCTGTTGTGAATGTTCAACAGGAAGCAGGGGCAAAACATGATGGATTCCATCTTTCCTGCATCTGAGTGCTTTCTGTTTTGATGTGTTTATTTGTACCGCCAGTATGAATGGACAGACAAGGCACTTAAAGCATTCAGGGAGTGTCGGTTTTGAAGTGACAATATACTAATCCAAGCAATCCTGAATGAGTAATGGCTTAGAACAATGCAAGGACGCTACCTCCCAATCTCTCTCTGTGATCTGGCACAGTCGCAAGCTTTTGTCGCCCACATAGAAACTCGGTCATTCATTAATATGCTTTCTGAACAAATAAACCAGACAGAGTGAAACTGACTCACTCTTACTCCACAACAATATGAGAAGAAAATGTTACAATTAAATACAATGCAGCATCCTGGCAGGAATATTCTTAAATATCCAGTGGCATATCAGATCTCAAGTCACCAGAGTACAGAGTTCTAGTATAGGATAAAGAGCCATTTTAAAGTATTTTACATTTTATATTTTACATTATATCTAGTATAACCACCATGGAAATTATCTGGAGCCCCTCCTCTCATCAGAGTAGTAGATTGAGATCGACAGAGAAGTGATTTCAGTATATAAGCTCGACAGGCAATGATCAATGATAACCATCAAAACCAAACCAAGTAATTTCAGTTTATTACAGTTCATTAACTAAGTTGAAACTTGTTTCCTGTCATTGCTCTGTAATAAAAGACTTGTCTTTCTTGTGTAAGGATCGTTATTAATTTTAGTCATTGAATTTATTGGGTACACCATCTTATAGCATAAATATAGCTTGAATCTAGTTTTCCTGGGTTGGGTGAGATTCAGGTATTTAGTATAAACTGTACAAATCATGCTCATGTTTGTCTTTATTCCAAAGGCCAAGAAAACAAAAAAGCTGCTATATTCAGCTTTTTCTCTGTATGTTCACTAGGGTAAGGTACCAAACTCCAAATTACGTCGGCACTACTGAGGACCAATTCACGTTAAATTTCGGTAAGCGCAAGCTTATCTGTCCTCTCTGTATGGTGGGAGCGCAGAGCAAACAACGTTGTCACTGCATTTTGTTTGAGTCACAGTGAGTCACGGCAATGCCGATTAAGTAGTTGCTATTGAGGTTACACTTTTGAAAACTTTGCGCATAATATTAATGGCAAGGCGAAGCGGTTGCGGTGCTGTTGACGTTTCACTTCCTATAGAGACAAGCAGGCACACCAGTTTCTATGCCCTGGTGACTGACTGACAGGCTGATGCTGCGTTCTATTATTTATCTTAGTTGGAGTTCCGACTAGAAAGTCAGAAACGCACCAACACGCCCCCTTTCCTCGGATTTCCGAGTTTGGAACTTGGACAACCCTAGAGGACACCGAGCAAGAATTCAAATACAGAATCCAAGATGACTGCGCTCTGTGTGACTTGTGATCATGAATTGTAGGCATTGTTGTTTGGACCGCTGTGGTTGTTTCAATTTTACTTTTTAATCACTCATATTACTGCAATACCTTAATACGTCCGTTTCACTGCCTGTTGGTATGGGAATCAGTCTTGTTGTGAGTTCAATATTAAATGAAGCCTTGTTTGCTAAAAGTGGCTAGTTTTCGCTAACTAAAACATGAAATAAAGTGAACATTTTATGAGTTCAAATGGCTGCATTTTGATAAGATGGGGTTATAGTCACAATCATAATTTTGAAAAAGTACTGTAGGTGCTAGAAGCTTGCAGGATCGGCTTCCAGAGCGCCTGGTACTCTGATGCGCAAAACATACCAGAACGCGTGTGGTCGTGACGTCATATCCGAGGTCCGAGTGGGATCGTTAAGGATAATAGAACGCAGCATAGTCTGTAAGGCAAGGCAACTTTATTTCTATAGAACATTTCAGCAACAAGGCAATTTAAAGTACTTTACATAAAACATTAAATATCATGAAAATTAAACTGGCTAAAATAGAACAATACAAGAATAAAACTTACAGTGAGTAATAAATGAAAAATTGTTAGACTATATAGGTTGTAGGGACGGTTTTGCAAGGGTAGAGAGAGGTGTTTTATTTTTTTTTGTTTATATTGTTTTGAGTGTAAAATGTTGTAAATAACGTTAAATACATGTTCTAAGTAAATAGGATAGGAAATATTTTTTGAAACTGAAATCATTTTTTTGTTATTGCAGAGGGAAAGTACCAAAAAGGTACCATTGGGTACCGGAACCAAATTTCAGGTACCAGTGCCGATAAAAATGTGAACGGTACCCACCCCTAATGTTCACACATCACTCACTAACTTTCAATGTGTTTCCAACTGCAAATGGTAACTAGATTTGACCTTGCTGTTTCCAGTGAGTAGGAACCATACCAGCAAGCGATCACACAACTATTTTAATTTGGCAGACAGGTCACTTTTTAACTTTTGGGCAGGACAGACGGGTGCATTTTTACATCAAGATCGCTTCTAATGTTGCTTTAAAACAACAGCTTCCTGTACAAATAGCCTGCCGATCAGTGCATTGTTACTTACAACATCTGCTGGTCCCTGACCCTGACCAATTGTCTTGTTTTTAGTCACACGATCAGTTTAAGGTCTGTTGGTTTTTCTGAATCCTTACAAGGTTTTAACATGAGCAGCGCAAAATGCATGTATTATCTCTATCTCCCCCCAGGGTCCCATCTGTAAAGCAGATGGGAATATAATGGATTGTGTTGTGTGGTTTTCCTAAAATAAAGAAAAAAAGGCCTGTACAGTAGAGCACTGCCTTCTCTTTGTCTCACACTCTGGCTTCATCAGGGGCAAAGCCAGAGCTACAGTATTTTCCACTGCCTCCTGTTTCTGAACTTTGCCTAGAAATACTAATCTCCTGCAATGCCCAGCATGCCCATCCGGCCTCCCACCACCAGTCAGAACCTTTTCATGTCTGGCAATGTATCAGCCCTAGACACCCGTCAACAGCAGCCTTTCCACAGCGGCACCCTGGGCCCAGCTCCAGCCATCTCGTGAGAAATCTTGGCTGATGTTGTTATTTCCAAATGTGAGACAGCAGGGCCGCTCCAAACACCAAATTTACGTCAATGTCCTAAACTTAGCCTCGGAACTTTATTTTGGTTAAACGATGAAAAGTGAAAAGGTCTGCATCTGATTTAGCTTTAAATGTACAAATGCTGTAAAATGCTACCATGCCAGCATGCTAACAGGGTTCATTAGCACATTGCAATGGTTTATAAACTCCAAACTTATGCACACAAGATTAAAGTAATGAGTAATTTCCATTATATATTCTTGGACATCCTCTCCCTGTTACACTTCATTATGCTCAATGCTGCACGCATCAGGCAGGATGTTTCTGGTAAGAATCCAGCAGCAGCAGCAGCAGCAGCAGCAGTCTGGATTAGATCTGAGCTGTGGAACAGACATGGTCTTAAAAGCAGAGTTTAAAGGAGCTGTCCTACTGGAAACATAAAGCAAGACTCTCTTTCAAATCAAGCTTTCAGAATCAGAAAATCAGAAAGGAGTTTATTGCCACAGTAGTTACTAGAGCTGTAACAATATGAAATTGAGGTTTGTATTGAATCGTGGGTCAAAAATCATGATACAAACCGAACCCTGGGTTTGGTGTATCGTTACAGCCCTAGTAGTTACCCTAGGTGATATTTTTCCTTGGTGATTAGCATACATCTCATCGCCTCTATCTATGACGTTCCACCTTCGGAATGTTGCTCAGGTGTATTTCGGCCCCTCTTTTTCGTTGGATGTCCGTTACCTTCTATTTTCCTTTGTGTTGGCGTTCGAAACTCCGGTTGATTCATGAGGACTCAAGTGCTCCTCACAGTGCTGATCCATTTGTGCGACACGACTGAAGCGTGGTGTCACAACATCATACGTCCATGATTGATGACAAAAAGTGTCACGTGACTCTGGCTGCTCGAGAATTTCGTGCCACTGTAGTGGCGGCTCGGACGGAATACAATCTCATATTTTACGAAAATCGCATTTGTTTTAAATGAAACGCCGCCTTCCTGGAATGCTTTGCGTGCACATTGAAGTCACTCAACGTCACCCATAGGAATAGAGTGGAGCGCTGCCCAACAGAAGCGTTGCACGAACATATGGATCACCACCGTCAGATCTCTGCGGGGTAAAACTTTTAAACCTAGACATTAGGGCTGCACGATATGAGAAAAATATTCATCCAATACTTGACACATATTTTGCCTTTAACAAACATTGCGCCTCTCTGCAATTTGGATATTTCACTAGTCCATATTACGATTTGGATAAAATTGCGATTAACTGTACAGCCCTACTACACGTTCCGCCAAAACTTAAGCGTCTGTGCTGCACTTTGCGTCACCCATGACAATAGTGACTGGTTTGCTGAAATGACAATGAACCAGATAACGTTTTTCTCCCATCCTGGATTGTTGTGTGGACTAGCCAGACTCTCCTCCACAGCGCAACATTAAACATTAAAGTGGCCATATTATGAAAAAAAAATCACTTTTTCTAGGATTTACAAGTTGTATCCTACAGACAAAAGAAAAAATTCTTTGCTTGGTACAGATCCTTGCAAAAATCACACTATAAATAATGTTCATGTTTTAGATTTTAATATTTTTCAATGAAAATGGGAATAATGATACAAAAATGATCAATCGCAATACCAGTCAAAATAATCGCAATTGGATAATTTCCTCATATTGTGCAGCGCTACTTGGTGTGCAGAATGTTGAAGACATTTTTAAGCTATAAAAACACATCAGACTATTCATCCATACTGGTATTAAACCACAACCAACATACAGTTTCTGCCTGATATCCATACAAATAACTTTCCACAGCTGCTTTATAAGACTTTTGCAATCATGGTACATTCATTTTTCTATATTCATTTTTATTAATTTTTCCCCTTCAATTCAGACTCCTTTAGCAGCAAAACACAGCTATTCCTAAACTACAACTATTCCCCATGCTTGCCGAGAACTAAACTGCCAGACCTCCATCCTTAATAGAAACATAAGAAGGAAAGCAACAGGAACAGACCCACTGGTGCAAGGGCGGCTTCAGTCTGACTGAGAGAGATCTCTGTATGTACAGGGGGGCGGCGGGGTCACCGACTAATGACACAATTAGGAGCACCTTAGATAGGCAGAGAGTGAGAAGAAAAACAAAAACACCATAACATCATCTATCACATGTAACACTGCTTTCATATAAGGCTTCACATGAGGAAAAAAAACAACCTCAGGGCACTTGAAGATCTTGTGGTTGGGGTAATGGAGACAGCGCAGACGTATAACACCTGAGGGCCATTGATTGGAGCTACTAATCAGACGTAGCTTCCACTGACATCGTAAATAACTGGAATTGTGTCCCTTTGGTTTGTTTGTCTTCGAGTTACTGACACACTGCCTCTGTCAGGTCAATACTGGCAGCAACACTATTAGAGAGCCTGATGATTTGTGCCATCTGCTGAGCCTCGCTTGCTTCATTTAAAGGTTTTTTCTCTCGACCTCAATAGCTTGATCTGGCAAAAATCAATCTACAAAGGCCAGGCCCCCAGGAAGTGTGCCGGGATTTTAAAGCAAATTGAACATAGCGGCCAAATGTTGGAATTGCAACTCACAGCCTGTCACATGATGCCCTCTGGCCCAAAAGGAATTCCCTTTATAGACTTACATGGTGAAAGACACAGCAGGACAAATTATGAATTGACTGTTAGCAGTAAGTGGACCAAACTACACTAACTAACTTCCCAAACACCCGCAGCAGGATCTTTGAAAACATTTGCATTAAAGGGCAACTGGACTCTTTTTTTCCAACGTTTTTTGTGTCTAAGTGACTGATGGTAACAACAGTCTTTGAAATAGGTCCAGTGTAAAGCAAGGCCGCTGCAGTTGCAGCAGCCAGACAAGCTACAATGTAACATTAATGGGTAATTGCGCACCTTAAAATTTAGTTCCACTAAAAGTGATTTACCACTCACATGCTCAGATTATTATTTTAAAGTGCCCACTGCCCATATTATGCTAATTTTCAGGTTCGTAATTGTATTTTGAGGTTGTACTAGAATAGGTTTACATGGTTTTATTTAAAAAACCAACAACATATTTTTGTTATACTGCACATTGCTGCAGATCCTGATGTCACCCCGTGTGATTAGGTCTCTGTTTTAGCTACAGAGTGAGACGTCATACTTCTATACTATCTTTGTTGGGAGTCGTACATGCTCAATAGCTAGGTAAGATCACATCAGCTAGATAACGCTTTCTCCAACTTTAGTCAGTCCAGTGCTTCTCAAATAGTGGGGCGCGCCCCCTTTGGGGGGCCCGGTGCAATACCTGGGGGGGACGCGTGTGACCCTGGGGAACAGGCTTTTTTTTTTGGCCGTACTAGTATAAAGTATAATTGCACATCCACTACAGTAGGCGACAGTGGCGCTCTCATTGTTACTTCTGTCACGTTTGCGACAATGCAACATTTTACGACTTACAAGACAACAGGTTTGCCTTGGTTAGCAGTGTTGAGTCAACAGAAAGCTCCGACTGCGTTCTGTCTATAGCCTCCATTATTCAACATAACAACCCCCAACATGAAAAAGTTTTTAACAAGGATGAAAAAAAAAGCGGAGAGAGACAAAGATAATGAGACAAAAGAAAGTCACCCGAAAGCTAAGACGAGGAAATATGACGAAGCGTATTTAGCGCTTGGCTTCACTGTGACTACAGTTGGAGAAGAGGAAAGACCGGTGTGTTTGCTGTGTCTAAAAATGCTTGCAGCGGACAGCATGAAGCCAAATAAATTAGCATGTCACTTAAATACGTTACACCCCAATCACGCCAAAAAGCCGCTAGAGTTTTTTCAGGGAAAACGTGCTGAATATTTCCAACAGTCATCTCGCTTTGTGAAGGCTACTTCAGTAAACCATCGAGCGCTGTTAGCATCATATAAGGTGGCGTACCAAATTGCGCAGTGCAAAAAGCCACACACCATAGCAAAGGAGCTGATACTGCCTGCAGCATTAGACATGGTCTCTGTCATGCTGGACGACGCCAGTGCAGCAAAACTAAAAACTATCCCTCTGGCCAATGACACTGTCGCCAGACGTATAGATGACACTGCTAACGATCTTCAAGAACAGCTGGTAGATAAACTCAAAGACAAACGTTTTGCCTTACAATTTGATAAAGCAACTGACAGCAACAAAGACTGTCTGTTTATTGCTTATGTACGTTTTGACTTGTCAAACTCCCTGTGTGAGGATCTACTTTTTTGTAAATATGTCAGAGACAGAGCCACAGCTGAAGAACTATTCAAAATTCTGGACTCCTTTTTGACTGAGAATGGGCTAAAGTGGGAGAACTGCATTGGTGTTTGCAGTGATGGTGCACAAACCATGGCAGGGAAGAGAAAAGGACTTAGGGCACTCATCAAGACAGCCTCACCTCATGCTGAGTGGACACACTGTATTATACACAGAGAAGCACTTGCATCCAGGCAACTTTCCCCTGAATTAAGTGAGGTTATGACTGACATCATAAGTGTAGTCAATTTTATAAAGACCAGACCACTAAAAACAAAAGTCTTCTCTGCCATCTGTGAGGAGATGGGAGCTGAACATAAAGCTGTGCTCTATCACAGTGAAGCAAGGTGGTTGTCACGAGGAAAAGTCTTGTCCCGAGTTTTTGAGCTCAGAGAGCAAATAAAAGTGTTTTTGGGCAGGAGCACAAGTATGAAGTGGCAGAAAAATTTTCTGATGAGAACTTCCTGGGAAAACTGGCCTACCTGAGTGACATATTTGGAAAGCTAAATGAACTGAATCTACAGCTTCAAGGGAAAGATAAACACCTCCCTCAGGTCACAGACAAGATTAGCTCTTTCACCCGAAAGCTTGCAATGTGGGGCAGGCAACTTGATGAAGGAAACCGATTCATTTAAGAACCTGCATGAATTTGTGGACACTAATGACGATGATGATCTCAGTGATTCCACACATTAAGCAGCATATATCTTCACTGATGGGATTCTTTAAAAAGTACTTCCCTGGAAAACAGTTCCCAGTATGACTGGGTGAGAGACCCTTTCAGTGCACCAGCTCCAACTGGTTTCAGCTCTGCAGAAGAGGAGCAGTTCCTTGACATGACGTCTGACTCCACATTGAGACTGAGGTTCACATCACAGACACTCAGTGCATTCTGGCTGAGTGTAGAGAGGCAGTGGTTCGTTTTTTTGGTTTGACGCGCCGCGTCAAAAACTATCCGACCAATGAAATCGGCCCTTTTGCTCACGTGTCTTGTGCTTCTGAAGTTACAGTAAAACACAACTTGGGGGCGCTCAAGCACAAAACGGTCTTACACACAACACAAACGAAGAAGACATACGCCAACGTCATCACTGCCACAAGACGAGGAAGAGGCAGAAATAATTTCATCATCGCTGGAGCTGGAGCTTGAGCTACTGGTGCTTACGATATCCATGTTTTCTTTGTCTGATTTAGAAGAAATGTTCTAAATACTTGCTCTCTTCTTCTCTGCTCTTCTTCTGAGTTGCAAGCGAGTATCAGAAGCGCAAAGTTGCGCAGCGCCACCTATGTACGGAGGTATTTCTGTTTTACATTAAGCGCCATCTAGTGACAGATAATGAATTTGCATGTTCATTCGGCTCATCGTCAGCGAAAATCGCTTGGGTGTGAACACAAAAAACGCGTCGAAAAACGCTGACGAATAACGCCCGCTGATATTCGTCCCGGTGTGTACGGGCCTTCATGCTTCGAACCTCGCTTCAAAAAGCTGTGCACTGCAAAACGTGCTCATTGTAGCCATTAAACCTGACTTCCTCTTCCATTTTGATCAACAAAAGAAAGAAAAAATGAGCACAAATTGTTTAATTCATTTTTGTTTTGTAGGTTCAAGTGTTTTATATATTGTGCTCCTGAGTTAATGTTGCTGAACTGAATATAAATTAGTTATTATTTTTTTAGTTTTTGTAGTTTATTAGTTATTATAATTATTAAATATTATTTATTGATTTGATTTAATTTTACAATGGTGCAATTAGTTGGTCAAACATGTTTACAGTTTAAACAAGGATTTATTTATTTTTAATTTCAGGCATTGATGCACTTAATATCTTTTCTGTTGCAGACTTAAAACACGATTTAATAAAGTTATTCTTTGTAAGTTTGACCATATGTCTTTCTTTTTTCTTTTCTTTAATGTTAATAAGGATAAAATGTTATGCAGAGATGGATAGTCACGGTGGGGAGTGGGGGGCGTGAATAGTTTTCTTCTTGCTAGGGGGGCTTAACAGAAAATAATTGAGAAGCACTGAGTCAGTCCAAGGCAGGATTAGCTGGGAGACTTATTTGAGATGAGGGGCACTTGTGGAATACCTGCAGAACATGGAAGTAGTTCTTTTGGAGATTATAGTGAACAAGTGTGTATTGTAGCCGAGTTTTGCCATTGAGAATGTGCTAGCATGATAGTGCTAGCATGTGCTACGGTTAGCCACCTCGTTTTGGCTAGTGACGTAGAAAGCCGTGCAGATGTTGACCAGCTCACCCGGAGACTGAGGGCAGAGGACATTCAGAAACCGTATCTCACTCAAAACAGCATTTTCCACATTTGTATGCGTGTGGAAGCACCAGATACAAAAAATAACAACCCAAATCCCAGAAAAAGTGTTTTTTTTTGTTTTATAATATGGGCACTTTAAGTGTCAACATTATGGAATTAAAGTAAGATGCTTTTTGTCCAGAACAGAACAATATACTGTATGTACCGTTTGACCTGTAGTAGATAGAAAATCCCAGGAAAGATTTTCTGAAAGACTAATGAAAGAAATCCTTTAAGGAGATATTTTATGGAGTTACAGAACCTAGCTCAGGTGTGATGTCAGGATTAGTTTTCTATGATAATGTGTTGCAATTGTATTTAATTGATTTCTGAAACCCATGAAATGGTGGGGCATCCTAAACCCAAATAAGCACATAATCCTGGAACGGAAAATCATCAAAGTCATCTCAAGATGTATAGATCCAACGAAGCTGAAAACTAGAAAACTGCTTTGTTGAGAGAGCAGGCTGAGTGTTCAGAGTGGCTGAATGATCTAAAAGTTCAAAACAAAATGCTGCATTGAAATAATTTCAGATAATGAGAGATGATTACACAACCATCTGGAAGAAACTGATGTGTGTTTGTTTTGGATGTGCCTGCCACAGTGGGGCTGAGTTTATTCATTGCAGTAAATGACTATTCCTGGAATGTGTCACTGCGACAGGCAAACAGTGCTGTTTTCCTCTAAATGCCAAGTATGTTTTCTACATTGGCTCGCACACAAACACACCAAGAGTTTCTATTACTATACTGAACTTAATTAAATTCTCTACTCCCTAATGCCCACTCCTAGTATGGGGTCAGTTTTTCCCTTTCTGCTAAGAATAAAGTTCTGGGTAATAACTGAATACTCGTCATATTTGGCATGGTAAGTCTAAAAGTCTAGGGCTTAACCAAATGCTTTGAAGCTTCGACCATTACCATGCTAAACAACATTCAAATAAGTTTTTAAATGCTTTATTCAAGTACATTCAAGTACATAATTACATATGCATTACATGAAAAAGCTGTGCATGTAATAAGGAATAGTAATCCAACCATTACTGATAATGCATCAATTATTATTAGTTGATATTCTTATGGTACGTGTCCACTGGGGTGTTTTTTTCCAAGCATTGGTTGCAGGATGGGCGAATCAATTTCTCTTCAAGGACCACTGACAGGCAAAGATAAAAGGTTACACCCTCCGGCAACTGCGACGGCGGCAGCTGATTGAATGAACGCTTTATTTGTGGGATGTCTGCGCCCAGATTTTAAAACAAACCAACATGGCAGCTCTTTTAGCAGTTTTTGCCTATTTTTTTTTTTTAAATAGTTCACTTGAAAGTGGTTGTCAAAAGAATTTATACGTGAAATAAGCTGCAGTTGCTGGATCTGTCTTGAGTTTTCGAGAGGCAGCAAGTCAAGCTGGCCGTCCCTGATTTGTAAGACATCAATAGACAGAGACTTAGTTTTTATCCTGCATGCTATCGTGGTTGACAAGTTCTCCTCTATGTTCCTATGTGATTGCTCTGATTAAAAGGTAAATAACAACCAGCTCTGTTTCACCGCAGCTTGGGTTGTACATGCAGATGAACGACGCCCCTCCATGCCACCAGCGCCAGGAGCTGGTCACTTACCCGCCTGCAAAATTTGGCTGGACGATGCAAGACACAGTGGTGTTGGTACACACCAGAATTTTGAAAATGTGACGGTAGTCGTTTTTCTACAGTACATTTTTCGACTGCAGGCTAAGTAAGATAACGTTACCTTGTGTTTTTAGCTGCATCCTAAGATATGCTGTGTCTGTTGTTATATATATATACACATATACACCTCAAATTCATGCCCCTTAATTTTGTATGAGGTGCTGATCAAATCGCAAGAGCATGTATCATGCAAGCTGGAAAGCAACCCTCATGAAAACCCAAGGACAGAAACACAGAGATTGATTCATAGCAGCACAGCACAAAGCAGCTAACGCTAATCACGCTAACTACCCAATTATTCCAAACAACTCGGAAACAAAAAATTCATCACTTCTTCTGTGCACCATAAGCTCTTTCAAAGAAGATCTAGTGAGTGTTAAGATCAAAAAAGCTTTCAGGGACACAGTTACTTGTTGAATCACCATGGTTTTACTTTAACTAATGATGTAAAAATGAGGCAACTGACTTTCTAATGTGGAAAAATGTTCTAGTGCTTTAACTGTCGCTGAATAATCCACAACAAATTACCCTTCTCCTTCTCAACCAGCTCTAATTAATTTGCCATTTGTAGGAAGTCATAAATAATCACATGGGAATGCTGCTAATCAACACTGGTGTTGGAGGAAGCATTTGGGTGATAAAACCAGCCTTGGCTTAAATTACAGGCAGCGGAGCCAAGGAAAAACTGCAAATGGATTTAGTGACTCTAACTTGTCTGTTTTTTTGTTTTTTTTTCGCAATATAAAAAATTGTCATCTGCAAGCTTTTCAGGGTGACCTTATTGTGATAATTAGATTTTTATTTATAATTACAAACTGGATGGGAGGCACACAGACCCAGGTGACAGGGCCGTGCTTGGACAGGAGAGTTATGGACAGGATGAGTTTCTTAATGACATCAGAGTCTCTCTGATCACAGTGATTAACTCCTTGGTTTGTGTCACAAAAGAAATAATAATAATTATAATAATAATAATAATAATACATTTTATTTGTATTGCACTTTACATTTCAGCCATTTCAAAGTGCTACAGAACATATAATAATGCAATTCATCAAAAAATTCAATAAATAAAAGATAAAAAGGTCAATACATAGTTAAGAGGAAAACCTATGAAATACAATTAGTAAAAAACTTTTGTGAAAAGATGTGTTTTGAGGTTTTGTTTAAAAACCTCTGTAGACTGTGGGGCCCTCAGGTGTTCAGGGAGGGTGTTCCACAGCCTTGGAGCAGCAGACAAAAAGGCCCTGTCACCCATGCTGCAGAGCTTGGTTCTGGGGGCTTGGAGTGTGTTGTCTCTGCCTTTACTTGGACTGATATGTTAGCATTGCTAAGCTGGTGAAGCAAGCGACGAAGGAACTTTACAATGCATACAACAGAACAGGGACATGGGAGTAGCTCTTTTGGAGATTATGATGAACTAGTGTGTGTTGTAGCAGTGTTTTGCAATTGAGAACAAGCTGGCATGCTAGCGCTAGCATGCTACGGTTATCCACCTTGTCTCGGCTAGTGAGGTAGAAAGTCGTGCAGTTTTTGAACAGCTCACCCGGAGACTGAAGGTAGAGGACATTCAGAAACCGTATCTCACTCAAAACAGCATGCACTTTTTCCAAGTTTGTGTACCACATGTACACAAACGCCAGAGACACAAATAATTGTGATTGTGATTTTTTTCATGATATGGGCACTTTAACTAAAAGTGTGTTCTACCTGTGTGACAATTATAAATAAACTGTACAGAACTAAAGTGGCATCCTCTTGTGTTTCTAATCAAACACGTAGCAGTGGGACAGCATTTCTAACCACTTTTAAGAAATCCTGCAGAGCGCCGCGATATGTCAATCCTCGGGCAAGCCAGAAGTTCACTGCGCCGGTCAATAAGAGATTAGGTACAAAAATGAAAATGTTTAGTCAGATTTACAGATTTCTGGTAGCATGTGCTCTGGAGCCCTGTGAAGACGTGTCTTTAAAGCTTTCTGTACATGATTTCAGATCAGAGTCATATTTTTCTAAATCGCATAATTTAAGTGTTTGCTATGTATATCCCAGAGGAAGCAATGCGATTATAGATTAAAAGATGGAAACTTTTGTCTTGCATTTGCTGAGTACTTGCAGAGTACCAGAGAAAGAGATTCTGTGGAAATGAGCAGCATGGACAGCCGCGAGCAGTCCACATCATGTGAAGCATCTCCCATGACCATGCTTTCTGTCAGTGCCTGGGAGTGTGACTGGCATTTTGATTGCAGTTTTTCTCAGGGGACTGTCTGGGGCCTTGAATCTGGATCGCACAGTGTGTTGTCGAGGCACACCGGATCCAGTGGGGGCTGCCACTGAGAATTATAGTCAGCCATTTCCTTAGTTGTGTATCTTTTTCTTAAAAGGGCAATAACTTATGTTTTACAGCTCTAAAGCAGACGACCGTAATAAATCTGCAGGCTGTTGACTGGGTTTTTATCGACACCAGTGACTCTATAGACCCCCGGCTATTAGACTGTCAAGACGCTCCCAGCAACTATCAATGTTGCAAAACCTTTCTGAAAAGAAGGCTGGGAGTCTTTCTCAAACCAGAAAGGCAACTGAAAAATCTGTGTTGCTATTCTATTTATTATGGTAGTATGCTAAAATGCCATGTACTAGGGCTGCACAATTAATCGATTTTAATCACGATCACGATTTTGACTTCCCAACGATCAAATTTGTGATCGAGCGATTTTTTTTTTTAAAGCGTCATTTCATAGAATGCTGAGTTTTTATGCAAAGCGCATCTACCGCTCCGTAAACCATTGTCTGCTCATGAGCCAGTCAGTAGTTCCCTGCACCACCCAGCTTAGTTTCTAAATAGAGACAATCACAGAGGACAGAGTAACATGAGGAAAATTCAACAAATAGCAGTCGGTTATATGTCGGTCTCAAGGTTTACCAGTTTACCAGTAAACGCAACATTTTGTCCCATCTGTGTTATTTTTCAGACAACAGCAGTGACCAGTGCTAGTTGGAGCTAGATAGCGTCTGTTAGCTGTTAGCTCCTCTAGGACGCACCGGTGCTAATGTCCTCACATCCGCTGCAATGTTATTATATCGATATGGTTTAATTTTCCGTTACATGACCCATTTCTTCTGTAAAGCCGTGCTTGTGTTGGATCTTTCTACTCTCTCTCCTCTTACTCTCTGCGCAGCCCCGCCACACAGCGCAGGTCCACACTGCTGGCATTTGTCTACAGTTTCAATTGTTATTAACACAGCTGTATATTGTTAAGTATGAGGGGCAAACCGCGGGTAACTGCTATCGCGGTCGCCACGGCGAAGAACACAGAAGAAGTTATTGAATGCAACTAACTTCAGTTCGTAGAGTATAGTGAGACGAGCCCGCTGGACCTGGGCGAGAGATGTGACCCATGGCCAGAATATCATAGGTCATAAAAAGGCAGCGCAGTGACAATACACACATATCATACACACAACGTGTGTATCCGCCATTCGACCCGTGCTGGACCCATTCATAATAATCAGCTGTCGCTCTGTGAGTACGTCCATCGCACTCCCCCTCTCTCCCTAGCTCTTTTAATCAGTTATTGTTGAAAACAAGTGAAGGAGCTTTCTCAGAGATGCATTTAAAAAAAATATATCCTACGCTATTTATTTCAGATAGCTAACTTTAATTTACATGTGTTGCAGCTGCATGTCTATACAACTTCAATATAAAAAGAATGTAGCATAATATGGATGTGTAGGCAGTTAGAAATAGCCTATGTGACAATAAAGTTTGTTTTGGTTAAAATCAACAAATAATCGTGAGAATAATCGTGATCAAAATATTGATTAAAAAATCGTGATTATAATTTTGGCCATAATCGTGCAGCCCTACCATGTACAATGTGCATTGCTATCAATAGCTATAGAATTTTTTTCAGTTACAGTCCAACGCACCTGCAGAGCAATACCACATTTCCAAAAGTGTTTTTCCTGGTCATAACACATTCTCATGAACGGGTTTGTATAATATTGAATGCAAACTCATGCACAACAAGTTTTTGTCCCTAGCCTACATGAACGGCCTAAGTAGTGCTGCAAATTAATAAACAACTACGCATAGCATATGTTCTGTAGCGACGCCTCAGCTCTGGAACTGCCAGAAGACACATGTTCAGGAGTCTTCACTAAGCTAAGACATGGATTACACTCTGAAATAGAAATCACCGTCTTCCAATAAACCCCACTTACCTTCACCAGGGTTGACAAGCAAACCAGGGCGCTCTTTCCTCTCCTCCTCCTCTTTCTCCGTCACCTCTTCCTGGTCTTCAATGTGAAAGTTAACCCGCCTCAGACCTGGCTTTCTGCTGGGCTCAGTCTCATTCAGCTTGACCCTTACTGGCGACTGGGTAGTGCTTATATAATGGACCATGGGGGTTGTCAGGTACTCATGCCTCCTGAGGGAGCTGGTGCTGGGCTTGAGTGTGCTCTTTTCATAGCTGCTGGTTGGATTGCTGCTCTCTGACTGTTGTGCAAACTCTACCTTTATCTTGTAGGGAACATCACTTCTTTCATGCTCAGTGACACTATGAAATGTCACTATTTCTTCATCCTCCTCCTCTATAATCTCTTCTTCATCCATCCCTTCCTCACTGCCCTGTGGGACCATCCCCTGTGATACTTTGTGGCCATTTGAAGTTGCCTGGGAATGGATGGGGCCCTCTGGGCTTTTCAGTATGTTCAACTGGAAATTCACTTTTTCTGATTGTCTCTGCTGATTGGTTTGACTGTCTGTACCTCTCACTGGATGACTAATCCGACTCTTTGAACCACTGGGTGTCACACTATCCGATGCATTTTGGTGATGTGTCTTAGTCTCAGAGCTTCTCTGATGATGAACTGAACTCTCAGGACTCATATGTCGAAATATGATCCTATCTGAACTTTTCAGTGCATGCAATGGCTTCTCCAAATCTTTCTGTGTTGTCAGACCACTGAATGAGACACTTTGTGCACTTGTTGGACTCTGTGTTGGCTGCCAAGAAATAGTGGCATCCTTGAGCAAATGTGGCCTGATAGTACTGTGCTCTTGTCTCAGGGGACTTTCTGTCACTTCTTCTTTGTCTGCCGAATGGTCATGAACTCCATATCGCTCTCTCAGCTCCAGCTTGCTTTGTCTGTCAAAGCTCTGAAGGGCAGAAGTTCTGTCAGGTCTGTCCAATCCTGGGGACAAAGAGATGATCTTATCAAATGAGGACGACTCAGTGGGGAAGACCAGAGATTGAGGGTAGGTCTCTGAAAAGTCTGTAGGACCGTAATCATAATCTTCTGGCTCCTCCTTATCCAATGGCGGCGATTTGAAGAGAGGAAGATTCCCAATAGGAGGAAGGTGATGTGGTGTGGAGAATTGATCCATTGAACCATGTCGGTCAAACGTGTCGGGGTAACTTTTGCCCCTGCTGCCTGCGTCCTCCCCTGTTGGTGCAGCCAACATTGGTTTATGGACCTTTTGCGGGTCACAATCTGGCACAGGGTAGCACATTAGATTCCCTCCTTCGTTGGGGCAGTGGCAGACCCGGCAGGGATCAACATGGAAGGAGTGTCCGGCCTCGTACTTTTGCTCGCCATGGATGCATCCGACGCGTTCGCACTGCATGCAACCGTCCGCAGGCTCTGAAACCTCGATGCAGTTCGGCGGCATATCCGGACAGCTGATGAAGTTGCAGCTGATCCGGCCCCCTCCCACGGGGCAGGAGCACTCTGTGCTGCCATAGTCAACAAAGTAAGACTCTCCCTCACCCACCTTGCCATTCTTGAATCCAGAATTGAGGCAATCATAGTACTGGTAACCCTCACATGTGCATCCTTTTTGCAGGCATGAAGCGCAACAGCTGCCACTCTCCAGCACTTCTTGGATGCAGTTGTCCAGCTGGGGGCAGTCCACGCCCGTGCAGTCACGCTGGCAAAAGCAGACACTCAAATAGAGAAAGAAAAAAGTACACCACAGCAGTGTAACCTTAGCTTCTAGAGAAACCATGGCACCAGTTGTACGTACAGCAATCAAAGGATGATCAGGTATTAGAAACCATGGCACCAGTTGTACGTACAGCAATCAAAGGATGATCAGGTATTCTCTACGGCCTTTAGTTTATCTTCAAGGATCCTGGCGCATTCTGCCCATGTGAACCATCACTGCTCTGCAGGAAATGGGAGAAAGAGAGAAACAGGCATACATAGGCTTTTGTTACTAAATGAAAGCAGACCACCATCTGGCTAGATAGTTCACATCCCCTAACCCTAATTATTACAGTCCACAACAATAACTATGCAGGACTATGACTATGTAACAGTGTTTCCCATACATATGTCCTACTTGGGCGCCCCGCCGAGGTAGATAAAATCCAAAATAAAATTTTCCAAAACAACAATGTAATTGTTTTACAGCGCACAAAGACCAGCTGCTTCCAGCCTTTCCCCCTCGTGAATTTGCGTTCCGCGTGCATGACAGCGTCAACGTTGCACTTGCTTGTTAGGTTAGTAGTAGCATGCTGTTGGTGGTCTTGCCGTGGGATTAACTATTAAACCATAGAAACAACATGGCCACGCCACTGTGAAAGCCTGGTTTGAAGTCTGGTTCAAAATACAATGTAGGAAGCAGAGAACAAGAACAAGAGTTGATTCATTGGCATTTCTTTCTCTAAGCCTTGACAGTCAAAGCTTCTGTGATTGCCTCCCTGACTAGGCCCAGCCCAACTTGAAGGCCTTCTGTCACCAGAGGTATGAGTTTTTTAATATTAATTTGCATTCCCCCAGCCTGCCTATGGTCCCCCAGTGGCTAGAAATTGTGATAGGTGTAAACCGAGCCCTGGATATCCTGCTCTGCCTTTGAGAAAATGAAAGCTTAAAGCCCATGTTGCAAGTTAACCACCACTGTTGATTATTGGGTACAAAAAACACTCAAGATATGTATATCATTTTTAAAAATGTCTCCAAATAGTGTTAAAAGTTAGTTTTTGGTCATTTTTGGTGTTCGCGGGTTTATGAAGTGAATTCGGCGATGACGTCATCGTGGGGAGTTAAGTCTCAGCCTAGCACTAGAACTACGGTGACTGACTGGGATGAGGAAGAGGAGGAAAGGCCAGCAGCCGAATAATTACCAACCTACCAGACATGAGAGGGCAAATGAGGAATTGTCAAGATTGTGGGGAAGTCTCCTTCATTTATCTCCTTTATTTTAGCAGCGCAGCAGTGCATACAATGACTTTACTTTTTACTGTCCGTGAATAGCACCGAGTGAACGTCAACGTTTTCTTTCGATCTAGTGACAGGGATCCTGTCGTTAGTTCAGATAAGTACTGGTACACTTATCTAGATATAGGAATAGAAGGCATCCCCGAGAGTGTTATTTCTAAGTGTTTACCTCTTCCTCCGGTGAAAACATGTCGCTGTTTGGCCAGTGCTTGTGTGTGTCGCGGCGAAGCTGCGGTGGAGAGCGGGTGCTGTAGGCGAGTGAGCCCCTCCGGTCGGGAAGCGAGCCCCTCCGGTCGGGAAGCGAGCGAGGCTACGGTCGGGGAGTGATCCGCCGGTCGGGGAGCGAGCCCCTCCGGTCGGGAAGCGAGCCACTCCGGTCGGGGAGCGAGCCTACGGTCGGGGAGTGATCCGCCGGTCGGGAAGCTCGCCCCGCGATCAGCTGATCTGAAGATGCCTAAATCCGTTTGTGACATTTCAGACAGGATCATGGTCCTCCCCAACCAGCACGCACCAGTATTTTAATTGTTTATATTTCAAACATCACTGCAGGTTGATTGTGGGCGACAACGCGGTCGTGTTAGCTTACCGAAACTCTACTGCCGAAGTTGCTGGCTGGCTACGCGACGCTATATCCGCTAGCATCCGTACAGGCTAACTATAGCCAGTTAGCTTTGTGTGTAACGTAACAACCCCCCCCATCTCGTAGGAGCGAAGCTTACTATTGTGTTCAATACAATTATGGTACAACAGGTGCACTAACGCCACATGTATGATGCTGACAACATGGACGCATATATAGGCAACACCAAAGGCAGTCGTAATATTTACCTAGCAGGCTAGGCTAACGCTGTTGTGCTAACGTCCGGCGGCGCAGCGTTAGCTAGCAGTCTAAACTTGTGAAAAGCTGAACAACACCCCCGTCTAAGCTGTGTTTCACTTTCCCTCCAATATTATTATAAATATAATAAAGTCACATGGACTTGATCGAGACCATAGACTGTTAATATTAAAGACCAGAAGCCACATTAGGCCAGACAAGTGGTAAATACAACGCAGGCTGCTCTGTTATCTCCCCAGCGTGACGTCATGCAATGCATTGTGGGGGGAAAATGAAACACTGTAAAATTGTGCCCATTTTTGGATATATATTCAGTTTTGCGATATCCAACACCATCAAAAATAATGAATAACAGTTCAAATATTTACTACCAACAAGCAAATTGCACAAATTCGTTGCAAAATTAAACCTGCAACATGGGCTTTAAATGGGCTAATCTGGAATCTTGCTCCTTATGATGTCATAAGGGGCAAGGTTACCTTTTCCTAGTCTCTGCTTTGTCCACCCAGAGAATTTGGCCCCACCCATGAGAGAGAGAGACATTATGGCTTTCAAACGAGCAAAGTGGCAGTTGATCGAGTTGGTCCCACCCTCCACCTTGCCCCCGCCTTCTCCTAGGCCTGTAGCGACGTGTTGATCACGTCAAAGGGTCAACGTCAAAATTACATCTAGTCATAATTTTTTGTTGCCGCTTCACCACACACACGTGGGAGACCAAAACATTGCAGAATGCAGGACGAAAAAGCAACTTCCTCACAGAATTCCCAACAAAGCCCTGCAAAAAGCCCCAATAAAAGAAAAAGTCCTAAAAAAAAACAGCTCGCCCTAAATAATTGAAGGTATGGGAATACTTAGTCCCGAAATTTAGTCCCGAACGTAAAGGTTTGCATTCTTTGCCAAATGGAGTTGGCGTACCATACCAGCACAACAGCAATGTGGGAGCATCTGAAATGGAGGCAACCCCATTGTCACTCACAAAGGAGACAATAACAATTAAGTACTAACATTGGCAAAAATAATTTCATGTTTGTGTAGTGTGTTGTGTAGCTTGAGCTCTGCGCACTTTGGTGGTGCTAGCTAACTATCTTATCTCTCCGTGCAGTTTGTTTGTTTAATAAATAATCGCTTACCCCCAGCCCTACCTTCTCCCCTCCTCAAAAGCTACAGACTAAGGAAAGCTCATTGCAGGACTGGCTCTAGTGGCTGTAATTCTGCACCAAGGCTGAATTTTGGGAAAGAGACTTCAGATATGGTATAAGGGAACGGATTAGTTGTTTGGTCTATAAAATGTCAGAAATTGGTGAAAAAAGTGGATCAATGTTTCCCTAAAGCCCAACATGACGTCCTCAGATGTCCACAAGTCAAAGATATATGTATACAGTGCCTTGCGAAAGTATTCGGCCCCCTTGAAGTTTTCAACATTTTGACACATTTCAGGCTTCAAACAAAGATATAACATTTTTATTTTTTGTGAAGAATCACCAACAAGTGGGACACAAAAAGAAGTGGAACAAAATCTATTGCATATTTTAAACTTTTGTTTAAAAGTGGTGCGTGCAAAATTATTCGGCCCCCTTGCGTTAATACTTTGTAGCCACCTTTTGCTGCGATTACAGCTGCAAGTCGCTTGGGGTATATCTCTATCAGTTTTGCACATCGAGAGACTGACATTCTTGCCCATTCTTCCTTGCAAAACAGCTCGAGCTCAGTGAGGTTGGATGGAGAGCGTTTGTGAACAGCAGTTTTCAGCTCTTTCCACAGATTCTCGATTGGATTCAGGTCTGGACTTTGACTTGGCCATTCTAACACCTGGATACGTTTATTTGTGAACCATTCCTTTGTGGATTTTGCTGTATGTTTAGGATCATTGTCTTGTTGGAAGATAAATCTCCGTCCCAGTTTCAGGTCTTTTGCAGACTCCAACAGGTTTTCATCCAGAATGGTCCTGTATTTGGCTGCATCCATCTTCCCCTCAATTTTAACCATCTTCCCTGTCCCTGCTGAAGAAAAGCAGGCCCAAACCATGATGCTGCCACCACCATGTTTGACAGTGGGGATGGTGTGTTGAGGGTGATGAGCTGTGTTGCTTTTACGCCAAACATATCGTTTTGCATTGTGGCCAAAAAGTTCGATTTTAGTTTCATCTGACCAGAGCACCTTCTTCCACATGTTTGGTGTGTCTCCCAGGTGGCTTGTGGCAAACTTTAGATGAGACTTTTTATGGATATCTTTGAGAAATGGCTTTCTTCTTGCCACTCTTCTATAAAGGCCAGATTTGTGCAGTGTACGACTGATTGTTGTCCTATGAACAGACTCTCCCACCTCAGCTGTAGTTCTCTGCAGTTCATCCAGAGTGATCATGGGCCTCTTGGCTGCATCTCTGATCAGTCTTCTCCTTGTCTGAGCTGAAAGTTTAGAGGGACGGCCAGGTCTTGGTAGATTTGCAGGGGTCTGATACTCCTTCCATTTCAAAATGATAGCTTGCACAGTGCTCCTTGGGATGTTTAAAGCTTGGGAAATCTTTTTGTATCCAAATCCGTCTTTAAACTTCTCCACAACAGAATTACGGACCTGCCTGGTGTGTTCCTTGGTCTTCATGATGCTCTCTGCGCTTTCAACAGAACCCTGAGACTATCACAGAGCAGGTGCATTTATACAGAGACTTGATCACACACAGGTGGATTCTATTTATCACCATCAGTCATTTAGGACAACATTGGATCATTCAGAGATCCTCGCTGAACTTCTGGAGTGAGTTTGCTGCACTGAAAGTAAAGGGGCCGAATAATTTTGCACGCACCACTTTTCAGTTTTTTATTTGCTAAAAAAGTTTAAAATATCCAATAGATTTCGTTCCACTTCACAATTGTGTCCCACTTGTTGGTGATTCTTCACAAAAAATAAAAATTTTATATCTTTATGTTTGAAGCCTGAAATGTGTCAAAAGGTTGAAAAGTTCAAGGGGGCCGAATACTTTCGCAAGGCACTGTAGATTGCATTAGATTAGATTAGATAATACTTAATTCATCCCACGATGGGGATATTCCCTTGTTACAGCAGCAGTTATCCCAAGTACTGACGGAATGTAAAGTGGCATTATATAATATAGTGAAGTGAAATTGAATTGAGCAATATGTCACTAAATAATATAGCAAAAGTAAGTAACATAATAAGATTGATATTGAAGTGTGACCATAATATAAATAATATTACAAAAGTAAGTACTCGCAATGGAAAAATATAAATACAGATAATAAAAATAGAGATATATTGTACATAGATGTATTTTTATTTTACAGTCACAGAGGAGTGAAGAAATTAGAAATGATTCCCATTTATGATGAAGCTGGAATCAGAGATTTTTTATTAAAAAAATACAGAAACTAAATAATCCATTATCAAAATAGTTAGTGATTAATGTAATCGTGGACTTCAAATCGATTAATCTTTTGCTGCTCTATCTCAATGTTGACCAAAATAATCGTGTTTATGATTTTTGCCATAATGGAGCAGCCCAAATGCAGGGAGATTAATACAAACAGTAATATTTTAAAATATACAGTTAACTAATCACTTCAGACAATCTGTAACAACACAATTGTTACAAAAACTTTGACTAAAGTCTACTGAAGTGTCTTGCTCTTGTTTAGCATCTGTCACACCTGTAAGCTATTAGCAACATGAGAAACCTTTTAGCCTTTAAATAACTCATTTACAATAGCTTACATTAGACCAAAAAGTGTAAACCAAAAAAACTTTATAACTTCTTCAGTTAAAGTCTTATGCACAAAAATTGGAACCTGTCATCTCTTTCCACCTTACAACAACAACGAACATGGTTGCAGTCAACATTATCCAAAGTTGAATTCCCCAATTACACTTCAATTAAAAAAAGTTCTCCGTATTAGGCGCCTTTTAAAGTTTCCACCACAGCGTCCATGAATGAAACTGTAAGTTTTTAAGCAGGCGAACATGCTCGGTAGGCCTACAAGCTGTTGACGGACTAACAAGTAAAACCGTTTGTTGACACCGGTTTGTCTTACCTTGTCGTGTACGGACTGATGGGCCGGAAAGCCGCCGGCTGCCGGTCTTCTGAGCGCCGCAAGTGTGAATCCTTTGACCGTCGCAGCGTTGCTGTGAGCGGGCAGGCAGGCGGAGGAAGAGGCGCAGGGGGAAGGGGGGCGGGACAAAGGAGATGTAATGAAGAGCAGGCTCTGCTGGCTGGGCCGGCCCACATAGCACAGCAGCAGGTACAATGGGGGACTTGTATCTCACGGTTGGACAGACGTTAAAACATTTAATGACATTTTAAATGTAAAAAGGAAATAAAGTTATTAGTGCAAGACAAAATGAACCTGATGGCAAGACCGTTACTGTGTAGAAAAAGGGCATGCATTAAAAAAAAAAAAAAACCTGGCAGGTGATTGGTTGAACCATCTGTCTATCAGCCTTTGCCGAAGACAATCGGTAGGTCTATTTTTTGTGCTTTTTTATAGTATTTCTTGCTTTTAGCATCACGTGTGGATAATGTGAAACACTTCAAATTAAAACTTTGTTTAAAAAATGGTTGACATAAAGAATAAAGAATGTATTCAATTCAGGTGTGCAGAAATTACATAGGCTACTGTGCGTTTAATAGAGAACTTTAGCTAAGTGCCAAAGCAAAGCTAAGTTTAGCTAAGCTCTCAGTCTTCATGCTAAAATAGGCTAATCTGTTCCCAGCTCTAGCTCCGCACATAACAAACAGACATCTTCTATCTTCTAATCTAAATCTCGGCAAGAAAGTGAATATGCGTATTTTCCAAAAGAAATAGGTGAGCATGAATCATGACTTTTCTTCTTTTTCTTAAAGTGGAACTATTATGTTGTATTATGTTATCTGTATATTCTGTCATAGCTATAATGTCATAATGTTGGATTTTCATGTTAAACGTGGCCAGAACTTCAAATAATGAGGTAAACGTATTAGGGCTAGGACGGTTATGGCATCACCGCATTACCGCAATACCGCGGTCATGTGACGCCTACCGCCGGGTCTGAGCTCGTCACAGTCATCACTCATATCGCTCGCTCTCCTTGCGAAACCACACGGACACTGATGTCACTCATTTAAGGCACCCTGCCATCTTACTCTTGTAAGGGGGTACCACACTACCGCGGGAATTTTTTGCTTTTCAACCGCGGCAAAAACAAATCCATACTGTCCCGGTCATAAAACGCATTTCAGAGAAATCCACGTGAGCTAAAACATTCAGATTTCCAACTGTTGTGAATTGCTCCAGTTGTAGCTACATGCTAACGGCAGTAGGCCTAAAAGATGTAATCTTGGCTGCCAATGTTGTTAAATTCTCCCCAATTCCCGGTAGCATTACTACGGAAACCTCTCCAGTTATATAGTATTTGGTTTAGAAGCCTTTATATGCAATGTTTGACTTTAGAAAGTGCTGCTATATTCTATTAGTTTCCACTGCTTAGTGTTTTTTCCCAATAGAAAGTCCTGCTATATACTCCGTCGCAGTCAGTCTCAGGCTCCTGAGTGAAACAACACAACGGCGAATCAGACACTCGCAGGCATGCGCTGACCAATCAGAGCAGACTGCTTTTTTGGAAGTGGGGCTTAAAGAGACAGTTGCTCCAACAGAGCGTCTCCTACAGAGGGTGAATACAGGTCCAGAAGCCATGGGCAGTATGAGAAAAATTAAGTGTTTTTTGAACATTAAAGCATGTGAACATATTCTAGGAGAACCAAAAAATACAAGTATGAACCTGAAAATGAGATATAATAGGCCCACTTTAAATTCACCATACACCACTGTGGTCAACTACTTTAAACTCGAAAAAGGAGATAAGTTGGGTTAACTCTCGTGTTGTCTTCCCGTCAAAATCAACACTTTTGTTGAGGCTTTTTTATCAGTGTTTTTCACTTTTTATGTTTTTGTCCCTTTTTTTGATGTTTGTCACTTTTTGGCATTTTCAGCACTATGTAACACTAATTTATTAACTTTAGTTTTACAGTTATTTTTGGAATGTATGTTCAATGAGCCTCATTTATAGGAAATTATACCTAATGTTAGCAGAAATTAGGAATTATTGAGACTAAAATTAAAGGAATGTATGTTGATAACCACAGACTGGAATATGTCAACTTTTACTCAATACTATTTCAAAACCACTTCAACTTGTTTTTCAAATGCTATAAAATTTAATAAGACACCCCAAAATTAATGAATGTAGAGATTTACTTGCCAAAGAGCGTTGAGTGGAATCAATAATGTTATTTTGGGTAATTAAAAAGAACATTGATATAGGAAAACGAGTCAATTTGACCCGAGGACAACATGAGGGTTAAGGTTATTCCTCCACTCCAGAGTTTAGTTACATGTAACAGGGTTACATAATTATATGAAATAAAGGTACAGTTACAAGGAAAAGTTTTGTAATTAAATAACAGTGACCTATGACAAACTTCATGATAATGAAAAAGCTCATAATTGTATTTTGAGGTTGTACCAGAATAGTTTTACATGGTTTCATTTACAATAAAACACCATAGTTTTTTGTACTGCGCATCGCTGCAGATCCTGTTTTCACCCTGTGTTTAGGTCTCTGTTTTAACTACAGAATGAGACATCTCACTTCTATACTATCTTTGTTGGGACTCGCACATTGCTCAGTAGCTAGGTAATGATAGCATCAGCTAGCTACTGTTTTTCCAACTTACAAGGCAGGATTAGCTGGGAGACTTCTTCTTAACGTGCGTGGGTCAGCGGCCTATACACTCTCCCATACTAGCAGCCTAAAATCTGCTATTTTATCTGCTTTTATATGTTTAATTGAAAATGAACAATGTTTTGATGCTTTTTGACACTTTTTTGACCCTTTTTATTGCTTTTCTCGCGCGTTTTTTATTTTTGTAACACTACCATCAGTATACTGTACACATCACTAACACTAACACAATATATTACCAATAGTTTTACAAAATTTTCTTTTTCAAATTCATGGTCAAGAAATATGAAAAAAAATCAATTCAATTAAAAAAAGTAGTGAACTGATACTTCATTTAACTTGCAAGTAGCTTTATATGGAACCATCCATGTAATATTTGGACAATTTGAATGAAAGAATCCCAAATTTCTGATGTAGAATATTTTTTTAAACGGGGCAAATTTGACCCCAGAAAACAGGAGGGCTAAAGGTTGAAAGGACTCTTATGTGAATAAATACCTTTTCCACAGAGATCATCTGGTTTATGCTGCGTCCTTTACCCCTAGACATCACGGACGTAACACATGACAGGCCTGTCTTCTGCTTCCAACAGTTGAAAAAAACATTCATTAGAAATTTAGAAAACTAATCAAAAAGTAATCAGATTTATTAGTTATATTACTTTGATAAAGTCATTGAAATAGTTACACTACTATTACATTTTAAATAGAGTAATTTGTAATTGGTAACCTATTACATTTCCAAAGTAATTAGCATGGTATGTGTAGTAAAGAAGGAGTTCATCCTACCATATATTTTCACTTTCAGAGCAAGTGGGACCCAGCAACAGCAAATGCCAGAAGAGTGAGCAACTTTACGACTTGAGACCAATCTTGTATCACACGTTCACGAAGTGTCCTTCCTTTATTTGAAGCGGCCCCTTTGGAGAGGCGTCGTAAATCCTGCACCTCCAGAGGACATCTGAGTTCAAAGGGTGCAGGGAGTGCAAGTGTTGTTTGGGATAAATTGTGGCATGCTAGCTGTTTGAATGGAGTCACTCAACAGCAGTCTGGACTCCTCCCAGCAGTATTGAAAGTCCTAATGAGGCACCGTCAAGGCCTGGGGTGAAGTGTTGGTCGGCGTTGTGATAGACAGATGGGCTCTGATCGCAGATAAGACCACTGCCGGGGGAGTGGGGGTTCAGCTAGAGATGACAGACGAGGTAAAACAATAGAGAGGACCAGTGGTGGAATGTAATTACATACGTTTACACAAGCATGGTACTTACAAATTTGAGATACTTGTACTTTTCTTTTCATGCCACTTTCTACTTCTACTCTACTACATTTTAGAGACAAATGTAGTACTATTTACGCCATTACATTAATGTGACAATTTTAGTTACTTTACAAATTAAGATTTTTGCACACAAAACACATAGTTTATAAAATGTTTTATTATAAAATAAACTACCCAACATACAACCTATACAACATACAATATAACAACCTCCATGTGCAGCTTAATGATTAGCCAATTAAACACTTCATTGATTGTTTCCAGTTTCTAAAATGTGAAGATTATTCTGCACTGAGCACTTGTACTTTTAATACTTTAAGTACATTTTCCTAGAGATACTTACATACTTTGGCATTATTAACATTTTCAAAGCAGGACTTTTACTTGTAACAGAGTATTTTCATAGTGTGGTATTAGTACTTTTACTTAGGCTACATTTACATTGCTATGTTTTGCTTTAGAAAATCTTTTTCTACATCTACACATCGCATTCACACTGCTCCGGCGTTTTTGAGCCCCTAAACCAGAGACATTTCAAAGCCCTGGATCTCCAGCGTTGTGTTGCAGTCTTAAACAGCCACAAACAGAGACCTATGGCAACACCGACACTGACGCCAATGTTTCTCCGCCTGATTGGGTCTTATCGGTCACAAGAATGTTAATAAGATATGCGGTTTGTGCGTTTTAGTTTGAACAGACATTAGTTCTTCTACTTGAGTTCATTTTTGGCTCAAAACTGTGCTTAAAAAATTAAATGTAGCAATGTAAATGTAGCATTAAGTTAAGGAGCTGAACATTTCTTCCACCACTGGAGATGACTAACATTCTGAATGTCGAGGGCAGTGGAAGGACATGTAAGAACTTGTTTAGAGGTCCACATTATTTTATGTTATCTGCTGTATGGTGGGCCTTATTTTTCACATATAAAAATAGACTTTGTGCTGTGACAGTACGGCTCCCTGGAGTTGACTGCAGTTTTGTCTGAAGTAGCTCAGATGACATGTGTAGGATAACAAGATCAGAGAGGGGTTGCCATGCTGTAGTGAATAAACTTGGATTTTGCATGCGCATAACAGGATCAGACTCAGACCTCGCTATAAAACACTGAGTGGGACTCGGCAACGCATGGGTGAGATTTGTAGAATCCCAGTGTGATCTCTGAGGAAAGGTGCCAGACGCAGACAGCGCTTTGAAATGGACCAGGAGGCCTCAGGGAGTCAGGCTTCATGTCTGGGGTCACCGGGGAGCATCTGGCTCACTGGTGTCTCTCTCTGTATGGTTTATTGAAGAGAGGCTTGGCAAAGACCTCAAAAAAATGTCAGTTTTTGAGTTGGAACTTGGAAATTGGCTTTAAGTTACTGGATGTCTTAATACTGTACATGACAAGTGAGCGACACATACTGTTGCCGAAATACAGATTGCTCAGGAAGGGTTGGGATTGGTTCAATGCATTTCTAAGAAATTGTAAGTCTACAGGAAAATGGTAAAAATCTTAAAACAACTTTTATTTCAGTTTGGCTGGAAATGTATATCACAATCGCTGTCTTCTCCATAACCGCTGGAGCTTGAAGAAAGTTAGATCATGTTGTTACATAGTATGTGCAAGATGTACTCAAACCATATATCATTTGAGCAGCTGGAATAAATGTTTTTGTACCTAGTAAAAAGTTCTGGAAGTACACTAGCTGTATTATTGCTTCAGTCAACAGAAAACAACATAGTTACATTAGTCTGGATCAACAGAAGAACATTTCCAGGATAAAGCCTGTGTGTAAAGTGTGTTGCCGTTCTCAAAATACTTCGCAATGGGAAACAACAAACTTCAAGCTAGTAAAGCTCAACGTTGAAAATGGCAAGTTTTGAAGACATTTGCAAATGCAACAAGACAGGCCTGCTTGGTTCTTTCGGGAAATTATTGTAAAGGTTTACAAAGAATATGTTTTCGGCATTTACTCTCTAACTGGGAAGGTTTGGGAAAGATTGGCTGAGATTGCGATGAACGAAGTACACACAGTGATACACTGTAAGAGCAAATTAGTTGTAACCATGTATCCAGCTAATTTAAATTGCTCACATTACTGCATTGTGTGAACAGTTACCTTCATTTAATATTGTGTGTGGTGTTTTCTTTTGCGAGGCGCAGATGTTCCACCAAAACAAGTTCCTTCCCTAGACTACTTTGCAGAGTCACCGTCGCTGCATCCAGAGCTTAGCACCACCCAAGAGGATTGTGATTGGTTTAAAGACATGCAAACAACCTAGAGCATTTTTCCCCCTCCTATCACAGAATGTATCTGTGGTGTAGCCAGACCTACACACACAGTGTGGTGGAGATTGGTCTAGAAATGCGAGATGAGAGATGACTGTTCACTTTTGACTTTTGGCTGTTGGAACTGGGTGTGATTGTGTAATTTTCTGATTTAAGAAAAAGTCTGATACAGCCCGTGCTTTTCCAATGTTGGAAAGGTTTGAGGGGGAGGGATGGGAAATCCATCAAGCACTTTATTTGAAGCAGACTTGGGAATTAATTGCGATAAATGTTTTTGGGGGCCTCCTGTGATTAGAGGACCAATGTATTCTACAGTATATTCTTGTTTTGTTTTGTTTTTTTGACGGTAATTGCAGATTTGTTTGCCTAAAAAGAACACACAAAAGATCTGATGTGGCACATTAGCCCCCTAATGGTGCATTACACAGCACAAGAGCACATCAAATACCACCTCCACCTGCTGAGCAGTTTGCACACGTCATTGATAACCTGTTTGGTTGCAACTGAAATGATTATCATGCAAATAATCTGCTCAACCTGACTTTTACATATTGTAATCCATATGTTATATATTGCAATATATTTAAATATACACAGTATGTTACATTCAGATTTAGAATAATGCTAATAATAATGCAAAATATAACTCTGATGTCTGTTTATGAATTTAACCACAGTGAAACACAATGGAGATACTTTATTTCTGGAATGTTCTTGACTCAGTCAGTGTTCTGGCTGAAATGTTTCGGTGAATAAATGCATGAAATGACTTCCAGACTAACTATATACAGACATATTGAATGTATAAATATGATATTTGGGGAACATTTTTTCCCCATCACTGACTGACTGGGAGACTAAAGGGTTTGGAAATATCTTCCTCTCTGTGAACAACTATGTGCAGCATGTTGCAATTAACTTATGGCACCAGATCAAGTGCAAAATCCTGCAGAACACACGCTGAGGTACAAATCTTCTGCAGTTAATTATATATAAGAGATGTGAATACATGGTCAAAGACACAGACCCCCTTGCCGGCTATCTTTAACCATCATGTACTCCGCAAAGCCCAGCCAATATAACAGAACCACCCCCTTCACTTTCAGTTTGAAACACTCTCCTCAGGCTGTATATTCAAGATGACAGATGCATTTTTCCATGTGCAATAACTCAGCTTAATTTTTTTGTTTAAAGATTGCTGCTGTAGTATTGTGTACAAATCTGTATATTGTATGTACAGGAAACATTTTTGTACTTTATATTTTTGTATTGTGGTCTTGTTGTTAAAGTAACTGAACTGAACATCAAGACAGCATCCCTGATTTTTGTCATCATGAACGGTATAATATTGTATGAAAATGTATGCACAACACTTTGGATGATATCTTAAGAAAATAGGCGACTGCCGGCTGGTCACATGATGCCGACTGCTTATGTCGGACATATCAACGGAGCTGCTAGTTGAGTTTAGCCAAAAAAACGTCACTGGGAGCCAGCCACAGAGCACCATGGGGAAAAAGATTGTGATTTGGATTAAAACACTCCTGAGGAACGAAGATACATTTCCTGAGTGAAAGTTTTTTGTTTGTTTTTTTGCTGACATGAAAGCGCTGTGTTTTATGAACCATTCATTCAACGGAACATCTACACAGCCCACAGTGTTTTTTTACAGCAGTCAATTTGGTGCCTACAGCAATAAACACTTGGAATATGGCTCACAGTGCTTTAGTTTTCATAGCTTTACAGTATGTATTCTAACAGCACAGAAACATACCTTCTTCTGCAAAATGAGAAAGTATTGCCTGTTGTGCACTGTTCCTCAGGATTGAAGAGGAGTGAGCTTCACAGGGACATCAGCCTGCAGGGTTATCTGAAGGATACAGCGCAGTGATTTGCAGGACAAACATGAACTCTGAATGGGGAAGGGAAGTGGGTGGTGTCCAACTCTGTAATCTCCATTAGCACAACACTGTAGGGGACAGAGCCGCCCTGCCCCGTGGCACTGATTCTCAGTCAGTGGATTGTTTTATAAGAATCATAAGTGGAGAAATCAAGACTTTAAAAGACTCAGGTGAAGCCTACATAGATCTAACCCATGCTGTGTTTCATCTGTATTTGCCTCTGTACACATATAAACCTAGGTGGTGTAGTGCAAGTGAATTGTACTATCAAGCAGGAGTTATTACATTCTCTGTTTTACAGAGGAATCTGATGTAGAAATGTATTGATTGCCTGAATTCTTCTTGTAACTCATTTCACATCTGATTGACCTGAGGTTCAGTGCTTTGTGATACCAGTTATGGGATTACTGGTATAGCTGTCTTGGTGTCTGTCTTGTGTATCTGTATCTTTTGTTGTTGTTGTTTTTATGGACCGTGTGTCTAATAATAAAAGCTATCTACATCTGTAATCTGTCTATGAGAATAAGCTCCACAAGTACAAGCATTACGGCCCCAGTTAAATCCAAAACCGTTACTTTTGGAGATAACAAGGGTCAAACAAGGGTCATGATGCCCTTAGGCAAGGTTAAAACTGGACGATTGGTGCAAGTGTAAGAATTAAATAGATATGTAGCTCAGCGTAAATTCTTTCAGGAAGACCTAAATGTTAATCAATGCTCTCCTAAATCAAATCAGCTGTTATTCAATTAAATGTACATTTTAACATGCTTTATATAACTTTTGCATATGTGCAAACTAGTGTCTCCTGATTAAAATGTAGCTCAGCGTAAATCCTTTCAGGAAGTCCTAACTCTTAATCAAAGCTCTGTACCTAAATAGAATCAGCTGTTGGAGGGTTACACATCCTGCTTAACCAATCAGAATCCTACACAAATTGCAAGGGCCAATCACAGAATCACAACCATGCTTTAAATCTGTTTCTCCCTTTGCTGTCAGCTGTCGTTGCAGGCAAAGCGTGCAACCCTCCACCTTCAGTCCTCTACTCCAGCTGACCGGTCCAGAGCCTCCTTCGGTCTGGTCTTCGGGCTCCTTCATCGCCACCACCGGTGTCTAGACTCAATCGGGGGGTTCTGATGGTTCTCTACCCCTATACAGTGAGGAAAATAAGTATTTGAACACACTGCTATTTTGCAAGTTCTCCCACTTAGAAATCATGGAGGGATCTGAAGTTGTCATATTAGGTGCATGTCCACTGTGACAGAAAAAAATCCAGAAATCACAGTGTATGATTCTTTTACTATTTATTTGTATGATACAGCTGCAAATAAGTATTGGAACACCTGTCTATCAGCTAGAATTCTGACCCTGAAAAACCTGTTAGTCTGCCGTCAAAATGTCCATCTCCACTCCATTTATTATCCTAAATTAGATGCAAGATGAGGTCATTAGCTGCATAAAGACACCTGTCCACCCCATACAATCAGTAAGAGTCCAACTACTAACATGGCTAAGACCAAAGAGCTGGCCCAAGACACTAGAGACAAAATTGTATACCTTGCCAAGCAGCTTGGTGAAAAAGGTCCACTGTTGGAGCAATCATTCGAAAATGGAAGAAGCTAAACATGGCTGTCCATCTCCCTCGGACTGGGGCTCCAGGCAAGATCTCACCTCGTGGGGTCTTAATGATCCTAAGAAAGGTGAGAAATCAGCCCAGAACTACACGGGAGGAACTGGTCAATGACCTGAAAAGAGCTGGGACCACCGTTTCCAAGGTTACTGTTGGTAATACACTAAGACGTCATGGTTTGAAATCATGCATGGCAAGGAAGGTTCCTCTGCTTAAATCAGCACATGTCAAGGCCCGTCTTAAGTTTGCCAATGACCATTTGGATGATCCAGAGGAGTCATGGGAGAAAGTCATGTGGTCAGATGAGACCAAAATAGAACTTTTCGGTCATAATTCCACTAACCGTGTTTGGAGGAAGAAGAATGATGAGTACCATCCCAAGAACACCATCCCTACTGTGAAGCATGGGGGTGGTAGCATCATGCTTTGAGGGTGTTTGTCTGCACATGGGACAGGGCGACTGCACTGTATTAAGGAGAGGATGACCGGGGCCATGTATTGCGAGATTTTGGGGAACAACCTCCTTCCCTCAGTTAGACATTGAAGATGGGTTGAGGCTGGGTCTTCCAACATGACAATGACCTGAAGCACACAGCCAGGATAACCAAGGAGTGGCTCTGTAAGAAGCATATCAAGGTTCTGGCGTGGCCTAGCCAGTCTCCAGACCTAAACCCAATAGAGAATCTTTGGAGGGAGCTCAAACTCCGTGTTTCTCAGCGACAGCCCAGAAACCTGACTGATCTAGAGAAGATCTGTGTGGAGAAGTGGGCCAAAATCCCTTCTGCAGTGTGTCAAACCTGGTGAAAAACTACAGGAAACGTTTGACCTCTGTAATTGCAAACAAAGGCTACTGTACCAAATATTAACATTGATTTTCTTAGGTGTTCAAATACTCTTTTGCAGCTGTATGAATACAAATAAATAGTTAAAAAATCATACATTGTGATTTGTGGATTTTTTTTTTTTAGATTATGTCTCTCACAGTGGACATGCACCTATGAGGACAATTTCAGACCCCTTCATGATTTCTAAGTGGGAGAACTTATTTTCCTCACTGTATACAAACTATTACAGTATAATGATGGAATCTAATCTAAAAAGAAATTGTACATTTTATAATGCTGTATACCTTAAATCTTTTTGCATATCTGCAAACGTCTCTCCTGATTGAAATTAATACAAATAAATACTAAGATCATTTTTATAATTAATGAATATGAGGTGCATCCGTGCAAAAAATAAAAGATTACATATTAAGAATGCAGTTTTCTTATTTTGTGAGGCGCATTATATGCAACAAAACAACATTTAGTCCAAATCCACTGGAAGCAAATGGGCAAAATCTGAATTAAACTGTTTTTGACATAAGTCAGACTCACCTGCCCATTGGGCCAAATATGGAACCTAATCTTTGACTGAAGACAGAATTAACAAGGTTTTCAGATCTGCAGCTTGTCCTGGTAAGTTAACGTTATCAGAACATAAATCAGTTGTGCTTTCGTCTTATGTGACACAGTTAGTGATATGACTGAATGATGTTTTTTTTTTTTTTTTAAAGAGCCCAGAGATCCCAAGCAGCAACTGGTGTGAATTAGAGGGTCTGAAGTGCAGCAGAGAGTTTCTTAAGGAACAACATATGCAAGTTTGAGCCCTTACCACGGACCGAAACCACAAAGTAAAGACACACAAGAACAGACATATCGAATATTTACAGCTAAATGCAAACTATGAAGGTTTTGTGTCTCACTCTTTAGTTTGCCAAAGAGTTGTGTCCAGGAGGAAGGAGTAATTTATTTGACATCTGGCATACTGGTAAAAACATGTACCTGTTAAGTTCATTTAGGATGGCTGTTAGGAGGGGCTGTAACCGGGTACAACACACGGTTGTTGGTACTTCGGTGTGTGTCATAAAAGCATTTGTAGACAGTGGTAACATCAGAACAAAATATGTGTTTCTGCAGGATCAGCTGCAGCAAATTAACTTCAGTGTGGTTGATAGACTGTAAAAATTTAAAAGTTCCTTAAAGCTGTTTATACCTAATTTCCAGCAGGGGGCGACTCTACTGGCTCCAAAAATAAATCGGCTAATATAGAAGTTGAGAAAATTACCCTACTTCTCACTTGATTTATTAATTTAATTAAGACTTTCATAATGAGTTTAGGTCCCAATTGCTAGTTTCAAGTCTTAATACAGCATGGTGTTTATTTAGAAAATGATGGTTCCATTTATTTTGAAATAGATGATAAAGTAGGGGATGGATTGGGAGCTGCCAACCAGGACAGAGGCTTTGTGATGCTAATCATGCTAACACTGTGGACATCAAAACACACCTCAACTTGTTTTCATCTTAAACTCCATCTTAAACTGACCTGCTCAGTGTGTTTTCACTTCAAAGTTAATGGTAATGTCACACACCGGGAGCTGTTGTGTCCGTTTTCCTATATTTCTTCCACTGACAAATAAAAATATGGACCCAGACCAAACAGTGGCTTAAATGTAGCACTTTATTCTAAATAGGTTAAACGTTATAAAACAGTTCTTCTGCTAAAAAACACAAGTACTAAAAGTTTAAAAAAAAACTGAGTATTGAGAAGCAATCTCCTTGCCGCTAGTTCCCAGTGTCGGACAGTCTGTTGTTACTTTGATCTCAAAGAAGCGTCCGATTCCGCCGAGGGAAGCCTGGGTTCTTCTTCTCTTGCTCCTGTCCACGTTGCGATGCCCACACGGCCAACACTGGGGGAAAATAAGGGCAGCTCTCAGGCACATACGACACCAAACAACTCTTTTCCACACAGTCCCATAGGACAGCGAGAGAACTTTCCTTTACTTATTTGATCACATGCGTTGAACTCCTCATTTGGGTGGCTGCAGTCCCCTTGTTGCTTCGGGCTCTAAGGACGTAGTCCAGTCTGCACCACCACACGTTCACCTGCACTTCAGGTTCAGCTGCCCCTGCTCCAGCCCGTCCGCTCACCCCATGTCCTCTCCTCCTCAGTATGCCAACTTCACTATCCTCCGTGTCAGTCCAACTCCACGCTCTCTCACTCTTCATTTGTGCCCGTTTCCCCGAGATCTCCTCCTTGCTTCTGGCCGGTCCGTGTTTTTTTTCTTTTTTTACAGTTTTGCAGCATGGCTTCAAGAACCGAAAACAGAAAAATGGTGATCAGATCAGATCTTCTCACAGGAAGCATAATACCAAAGCACACTGGGTTCTCCTTCCTTGGGATGTACAGCAGGTAAATAGTATGTGATGGTGAAATACTGAGTGCAGCTAAACCCAATCCCCAAACCTCATTGATGAATATGAGGGGGACAAAACATAACAAATAACATCTCACACAGTAGAATTCAACAGCACCACAATAACCCTAACCACCCTCAGAAATAACCATAACGTTGAATCATCTCCTCTCTAAAATAGTTTTAAGAAAAACATCATAACCTTGAAGATATAGCTCATTGCAGGCTGTTGTGTTAGACTGCATTGGTTTTAACTTGGTGTACCTCATCATCTTGGATGGCTAATTGCACCTTTTAGTCATAGAGTGGCAGTGTTGCTCAGTACATAGGAATCAAGGAAAGGAAACATAGGTTTTACATATTTTCCATGTGGGCATGCTCCATTTATGGCAGTTATTTGCACTATTTTTCAAAATATTGCCTAGAAATCTGTACATCATGTGGAAAAAATTAATACTAGGCAGTATGCTTTTATTGTTGCTTTTTTTAATGCTTTCAACACCTTTTTGCGACTTTCCTCGCTTTTTAAATATTTTTGTCGTTATTGTCTTTTTATTCAACTTCTTTGTTGCATTTTCAACGTTTTTGGGCATTTTAGAATTTTTTTCAATGTTTTTGTCTAACCAGTGATGGTGACATGTTATCCGCCCTCAAGGAGAAGCCATCACATTTTTAGCAGTTTAAGTCAGTCACTAACTAATGTAGCTCAGCGTGAATTCATTCAGGAAGACCTAATTTAATCAAAGCTCTCTACTAAAATGGAATCAGCTGGTGGAGGCGTTCACCTTCCTTCTAAACCAATCAGAATCGTACACAAATTGCAAGGGCCAATCACAGAATCACAACCATGCTTTAAATTTCTCGCTTTGCTGTCAGCTGTCGTTGCAGGCAAAGCGTGCAACCCCCCCTCCGTCCCTCCACCTCCAGTCCTCTACTCCAGCTGACCGGTCCAGAGCCTCCTTCGGTCTGGTCTTCGGGCTCCTTCGTCGCCACCACCGGTGTCTAGATTCCATCGGGGGGTCTGATGGAGCTCTACCCCTATATAGAAAGATAGCGATGAAGTCTAATCGCTAAAGACTTTGTACATTTTATTGAGCTGTACAATAAATCTTTTTTGCATTTCTGCAAACATGTCTCTACCGAATTATTTATTATATGAAGCATCTATAATACCACACTGAATGGGATCTAAATATTTGTTTCGTTCCTTCGGCATATCCATCAGCCCTCATGGAGTCTCTGAGAGATGGGTGACCTTTTGTTGGGAAGTTTAGCCTATCCGCTGCGACAAGAGGCTGCTGACGATGTACAGATAGTAAAAGTTGCCTACTGAGGCAAATTGGGATTCTTGAGTGTAGGCTGAAATTGACTTGAAACATTGACATGCTAATGGTATTCAGTTGACAACATGATTGTCTACGTGTGTAATTTGATGTAAAGCAAATTGTAAATTATAACATTTATGTAAAAAAACAACGTTTTGCATGTCTGAAAAGCAGATGTGTGGTCATGTCTTACTTACTGTACCTGTAAAACATCAACCGTGACTTAAACTAGAAAAAAGGGTGTTTCTTTATATTGGTGACTGTTTTGTTGAATGCAACTGTTTACACCCATTCAGTTAATCAACTTCTGATTTCATGAAATATGCATGGAAAAGCAGCAGGCGCTAGGCAGGGAGTTTTGGTGTCCAGGGGATGTGGCTCGATACGGAGGAGGAATCCAAATCATGCATTGCTCCAAATTGGCTCCCTGTGTCTTCAGCTTTCTACACTGCAGCAAAAACTCAGTCAAGACATAACAGCTCTATGAATCTCTTAAATCAGGGGCTCAGATCAAATCTGGAGGCGGTCTGGGGGCATGCTCCGTTTACGGCAGTTATATGCACTTTTTTTTCAAGCCGTTTGATAAGAGAATGCCAAAAAACTGTACATCATTTAGGAAAAAGGTTATACTTGTAACATCCTATTTTTTATGTGTTTTTGACGCTTTTATGGAAGTTTTTGTTGTTTCTTTCGGCGTTTTCTCTTCTTAACGTTATTCTCAATGTTTGTCATTTTTTCCTATTTTAGTTTCCAGTTTTTTTCATTTTTTCAACATTTCTGTTCCCTTTTTTTTACATCCTGTTTTAAGTGTTCTCCAACTGGCTTTATCATTTTGAAACCAGAGCACAACAAATGTTGATGATGACTCATTTTCACTCCTGTCAGCTAAAAAGAGGCAAAAACTGTCCAATGTTACTAATTTTAAGTAACATAACAAAGGTAGGGTTGCTTTGTTGATTTTGTCCATTGGATGAGGGAAAATGACACAAAGTTCAAGTTATTTTTAAACCCTAAAAGATTCGGGGCTCCTCACACATCACCTCAGATGTTCCTTCGCCCTTTGCACCCTTGAGTTACAGAAGGCTGGCTGCAACAGTGCTGAACCCACTTTGTTGACAGCAAGCTGCATTCCTGTCAATGTTGATGAATGGAACTCCAAGTAAAGTGAACAACCACAGCCTTTGTTGCCATGTCCCATTGTGTTGATGGAAGCCAACAATAAACCAGTGAACAAAGCCATCCCTTACACATAGAACAACAAATCCAACACCTGCGGTGAATCCCAAGTCTCTTAGTTGATATCTCATTCCTCCTCGTTTGAACCAGAAATTGTTCTGGCCATCCTTTGTAAGGGCCGTCTTAAAGCTCCTATTCCTGCACCGAGGAGCGAGGATGGAGGAGGGCCGTGCAGCTGAAGGCTAACTCCACCCATATGGCTGATGAATTCAAAAGAAGGGACATCGCATCCCTCTATAGACACATTTTCTCGTTTCCCTTCTCCTCGCATAATTTTCGTCTTGGTGGGATGGAGTAAGACGCGAAGAAAGGGAAGCAAGTGAAGGGAACGTGGATGCACAATAAACAGCCTGAGACTTAACCCTGGAGTAGCCAGCTGTTCCTTGTCTCAGTCAGTCTGCTGAGACACCTACTGCCTTTGTGTGCTCTGGTTAATCATGTCCCAATACTCTGGCCTTTACCTTGAATTAGAAGAAAGATCAGTAAAATGGTATTGCCGCTGGACAATCTCTGTAAATGCCAACTATTATATGTTTTCTTTGAAAAACTTCCATCTAATTATTTAGATCTATACTTCACAGATAATGCACATAATTAACATCAAAGCAATAAGTGAATATTTATTTGTTAAAAGCTAAAAAATTAGATTTTGTCTGTGTGTTTTCTCCCATCATTTCATCATAACAGCTATTCAAATGAGTAGCCCTTCAACTCTGCAAAATGTCAACCTAATCAACAGTCACACCATATGTTGACAGCAGAGCCTGGCAATCTTCCAAAGAACCCCCCACCCCCACCCACGTGAATAGGATATAGATATAAAGGATCTATCTTATTTAGCCCACATACATGGATTTGACATTGCGTTTCTCTTTCACTTCTCAGTAAGACACCAAGTCCATAAATTTCCCAAAATGTTGAAACATTCCTAGTAAATAGAAACTGTTTTGTGAACAGCAGTTAGGGCTCCGGCCACAGAAAGCTGGACTGTGTCCTGTGGCTTATTATGCTTTGGTATAAAATCATCACATGGATCACATTACACAATCCCTGCGTACTGAAGGTCAGAACATGTCTCGCCACTGTTTGGCGAGACACCTTCAAAAACATCCTTAAACAAAAGAAACCTTATACTAATTTTACTAAAACTCCCCAGAAGAAGGAAGGTAAAGCTCTTCAATAAAACAGATAACATTTGTAATAGCAAAGACACAAAATCATCACTTTCTCCAGACACTGACAGACTGCAGTGTGTCTTGGCGCGAATAGTCAACAGCTTGATTGATTATCGTTGGGTTTGCATCCAGGCAGCGGGCCACGTCTCTGCGGCTGTTGCTGGATTGAAGGATGAAAGCTCAGTCTGGAGCCCTGTGTGGTCATGGACCTCAAGAGGCCTCCACTATGGCAGCCTTGAACACACCTACATACATCTTCCTGAAATTCAGCCTTTATTTTGATAAAAATAAGGGTGGGGATGCATAGCAGTAACTCTCCTTAATTTATAGCCTTGGAAGGAAGGCTGCTTGCTGTGCACCAGCGCCAATAATCACAGTGAGAGATCAAGGAATGTTTGGATGGCGCTCCTAATTTTTACAGTATTATCATCTGAACCCAGCTGTGAACAGAAAAACACATCCCATAACCATGATGTGGTGTATTATGGTCTTTTCAGACGGGGAGCAACCTTGTAGGGTTAGGGTCATTTTCAACGGGAGGCGAGCGAGCAGGTAGGGGTAGGGCTCACCGCCATTGCACCAAATGCGACACAAGCACTTCAAACATTGAGTCATTACCATCAGCTCTGTGTTTTCCTTAAAGATCTGATTAAGATGTGACTGGCAAGGTCAGGAAATGTGGTCTGGCAAACAAAAACAAGGACTATAAATCTCCTGATGATGAATAGACATAAACCATGCAGCTTCAAAACAGTTTGCCAGGGAATACATTTCCCATATAGCCTTGGATCGAAAACAAATCCAGACCTCACATTATGCTAAACCTGCCAGTAATTGCTGATTTAGTTTAATTCAAACTAAACACCTAAGCATTTTCTAATACAACTGTCTGATCAAATCCCCCCTCCCCCCCTCGGCAGGTTTGGCTAATTGACTCTGATAGTGCAGCCAAGAGCCCACTGTGTCACATGTTGCTTGGTAATGGTGTTTTTAATGATGTTGCTAGGGATCTTTGTGCTGACAGATTCCATTTGATCCTGAAGCCTTATGCCTAATGATATTCCCTAGGACAGTTATGTTTTCATAAAGGGAATATTTGCCTTCATAACCCATTGCCAGAGGAGATCTGAGGTTGTATTATGTGTTAAAACCATCCAAATGCACAGAGCAGTGAAGTAGGTTGTACATTATCACATTTTCCTGGAGCGAGATTTCTCAGCCTTCACAAATATTGATTGCACTGACACTACAAGTAACCTATAAAGATCATAAATGGATGGATGGATGGATGGATGGATACTTTTTTAAAGGCATTATATGTGATGAGTACCGCTTCTTTTTGTAAACACACAGCATTCAAAGTTAGTCCCATTTATTTTAAAATAAAGCAGGGGATTCTTTAGGACCAGGATAGATAGAGGATTAGCAATGCTAACCATGCTAACCCTGTAGACATTAAAATAGACCTGAACTTGTTTTTTGTGCGTTTTCATCTTAAACTTTGACCCTATCACTGTGTGTTTTACTTAATCAAAGTTATTTGGAACATGTTTGTCTCCATAAAAAATGTCTTTGTAAGCATTCTGACAACCACGCTAGCTAGCTGACAACTTAAGGGAACATTTGCCCAATTTTCTGTGTACTGCCATACATCCAGATGAATGGCGGCAGGATAATCAAGCAATCAACATCTATTTATTATTTATCCAAAGGTCTTTACATCAGGAAACAAGAATAAAACAACATATCATACAATAAAAAAAATGAAACATAGAAAACAGTAGTCAACAAGTCAGAAAAGGTTACATACAAACAGGAGAAAGAGAGGGAAGTTGTCGTAAAAGAGGTACATCTGTAATAGTGTGAACATCAGGGGTTAGCTTGTTCCAGAGTCTTGTGGTATTACTACTAACTCGCATTAGAGCCGTTTCAAATTGGCGACGTTCCTTTTGTAGCGTTTAGCTTAGTGCAGCCCCACTGCAACCATAAACAACACTGACTTAGCCGTGTCATCCTCCCCAGCTCCGCCCTTTTGCCCAAATATGGTCACTTCTGGTTTCAAAAAGCAAGATAGTGACGGCCAAAATGCACACTGCTGGCTTCAAAATGACAGTCCAAAAAAAATGGACGATGTGTTCATCCTTTTTTTTTACGGTCTTGCCGCTAGCTAAAAGCTGAGACATCCTTAGGGTCCTTATTTTCTTTAGAGACGGGCTACTGTTAACTACACTTGAATGTGCAAAACCAGCAGAGTGCCCCTTTAATCTAGCCAAAGACTATATAACTTTCATTAGTCACAGTCTTCCATGTTGTTTTCAAACCTGCCTTGCTCAGGGCTGCGTGTTGTGGACCGTTGTACTTGGGTTGGTTTGTCTGAACATGTGAAAACATCTTGATGGAAGCAGCCAGTCAAACGAGCACTCGACAGCCTCGGCCTCCGTCCAGCGCTCTCCCAGAGCAGTTCATTTGAGGTAAGACAGCGTTCAAGAGGCAGGCAGACAGCCAAGGAATGTTTAACGAAGCTTACCACAAGGTTTCTTTGTCCCACCATGCACCAACGTACACGGTCTGCATGAAATGATGGCCATGTGGGGTTCTCTGTGGGTAGATGCATTCTGGGAGTACAATAACTCTAGAATAATCCAAGATAACTTCACACATCCGCCCCCGATGATATTTTGGAGCTCCGACCCATGTAATACATAAAGTATGACGCTACTTAGATATACACTGCTTAATACACTAACTACTGTTAATAAGGACCTCATTAGGATAATTGGTTTTGTGTCACATATCACAGTGAATATGGGAGCGCATTAGGCGGCTAAAGTCACTTGTCTTAAGCTTGTAACATTCCTCAGTGCATATGTTCAAAACCTTCATTCTTGGGTTTAGTACCGCAGGTTAGAACAGAACAGACACATGCATAAACAACTGACAGAAATCCGAGAGCTGCTCATATGGTGCAAATAGAAGCGGCCAGATTTTCGTCAGCGCAGCTGCTTATGATTGTTTGTTTGTTTTCATACAGAATCTGAACAATGCCACTGCACCGCTTTGTTCACAAAGTATAGTTTGCTTGTCAGTTGGGAAATCAAAACAACATAAACATGCAGACAGGTTCAAGCCTTCAGACCAATTGTCCACCGACACAGGTGCTCTTTATTTTCCTTGATTACTGAAGACATCTACTCAGGACATCAGGACCGTGTGGGCTTGCACAGACTGTGATGATTGACGTCTTGTTAGCCTATTAGTCTTGTTAGGCATGCATCTCTACCGCAGTCTTAGAAACGGTTGGCGGGTTGGCTTGTGTATTAAAACCATAGCAACGCACAGAGCTGACTAGTCCGTAACAGGCAAGAGGTCGTAAACTGTCACAATGCTTTGCAGGATAAAAGTATTTCAAAGATGCAAAATAAAATGCAAAATAGACCTTTTGGTTGAAATGGATTTATTCAACATCAGTATAAATGCATGGAAGTATTTAAGATTACAATGTCAGCACAAACAATCAGTCTTTGATTTTGGATATCGTAAAATCGTAATACGGCATAACTCTTTTCCTGGTTTTAAAGGTTGCATTACAGTAAAGTGATGTCATTTTCTGAACTTACCAGACTGTTGTATTTTTTGCCTTTACCCACTTAGTCATTATATCCATCTTATTGACGATTATTTACCAAAAATCTCATTGTGTCAATATTTTGTGAAAGCACCAACAGTCAGCACTACAAAATTGTTGCGGTATTGATATCAAGGTATTTGGTCGAAAATATTGTGATATTTGATTTTCTCCATATCGCCCAGCCCTACGTGACAGCTTTGAAGAGTTCTTTTTTGGCACACAACATTCAATAAACTCAAACGACTAATGCTAGCCGACACAGAATGAAGCTGATGAGCTGGAATCTGGGATCAAAGATATAGAGTATAAAGAGCAGGCCTGCATACAATAAGTGATATATTCTGAGTCCTAATTAAAGGTAGACACTTTCAGCCGCATTCAAAAGCAGCACACCAGATCAAAGGCTTTAGCTAATTAGCACTGACACAGCTAATATGCCCCCCCCTTTACAGTTTCATTATGAATGTGTCCAAACAGCTTCCTGGATGGAAGCTCCCAAACACTGCTTTTCATGCTGTTCAAAGATAGGCCTTTTAATCTTTTAAATGATCATGAGTCTGTACTCCACTCATAACTTTTTTTAACTTTCCAAACAGCAGCGTGAAGCCAGTGGAAGATCATCCGAGCGAAAATACATTGCAAAATTATGACAGCAGCACCTGCTCGCTGCCACTTCAGTTCGAGTTAGCTGCAAAACAGATATAATGCAATGGTACACAGAGTCTACTCTTTCAAACCAGGTGTGCCAATTCAGGAGACAGGAAGTGTGTACCGTTTCATACCATCTTTAGTACAGAGGACCTACGGGTGTACTGTGCAAGGTGTGAACATGCGTGCAACCTTCCCTCCTTCTGAGAACTCTGTCTGTATTCTCTGTTTGAGTCTAAAGTGTCTTTTGGAAACTGTGACATTAATCATTTTTGAGCCAATATTTTTGTATGATCTGTTTCTCCTTTCACACCATTCAGAGTTCAGTATGTCTGACTATGGAAAACCGATCAGGAGTTAAAATCACCAAAAACCCAGTTTGGACTTTGATCTGAGGATGACAGGGACACACTGCAACAAGAACTTAGATTTTTTTGGGAATGTTGGTGAACTTTCAACATACACCAGTCAAAGTGCTCAGAGTCATATGTTTTAGTTTTTATTATATACACACTACCGGTCAAAAGTTTGGGGTCACTTTTCCATACAAATTTCCATACTTCATTATCTCATTATCAGCAACCATTCATCCAATGCTCCAAAGGCACATTCTGTTCACTGATCTGATATCTTTTTTTTTTAAACTAACTGAGGAAGCATTGGAGAACCCTTTTGAAATTTTGTAAGCTAAGTGACCCCAAACTTTTGACAGGTAGTGTGTGTGTGTGTTTTGTGTGTGTGTGTGTGTGTGTGTGTGTGTCATGTGTGTGTATGTATATTAGTAAAAAATCACGGCTGAACATGATTAATGAAACACTGTTAACTATATAATGATTACAATGTTATTTAGAAGAAAAACACCAATTTATACTAGAAATGCTAAAGAGGAATGAAGAAGCCAGTATCTTCTGTAAGAAGGTTAAACACCCCAATAAGATCATGATAGTTAGACATTTCATGTACAATTATTTTGTTTTCACCTCTAACTGTTAACTGATGATTATTAATATACAGTACATCCCATATATCTGTAAGAACATCAAAACATTGTTCAAATGTCATGAACTAATAATATATTCATATCTTTCACATATTACATTATTACATTTCCTGAGATGAAAGAATATTTTCTCTCTAAAACGCTGGCCCAACAGTATTTTTTCACAATAAACCTATCATTCTCCAAGTGATGAAAATTTAAACAACTCTCTTTGTTGCATGAGAACTTGGCTGTAGTCAGAGGAGTACTATTGTTTCAGTAAACTTTAGTTTGAAGGATGATTCCCTTTGAGATACTGCCAATTAAAACAGTATATATATATATATATATATATATATATATATATATATATATACACACACACACACACAAACACAGTACAGGCCAAAAGTTTGGACACACCTTCTCATTCAATTGTCAACCAAACATTTGGCCTGTACTGTTTAACTGTATACACACAAAAGCTATTTATGTAATTAATTTCAAATCAACACGTTTCTGTATGACATTACATTAAAATCATAACAACCTCATGATGACATTACTTCAGTGGCTTTAAATGTCACAGCTGTAGATGACACAGGTGTGACTGTTAACGCCAGGATTGATGCATCTCAGATATAGAGTTGGGTACTGAAACCCGGTGCCAATAAGCCACTGGTTTCCTAAACGACCACTATCTACCAAACAAAATGATAACGCAGATTTCGGTGCCTCATTTCAGTGCCACTTAATTGCCTGTGCTGTTCTTTGGTGCTCCGAAACAGACATTACAGGCAACAGAAACATCACTAGTTAACATTGGGTAGCAGGGAACGTTAGCCTATCGTTAGCTAGAGGCTAGGGGTGTAAATCACATGTTATATCACCATTCGGTATTATGTCGATTGTTGGGACAACGATACAATATTTACTGATATCACAAAGTCTGCCAGGATATGATTTTGATTCAGGGGGTTGCCACTGATTCTAGTTGATTTATAAGCCCATTTAACACAATCAGCTACATTTATATTTCATTTAAAAAAGCAACTAAAATATGATTTGACGATTTCATTACTAAGCTCTTCCAGACATTTAAATAAAAAAAATACTCTCTTTAATAAAAAGAATAAATATAAAGTGGGAATTTCAAAATAAAGGCACATCTTAAAGATGACGATTGGTATCCATATTTTCCATTTATATCGATAACATTGGATCGTTGAGGATTGAATCAATATATCGATTGGATCAATGTATCGTTACACCCCCCCAGTAGCTGTCACCAGGATGTTTAACAATCGGCAGCTGGCCACTGTCCTAGTGCAAGTTGTCAGAGAAACCACACTGACAGGACTTAATGATGCATTCAATTGCAACTTGTAAGCTCATGGTGCATTCAATGTTGTTGTTAAGTACACTCCTGCCATCTAGTGGTTAATTTTTTGTCGTTTAACAGCAATTGACTGGTTAAAATACATTATAATTACATTTAATTTAAATCATTTAAATTTGACCATATGGCTTTAGCAATAAACAAGCCGTTCTTTAATATCAGCGACTGTTGTTTTGTGGTCAAGTAAGTATCGGTTCAGGGTTTAGGCACTGGCGCCGTTTTAAAAGTATTGTTTTAGCACTGGTATCGGTTAAAAAAAAAAAAACCTAACCCTACTCATACAGCAGTGAATGTTGATCCAACAGATCCAGAGCTGCACATCATGCTGGTCACCAGTGATGATGATCCCTCCCCCTCCAGAGCCTCTGCTCCAATCAGGCCCTGCCTGTGCAAGTTGAGGATGGAGTCAGCGATGATGCGGGCGGTTTTCTTCTGGTACCCCCCAGATGTTACCATGAGTATGGGGATGCCCCGTCGCATCGCAGCCCTGAACACAATCTCATCTCTATTTACAATGCCCTGGCAGAGAAAGACAAGAGAAAAGCTGGTCTGTCAGTCAATCCCCGCCCATGGATGGTTCTAGTTTCTTATCTGAATTTTGTCAGGCCGCTGGCTAACGCTCCCTTCCTCACCTGAGGAGGGAAGGGAGGCCTGGCTGGTTGGATATCTCACTTCTTCGCTGTAGAGCAACAAACCTCATTTAAAGGAGGGAAGAAACACTCATCCCTGTTCGTCTAGGGATTGAGAGTGGGAACAATGTATGAATGTTGTATGAAGCACGAATACTGATTTCATTATTATTTAAGAAGCACAGTGCCTGAATTTAGCCAAAATATGTGCCAGTACCATTACGCAGCAATTGCATAACATGATCATTGCATGGGTATTGGATATATTTATATTCATATCTATATTTTGTAGGGGAGACCCCTGAATAGTTAACTATTTAAAGAGTTGATCTAAGGAACCTAATTTGACCAAATGCCAAGTGTTGCAGTGTCTGAAAATGTGGTTCAAACAAAGCATTGTTCCCTTCGGGCTATATGGGGTTGCTAAATGTTAGATTTGACCAGTAATTGCTTGGTTTTTCCCAGTAAATCATGATATATACCCTATTGGGAAAAAAAATCTGCCAATTGATAACACTGTTATAACAATTAGAAGTAAGGGTACTCATATGAAAATCTTAAATGCTGGTACTCAGTACTGGTGAGTCCTGGACCATTCAAACAAAAACGTATCATTTTTAATTTCCGGTCATTAAGCATCCCAAATCAGCTCTGCAACACACATTAGTGCACCATTCCCAATAACACATTCTCATTTGCGCCAATAATTCTCTGGAATTTGCAGGACCACTGGCTGGATATCTCCGCACACAGGAAGTAATATATCCAAATTTGTCTCATTGCGGATCAGCTCTCAGTATGCTTTCAAATTTCCAACAAATTAGCTACATGAAGTGCTCATGTAACAAGACACAGCTGAGCCTGCCACTTCTACATTCAGATATTTCCTCTGCCATTACAGCGCTGCAGATAAAGAAGTTGATCTTCTAAAAATGGTCAACATTTATCGTATAAAAGAGTTTCTTCAGAATAAACAGGGATGTAAACTGATCTGAAAATGCTCTTCACTTTCACTAGTAGCCAGCGCATTTTAACAGACACATGGCCACAAATTGGTGTCACCTTGATTCCTGTATATGTAATGCCAACTAAAATGAACAAAAATCACAAAAATTAAAAGTTGTGTTTAAGTTCATTTTTAAGGAACATAGGAAACACGCAAGCATACCTAAAGGGGAAAGTAATGCAACAAAAGATATGCTTCCTGATTTTGATACAGAGCTGCAAAATTGGAAGTCATTGCAGGCATACACGGTTTCTGATGTTATTATGTAAGTATTGGAGAACTTCTGGGGCATGGGTGTACGTGAAACTCTCCTTGTTGAAGTCCTAAAGTACAAAAGATGAAAAACTGTGTTTAAGTAAAAGCTTGTGTGTATGTAAAAAACATATGTGGAAAAGAACTACTGTGACTAACTGTGACACGACAGCCACTGCAGTACATTTGTTCTGTACTGCTGTCATAAATCATCCCCTCACAAAACTTGCCACCAATTGTCCACTTTGTATTAAAACGTCTTCTTTTACTTTTCTTTGACTCATGCTCATCTTTTTGTTGGTTGTTCGTTTCAGCCGGCCTCTTTACCCCAGTAATGCACCGCCACATTTTTAGCTAACATCCAACGAAATGGCGTGATTTGTTGAAATGCAATAGAACAGTTGCAAAAAACTGCTAATGAATCACTCAATTCTCATTGGCTATGTGCCAATGTGGCATTATTACTTTGTTATACTACTCAAAAGACATTTAGAAGCTATTCCTTCTTCTGGCCATGCTTGTTAATTTGAGATGCCAGACTTGCAGTCTTCACTATTAGCTAAGTGTATTCTTTCAAATCGCGATTTCGATTGGAAAACTATTAATCATTTAGCCCTATGAACTGTAAAAAGTTACTGTCACTTCTGGCTTATCAATCCTCACTTCTGGAGTACATTAACATTGGGTGTCAGACAGAGTACCTGGGGTGATATAGAGAGTCCCCCAAGCGGGTCCCCATCCAGGATGTCCGTCCCTGCGTTGTAGACAATGATGTCAGGTCGGACCTCGTTCAGCGCTCCGTCACAGTGGAGCTCCACTTTCTGAAGGTACTCAGAGTCTTCAGTGCCCCAGTCCAGCTCCACCTTTCTCTTTATGGCTCCTGGAGATACAGAGAAATGGAGACATTATGCATATCCACACTGATCCTCATAGCAAAGCAACCAACCAACCACAGGCGTGATTTGTGTCTACTTCAGCTACATTGGGGGTAAAAGAACACAACATGTATTTCTGTAACTTTAAATTTGGGAGTTTATTGGCTGTAACAACGTTAACAAGATGTACATGATTTCTTTAAAAAAAATCCAGAAACCATGTGATGTTTTATATATGAAGAAAGTTTTGAACAATACAAGATGATAATTATTTCCTCTTGTCTTTTATTATCTCATAAATAAAAGACATTTGCACCATAAATTGTTTAAAAAGAAAAAATTCACCAGTTAAGTGAAGTGTTTGACGCTTAATAACTTATTGTTCAGACCTTTATGTTTCATAATTCAAACAACTTTCGAACAATTGTTTTTTTTTTAATAGTTTTTCAAGGCTAGTCCTGCTAGTTTAGAAAGACTTGAAAGAAAAAAAGTGTCCAAAAATTGAAAGCTTTGGTCTCTTTGAGGGTACAAGGAAATAAATGAGTCTTGGACTAAAATAGGAAGCAAAATGGAACTGTGTTTTTTTTAATCTTAAACAAGCCAGAATATACATTTATTTTACTTTCCTAAAGGATAGATACGATTATAAAATTCAATTAGTTGCAGAGAAGAAGAAGACAGCCGAAGGATGGGGAGAGTTTTCAAGGATTGGAAGAATTGGGGCCAAATGGTAACGTGGCTGCTGTCAGATCAGCTTTTATGTATTGGCAAATTAGTTTTGTGTAAAAGCCATGATTATCGTGTTGCATGGACTCCTGCATGACATATTTCCTGCTGAGTGCTAATAGAGTGAGTATGATAACGCAAAGGGGAACATCACAGCATGTAATAATTCAAATGGTACTGAGGGAAAATTGACAATTGAAGTTGCTACAGGGTTAGTTATTATAGTAAACTAAAGTGAAAACTAAAATGAAAATAAGCAGTGAAAATATTTATTGTAACTGAAACTCAAAAACTGTGGCCTTGACCAACTGCCACTTTGCTCATTTGAAAGCCATGATGTCTCTCTCTCATGGGTGGGAGGTAACTTTGCCCCTTATGACCTCATAAGAACCAAGATTCCAGGTCGGCCCATTTGAGCTTTCATCTTCTCAAAAGCAGAGCACGATACCCAGGGCTCGGTTTACAGCTATTGCCATTTCTAGCCACTGGGGGACCATAGGCAGGATGGGGGAATGCAAATTAATGTTTAAAAAACTCATAGCGTGAAATTTTCATGCCATGGCACCTTTAAATATTATACATAATCTCCAACCGTGTATTTTGTAGGTATATGTAGCTACATACTTTTGAGACATTATATATCTGGACCTGACAAAAACAAGCTAAAACTACTTTAAAACTAAACCTAGCAAACACACTATGAAAACTAAAATGAAATCCAAAGAAAACTACAATACAATAAAAACTAATTGTAAATTCAAAACTATTATAACTATAGATGTTCCAAGCCCATTTTTTCCTTCCCGATACCAATTCCAATTCCTGAACTTGCACGTCACCCAATGCAGAGTATTGATCCAATACCAGTGCATATATATGTATATATATGCACACACATATATATATATATGAATATGTCTTAACAGCTGTATAACAATGTACGGATGTGAAATGATTGCTATCATTGTTGCATGGTCCGGCGCAGGTTAAACCCTTTTTGAAACATAACAGAATTCCATAAAACTTTCTTTTATTGTCTAGTTTGACAGTCGGTCATAACGAAAAAAAGAATCAATAAAATACTTTGTTGATTTTTTTCAGAACTTCAAATTACTTGGTATCAGGTCAGTGCATAGTTTTGCATACTCGCCGATACCAGCTTCTACGGCAGTATCGGAGGCATTTACAATACTGGTATTGGTATCAGAACAACTCCAATTATAGCCTTGTGGTGCTATCAACTCACTTTTGGCATATCCGTCCCCAGGATATATGTAGCGATTATACACATCCATGATGAACACTCGTCTGTCGTCCAAGAAATCACGCTCGTGTCCATTTCCCTACAACAGAGCAGAACCATCACCATTTAATAAAGATCTCATATGATGCTCATTTTCAGGTTTATAATTGTATTTTGTATGTATTTTCTTTCTTTTTTTAAACACCATATTTTGTTCTCTTTTCACCCTGTGTGTTGAGCTCTCGGTTTTAGCTACAGAGTGAGGCATCTTACTTCTGTTCCATTTTGAGTCACACATGCACAGTAGCTAGGTAATGACTACCCACTGATAAGAAGAATAGGGCAGACCCTGACCAGCAAGCTAGTGTGATCCAAAACAAACCCGCTTCAGCCGGTAACCATGACTATGACTACATGTTGGAACCCTGGAATGAGTCTGATCCTGAAACACGGGCAGAACAACCCGAACCAGCTTTGCAACCTAGACTGGAGCAAGGCGTTTAAGAGTGGTAATTTATTTAAAATAATGTCTCCTGGACACAGCGATACAACTATCTGAACTCTTCGGGCCTCCACTAGCTTGGTTTGAGGGCGTGCAACACTAGCAGCTAGGCGAGCATTATAATGTGTCAGTAAGTGACGCAAAATTATGCATTTGTCTCTGAAGTAAAAGCTGGACTGCAACAGTGTTTGTGAACAATGTTTTCTGTTGGAGACGGTAACTCCCTTTGGGGTCGACTTTGGGCTTTTTCACTTTGTAAACCTATAACATGCACATAAAAAAGATATATAAGACAAGAAAAGAAAGGGGAAAAGGCCAAAAATAATACTGTATGAGCACTTTGATGCAGTTACTGCTTCTTTAAACATCATACTAACCACCAACAAACTGAATCAAGCTGTTTTTTCACCCTAGATGACACTTCATTCATGTGTGATATAAAGCACTTCACTGTGCCAAGGTCCTTGCAGGTGTCACTCAGAGCCATTTGTTTCCCTGAGACACGCTGTGCTGACTGACAGCACCCGATCATAGATAAATAGTCATGGCGTCCGTAGGTATTAAATGTTTGAAGAATACTTATGAAAAAGTCCACTCCATCCACTTTCCTCCAATTGTTCACCCAACGCGTCTGATCGCTGTCAGGCATTGAGCCAAATCTATTATTTCTGGATATAAGGCAGAACAATTTGGTGTAAGCTGAACATCATGATCATCATTCCCAAGTGACTTGATTTGAAGTTAAAGGGCAACTATTAAACAGCATTTTCAGGAATATACTTGAATTTTGTGTTTATACCAGAACATGTTTACATGCTTTAATGTTAAAAAAAACACTATTTTTCTCATACTGCCCATGGCTGCTGCACCTGTATTCACCCTCTATATGTGCTAGTCTCTAGGAGCAACTGTCCCTTTAAGCCCTCCTCCCAAAAAAACAGTCTGCTTTGATGGTCAGCATGCTTCCTGGAAACTCCAGAGCCTCTGTCACTTCCCGTGAGAGTCAAGGGCAGATATGAGTTGCGAATGTGTCACTTTGCAACAAGTAGCTTATAAGATGCTAACGAGAGACTTCTGTAATGTCAATGCAGTAAAAATTTACCTACTTAACCAAGTTTGTTCACTGCTGGCAACAAGTTAGCATCAAACACAACAAGGGCTGTCAATTTAATGGTGTTTTGAGTAGCGATTCTGGAAAATCATCTAATTGCGATTTTTTTCCCCACCAATATTGCAATTGCGATTTGATATGTGATTCATTTTTAAGCACTTTGTCTTCTGTGTTATTCAACAAAGACAAGCAATAAATCATTATATAGTATGAACAACACAATATTAGAGAGAATAAACAAACTGTTCTTTTCTGGAGGCCAGGCTTGTATGTGATGATGAAATTAGATGATGCATGAATTTATATGAATAACATCTTTTATTTAACCACTTCAATCCCAGTAGTATAATAAGCACTGACCAAGCCTGGTGTAAACATTCATATGAATGTCAGAAACAAATCACACAAACTAAAAATTGCAGACAAATATGTGGCTTTACCACACTTAGTAGTATTTACATTATTATTTACTTTAATAAACATGTGGATTGCACTTTTTCAACACTGTCTTTGAACTTTACTAGACAGTTAAATAAGTAAATACAGTATATTATATACATTTTAGGCATCCAGTAGCAAGACAATCATAACACAACAAACTCATGTACACACATATATCACACATACATAAGAATAAAAATGAAAATCACTCACAGAAATGCAATGACAATGATAAAGTGAGATAGTATGGTAGACTGTGTGCAATGGTGATAGTGAAAAAGTGAACAGTGCAGTGATTGAACAGTGCAGTAGATCATAATTAAATATTAACTATGACTATTAAATATTAACAAAATAACCCATAAACTCACTGACTGAATAAGAATAACAATATATAACAGGGAATAAGTTATAAGATGTAGATGTTATGACCACAGTCCAGATTATGTATGAGGGCTAAAATAGCCTATAAGACAGTGGTACAGCAGAGAAGTGATATTATGGTAGGGGCTGAGAGAGACAGGCTGGAAGAGCTGGATGGCCCTGGGAACAAAGGACATCCTTAACCTGTCTGTTGAGCATGACAGTGACAGAAGTCTGCCACTCAACATGCTCCTCTGTTTAAAGAGCATGCTGTGTAGTGAGCGGCGGTCATTGTCCATGATCTCCAGCATCCTTCTCATTCTCGGTTTCTCTGCAGTTGCTGTGGGCGACTCCAGCTCAATCCCAACAACAGAGCCAGCTTTCTGGACACAGGACACTGGCAATGACTGGTAAAACATCCAGAGGAGCTTACTGCAGACACTGAATGACCGCAGCCTCTTCAGGAAGTAGAGCCGACTCTGCCCTTTGCGATACAGCGCATCCATGTTGGCTGACCAGTCCAGTTTGTTGTCCATGTGTTCCCCCAGGTATTTATATGTGCTGACCACCTCCACATTGACCCCCTCAATGGAGACTGGTAGCATGTGTGGCTTAGATCTTCTGAAATCCACCACCAACTCCTTGGTCTTTGTTGTGTTCAGCTGCAGATGGTTGGGTCTGCACCATTGCACAAAGTCATCCACCAGGTTCCTGTACTCGTACTCCTGTCCATCCCTGATACACCCCATAATTGTAGTGTCTGTATGTGGCATGACTTGGAGTAACTAAAGTCAGAAGTATACAGGGTGAACAGAAACGGTGAAAGCACAGTCCCTTGAGGCGCTCCGGTGCTGCAGATCAGTCTCAGAGAAACAGTCCTTCAGCCTGATAAACTGTTTCTCTGTCAGATAGTCTGTTATCCAGGATACCAGGTGACTATCAACCCCCATCTGCCCAAGCTTGTCTCCCAGTCTGAATGGTGTTAAATGCGCTAGAGAAATCAAAGAACATGATGGTCAGAGCACTTTTCCCCTTGTCCTGATGAGATTGTGCTCTGCGTTTCTTAGGAACTGGGATGAGACACGATGTCTTCCACACTGCTGGTACCGTCCCCAGTCGGAAGCTCAGGTTAAAGACATGCTGCAGAGGCTCCCCCAGTTCCACCGCACAGGCTTTGAGCAGTCTGGGACACACTCTGTCTGGGCCGGCTGCTTTCCCAGGGCAAAGTCTACTCAGCTCTCCTCTGACCTGATACGCCGTGAGCCAACTCAATTCCAACTCAAAAATATTTCTTTTTACACTAAAACATAGCAGTGTAAATGTAGCTTCCTGGAGCTCTATTTATTTATCCGGTCGTCACCGAAGCTCCTGTGGTCCAGACAGCATAAATTAAATCAAAATCTCACAAAGATTAAAAGAAAAAAATGAAAACCCTGGTGATGCTAAAACATCTAAACATTTCCATTTGTGTTGGATAACTGGATAACTCAAACACCATGACTTGGTTGAGTATGGTGGATAGGGATGCATCAGTAAATGGTCTCTGTCCGCTCTCACAGCTGAAAAGCTGGCTAGCTCCACATTAGAATCTGGGATGTTGCTTGTGAGCCATGTCTCCGTAAAGCATAGTAAGCTGCATTCCCTGTATACCTTCACGTTCTTCACCAGGGCCGCCAGCTCGTCAGTCTTGTTAGCCAGTGAGTTCACGTTCCCCATCATACCCAAAGGAATGGACGGCTTGAACCTCCATCTCCTTGAGAATATCCGGTTGAAAAGGTTGAAAACTGGAGCCAGGAGATGATTAGCTTAGCATAAAAAACTGGAAGCATAAGGAAACAGCTCGCCCTGCTCTGTCCAAAGTTCAAAACTACGCCTGCCAGCACCTCTAAACCTCACTAATTAAAAACATCTAATTTGTTTCAAATTGATTTTCCTCGTATTTTTTTCCTGGCGAACCAGGAACATACGCACATGCAGACTACACATTTACACACAGACTGTCAATCTGTTCACCACGTACGTATATAGAGACAAATCTCTCTCCATATAAATTATCTACTTACGATTACGAACATGATAGCAAAAAACTGAAAGCAGCTCAGATCTTTAAAAGTGCAAACTGTAATAAATTAAAGCTATAGTGCGTAGTTTCTGTCGCCACCATGAGAATTTTCTAATTACAAAAAAAAACGTTGGCGCGTCCACATGATACAAGCCTTCCGTGATCGTGCGCCCAGTGATTGCTCCAAAATGTAACTCTCCGTGGTTCGCCTGGTTTCCTTGTGGGAAAAAAAGAGCCCGGATAACTTATTTCAAGTGAAAGAAAGGACAAAAATTATATTTAAGTGGGAGCAAAAAGGCTGAGACACTTTATTGTACTTATAGTTCAGACGGATCAAGATTTAACGATCAAGATTTAAAGTTATTTATTTTGGCTTTGCCAAAGTAAATAAATGTATCATTGGTACACTGAGGAAGTTAACAAGATATCTTTTATTTAATCCTCACAAAAGTCATTGGGATACAGTTACAAGGTCAATAAAAAAGATTTCCAAATTTAATTATATAGTAAAAGTGGTACTGCAGCCCCTTTATGGCGCATTTGTTTAAAAAACATGCAAATTGTTTTCTACAAAAGCAGAGAATGTGATGTGTGTGTGTTTTTGTTTAATGTTTTACACAACCCACTCATCACAGAGGTGTAACAAGCCCAAGGATACAAGTAGCTGACATTACTGCAGAAAACACAGTGATAGTCCAATATTATCCAAAGCTGTTTGCCAGTAGAGATCTTTTCAGATACATTCCACTGAATATGACAGTAAGGGCCAATTTGGCCCCGCAGGGAGCCTCATTGATTGGTGGGGTGGTAAAAGCGATGCACATTGACACACAGAGAGGTAATGGTATCGGCTCACCTGATGAGCATCCAGATCGATGATGGTAGCCCTGGAGACGCCTTCCACTCTCTCAAACAGAAACTAAGAAATGAATGGGAAAATGTTTGCTCTCTCTCTCTTTCTGAAGATAACACATTCTCACATCATTCTCTTTCTATGGAATTTCAAAGTAAAACTCATACTTTTGATATCGAATCACAATTGAGCTGAAGGACAGAAATGTCCAAAATTACTGGGTTAAGCTCATACTTATATTTTGGTTCGAAGATGGAGACTGGAACCTGTTCAATAGCTGCATGTAAGCCCTTCACTCCTTTCTTCTTTTCTCAACCGTCTTCATAGTCTATGTAATTTGCTGAAGAGCAGCCATTGTGGGAATTGCTGTTTAAGAGAGACCAAGCCCTCAAGAACATTGCTGGGCTGTGAGCCACCACCAATACAATCTACCCCACAGTAACTGTGTTTACATTCTTTCATGTACTTTGTGATACAGACAGACTGTAAAAATAATGGACAAAGCTTCCAGGCCTGAAAAGTGAAGCCAATGCGGAAGTGCCTAAAAGCTAATTTCCAGCAGGGAGCGACTTTACTGGCTGCAAAAAGAAGTCTGTTTCTATAAAGCTTTATGAGTAAATAACCTTACTTCTCACTTGATTTATTACCTCAGTGAACATTTTCATAATGAGTTTGTGGTCTCAATCGCTAGTTTCAAGTCTTCTTCAATACAGCACGATGTTCATTTAGTAAATTATGGTCCCATTTATTTTAAATAGACAATAAAGCAGGGGATGTTTTAGGGCTTGTCAATCAGGATAGAGGTCTAGCAATGCTAACCATGCAAACGCTGTGGACTTGTTTTTGGGTGTTGTCCATGTTTTCATCGTAAACTTTGACCCTCTCACTTGCGTGTTTTCACTTAAATAAAAAAGGTCTGGCTACACTACAGATATGTTCTGGGATAGGAGGGGGAAAAAAAAAAAGAGTTCTCAGGGTTGTTTATTTCTTTAAACCAATCACAATCATCTTGGGCGGTGCTAAACTCCGGGCGCGGCGACGTTGGCACTGCAAAATAGTCTCAGGAAGGAACTTGTATTGGTGGAATATTTAAACCCCGCAAAAGAAAACGGCACATACAATATTAAATGAAGTTAACTGTAAAAACAAAACATTAATGAGCTATCAATTAGCTGATCTATGGTTAAATGTAATTTGATCTTACCGGCAAATCCCTGCCAATCGGTCCCAAAACGCCCCAATTAGAGAGTAAATATCGTAAACACATTCTTTGTAAATCTTAACAATCATTCCCGAAAGAACTAAGCAGGCCTGCCTTTTGCACAATCCAAATTTTCTGGAAGGTTGTCGTTTCCTGAAGGGAACAGAGTTTGAGAATGGCAACCCACAGAGAGCGGAAGGCAAGGGACATCCGGCGGAACATCCGGCAGCGCCAAATGTGAGGCAATTATCATTCTTATTATATGAAAATGTACTGTCGCTGATCCAGACTAGTCTTACCTTGATGGCCAGAGTGATGTCGGCAAAAGCACAAAAGCCTCCTCCCCTGTCGCTGGAGCAGTGGTGGAAGCCTCCTCCTGGGAAACAGAACATCCACTGGCTCAACATCAGGGCCATTAGACAAGCCGAGAAGGGCTATTACTTTAAACCACCATAATTGGTCCTGGGCTCTTATTGAGTCTATTGCAGCTCATAAATATGGCGGCTGTTCCTCTGTGGCACAACAATGGGTGTATAGACACCTGAATAGGAAAGTTCAATTGCTACTAAAAAGCTTGAAGAACAGCAATGTACAGTAACAAATTAGGATGATAACCATTCGTTCAAGTTAAAAGTTATACACCCCTTTGCTCTGTCATGCTGTCATTTATTGCCTGGCCTCCAAAAACATATTTTATTTCTCATTGCTGAGTTGAGTTGCTTATTGTATATTTTATTGTTGATTTCATTGAGGTTTTATTGCGGGTGCTTTGTTGCCTACTGTATGTTTCTATGCTGATCGTATGTGACGTACCTTGAGTGCCATGAAAGGCACCATTAAATAAAATGTATTATTATAACAGTGCAGTGTTGAGACACACAATATGTAGATGTCAGACGCATTTAAATGGCGTTTATATAGTTATAGTTTATTAATGCAGAACAACATTTCCACCCGATTCAACAGAAGGTGTGAAGGAGCAGCAGGGGGTACAAAGTAATGATGCAGCTTTTTTTTGTTGCCTGCTTGGCACAAACTGGAGTGGTGGTGGTGGTGGTGGTGGGAGGTGTGCAAGCAAAAGACCACCCATTTCATTTTGTCTGTTTTCCGTGTTTTAGGGATACATACCCAGCTTTGGCCCCAAAACCAAGGTACATCCCGACCCGAGAATTTTGTGTACTGTTACACCCCTAATATTAACGTACTGTGTAGGAGACGAGGTTGGACACCGACAATAAGTTAGGACTGCAACCCGAATTCGATACTTCTGAACCGACCAAATTGCCTCATAAGTATCAAGTATCAAAAAATGCCTTGACATTCAACACCCGTGTAACAGCGTATTGCAGCTTTTTTTATTTTGGCGCCCCTGTTATCCAATTGCATAGTGTTAGCGAATGCTTGCATGCTGCAGCGATAGTTTCAGCATCTCCTCTATTTTTTTATGCAATACGCAAACGTATGTTTATGCTAGGTAATCACATACAGGAAGGCCACAGTGCAGCCAGATATTTTACCAAAATAAACATATTTCAAAGTAAAACTGCCAGGTGTATGGTGATTTTGGCTGTCTTGACTTCTGGCTGGAGATGGTAGGGGTTGTTGTTGGATGACTGCCAAACACACAGAGAGAGAGAGAGAGAGAGAGAGAGAGAGAGAGAGGATGGCATTGTAACTGGCATGTAGAAATATGCGTTCAGTATGAATGGCAAGGCGCACATTTAGGGCACGTATCTACTCGACACTTGCGTCTGCGGTGTGTTCCCGGAGTAAATGTCATCACCGTCAGTGAGCCAATAAGCACAAAGCATGCTTCTACCAAAATCTAATAATGTCTGTGATTGGCTGTTTAACGTTAGACGTCGTAGAGACATGCAGGGGAAAAAACTTGCACAGAGAAAAATGTATAAAAAAAAAGATTTGAGCCGTAATGTGTAATGTTGTACTTTCTTTTTGTTTTATGAAATTGATATCCACAAAAGTTAAGGAACCAGTGTCGAGGTCACTGTATTGGTATTGGTACCAGTATCAGAACATTTTTGAACGATATCAAACTCTACAGTAACTGGTAACGCCCTCTCACATATTGGAGCTGTATGCACAGGGATTGGTTGTCTACTCATGTGTTATGCGTATCAGTACTGTCAGGATCTTGCTGTGTCCGACTGCCTTTGTGCCTCTGTGGTTACCTGTCATGTGTCTTTGTCTCCGCTCATCCACTTATATGGCCTGCACTTCCTGTCTCCTTAGTTTCCCTCGGGTTCTGCTCCCACCTGTTCCTCGTTACTGTCTTGTCCTATCCCCTGTCTTTCTGTTGATTTCTGTTGAATAAAGTGTGTTTGTTCTGCACATTTGCCTGATAGAGTCTTGCATTTGGGTCATCCAGCTGAACCCGTGACAAGTACAAGATACTCACTTACCTACGTTTATAGCCCATCCTCGGTCAACAGCTAGTTTTCCTGCCTGTGGAAAAGACAAAATATTTCAGTTAAATTTCTGAAAACAATATTGAATGATTCATTTAAAAAAAAAAAGTCCTTTCTGAGTGAAACATAATATCAAGATATAAAAGAAAATGACCTTGTCCAAGTAAACCACAAAATGCAGCTCCAATTATTAAGGGTCTTTTGCAGTCACCAGAAATGATGCGTTTATTGAAGAACAGAAGAAAGAGGAAAAAAATAAACTATCTCCTTGGAAAATATTTCAAGGTGATGCATTCAGATGCTGCTTTTCACCGCAGGGCACAGATCTGGAAAAAAAACACTTCAAATTCCGTTTGTGTCACCACAGCTTCTCTTTTTCCCCTCATTTGTAAATTTGCCCTCTAAGGCACTGTTAATATATCATTATTAACACCTGTGCTGATGTCCTGATAGGATAGGCCAAAATGGCCTACATTAAAAAATAGCTCCATGAGAGGAACTGGATTTTAGACTGAGACCTTTTTCAAAACTCCAGTCTTAGCAGTACATACAGATTTGGGAAAAATGTAGCACATTTTGTAGCAAACTTTAAATCTACAGTATGCCAAAAATACCTAGATGTCAAACTGATTCTGAAAAAATCTATAGTATACCTCGCTTACTGTATCCCACAATGCAAAGCGCTGGAGCAGTCACAACACAACAACAACTGTGGCTCACAGTTTGTGACCAACAACTGGAAGCTTTACATTCAATGTCAATGTAGCTGCTGGAGCGCACATTTACTGGAAGAATAAGATTAACAGTGTATGGTAATAGACATGTCTATTACTACTTTTCCTCAGGGAATTCTCTTACAAACCCACTATATGTTAAGTCTAGCCTACTCTGAAAAACGTTTTTTCTGTGAAAAAACAACCAAGCAGTGTTTTGAGTCATTCATTGATCAACCTAATCCTAATGTGCATGGCTAAGCATAAGGAAGGTTATTTAGGGCTGGTTGCTCCACTGACTCATGCTCCTAACAACCACGAGGGTTTATCTACTACACTTTCCAAATAAAATGACATTCTTGAGAATGTAGTTACTTTCAAACCGCTGTACTGTTCAAGGATTGATGAGCAAAATCAGATAAATCATTAATAACTGAGACGGTACATTTTCTTCACTAATGCTTTTAAAGCCAGGTCAAGATTTGTCTCTCGAGGTGAAAAAGGGCCCATATATTTCCGGAGCTAAGCGTGTAGGACACCTGAGGGAAAGACATATGAGCTAGGGAAAACTGTGTGTTAGAGAACAAGGATGGATGAATATTAGCAGACTAATGAACACTCTGGTCATGGCTCTAACACTCCTCACTGTATGGGGCGGGAAAAACAAGCGCTCAATATAAGCAGTGAGAGCACCAGGCATTTTTTACTACAGCCCTCTAACCGCATCCCTACGACTCCATTAACCATCACTCCAGGAATGCATCTCTTTGGGGAAAAAAGACCTTAAGCATGATGCTAGGTCTAATATAATTTGCAATATATCAATTTTGTTCTAAAATGAATAGTCATTGATCCATGGAAGTCATTCCCCCTCCCCACAGATAGATAGCCAATAGCCTTGTTATGGATAACTGAATGTCAACAGAGAAGATTATGATAAGATAGTGTTGTTATCGCTTAATATTTAAGAAGTTAACACTATGCTGTGTAGTTTCTGTCACACCCATGAAGCTCTCTAAGTAATGACAACAACACTGTCGGCGAGTCCACATGATACAAATCTTCCAGTGATCATGCATGATTAATCGTGATCTCAATTCACCCTGTTTATGATTTAATTTTTAAATAACTTAGATTTTTAGATTTTTAATGACTTTGATTATCATTAACTTTTACAAGCCAACTGCATCACAAACACTACTACTTTCTTCCCTGAGTTTTAAACATAGATTGTATAAAATAGGTTTTAAAGCGCTGCAGTGCTCTCCCTTCTCTTCATTGAAGCCTCTATGTTTACAAGCTAGTGGTGATGAGCAATGTGCTATAGGTGCCAAAATAAAATCTATGTTTGGTACTGCCAATTTGATTTGTTTTGTAATGGTCAAATAAATCATGGCAGCAAATCATAATATCAATTCTAAGCAACAACAAAAAATAATCGTGATTCATATTTTTCCCCGAATCGTGCAGGCCTACTGCAGAGCTTGTGTGGTATGGTATGGTTATAGTGGTATGTTACAGAACATCATCTATACTGTATGTGCCATAGAGACATAGACTTGCTCTGACAAATAGTCAGAAGGTGGGTAAGACATGTTAATATTACCAGATACAAACATGAAGAGACACAGAGAGGAAATGAGGCTCACAGATATCTACCATTATCGTTCCTCCAGTCTGTGTCCGCAAAGGCCTCAACACTTTCCGCTGCACCAGGAAATTAGGCAGAAACAGGAGGGGTGGGATTTCTGTGATCGTTGCCACCACCAGAGACCACTAAAATGAAAAAGAACACAATTACTCATAGTACCTTTTCTTCTTCTTCTATCCTTTTTTTCTGTGCTATGACTAAACTATAACAAAAACAAAGATGGACCTCAGTTGACAGTTGAGTGCTCTTTATCGTTCATTTATGTTCTTAACTTTGAGTTTTTAACATTAATATGAGTTCCCCCAGTCTGCCTATGGTCCCCCAGTGGGTAGAAATGGCGATAGGTGTAAACCGAGCCCTTGGTGTCCTGCTCTGCCTTTGAGAAAATGAAAGCTCAGATGGGCCCTTATGACCGATTATTAGGTCATAAGGGGCAAGGTTACCTCCCTTTCTCTGCTTTGCCCGCCCAGAGAATTTGGCCCACCCATGAGAGAGAGACATCATGGCTTTCAAACGAGCAAAGTGGCAGTTGGTCAAGGCCACACCCTCAACCTCCCTCCTCCTCCTACTCAGAAATGGCACGTCCTAAGGAAAGCTTGTTGGACTGGCTCTAGTGGCTGTAATTCTACACCAAGGCTGAATTTTGGGAAAGAGACCTCAAATACAGTATTAGGGGACCACTAAGGTCTATATGAAAGCATCCAAAAAGCAGCATATCACAGGACCTTTAACCGACACGCTGACTAAATGACATTTTATAGTAAGATACATAACCCCACCCCCAGGCAATCACTGCACTGGGAACGGATGTGTCAGTAGCATGCAGTTGCAAACATTGCAACAAAGCACAGAAAGCCCAAAAAAGGAGGTAAAAACACATTGTGTTTCAATGTGTGCCCACCAGGGTTTGGATATAAAAGGTGTAAAGAAGCTGAATAAAGAGAGTCTCGCTCTCAACTCTCACATGAATAAAAAAGGACAGCAAGAGAAGAATGCCAATTCACAGCAGAGTACTGAGGTACCTCTATTGAGCCCTCCAAGATTTGGTTCTGCATGCAGTAGAGGGGAGAGAGAAATACAAAGTCTTTGAAGATGATAGAACTCCAGGGAGAAGGCTTTGTTTCAACATTGGGGGGACACATTATAACCGGGGACAAAGGACGGCGGGGGGAGACGGTTGTTCTGGGGACCCCCAGAAATGTCTGAGTGTCAAATACTTCCCTGCATTCTGGTGAATTGTTTTTGCAACAACTTCTGTAATAACATTAGACAAAATTGTTTTACGTCAAATAGTTCGTACATAGACATTTTCGACCGCATTTAAAGGTCCCATGGCAAGAAAAATTCACTTTATGAGGTTTTTTAACATTAATATGAGTTTCCCCAGCCTGTCAATGATCCCCCAGTGGCTAGAAATGAAAGCTCAGATGGGCCGATCTGGAACCTTGCCCCTTATGAGGTCATAAGAGGCAAGGTTATCTCACTTTCTTTGCTTTGCCCGCCCAGAGAATTTGGCCTACCCATGAGAGAGAGAGACATTATGGATTTCAAACAAGCAAAGTGGCAGTTGGTCAAGGCTACACACCCAGCCTCCATCTTGCCCCCGCCCCCTCTCCTCCTCAAAAGCTACAGACTCAGAAATGGCACATACTAAAGAGAGCTCATTGTGAGACTGGCTCTAGTGGCTGTAATTTTGCACCAAGGCTGAATTTTTGGGAAAGAGACTTCAGATACGGTATTAGGGGACCACTGAGATCTTTATAAAAGCATCCAAAGAGCAGCATATCATGGGAACGTTTAAAGGCAGCTTCATATCCCAGAAAAGAGAGAAAGAAAAGAGACGGAGGGACTGTGCTTTTTTTTGCCACTCTAATACAAACGGGTGCTGCGAGTTTAAGATGGTGTGGTCCACTATAGGGGTGTCTTAAATCTTTGGGAAACAAGCCCCCTGGACGGTTACTTCTCCCTCTTTTGGGGAGTGGCTTGTCCTTATTATTTTGTGAAGAGGACAAATTTACCTATTCTAAATATTTGGCAGTTGCGGTAGGACACATACCCTGCATCCCCACAAAATCTACACCTATGGAATTACTGCCATCAGCTTTTCCTGAAGCAGACACTCCTTTAAGAGAGATCTACAACCACATCTCAGTATTTCTATACCAATGACAAACAACTGAACTGCAACCTCCCAAATCCCCCCTGGAAGGGAAATGAAATGAGCATATTAATCAACTCCTAGGGCGGGGTAGATTGAACGCGCAAAAACTGTTATTGACTCAAAGGACTCTGAGAGGGGCTTCTGAATATATGCCTGACATGATTGATTAGAAGGAGGACTAGTTATGTCACCTCCTTGCATTGCAACATGAGAAGGAAAATGTCAAACAGAGGATACATTTAGAGAAAATCAGAGAGAAATCCCAGACAACATACTCTTTGGTTTGAAGATGGTTGTGATTGATTTAAAGGAATGCCGATAAACCAGGGCAGGTTTTCCTCCTAGGTCTAGCAATGGGAGACTATCATTTAAATATCAAATCAATTTAAAATCCTGATGGACCCCTTACCTCCTCAGTACTACTGAGTGATGTGTGTAATACACATAGATGTACAGAAAGAAGTGCAGAGATGAAGAACTGTAGTGAATGTGCCATGCCGTTGTAATGAGAGATGCACTAAAGGTAAGAAGTGGTGAGGGAAGGGTAGGGGGAGGGTGGAGGGGGGGGTGAGCAACCTTTAATCTGTTGAGGTAGCGTTTGGTGTGAACCACCAGCAGATCCTCTTCAGTAGCTTCACGGGCTTCCACGATGTTTCCATCAGTGATGAAGTGCTCCTCTGAGACAAAGTCATTGTTTGATTAGAGTCAAATAGGCTTGCGACTAATAATATGATGCCGTTGTTACATGAAAAACTTGGGATTGTGATATCAATTCCATAAGCTAAGGCCCTAGCCACACAAACATAGGTATTTTCAAAACCGCAGCTTTTTCTATGCAGTTTGGCAATTTGAAGAAGATTTTCAATATTTGGGTGCAGTGTTGTCATGAAGTAGGGCTTTGACTTTTGCCCAAAAATCATATTCAAATATTTTTTAGTAATATCTTGACCATTAAAAGCCTTCAGTAAGACCTATATTGGTATCAAACTTAAGTTGTATATGTTCTGTCCACCAGAGGGCAGCGTATCAGTCAATGTCAATAGGCAGCCAATGATGTTTTCAGAAGAAAAACACAATGTCACGACTATTTAAAAAAAAAAAAAGAAAAAAGTCAGACCCTGGATTAAGCACAAACAATATGTTTTTGACAGGTCTGATCTACTGTTCTTATCATAGTAAATGGGCCTCATATCGTCACAAACGAACCGTGTCAGCAAATCTGTCGCTCTATTTTGATTTCATAATACTGCAAACATAGGTGTCTGTGACGACCACAGAAATAAAAATGGATAGAAAGGAGATTGCCATGGATGTATAATAAAATATGGATACAGCGTTGTAGGCAGAACCCCGTTTATTCTTTTGAGAGTTGCTCAGTGTTGCATGAGGCCAAAGAGGTTCAACTTCCTCGAATAAAATTACCTTTTTGGCGCTGATTCCGCATTATAGGGCACAGACAGCAGGTGTGCTAAAGACCCCCTCCAGCCGAGCCATCTACTTCCGGTTTAGCGCTCCGCTAACTTGAATAGGGATTAAATGATTTAATCATGCAGCGCTTCTAGACTTTCCAAATTTTATCGGACCGATTAATCAAATTGTGATAGTGAAAGGAGACATTTCACAAGGGTTGTGACACTCAAAAAAAATGTCTCCATTAATTCACAGGTCTCTTTTGCCATGTAAGTCTACAGGGAAAAGTCTTTTTGGGACTCGTGATCACGTGACGGACACGGAAGCTGCGATTCCTCCATACTGTTTAGCCACTATGTCAAATTGGCTTGATTTTTAACACGAAAAAAAGGTATGGTTTTGAGTTTAAGGGTTGCATAATAGTCCTTTATTACATTTTTTTAATTACATTTTGCTTATTTTTGATTAACATTTTTTGCTGCAGTTTTTTCTTGGATGACACAGAAAGGTTGTTACACGCTACTGTTTAAAAACAAAAACAAATCAGCCTCTGAGTTTGAATCTAACACAGATGGGTCATTAAAATCCATCGCACAACAGGTTCCTTTGGATGGTTTTCTACATATGCTTGTTTAATTTGCAAATGCAGCCACTTTTTCTCTCGATTATTGCAAAGGTGAATACAAAAAAAGACCAAGGTTTTTCCTCTTTTAGCAGAAGGTCAGTGTTTTTAATTTGCACTCTTCTGAATGTTTTTATGAATTCATTAAGCTGTGTACGACACTTTTTAATAGCAAAGTCAATCCATGGTGCACGATGCATTTTTGGCAAGAACTTTGTATCAAGTCGTGCCATTTAGCCAGCGACAGTTCTCCCTCGGCCTTGAAACCCGTGCTGGGCCTCATCTACTGTACCTGCACAGACTCCCTCAGGGAGTTTTCTCTAATTGTCTGTGCTCCATTGCGCTGCCTTTCCCCTCGCTACATCTACAACTACATCTCACCTCTGCACTCTCTCCTCCTTGTTCTCTACATCTCTTTGCTCCTTTGATCAACTCTTCCCATCTGCCAATGTGTTACTTATTCTCTTACCTTGCAAGAAGTGAATGACTTTCCCCCACTTCCCTGCATCAAATGGATGGAGCTTTTCAAGGCCCATGAAGGTGATGTTGTAGTCTGGGTGGTAGACAATAGGAAGACATGTTCGAGGGATGCTGGTGTACAATTCAGTGTGGTGAGAGCTGAAAATAGAAAGTACAAAAAGGTGTTTAATACAACACTGCTGCATTGCCTTTCCCCATTGGCTTGAAGTGTAACACACCCAACCCAGACCCCATTTCCTATGTTTTTGTGACTGATGGTAACAACAATTAAAATGTGTAAAAGAAAATGAAATTAGTCCACTATGAAAAAAGCTACAATGATTTTCTGTCCACAAAAAGTGCTTGTTTTGCCACTGACATGCTCACATTGTGGCATCATTATGGAAAGGATCCCTACAGAGATAGGCCTTTTTGTTAAAGAGTGAGATCCTTTTTGTTTAACATGAAACAGCCCCAAAATCGCTATATGGTTCCATTTAAATAAAACAGTAGTTTCATGATAAACACACTTCATTCGAAGTCAACAGAAACAAAATAAAACTAACAAAAGCCGTCTTGTTTCGTCTTTCCGTTGTTCCAACAATGAACACTCTCGTTTGGTTGAAATAAACCCTTAAATCATCCATTTACATGTGGAAATATGCTGGCTCTATGCACGCTATAAGTACTATTTTATTTAAATGGGGTTTGGTGAGTTTGGCTATGGTCATTTCTGAGGTGTTTCATTAAGGATTTTACCCTTTAACAAAAAGGTCTATCTCTGTAGGGGTAGATGTCATAATGTTGTCAGAGACTTAGAACAATAATCTGACCCAGGCAGTGGCAAAAGCTGCACTACTAGTGGACGGAAATTGATGATGATGAGGTTGAAAAACACCAACGTTACCCTTTAATAAGCATTCTTGGACCTGTCATGCTAGTTTGTGCTGCTTACCTCCTCTTCCCTTCATTATCTTCTTTGTGAGACATGTTTTTCAGGCATTGCAACTTTCATCTGTGGAGGGGGGTAAAGATTACCAAAGGACAATAAAATCCATTCACCTGTAACTACTAACTGTAAGTCTCAAAACATGAATAATTCTGTTTATAAATCACAATGTTTGTAAAAAAGTACATTCTCTCAACGTTTAATGTTACTGCTCAAGCAAAGAGTCACTGCTCGCGCATGCGCAGTACCATATGCATTTTCAGAGACGCATCGAAACAAGGAAACGTGTGAATGGACACACTCAGCCTCCAAACATGTGTACGTGCAGGTCTATAATGACTTGTCCCAGCTTATTTTAGCTAACGTTAGCTTCTGTGTGGACTGTTTCAAACGACACAAACTAGCAACAGCCGATGTGACTCACCTGCCACTGTGTATGTGGAATAACGCTGGTCACCGCCGACAGCTCCTGGAACTACATAACCTCCGACGGTTAATGGAGACGTTCAGTGTTTGTCCTTTAGACGGGATTTTGCTTCGGGGGTTTTGTAAGTAGGCAGCTAACAGAAAGAAAACGTCGTTTCTTCACAGCGTTGCTTTGACACATCCTTATTACGTCCTGCTCCGCCGCTACGTAGAATACGCACTGTACGTAGAATGTGCTCGAGCTCCGTCCTTTACGTTGCCTTTAACTGTCTATGGTTGTCACCGCACACGTAGTCTACATTTAAAGCAGAATAAGCAGAATTTCTTTTTTTCACTTTCTATATCTTACTATCTTGTCCCGTTCTTCCTAACGTATGATTACCCTGTTGCTGATATAACCTACGCAAGAGAAAAGGCTTTATTTCGATCCTGCTCATGTACATTTAGTTACAATGCAGATACAACTTTAACAGATATATTTATATAGCACATGTCATGCAAGCATGGAGCCCAATGTGCTTCACAGAACAAAATCACAATAAAAAACAAGAATCATAAAATGTTAACAGCCAACATGATAAAAAAAAGAACCCTTCTGTTGTCCTCTGGTCAAATTTGACCCATTTTCAAAGTTTCTACATCAGAAATTGGGGTTTCTTTCAAGCAAATTACCCCCAAATAACACGGATGGTTGTATAGAATGCTCTTTGTAAAGAAAATGAAGGATCACATCTCTACTTACATAGACTATTGGGTGTTTTATTACACTGAATTGCTATTGAGGAAACAATGAAATGATTTCTAAATAGTGCCCTGACTCAACTTTGACAGTCTGTGATTATCCACTCAATCGTTGAAATAATTTTGTTGAAAGATTTATTTATTTTTACTCAAAAATTAGGTATATTTAAATATAAATGAGGTTTATAAATAATGAATTTAGTGTAAAACTAGCGGTAATAACTTGATTGGTTAGTGGTGAATCTGGTGGTACTAGTGGAAAAACAAATAACGGCAAAAACCTTGAAAAGGCATCTAAAAAAATCTGTTAACCTAAGAGGACAAAAAAATTGCATGTTGACGGAAGACAACACAAGGGTTAAAAACAGTCATTAACCCTCATGTTGTCCTCAGGTCAAATTGACCCATTTTCCTATATTAATGTTCTTTTTAATTCCCCAAAATAACATGACTGATTCCACACAACGCTCTTTGGGATGATTTTGATGGGTAATTTTGGGTCGTCTTATTCAATTTTATAACGTTTGAAAAAATGAAGTTGTAGTATATAATACTATAATAGTATTGAGTAAAAGTTGACATATTCTAGTCTGTGATTATCCATCAACATCCATTCAGCCTAAGAGAAAACTTGCCCTTCTAATATCCAAAGGCAGCGAGTTCCACAGTTTAGGGGCATAAAAGCAGAATGCACTTTCCCCAGTCCTACTGTTATGGGACAGGTAAGGAACATTTAAAAGGAAAGCAGTGGAAGACCTTAAACGGTTAAGCATTCTTGTCCTGTTTGCAGAAAATTGATGTAAGGATGTGGTTTTCTCTTAAAATAGAAGATATCCCTGTGTTTCAGTGCACCCATGGAGTCTCAGATGTAGTCAATATAATAGTAGCATGATTAGATGTCATATCGACGCACTACTCAACCAAACATTACAGTACACAAATTTTTTTAATGACTTTAAATTCTATTTTGTATTGTATATAATTTGACTCATGTCTCAGGCAGTTGCTAATTTTGCTTATGTGGACTGCTTATTGTATCCTTAATCTATACCGACTGATTATAAAATGAACCCACCTTTTAGCATATATCTTTCTTCTTTTCCTTCCCATAGGTCTTTGACTCTCCACTTTAGTAAACTATTTATTCTCTTGTTGTCGTATTCGTCAATTTGAACTGTTCATATTCTTTTTGAATGAAGCACATACACTAAATATAGATATGTTTGTATCCATAAAACTTAAACATGAGCCCAATAAGTAATAAATTGTAAAAGACTGCACTACAAGATAAAGTTTTATAGTTTTTAAATACTTTAGTGTAAGTACAGAAGACATATGAGCAAAATGTACTTATGTATCAAAGGCAATAGGACTAATTATGCAGAACGGGCCCTTTAAGAGTGTTATACACATTATATTATTAGAGTGTTACGATGTATTAGCATTAATTCAGCACTGTAATGTAGCTGGTTGAGCTGATTAACATCTGCTCCGGGTAAAGCTATGCTGGAAGTTATGCCAGGCCCCCAAATCTTAGTATACCAACAGGAAGTTCAATTCTACGGCTTTAACCATTATGTTGTCTGATGTCAGATGTTTTTTTAATATCAGAAATATGGGTTTCTTTCAACCAAATTGCCCAAAGATAACATAGATGCATGGATGTGCTTCGCAGGTAAAATTAATGATTAACTTCATTGAACAATTTTTTATTTAATTTTTGAGCATTTGAAAATATTTTTGGTTTCTAAACAGTATCCTGACTTAACTTTGACATAAACCAGTCTGGGGATCCATTCACCATCCTCTGATCCGGGGGGGGGACCAAAAAAAGGTTAATTTTCCATTTTGACCCGGAAGGAGAACAAGTTCACGGTCGACTGGAAGACAACATGACAGTTCAGATTTTAGTTTTACTCAGATCTCCTTTGATGTTGCATTTTGGGGGGTGGGGGGAGTTTAAAGCAAATATAGTGCTTGCTATGCTTGCATTATTTTGACAGACAATGGAGCCATGTGTTTAAATCCTATAGGGCTTCAGATGTTTAGACTGTTAGCTGGAAGACGCAGGACTGACAGACAACAATTGGCTTTTTCACTCAAACAGTGCTTCTCAGTTTTCCATCTGCTCATCTGATTTCCAGAGCCAGGCAGTGATCTCATGTACCCCTGCTTTTATGGTTGTTTGCCCTGCCATCCTGCCAGCCTTGCTGTGGTTGCTTTAGATGCCAAACGCAGCCTCATGCAGTGAACAGATTATCAGGGTACTGACTAAATTTTAGTCTCTCAGGAAATGATCACACTGGATTTTTCAATATATGGCTTTAGAATCAACAAATTGAATCTGATCAAGTTTAAAGCTGTAGTTAAATGCAGGCTCAGGCACTGTACATTGCTACATACTGCCAATGATCAATGACAACAAGCTTTAAAGCAAGCTGTATGTTCATTCAACAATTAGGTTTCAGGCTTCAAAGATCACAGGGTGTTAGCAGTCACAATTACAGGAGGGAGCTTAAACTAAACAGTGATGATTTATTATCACATCAGGGTCTGAATGGATTAAAGTAACTACTATATGTGAGGATTATTGTATGTGTCTTCTGACAATCATTCAGATGCCTTAAAGGTCCCATGACATGGTGCTCTTTGCTTATATATAGACCTAGTGGTTCCCTAATACTGTATCAGAAGTCTCTTTTATATAGACCTTAGTGGTCCCCTGAAATCACTGTATCTGAAGTCTCTTTTATATAGACCTAGTGGTCCCCTAATACTGTATCAGAAGTCTCTTTTATATAGACCTTAGTGGTCCCCTAATACTGTATCAGAAGTCTCTTTTATATAGACCTTAATGGTCCCCTAATACTGTATCAGAAGTCTCTTTTATAAAGACCTTAGTGGTCCCCTAATACTGTATCAGAAGTCTCTTTTATAAAGACCTTAGTGGTCCCCTAATACTGTATCAGAAGTCTCTTTTATTTAGACCTTAGTGGTCCCCTAATACTGTATCTGAAGTCTCTTTCCCAAAATTCAGCCTTGGTGCAGAATTACAGCCACTAGAGCCAGTCCCACAATGAGTTTTCCTTAGTATGTGCCATTTCTGAGTCTGTAACTTTTGAGGAGGAAAGCGGGGGGGGGCTAGGGTCTGAATTTTCTGATTACTTTGTTTCCGAATGTAGAAAACCAAGGGGAGATGCGTTACCTCCAGGGCTGACGTTATAAAATGAATAACGTCAGGGTTAAAATCCTGTTTCTGGTGAGCAAATGAATAAAGTTGGCTTTCAGTCTGGGGATTGTTTTGGACACCGCACACTTTGTGTACAAAACTTAAACTTATTCCACACTGCTCCGGTCGCATATACACGTCTGCTTCCTCTTTCTTTACCTTTCTTCTGCCTACTTTCCACACACACACACACACGAACAGAGTTTTCTTAAAGGAACTACAGCGCCATTTTACAACAAATGCTTAATTGCACTGTTGTGACCAAGCTCAACTCGAGCCCGGATATCATTTCTAAATATTTGTCCAAACCCGGCCCGGCCCGTCGGGTACCATCAAGCTCAGTTTGGGTATCCCTCCTCTAGTGTGGACTAGCCAGACCCTCTGCTGTGGGGCTGTGGAGGTAGGTCTGGCTATGAGAGACCAGGGTCTGGCAAACAGTCTATGTTTGATGTAATGATTGTTCATGGTTATATCATGACAGTAAAATCTAAAAATTAGAAAAAAAACTGTAAGTGTTTCATCATAAATGACAGCTAGCACATGGCACACACATTCCAGGCTTACCAATGTGTTAACTTGCTTAGTGTAGCTGTAAAAACTGCTACACTTTGAATTAAAAAAAAGTATATTTTTTATTTTTTATAGACTGGCAACATGCTGTTCAGGATTGCACATTGTCAAAATCCTGGGGTTTAAATTGCATGCCCAGCATGCTACTGTGCCTCCTGTGGGAGCCTTGACTACTGCCACTCACAGCACAATGGTCTTAACATAGAATATGCCATGGAGCCGTGGCAGGGAGCAGTGGGTCCACAGCATGGACATCAATAAGGCTGTCACAGCATGCAACCCAACTCCTCTTCTCCAGCCGCACATCTGACAGCTGCTCCCACGTCACCAGAACACTCACACACTTGACAGGAGTGTGTGGAAGTGGACTACAATAGAATGAGACACTGCTCTATAGCGTTTTATGTGAAGAGTAGGTTCGGAAAGTGTGTACCATAGTCGTTGCAGACTTGAAATGCATTTTACTTTGACGAACAATAGAAATAGTGGATGCAAATGACTGATGTTTAAAATAGTAGACATAAAGAAAGATGTGTAATGTGCCTGCCCATTACTATGGGTTTTATGGTAACACAGTGAATGAGTGAGATCTCGCCATAGTCTCGCAGGTTATCGCAAGTGAATGTTGATATACTTCAGACAACTGGATGTGCTCAATAAAAGAAAGAAGAGTAGGCTAAATGAGTATGAAGCATCTGAAATTATCATTTTACATGGTGTCAGAAGTGAACAGGAGGAGCTATGGCCAAATTACCCCCCCAACAAACTTTCCCTTTGATAAACTTGGGAGAGTGGCTGGATGGGAAGTTTTGAGTAGGCTACTCAAGTTAGTTACTCGCCAAAAAATTGTGACACCCAGCCGTTGAAGTGATCCTGACTGGTGCTGGCTAACGTCATGCTAACACACGCAAACTGCTAACGTTACTGGAGGAATGGCAGGTGGGCCACAGCTGTTTACAATCTCAGCAACAACTTTGACTTCTATATAAGGAAAACATGCCATTGAACTTTGGCTAAACAGCCATGTAGCCAAATTAACATTTTCTACATGCCAGAAATGGAATGCACCATGATGCAGGCGCCCCTTGGAGGCTGATGTATGAAGTCTCTCTAGTGGACAAAATGCATAACAACAACCACATGCTGATATTGGCATTGGCAATGCTTTACTGTACGCACACTCCGCGGCCGACTTGAGCTGCAAAAAAAGCTCTGGCCGCCCTGTCAAAAGTACGGGGAAGCTTTGGCCGCTCTGACGTAGCAGCATTTCTTGTTCAATCATGTTCAATCCTACACACCAGGCGTATTTTTTCCAACACATTTTTTTCCCTCTTTTTTACAGTTGTTGGATATTTAAAAAATTCAGAACAACCTGGCCCCACTTAAACACAAAATATATTTTAAATAGATGAGAAAAACAATAACGTTACTGTGAAATTGGTCAAATCTGTGTTATGGTGAGCAACTGAATTGCATTCCCGCTTAAAACAAACGTTCTAGATCAAAAATATTTCCTATAAAAGTTGCGCTCATCCTTAAGTGTATCACTAGATCATTATGGATAGTTGCAAAGTTGTTGTGTTTGGTGCTGCTTTATTGTATTTGCGGAGAACGTTGACGTCAGACTCGGAGAGTTTCACCCTAAAGGACCGTCATCAATTCGGTGAGTTGAACAGCAGCTGCGGTTTGCAGTGTGACAGTTTGACAGTGTGCTTTCAAAAGTGAGGCCGCACATCATGATGACTAGCACCAATTACCGCTGTTCAATATGTCCTAGTGAGCATCTGGCTATTTGCCTGCGGTTCTTGTCCACAAGGGACTCCTATCGCACTATTGCTGCCAGCTATCGCATGGGAGTGAGCACTGTAGCGAACATTGTCCCCCAGGGCTGCAAGGCCATTTGGGACTCATGGTGGAGGAATACATGCCAGTGCCCACCACTGAGGATTGGCTGAGCATCGCAAAGCGGTTTTACCACCGTTGGGCTTTCCCCAACTGCCTTGGATCCATTGATGGGAAACGTAGTGATTAAGTCTCCTGACAATTCAGGGTCCATGTTTTTTTAATTACAAGGCAACTTATTCGGATTGTGCTTCTGGCAGTGGTAGATGCCCAGTACTGCTTTTGGGTAATGAATGACTTCCTGTAACTTTGAAGCTCAAATAAAATGATGGGCCAGGTTGTTCGGATGTTTTTTTTTATATCCAACAACTTGTGTAAAAGAGAGAAACAACAAATGTGTGGGGAAAAAACTCTGTTCGGCATTGTGCCTGCATGCCTGCCACAAGTGGACTTCATATACAGTATAATGGAAAATGCAGCAGTTGTGAAAAATGCTCCACTTTTTTAATTAATACACATTATGAGAAGCACATTTAAAACAAACATGCTGCAAAAACATGATTTATTCTCCTTATTAACAATCTAGTACTAAATCAGAACAAATGCCTTGTTCTTAAAGACAGGGTTCTGAAGTCTTTCTGTAAGCTTTTAAAAAAAATATCCTCAGGATCCTCATCCTCTGGTTGTCTTCTTCCAAACATGTTCTCCATCAATTAATCAAGGAAATAGCATGATTAAAGTTATGTATCTTTTAGAATTACTTACAGAAACCACAGCAATCACTGCACTATGCTGCTGGTACTCTTTGGGGGGGAGAGCGAGTATATATGCACTAAAAGGCTTCTTCTACTTTAAATAAATTTTGCTCACTTAATAAGGGTAAAATCAATTGTACCATTCACATCAAGCAAGGAAGACTAGCATGCTATGGTGCACTGCTCATTGTTGGTTAAAAATTCAAAAAATCATCATCACGCACTTCACCAACTCACCGGAGACACCAACTATCCCACTTGGTTTTTTTTAACGCAAAGTCATGTTGTAAATTATAGGGAACCAGAGACTGCAATGATTAGCTTTTCCTCCATTTTCTCCAAACTAATGTTTTGGTAGGAATAAAAGTGTAAATGGAATCAGCCAGCGCGAAGGACGTATATGTGATTGGTTTCTGGTTGTTTGCCACTGAACCGCGTCATAGCTCATCACCATAAAGTTTACCTAGTTTCAACTTTCTGCTTCACGCTCAACACACCCCAAACGCAACGGCAATGGATCTGCCGCTTCCTGCAGCTGAGAGAAGCCGGCTTCCATTGAAAATAAATGACTTTGGATAACTTTGAAACTCAAGTCGGTCGCGGTGCACAGTAAGCCAGAGTAGCGTAGTAAATATTAACCCTCCTGTTGTCCTTGGTGTATAATTTGACCACGTTTCAAAAAGTTTCTAAATCAGAAATTTGGGTTTGCTTCAACCAAATTGTAAAAAAAAAAAAAAAACGGATGGTTCCGTAAAAACGCTCCTCACAAGTTAAATAACTGGTTAGTTCACTATTTTCATTGAATTTGGGTGTTTCATTTAATTTCATAGCATTTTATGAAAAATATTATTTAAGAACACTGAAAAAAGTGACAGAAATGTAGGGACAGAAAATAATCAACAAGGCTGAAGCTTGCCAATGCGGCAAAGTGTTTTTGTTTTTCAAAATGATCCATAAAATGGCTGAGCTCCCTGCTACCAGCCCCCCTCCTCCATTCATCACTCACTGACCATTTTGTCCAAGACCGTGTCGTGATTAATAGTGTTTTTTGAGCCCGCTGTGTGACTGATGAAGTGAAGTGTGTGTGTGTGTGTGTACCATTCTGTGGACTAGTGTGCAGTCTGCTGCACATAGAATGAGCGATGCAGGGGGAGCTGAACTAAGCCAGAGTTTTGGAGAAAAAAGCCTTTTCAACTAAACACACACACACAGACAGATCACAGACAAAAGCAAACACACCTAGTGCTGTAATGGATACATGGTCATTCATGTTAACAATGGAAAAAGTGAGAGTACATAAAGTCCAACTAAAATTACTCTCACACACACAAAATGCACTCCTTCCCCTTCAATTGAAAGACATTCGATTTAGCTGTCACAGTCCCAACTGAACACTCGGTCACTGGTGAGTACTCCAACCATAGGGAGGTCAAAATTGATGAGTTAGGTAAGAGTGAACTTGTGAATTGACATTAAAGTAAGTTTTGAGTTGGTCGGTGAATAAACCCTACACTTGAGTGTATCTTGTATATAAAAACACATATTTGCAAAATAGGAATGTCACAAATAGTAAGAAGCTGGACTTTCTGAAACATTCAGCACATTAATATAGCAGCAAAGGAATATTTGCTATATAAAGACATAGTGGAAAAATGGCATCCTGAACGGAGACATTATAAGTGCACTACATAGAGCATAAATCTCACTCTTCATATATATGTCATGCAAGAGCGAGAATAAAAACACATGGACTGGTCAAAGTTGTCAAATTGATTCACAGCATAAACTCATTTATTGGGTAACATGTAAGAAAACATTCCACCTTAAAAGTGTAATTATAGTTGTCTTATCACTATTCTCATCCTATTAGCCTTTCTAGTATAAATACAGCACTTTTTTCAAAATATTTTGAAATTATGTTATAAGCCGAATGGGAGTTAAGCCATTCAGTAAAAATAATCATATAGTCTTCACTTGCTACTTACTGTTGTGGTAACATGTTGACCTCTCACACTGTAACGTGTTGACCTCTCACACTGTTTAGCATACAAATGCATGCAGCATATACTCTTATTTTCATTTGGTTTTGATTTATTTCAAAGCAAATGTGATATCTGGTGCCATTTACTGGGAGTGAAAAGTCTCTCATCCCAGTTTATGACAACTTGAAAGACCCTCCATAATGTCATTAAATACTAGAGGCGTACTGTGTGATTTAGAATGCCAGTGCATTTTGGTGTTTTGTGTTTTTTGTCCCCAACGTCTCCTTCTGGGCAGCGCGACATTGGTTACGTTTAGGGTTAGGTGCCTGGAAGGGGAGGTTGGAGGAAAAAATCACCATCGAGCGTGCATTATCCACAAAAGGCCTCCGTCCCTACTGAGTATTTTAACACTTACAGGACACTTTGGAGCAAGCTTTTGTACCAGAAAGCCATATGTATGGGTAATAAATGCATTCGTTGTGTGCTGTGAATGTGATGTCTATATTGTTTGTTGTCTGTATAAGTTGATTTGGTGGCAAATGATTTTCTCTGTTGGGGAGTAAAAAAGTTTTCTAATCTAATCTGAATCCCTGTAGGTCCTATAGGAGTGCTTCAGAGGTATGCACCTTCCAATTGTGTTGCTTGACACACAGTGGTGCATCTTTCTTTGGACCATCAGATCCTTAGGTTTGATGGGTTTGGATGTTGTAGATAAAGAAAATCCATCCATCCATTCATCCATCTTCTAGGGTGCTTCTCACTCTAATAAAATACATATAATACATTTTCTTATCCTAATATTGTCTTTCCTGTTTACTGATCGAGTCCCTGCTGTTATGTATGGCCTCTCCCAACACGTCCTCCAAACCATACAACAGAGTACTTTTACTTTTAATACTTTAAGTACCTTTTTTTTCTAATGGTACATTTACACGTTTATGTAAGTAACATTTTCAACACAGAACTTTTACAGTGTGGTATGTTTACTTAAGGAACATTTTAATAAATTAGCTTTTTTTTTTTAATGCTTAAAGATACAAAAACACAAAACATCATACATTGTCATGGTTTTAAATAAATTAGCGCCCCTAGAAGTGGCAGGTAATACGTTTTATGTAAACCATAGAATGTGTGTGGGTCGATTTTAAACATACATTTTTAACATTGCTGCCCAGTACTGCATTATAACTTTCTTTACTGCATAGTAACTTGTTTTCTCATTTTACCTGTTTTTTAATATTTCTTTTAATTGTTTTTATATAAAGCATTCTGAATTGCTCTGTTGCTGAAATGTGCTATACACCACCATAATAGTGTATTGGATTTATTCATTCTTAGACGATCATTTGTTCCTCGTGCCTTCTAATAAGCAGGGAAGAAATGTCTCCTGTGCTAAGTAAAATCAATAGGCCAGAGAGAGAAATGGGAGCTCCAACCTGAAACTGTTGGCAAGATCAACCTGCCATGCATCCCCCCACCCCACCCCTCTTAACTGATTTTATTGCTTTGTTTTGTGGTGGCTCACAGCTCATCAGAGGCCTAAAGTGCTGTATGTACGTGTGCAAGGAGAGGCAGGCAGCAGGAGTTCAGGCTGGAGCGGGGAGCCTCTGCAGGACGCCTGCAACAGTATACTGGGCCACACGCTGAGAGACGCCTGCAACCTCAGTCTCTGTTTGTAGTTACCAATCACAATTTATCTGATTTAATATGTTTTTCTGTATGGATGAACATAGGCAAGTAAGATAAGACCAATTTCTTTGATAGTATCCAAACAGTTTAACCATATCTAACAATAAAGGTTTGCCAGGAAATGAGCATCCTGCAATCAGTATGCAACAGAGGCAGAAATTCAATCTCTTATGTGATCAAACTTTAGAGGACTACATGCTGCTTAAGCCATTAGCTGTTTGCATATTGTGCCATGTTTCAGTTCGACACCATTAAACAACCCCACACTATTCTATGTCGAGGCTCTAGCAATGAATTAACTGAGCATGTGTGTGTTTGGATGTTACTATCAGCTTGGGATGTAATGGCAAATCAGAACCACTCTCATTCCTGCTCTCCACTGGAAGCCCACTGTTGACTTGCAGGCATTATTGGATAACACTGGCTCTAACAGTCCCCCTAATGTGTCTCTTAAAAACTATTTGCTCCTCATCAACACAAATTATTTTCTTTACACTTAATCTATGTGGACAACATGCACCTTCCTCAGCAGCCACTATCTAGGTAGTCTAGCAGACCTTCCTCCACAGCGCTGACAATAAGGGTCCAGCCAGTCCACACAACATTCCAGTATTGGAGAAAAACATGTTCAGGTTTATTGGCATTTCTTTAAACCAATAACAATCGTCTTGGACAGCGCTAAGCGCCGAACGCAGGTACGCTGCCTCTGCAAAAAAGCCTCAGGAAAGAATTTGTTTTGATGGAACATGGGCATGTAAGGAGGAATTAACATGGCTGTCAAGTGTGTGATGAGACTTTAAGTCAAAAAAGGTAAATATAATTGATTGTAGGATGTTTCCCGAATCAAGTTCAGAATGCCAACACCGAGAAGGTGGGTGGTGAGGGACACCCGGCCGAAAATGAGGTACAACCCCAGATGTTTCCCAGCTTGTTTACCTCTAGGCCTTCTCACTGACTTGTTGCTAGCACGTCCATTTTTATTGTTATTGTCCTTTCTCCACGCAATCTCGCTGGGCCAGGTTGGACCGGGAGTGATACTTTCAGTGATACGACATGAGTCCCCTATATTTAAAGCGAAGCTCTTGCCAAAATGCAACCTAGGGTCTTTTTATGAATGTAACCGAGTGACACCTTTGATTAAAAGCATCATCAGGTGATTGATTCTTTTTGACTGGCAAGATGGCGGCAACCGGAAACACCAACTGCAAAAAGTGAGTTGTTCAAAACCTTTTTTAGTAAACTCTGTGTACACAATGTTTTCAACGCGTAGAGCCCCCGGTGATGCTTCAAGCAAAGTCTCATGTTGTGTCGAGCCTTCTTTGTGTTTAAAAAATAGTGATTTTGATGCTACCTAAGTGCCCCTAGGACTCCCATTCAAAAGGCCATTTGACCGAAAACGAAAATACGGTAGATCTTAAAAGTGCCGCTTCTGTCCTAATTATGCTTTTAAACAAAAGTTTGACTCGGGTACATTCACAAAAACACCCTAGGTTGCATTTTTGTGAGTGTTACGCTATAAAAGTGTCTTTTTGTCAAAGTGACATAGCACAGGTGATGTTAGTAGGTTTAGTAAAAAAACAAACAGACTGTTATGGTTTGGCTTGCTGCCTCTCCTGTCTTTTCCCTCTCCCTTGTTTGGTCCTTGTTTTGCCTTCTTTCTTTCCTAAAACTCTATTCCTGTTTCCCAACTTTCCTCTGTGTCTGCTCCTGAATCTACTACCAGCCTAACACAGACGGAGCAGGTACGATGGCTGCTGCGCTCACTGGCGCCATGGCAACCGGAGGCGTGAAGCTCAGGATAAGTGAAACATTTTCAGCTTGCATAGACATGGCTTTGCTTTTATTTGCACAATCAAGGGCAAATTTGCATGGATGTCCACTCTTTTCAATGCACCTGTGCTGCCTCTAAAATGTGATACTCGCTCCATCTGAACACACCTTTTAAAGACACTGTGTTAAGCCATTAACACATCAGTTAAAGTGTATACTGCTTTTGGGACAAACATTATTCTGAAACGCATAAATACGCATATGGCAGGGAAAGCAGCTTTGTCTTTTCTGTTTGACTAACTGAGCGTGCCCCAGCACCTGTCTTTATCATGATGACAAACCCACCACATATATCTGATGCAAAACGCATGGCAGTGTTAACACTGCTGGCTTCAACTTGCTGCCTATCTAATAGAGGCAGACAATAAGGAGTGCTGATATACTGTACTGGACGGACACAGAAAAAAAATAAAATGAGTTGGTGTGCACTGATGGATCTCAGTATTGAGCACCCATACAGACTGTTACAAATTCAGCGGATTCAGCTGAGGACACAGAGCTTTGTGCAGCATACAAAGAAGCAGAAAATACCTTTCCAATATGCGTTGAATTCCTTCTGGTTGTCCATTGTATATCTAAAGATGGTCGATACTTGTTTAAAAATCTAATATTCCAATGACTATTTCTCGCACTTACATGAGTCACAATACATATATTTTGCAAAATGTCAATGTTTATTGAGTTTTATTCTTCATGGTTATCAGGTATCTCTCACATCAAATGGCCGCCCTCCAAGGGTTAGGTTCTGTCCGAGGTTTTTGCCTGTTAAAAAAGGAAGTTTTTCCTCGCCAAAGTCGTACCAAATGGTTGCTCTCGGGGGGAATTGTTGGGTCTCTGTAAATTATAATAGAGTGTGTTCTAGACATACTCCATATGTAAAGTGTCCTGAGATAATGTCTGATTTCTAAAATAGAATTGAAACTGACTTTTTTTGTAAACACAGCAAAACAATATTTGGGCTACACTATCAGCATGAATATAGTAATAAAAGCTCAGATGAAAAACGGGCATTACAATTAGGGTTATAAGCAAGGTACAGGGGGGCAAAATTAATCAATGAGAAGTGTTAGAATTGGAAAATTGGAGCTATGGAGACACTAGAGGGGGCAGGAAGACCTGTGGCATGATGGCCCATTAGTGCGAACACAAAGGTACACTGTAATGTAGCTCAGCGTAAATTCTTCCAGGAAGACCTAAATATGAATCGATGCACTGCTAATATAATTCAGCTGTTATCCTAATAAGTGTACATTATATCATGCTGTGTATAACTGTCGCATATTTGCAACTAGTCTCTTCTGATTGAAATGTAGCTCAGCGTAAATCCTTTAAAGAAGACCTCAACTTAATCAATGCTCTACTTAACTCGAATCAACTGTTGGAGGCTTTCACATTCCTGCTAAACCAATCAGAATTGTACACAAATCACAAGGACCAATCACAGAGTCGCAACCCTGGTTTAAATAATAGTTTCTCCCCTTACCATTCAGTTGTTGTTGCAGGCAAAGAGTGCAACCCTCCACCCCCCCTTCCACCTCCAGTCCTCTACTCCAGCTGACCGATCCGGAGCCTCCTTTGGTCTGGTCCGTGGGCTCCTTCATCACTACCACCAGTGTCTAGATCCATCGGGGGGTCAGATGGTTCCCTACCCCTATATATTGTATATCCACAAAAGATTTGCGATGTAGTATAATCGCCAACGACTTTGTACATTTTATTTGAGCTGGACAATAAATCTTATTTGCATATCTCTCTTGCATATCTCCTGATTGAAATGAGCAGAACAGAGTCACACTTCCGGGATTGCTTTCGTCCTGCTGGAAATTCTGCCGGATGTTGCTCTTTTCGGATGTCCGTTACCTTCCGCTTTCTTTGTGTTGTAATTTTAAACTCCGGTGGATTTCTGAGGACTATGGTTACCTGCTCCTCAGATCTCTGCAGGGTAAATCCAGACAGATAGCTGGACTATTTCTCCAATCTGAGTTTTCTGTTGCACGACTAAAACAACTTTTGAAAATACACATGTTCCACCAAAACAAGTTCCTACCTGAGGCTATTTTTCAGCAGCAACGTGGCACCACTTAGCAGTTTGCACCGCCCAAGATTGGTTTAATGAAATGCCATTAAACGAGAGTACATTTTTCTCCCATGCAGGATTTCTGTGTGAACTCCAGTGCTGTGAAAGAAGGTCTGGCAATCCAAGACTAGGGGAACGCTAATGGCTCAGGCTCTGGCTGTGGTTTAGTGGTAGAGCAGTCGCCTGCCAATCGGAAGGTTGGTGGCTTGATCGCTGGCCCTGCAGTCCCATGTCAAAGTGTCCTTGGGCAAGATACTGAACCCCGAGTTGCCCCTGATGCTGCGCCATCGGCGTGTAAATGTGTGTCAGTGTTTATCTGCTGATCACCTTGTACGGCAGCCTCAGCCCCAGTGTGAATGGTTCCTGTAATATTATGTAAAAGCGCTTTGAGTAATCGTTAAGACTAGAAAAGTGCTATATAATAAAGGTCAATTTACATTTAATAAACATTTCATCCAGCAATCAAAACTGAATATTGAAATTGAATGTGGCGTCAATGGAGATGATAATTTATTTTATTTGTTAGGCTTTAGGCTTTTAATTTACCACAATTCAGAGTTCACTCTGCCTTAGTCTGAAACAACGGAAGCACATTTCCAGGATAAAGCCATTCGTGAATCCCTTCAATACGGGAAAGAACAACAAACTTCTAGTTAGCAGACTACAAGCTGAAAATGGCAAGTTTAGAAGAAAATTGTAAAGATTTACAAATAATATGTTTACTGCATTTACTATCTAACTGGGACATTTTGTAACCGGTGGTGGGGATTTCTGTGGACAAAGTACAAGACATTTTGCCTTTATTTGGACAGTTGTTATGGTTTCGGTATTTTGTTGCTTTACTTTTTGTATTTTGTTCCGTGTCCTGTCTAGTTGTGGTAGTTCAGTCTTGTTTTGTATTTTGCTGTGTTTATTGTTTTATTTTGACGGTCTGGCTTTCTGTCTTGTGTGACTTCCTGTCTTTTGGTTTTCCCGCCCCTGTGATTGCCTGATGTTGTTCACCTGTTTCCTGGTTTTTGGACTACTTTGTTTTTTGGATTCCTTGTTCTTGTTTTCTGAACATTCTGAAATAAGTCTTTGTCCTCTACATTCGGGTCTGCTTTTGTTGGTGTGTACCTTTTTGTGAAATAAATCCTCAAACTTTCTCCTGCCTGCTCTCTGCTTTTTTGTCCTCAAATTCCCTCACCCACAACAGTTGGTATAGAGAGTGACAGGAAATGTTGGTACACATGCAACAGAGGTCCTTCAGGTAGAAGTTGAACCATGGACCTTAGTTTGTGGTAAACATGTATGCCCTAACCCTGGGGGATTTCCCTCACTACAGACAAACAAATTGTGATAATGGGCATATAGGAATATTTTCTATTCTTCCTTTGCACTGTACATAATGGCTGTGAAATCTACAGTTATTTACTTTGGATTTCACAGTAACACTACTGTATATGATTTTTACAGTATGCTGTAAAATTTACATTACAACCTTGTCGCCATGGCATTACTGTAAAAAAATACCAATATAGCCACTATAGTACTGTAAATAGTATAGTAAACTACTGTATGTTTACTTTATCTTATGTTGTGTTTAATTGTTTTTACAATGAATACATAAAATACTGAAAATGGAAGTACGGTACCTTTACTGTGAAAAGAATTCACAGTAACTTGCTGGACAATTGTTGCCAGTAAGTTACTGTAGAGTGCTGGAGACATTTTCAAAACAAGACAAGTCTTGAATGAGTCTGCAGCATCACCAACAGAAATGAACTTAAAACCTTTTAAATCTCCCTAAATCTTTTCTAAGAAATTCTAGGTCTATACCTCCATGATGTTTTTCAGGAACAGTAGAACAACAGCTGATGGAGTGGACATTAAATGCTTACTAGCCACTTGAGGTAAAATAAATTCAACTGAGGGTCGTAAAAACTTCTGAACTTGGCTGTTAGAGAAATAAAACAGCTTCTTTCTGGCAGCATGTTTTGTTGTTATGGTGAGAGAAGGAAGCATTCCACTGAGGTTTTATTAATGTAAAAAAGGCCATCTCTGCATCTTAAACCATAAAGAAAGATAGAATATCGGCGTCTGCAGATTCTGAGTCTCCAGTCTGTCTCTTTTTCTTTCGTCTCGAGGGACATATGGGATCTAGCATTACACCTGCTGCTGTCACTGTTACTGTAGCAACCTTTTGATAGGCCTACATTGGCCAAATTCTCACATAAAGATGAAAGTTCAAAGAGAACCAAAGCTCTAGAAAATACTTTCTGGATCAGCTGGATACTTCACACAGTTGAAAACAACTTGCGCACTTTGCTTTAGCCGTACGGCATCGCTGCAAGACAGAGCTACTGTAGCTCAGCATAAATTCTTTCAGGAAGACCTAACTTTTAATCAGTGCACTCCTAAATCAATTCAGCTGGCATCCTAATAAATGTACTTTTTTGCTGCGTATAACTGTTGCATATCTGTAACTAGTGTCTCATTACTAAATTCCTTCAGGAAGACCTAAAAAGACCTAAACCAATCAGAATCGTACACGAATTTCAAGGACCAATCGCAGAGTCACAACCCTGTTTTTAAAAACGGTTTCTCCCTTTGCTATCAGCTGTCATTGCAGGCAAAGAGTGCAACCCTCCACCCCCCCTTCCACCTCCAGTCCTCTACTCCAGCTGACCGGTCCGGAGCCTCCTTCGGTCTGGTCTTCGGGCTCCTTCGTTGCCACCACCGTTGTCTAGATTCCATCGGGGGGGTCTGATGGTTCTCTACCCATATGTAGATATACAAAGTATTTGTATAGCGATGGAGTCTAATCGCCAAAGAGTTTGTACTTTTTATTGAGCTGTACAATAAATCTTGTTTGTAGTCCCTTGCCTACTACAAGGGACTACTAACAACTACTATTTTATTGGGACTGTTATTGCCACTTTTAACCCCAACCGGCCCGTCAGACACCGCCTACCAAGAGCCTGGGTCTGTCCGAGGTTTCTGCCTAAAAGGAAGTTTTTCCTCGCCACTGTTGCACTGTTGCTTGCTCTGGAGGAAACTGTTGGGTCCTTGTAAATTCTGGAGTGTGGTCTAGACCTACTCTATCTGTAAAGTGTCTTGAGATACCTCTTATTGTGAATTGATACTATAAATAAATTGAAATTGAAATTGAAATTGTTTGCATTTCTGCAAACATGTCTCTCCTGGTTGAAATATCCTTAGGTTGCATTCAAACCTGAGCAGTTTGATCCGTTTTAACCAAACCCTGGGGCGGTTAGTGGAATAGCCTGGTTCGTTTGGAGTGGCGTGAAAGCTCATTCCAACTTTGGTGCGGACCAAACAACCAAATTCTGGTCTGACCCAAATACAAGAAGTGAACCGAAAAAACCCTACTGTATTTACAACCCTGCAATTTTAATCTTGCACACAATTTACGGACGTGTGATTTCAGGGATGATAGCCTTCAAATCCATAACCTATTATGTGCATGCCTCGCTCCTCTTCTGTGTGACAACATAATCTCTCTCTCCCTCTCATCTGGGCTGCCCTCTCCTTCACTCGCTGTCTGTCAGCTGCTCTCATTGTTTGCATTCTTCTAAAATACTAGAAACGCTAAAGCAAATCCAGAAAACCCAAGATTTATACAGCTTTGTAAGTGTCAGGTAGTTTCACTCAGATATTCTGTCCAATAACCGAGCTACCGTTTCACCGTGTTATTTGTTTACAATGTGGAAAATGGACCCACAGATACACAACTCAGGTACGTAAAATGCAGTGGTTTTATTAGCAAGCTAATAAACTCACAGGCAATAGTGTCCAAAAATGGCAGGCAAAGGGAAATCCAGAAAACAAGCAATGGTCAAAATTCAGGGAAAACAACAGGAATGCAGACTACAGGACACATAAAACCGCTCGAAGGTTGAACGCAAGGAAGCAGACAATATCACACTGGGGTAAGGAGAATACTGAACTTAAATACACAAGACAGGGGAGCCAATGAGACATAGGTGCAACATATTAAGGCGGAGTCAGGTAATCGCACAGGCGGGAAAATCTACAACAGGAAGTAAAACAAGACAACAGAAGGAAGAACAGATAACTTTCAAAATAAAACAGGAAAAAGAAAACATCAGAATCAGCTTTATTTGCCAGGTATGAGGAATTTTGCTGACAAAGGTCAGTGTGAAGGCAAAACGGGCCAAATGAAAAATGGGACAATGTTGCAACTTCACCCCGAATCGCACCCCGGGTCTAACAAACTATAGGTGTGAAAGCACCCTCAGAGGCTAAATATATCTCCCGAAAAGCAGGTGAAAATTTTTCTACAATTCGCTATCCCTCTACTCTCTTCCATGCTTGGAAGATTTCTACAAGCGAAAATCATATCATCTTTTCGGTGAATTATGCACATTACCTTTCCACATTTTCTCCTTGGAGATGTGGTGCAGTGCAGCTAAGTTGTTGACAGATGATGGCAGTGAGGATTTAGTCTGCTGTATTGTGTCTGTCACTGGGTTTGGGCTAGAAGGGATACAGCTATGGGGTTTAGCCGAGAAAATGTGGCAACAACAGTTAAGTTAAGACACCAAACAGACAAGGTAGGAAAAAGATTGTGGTTTGGATTAAAATACTCCCTGGGAAACAAACACACATTTCCTGGGTGAAAGTAATACAATTATATTATTGTACTAGACATTTACTCAAGTACATATTTGAGGTTGACTTGAGTCTTTTCTTTTCATGCCACTTTCTACTTCCACTCATTTCAGAGAGAAATATTGTACTTTTTACTCCACTACAATAATCTGACAGCTTTTGTTACTTTACAAATGAAATGTTTTGCGCACCAAACACATGTAGATTATAAAATGCGATGTTTTATTATAAATTGAACTACCCAACAATATAACGGCCTCCAAATCCAGCTGAAATGATTAAACGATTAAACACATGATTGACAGAACTGTTGTGATTGTTTCCAGTTTCTAAAATGTGAGGATTTCTCTGCATCAAGTACTTTTACTTTTAATACTTTTAGTATTAATAATACTTACATACTTTGACTTAAGTAACGTTTTCAAAGCAGGACTTGTACTTGTAACAGAGTATTTTTTACAGTGTGGTATTAATCTAAGTTGATGCATGATTAGATTTAGTTCATCGAGACAATAAATAGTTAATAAATTACAAACTAAAAGTTAAAAGGTTAAACTGTTGGTTCATTCTACAGTAATACACTTAAAATCGATAGTTACGTAGGTAACTCCAGATTCTATGAGTATAGGCTTCGCCCTCTAAGGGCTACGCTATTGGGTTTATCCCTTCGCGCATGCGCAGTCGTGAAGATTTTCTTTCCCGCCCTTGCGTCCAGCACGGGCCTCAACTACGTCCGCATTTACTGTATATGTACACAGCGGACCCGTTGTTCGTCTCCCAAAAACATCAGCTTTTTCTTCAACCAATGTTCTAGGAGCAGGTGGCCCGGACCTTAGAGGGCTACGCCTATACTCATAGAATCTGGAGTTACCTACGTAACTATCGTTCTATTTCGTATAGGCTTCGCCCTCTAAGGGCTACGCTATTGGGTTAGGGCGAAGCTGATGTAGTCAATGCCACCTGCGACACCGGTATCGGTCCACAAGCCGAACATAGACCACATTTTCCCAACAACAATGTACAGAGGCTCAATCAGAGTCATTCTTCTGATAAAGCCTGCCATGCTAACGTCGTGGCCTGAAAAGTTCATAAGGCCCACAATGTGATGGCAGTAGTTCAATGAGTAATGGGAATTGTGCGTGATTGGCCCTGCAAGGGACGCCCGAGGGAGGACCGTATGCGGGCGAAAAAATCACGCATGAAAACGGAGTGACATCATCATATCCGTGCATGTAACATGATATGACAATGTATGACATTAAGGACTGCGTCTCACAACCATACTCCAAAACAGGAGAGGTAAGACAGCAGAGCAAGGTTGCTGCGGCACCACTTAGTGGCATAGGGGTGCCTGGAAGTAACATGGTTATGAAACTACAAGAAACTGCGTCTCACAATGCGCCTAAAACAGGCGAGGTGAAGACAGCAGGGTGAGACTGCAGCGGCATGCACTAGGTGCCTTAGATTGGTAACAATCGGGCATCCGCTTCTTGTCCTCTTAACGCACATCCAACGCAGCATTACACGTTGATTGTGGACAGAACATATACACATGTTCAGACACATCTCGCACATAGAAGCGGATGAAAGGGCACGGGGAAGCCCAGGAGGCTGCCATGCCTTTAAATAGAGCCGCAGGCGCCGACCGAGCCTTCGTAGCATGCCTTCGGATGTCGCGTAATAGCCTCGCACAGCCAGTGAGACAGACGCTGTTTTGAGAGGGCTGACCCTCGGGAGTGCTCTCTATAATGCACAACCAGCTGTTGTGTTTTCCTGATATTTGTCGTGCGTAAAATGTATTGAGACAGGGCACACACCGGACACAACCGGTGGGAAGCCACCTCTGCCTCGTTGACGAGGCGGGGGGAAAAAAAAACCCTCGAGGGAAAAAACACTCGACCGAAAATAACTAGTTAGAATCTTCGGTGTGAAGGAGGGGTTTGGCTGTAATGCGGTTGCTCTCCCGTCCCCTCTAATGGAGAGGCAGGACGGAGAAACCGACAGTGCACATAAATCACTCACTCTTTTGGCCGACGTTAGGGCAAAGAGAGGCGCCGTTTTAGCGACAGCATTCTGAGAGTTGGCCTGTGCCAGAGGCTCAAACGGGGGCTTCCCCAGAGCCCGGAGCACCAGGGCTAGGCCCCTTTGGGGGTGAGGGGGCGAACAGGCGGTTTTTGACGCGTACCCCCCTTCAGAAAACGCCGCCGGGGGGATAGGCAAAAACTTCCCTCTCACTCTAGCCTTCCTGGCAGGAGAGGGCTGCTGCGTATGTTTTGACTGTAGATGGAGTCAAATCGCTATCCACCAGAGTTTGGCGATACGTCAGCACGAGAGGCAGGGGACACCTATGGGATCCGCGTCCCCCCCCTGTGCGCCAGCGCTGGGAGACAGACCAGCGCCCTGCGTAACATGCTGTGTTAGAAGGGGCTCTGGAGCCCTGGATGGTGCGCACCACAATCTCTGTAAGCGTTACCGCTCAGCAACCAGCCCCAAAGTCTCTGGGTTATAACTGGGTGATGACAGATCGAGCTGTTCAGCTGCGACAGTGCGTCTCCTGCCACGGAATTTGCTAGGGGGAGGATCCACCAGCAGCTGAACAGGGTCGGGAACCAGGACGCGCTCGTGCGCCTCCGGTGCCACCAGAGCCATTGACAGATTCTTCTCTGACAGATTCTTCTCCTGATGCGCTCCAGGAATCGAGGGAAAAAGAAAGCATATAGGGAGAAGGCGTCTACGCCAAGAGGAGAATTGTCCCGCATGCTCAAGGAAAAACACCGAGTGCACTGTGTGTTTTTCTCGTGGAGCGAGCAGATCCACCTCCGCTTCCCTGAACCTGCTCCATAACATTTGAACAATAGTGTGATTCAATCTCCACTCGTTGTGCCCCCCCTCGACGTCAGGTCGGCCGCCCGTTCGAAAGACATCGGGTTATAGGCCTACACTGCTTCGAGAGACAGCAGGTGACTGTGCGTCCACAGCGGGAGGCGTCAGGCTATTTCCACTAGCTGGGCTGAGCGTATACATGTCGCTCTGGCGGATTATGAACGCTGCCGCCGTGATGTTGCCTGTCCGCACGACGACATGTCTCCCGACACCACTGGGGTGAAGTGTTTCACACTTTCACTACCGTGGACAGCTCCAGGCAGTTTATGTGAGAGGGGAAGGAGGCCAGTCCCCTCCCACCACCTGTGACTCACACATCCCTCCCCAGCCAGTGAGGGACACGTCTGTGTACACCGTCACATATGACGTCACTCTGCCCTGGGGAACCCCGAAGACAGGATCCGGAGGTTCCCTCAGTATGCCAGGTCTGACAGGAGTGAATAAGGGATGGACAGCATACGCCATTTGTGGCGAATGTGATCGAGCTGTCCGCGAAGAAACTACCATTGGACTTTCCTTATGTAGAAAAGACCCAGGGGAACCACCGTTTGTCCATGACATTATGCTCGGGAGCCGCATCACTGACAGCGATGACACTGTCGTGTGTGGCCTGAAGCGGGGACAACAGAGAGGTCAGGGGCGTCCTGTCTTGGTGCTGACAACCTGGCCCTCATGGTGATCGACTTTATGTCCACGCCCGGATAACCTATCGATTATGGGGGACCAGAGCGGTCTTTCGCCAAATTATGGCAAAACCCAGCGTTTGCAGCCGCAGGGACCTCTATTGTCTGCAGCGCCGCTTGCTCCCGAGAGGAGGCTACAATGAGCGGATCGTCCAAATAAAAAGGACTCTGATGCCCCTCTTCTGTAGCGGCTGGAGCACCGTTTCCATGCACTTGGAAAATGTGCGAGGGGGTAGTGAGTACCGAACTGCAGCCGGTTGAGCCGGGCCCATTGGAAGGAGAACCGCAGGGGTTTCCTGTGCCCAGGAATGATTTAGACGCGTGAAAGTAAGCTTCTTTCAGATCCACTGACGTAAACCATTCGTGGTGGCGCACACATTCCAACACGTGCCTGATGGGCATTTGGAAAAAGTGCGCTCCATAATGTATCATTTGAACTGTGACAGGTCAAGGATGGGGACGCAGTCCTCCTGACCCCTTCGGGGTGAGAAAGTAGCGAGAGTAAAAGACCCTCGTTCTCCTCCCCTTGAAGGACGCGGGAAAAGGCTCCGCTTGTCAGCAGCCCTTCTAGCTCTGACGTCATCACGTCTGACTGTGCTAGAGATGATACCGTCGCCTCCAACACACCCGCGAAAATGAGGCGGGGGGAGGCGAACTGGAGTGTGTAACCCGTGTTATCGGCTTTGACATCCAAGAGTCGATGTTTGTCAAGCCAATCGATGCTGCGCTGCACCCTGATAGCACATGTCTGAGTGTTGTTCACCGGCATGGCTAGCGGGGGGCGCAGAGCCCACCCTCGTCGCTGGGCGACACGATCACTGCCTCTCGGCCAGCCCGTGGTAGGGCTTTTAGAAAGGGCAGTGGCCGGTCACCGCCGTGTGGGGCGGGAGCGACCACTGGGTTAATGTGCCCCACGTCCCGCCCGCATCGCCGTGGGGAGGTGGTTCATTGAGCGGCGTCATCCACAATGGGTGGGCGCATTCCCCGCTGCCGGCATTACGAGGAGGCCGTGGCGCCCGCGTGTGGCAGCCTGTGCTTGTGTGGGGAACGACTGTCATATCAGCGCGTTGTTCAGAACAAATAAGGGCTGTATGAATGAGGGGAAAAAACGGCTGTTAAGATGGGAGGGAGTGGCCCTCAACATGCCGTTGTGTTTCCGACTCTCAGCCGAAGGAGGACAGACGATCCCCGCGTCCCGTCATTGCCACCGTCCGTGCCGCTTGCTGGGTGGCTCGCGAGACGGATTGGACCCGGTGGGGGCCGCCGCATGGTTCTCCGACCTCGTGCAGCCTGCCGGCGAGTTTATGCCGGCTGTCGCTGCGGAGGGGGACCGGGCCCAAAAAGGCCCGTCTGGGGCTATAGGGGCCGTACAGACGCATAACCAGCGCCTAACTGTCGCGGGCAGCTGAGACATGTGGATCCAGGTGTTTCGCTGGGCCACAGTCTGCCAAGCCATGACCCTGGACATCGCCACCGTGATCAGGGTGAGGATGGCGGTGGGCTATGTTGTTAGTGCCGCCAGCCCCTGGGAAAAACCCGCATCCGTGTCGCCTTGAGCCCGGTTAAACGGGGCGTAGCGAGAGAGAGGGAAGCCTTCAGATTCCCAGGCTGGGAGAAAGCCTCCTCCACAAAAATGTCCGAAGCTCTGTGAAGCGCAGCCAGAGTGATGCCCGTGAAGAGGGCGGCTCCGGGCGTAATGTCCCCGCTCAAAGGCCGCGAGGCGGGGCTGGCAGCTCCGCCGGGAGTGCTATGCCTCTCCGCTCTGCCGCCTTCCTGATGACCTCTGGCAGATCAACGAAGAGAGCTTTGGCGGTGGAGGCTGGGGCCGTTTGAGGCAAGGGGGAAGGCCGCTCGGCGGTGCCCCTGGCCGTTCGGGAGACGGAGAGAGCTCCAGTGGGAGGCGTCGATCGCCGTCTCAGGCCCAATCCCCCCAGGAGAGGGGGGGGATTCCTCCCAAGGGGGGAGGAGGGAAAACCGTAACGGCGGCGCTGTCCGAGAGAACCGAGCCAGCGGACTCATGCTCGCCGAAAGACGCCGTCCGCCAGCGGCTCCAGGGTGTCGCCGGGTTTCCCGTCCTGTCTGCCCCACTGCCGTTCCGTCCCCGCTAGCCTGGCAAGACCAGAAAAGCCTCCGCCTGTCAGTTTAGCTCTTTTTAGATGACAGGCGGGGGCAAAGCTGGCAGGAGGCGTGGCGGGTAAGGGCCTGGCCGGGCGAAACGGCGCCGAGGCAGGTCCCGCAGCGGGGGTGAAGGTCCGGCGGCAGGATGTAGCCGGTCCGGCAGGAGGGGCAGACGCGAGCACCGCTGGAATTCTTAAGCTTGTCTTCATACTGCGTAATTGAAGAAAAAGTGGGAGACGAACAACGGGTCCGCTGTGTACATATACAGTAAATGCGGACGTAGTTGAGGCCCGTGCTGGACGCAAGGGCGGGAAAGAAAATCTTCACGACTGCGCATGCGCGAAGGGATAAACCCAATAGCGTAGCCCTTAGAGGGCGAAGCCTATACGAAATAGAACCCTGTATTCATGATGTAAGGGTTAAGTGGATAAAGAGAATGTCCGTGTATTTATTTACTTATACATACTGTTTAAGTTTTATGTATTTCGATATATGGAATGTTGTTTTATACTTAAGTTAAAGATCTGAATACTTCTTGCAGCACTGATATTAGATTAGATTTTGTGATATTTCGCATAACTTCGGGCCGTAGTGGTATCCCTTCTAGCCACAGAGCAAACCCCCTCCTCAGTCCTGCATTCACCAGATGGGACTACAATAATTCTGTGCCTTAATGCAGTGCACATCACCTCATATCTTCGTGTTAAAAGTCAGATATTCAGCTTGAAAAATTGCATCAAAGCTGTGAAACACCACCAGCCCCCATCATTGTTGACTGATGTTCTGAACACAGCAATCCACTAGAGGGCAATCACTGTGTGAAAGAACCATCCAGCAACCATACAGGGTGTGAGTGTGAGGGATAATGGCAGGCTTCATACGTGGTCTGCTTCTCTGCTTGTTTTCTTTATATGTGAATACATCCCAGTGTGCAAAATGAGTGCACGAAAACCTGGTTTTATCTCAAACACAGTAAAAAGGACCACATTTCTCCATCTCTGGAAAACTAAAGTACCTACATGTACCTACATGAACATGAGCAAATGTTGTTAATTGTACAGTCAATTCAGCCTACTCTTATTAATATTAAGACAAAGTGTTCTGATGTCTAAATAATGCCCAGTGATGCTAGATTGTTATATTGGCAGTGGGCTTATTCCTCTAGTCCAAGGATTCAAAGGCTAATTCTGCTGGATTGATGCATATTTATACATATACTGTATACATACTTATATATATATATATATATATATATATATATATATTATCTGACAGAGTGCGCTGCAGATAGCTTGTGATGCACCATGATTTAAGGAACACTTTATCTAAAAGATATGTAGATCACAGTGCGAGCCACATGTCAGAATATCCCTGGATGGAAATGCACATTTAAAAACAGACAGAAGATGATGCTAAATTACAGCAATGATGGAATGTATGGAGTACATTATAAACATGTAGGTTTGGGGCATACTGGAGGGGTATAGGGGTTTAAGATGCTGACCATGTAGTAGCAATGTTCCCCAGTCCTGACTTTTGTAGCATGCAATTCCATCGCTGTCTCCACACATTTCAGCTTTCTCTACTATTCTCACACTGCCCAGCCCCTTTCTGTTCAATGCTGTATTCTGCACCACATTTGTACTCTTATTACCTCAAAGCTGATCTTGCATTACCACACATGTCTCCACAGAGCTGTGGAGTTCAGTCTGGCTACAACTTAAATGCATTCAAGGATAGGATAAAAAAAAAACGTCCCGTGGGTCGTTTGCATTTCTTTAAACCAATCACAATCTTCTTAGGGGGCGCTAAACTCTAGACGCAACGGTGGCTCGGCAAAATAGTCCCCGGAAGGAACTTGTTTTTGGCGGAACATTTACACCCCGAAAAAGAAAACGCCACATACTAAGACGTTAATTGTTCCAACAATACAGTAACATGAGCTATTTAAAGCTATAAGGCGTAGTTTCTGTTGCCCCCATGAGCCATGCAAGTGCTAGTATGCAAGGAGGACACGGAGGATTTAAAAAAACACGATGGACTCTTCAGAAGAGGTCATTATTTTCACTCGAGTTTCTACAAGTTTTGTGGAGCCGATAGTCTTAATTAGCTCACCTCATTTGGCAATGGCTTGAATATACCGGACATTCATTAATATCAAAAAATTACGCACTAAAGCTTTAAATTAACTGGACACATGGTTAAAATGTAATTTGCTCTTACCAGTGTATCGCCGTGTGTACTTTGTCCACAGCAATCCGGGTCTGGTACTTAAGTACAACTTTGAGATACTTTCCATATCACTTTATACTTCTTACTCCTTTACATCCCAGAGGGAAATAGTGTACTTTTACTCCAGTACATTTATTGAACCGCTTTAGTTACTTTGCCGATTCAGATTAATAATACAAAATATAATCAACAATAAATAGTATTAAATATAGATTACATGGAGCTCAACTCTGACTGAGGCTGGTGTACCACTGCCCACTGGTTTCCTCTCAGTTTGTGTTAAAATGACAAGGACTGTTTTTATTTCAACGGGTGTGACTTATTTTTTTGGACTTACAGAATGTACCATTATATGTGCTTTCAATTAAGACAAGGCTTTTCAGGGGACTAAAGGCCAAAATGTCTTTTGTAAAGAAAAATGTCCCTCATTTCCGGACGGATTTCCATCACCTACAGCTTTCTTTGTCATGTAATTTTAAATTTCTGTGACTTTCTGAGGACTATGGTTAACTGCTCCTCAGATCTCTGCAGGGTAAATCCAGACAGCTAGCTAGACTATCTGTCCAATCTGAGTTTTCTGTTGCACTACTAAAACTACCTTTGAACGTACACATGTTCCACCAAAACAAGTTCCTTCCCAAAGCTATTTTGCAGTGGCACCGTGGCTCTGTCTGGCGTTTAGCGCCGCCCTAAGATGATTTTGATTGGTTTAAAGAAATGGCAATAAACTAGAGCACGTTTTTCTCCCATCCCTGAATGCTGTATGGACTGGCCAGACCCTCCTCCGCAGCCCTGTGGAGGAAAGTACTGTGACTTTAACTACGAGGGTTTTTCATTTGAGTTTTCACCTATAGTAAAATTAATGAATTGCTGCCGTCAAGTTGCTAAAAAACAACAACCAAGATACATGTACAGTATATGGTGCATATTCCTAAATTATTGGGGTTTAATTTATTTGGGGTTAATTAGGGCCCAGCAGCTAATTTTCACCTCATCCTGCGAGTTAAGCGGTTAAATCCAGCCATGCTTAAAGGGCTCTTGACAGCACCATCAAACAGAAGCCTACAGAGTCATGTTAACAAGGTTTTCAAAATGAGTTCTCCTAAAAATTTAAAGAATTACGTTTTAAACATGGATCATTTAGAACTCTTGTTTTGTATAATCAGTAAACTATCAACCCAGGCTTAATTTACCCCCCCAGTAAATCAGTTGCTGTTGCACGCTGGCTGGTGTACTGGTGGAGGGAGGGGACTGGTACTACTTCATGCATGAGCAAACACACAGCTGACACTATGGTGCGAGGTGAGCGCGCGTGCGTATTTTGGCGCCACAGAAACTCGACGTAGCCTACCTGTTGAGTATGCACATGCGTTCAACAAACTCGGCGTCTCTCTCTCTCTCTCTCTCTCTCTCTCTCTTTCTCTCCCTCCAGTCCTGCAAGAGTTAAACGGTTTTCCTTTTCCCCCAATGTACGGAGCGGCTACTGGAGGTTGCGGCAGCAGCGGTAGCGGCAGCAGCGGTAGCGGCACAGCGTACGGCAGCGCGTCCAAACCCCGGCCAACTTCACAGCAAAGCTGCCACTAGGCTACTACACCACAAACAGCCATGTCGGAGCGAAGGAGGATCTCCGGATATGGATTTGACAGCGCGCGGTCTTACTCCTACTGAGCGCGAGTGTGTGCGTGTGTAGACTATGTGTGTGTGTGTGTGAGGGAGAGAGCTGTTTTTTTTTGTTTTTGTTTGGTTGTGTGGATATATCGCCTCCATGGACGGGCAACGGGGCTTTTACGAGATGGAGAACCCGACAGAGAACCCCAGCAAGGCGGCGGAATATCTAAAGGAGCTGAATAAAATCATCAAGACCCAGCAGGGGCTCCTGGAGAAGCAGAGGGTCCGGATCGAAGAGCTGGAGCTCCAGGTGACGGAGCTGTGCAAGGAAAACGTCTGCCTGAAAGACCAGCACCACCGGCACCTGGCCACCTGCAGACTCCAGCAGGGCAACCACTCCGCCCTGCTAGGAGCCATCAAGGAGAATGTCACGCAGGAAAAGTAAGTTCTAGTTGTTAATCTGTGCCACATGGTCTTTTGTGTGTGTGGTGGTTTAAGCAGGGCGCTGTCAGTGCTATAGCTAGATCTCTCCTTTGTGACCAGCAGATTGTTTGAGAGATCCGTGTGTAGCCTACAGTATGTGTGTCATTCATCCCCGTCAGGTGGAAACCACACGTGCAAATCAAATGTATACTTATCCGACACTCCGTTATGGATCTGTTTTTTTGTTTTGTTTATTTTTTATTTATTTTTTTTGTTATCCGTGTAATTTCTACATCGTCAGGGATTATTTTCAGTCTCAAACACGGACTACGCACGCTTCACACGACTATCGCGTAAAATAGATCCCGTCAGGAGCACTCTGAAGGAGTATAGCCTATGTCAAAGCAAGATTAAAAAAAAAAAAAAATTCTATCAGGTCATCGTCATGGTAAAAGTCCGGACCAGTGGTTGTGACTTTGGTTGTGTTGTGACAGGAAAGATAACCGCGCCTGCTGTGGCATTGTAAGAAAACAGTGTTGCGCATCGTTTGGTCAGGCTGACTTCTTGGGGCGACACATACTATGGGTGGGTTGCTGAACGCGCCCAAAGGGCAGAGTTATAGGTCAGGGGCCCTGTCTCAAAAAATGTTGCTAAAAAACCCCGAAAACGATTCCAAAAAAATGAATTGAAAATATACACAACACGAGCAAACAAATCTACATTTAACATCTACAGATGACCCCAAAGACACACAAACCGAGTAAAAATAGATGCAAAACCACCACAAAAAGATGCAAAACGAGTAAAATGTTGATTCAAAGCAAACACAAAGACACCAAATGACTAAACATAGACTTTTGGAGACTCTAAATGTGTCCATGCCCATTTGGTCAGTTTTCTTACTAAAAACAATTCCATTGATGCTAAATGACCACAAACCTAGGCTACACAGATCGATTCCAAAAGACCCAAAATGTCTACAGAGATGCTAAATTACTTAAAATATAAACAAGACACAAGCAAAAAATATACATATAATGTTTACAAATGACCCCAAAGAGAAACAAACCGAGTAAAAATAAATGCAAAACAAGTCAAAAATGTATTCAAAGAAAACAAATGACACACACAATGACATGGAGACTCTAAATTGGGTGTTTTTGTTCTTCTGTAAAGAGGGTGGGAGGCTTATAACATGTCTGTGTCCAGGGGCCCATTGGGTCAGGTGGGGGGGGTTAGTGCACAGAAGGGAGGGGGAGGGGACGGGATGAGGAGGAGGAGGGAGGGGCGAGCTAGTCTCGTTTTGTTTGAAAATACTTTGAACGTCAACAGGAAGTAATGTCACCCAACATCGCTTAGAGCACCTTTAATTTAAAACAAATATTACATGATACTAATTGCTTTTATGTACAAATATATCTACAATATCTACAATAACACCTACTATGAATACTATACATAATGCTATGATTACATTTTTCTCAATTGAAATGCGCACATATGGCGTGTGTGTGTGTGTGTGTGTGTGTGTGTGTGTGTGTTTACTTTGGTCACACTCATACACGTGCTCTCTCTGTCCAACACAGATAGTAAAACCAGATACACAATGGTGGAAGACTTAAACAACAGACGTGATACTCAATTTCTTTTAACACAGTAACACAAAGGTGAAAGTACTAACTTGGCAGAAAATGTGTACTTAGTGTAGTTACGTGAGGAAGGAAAATAGCTGACGTTAGCCATGTTATCTTTGTTTGTTATGTTTATGTTATATTTATTTTTTAAATATTCATTTATCAGAATGAATGAATATTTAAGCAGTGGTTTCCTTGGTGCTATTTGACCACAAAGGCCTGATTCGCGCAGTCTCCTCTTAACAGTTCTAGAGATGTCTGCTGCTAGAACTCTGTGTGGTATTCATCTGGTCTCTAATCTGAGCTGCTGTTAACTTGCAATTTCTGAGGCTGGTGACTCAGTTGAACTTATCCTCAGCAGCAGAGGTGACTCTTGGTCTTCCTTTCCTGGGGGGGGTCCTCATGTGAGCCAGTTTCGTTGTAGCTTAAAGTAATGAGGGCCACTCGTTTCTCTTTACTTAGCTGATTAGTTCTTGCCATAATATGGAATAAAATATGAAATAAGTTGTGTCCAAACTTTTGGCCTTTATTGTACGTGATAAGATTTGTTGTCAGTCTGTCTGTCTTTTTTTAATCCAGTTGGTCAGTTATAACAGAAAAAGAACATAAAATAAACTACTTTAACATAGAATTTACTAATTCTGATACTAGCGTTTTACGCAATATTGGAGGCAATACCGATACTCTACTCTAGTCTTAAGTGTATACCCATGCTGTGCCTGTGCCATAGCTCCCTTCACTCCCTCCATCCTCCTCCGGCCTGTCTGCCTTAGTGAGTATGAAATTGCCTCATCTCCGGCGGTGAGTGATTAGCTCTCCACTCTTAACGGATGGTTTTGATGATCCCAGCGCAAGTTGTGACGCCACCAGTTATGCTGCTGCTGAAATATACCGCCTTCACAAAATGTATTCTTGCTCAGCAAAGCTACATGTACAGCAATTGTCTGGTTCTGTTTATTTGTGCCAAGTGCACTACAGCAAGGCCTTTTTTAACCTATGACATCATTATCATATTTGCTCACTCATCGTTTGTACAGTGCTATAAATAATTTTCATTGCGGGGCAGAGGCTGGGAGCCTGTCTCTCTGGATTTTCCATCCTATTGTGACCCTGAGTGGCAAAGCACCTAGATTTGCGTTTGAATTTCTTGACAGTTTAAAATGAACCGTCTGGCTAACACAGGTGCATTTACAGAAATATTGATTAATGTGCATTGTCCTAATCAAACAAATGAATTAATGACATAAATAACATGTTTCGTTGCTGTGGTTAAAAATCAAGCAAATATTTTTTAGTTAAAAGCACTTCCTCTGCACGCACGCACGCACACACACACACACAGAGGAAGTCCTGTCCCTTGTGTTCTGTCAACAGTTGGGCCACGTCAGCTGTTCTTTTTGTGTTGACCGCAGTCAGCACACAGTCCTGGCCTTGAGTCAAGGGCCAATTGGAGAGCTTTGTTCCTCCCAGGCCCTCTGACACACACACATACACACACGTTATAATATTAGTCTATCACCACGGAGCAAGAAAGGTCACCCTGTTACACCAGGTAATCAGGTAAGTGAGTAAGAGAAAGCTGAGTAGATTTCCGAGTAGCGGTTCTGCTTTAAAGTGGGATGCTGTTCCCACCACAGTGTCCTTTATGAGCTAAGCCACTGTGGTAGGTAAGACTACTATTCTGTGTTTACTCTGTGCTTTATTTGGCTGTTAAAGTTCACAACTGACACACAACTCACACAGGTCTTATCAAGGTCAGACTGTATGTGTGTGTTGGTAGATACTGAGCCTGGAAGAGTGCAATGTAAAAGATTCCTTTGGGAGTTTGGTTTGAAAACATTTGCATCATTAGTGTTCAGGGTAAGGTGAGTTGCATGCTATAATGCTAAACATCCAACAGGATTTAGAAAAGACTGGGGTCTGTGAAATCAAATTGCACCATTTGTTGGCTTCTCTGGATTAACTGTTTTGGGGTCTCGGGACAAAGGTTTGGAGTTGGGCCCCTATTGACCCCCACCTCCCACCCTCTGTGCAAATGTATGCACCCTAATTTCCTCCACAATGTACACGGCAGACTATATATGTTGGCTTTATTATAAGCCCAGACATACAGACAGCAACTAGTACTCCTGTGCTGGAATAATTCTGACTTTAGCATTTCTGTCATTTAGGTTGTACTAATTTTATTAAACAATATCCAAAATACTGTTGTGCCCGAATCCCCTCACTTAAATCTCCCTATTCTAAATCATTGTACCCTGAAATAACTCACAAAAGGCCCCCAAAGCACTTAAAAAAATGCAACTCACTCAGGCCTAATATGTGGACAACAGGATAAAATACATACATAGTGGCATTTCTTTTTACTTTTTTGTCATCGTTAATTCATTCATGTGAGGTCTATCAGATCTCTATCAGAATCTAATCTATTTGGAAGGTTGGTGGTTTAATCCCTGGCCCTGCAGTCCCATGTTGAAGTGTCCTTGGGCAAGACACTGAACCCTGAGTTGCCCCCAATCTGTGAATGTGTGTGTGCATGTTTAAATACTTGTATGATGTAAAAGCGCTTTGAGTAGTTGTTAAGACTAGAAAAGCGCTATATAAATACAGCACATTTACATTTGCAGTGAGAAGCTTTAGCATATAGAGTAGCTGTTGTGGAGCATTTAAGTCATAATGAATAAACTGAACTGTGCACTTCTTGGTCAGGCAGCTCTTCATCACAGTGGACACAGTCTAGAATTGACAAAAGTTAAACAAACCGTACCAAGAGATATTGTTTTCAGACCAGGACTCAAGGCTTCATCCGTTTACGTCGTAGCTGATTGCCATCTTCACTTTTCCCTCTGTACTCTGATGTTGACATTTGAAAACTTGACCGACCAGGTTAGCAGAGTCAGCAGGAGAGTGGCAAGTTGATTTTTTCCTGATGAGGGACTAATAGCCACGTGCCATCACCGTCAAATGTCAACCACGTGAAGCACAACTAAAACTTCTAGGCAAGTCCTGCCCTATGAAGCAGCTGATTGGTTGGGGTTAGGCATTGACTTTGAATGGTTAAGGTTAGGGTAGCCGACTGGTCAGGGGTCACATGCCATCATCGTCAAATATCAACCACATAAAGCACAACTAATACTTTTAAAATGGACAATTCAGCATACATTTTGCGGAGCTGACGGAGAGGCGTTGGAGAAGTCTGTACTAGAGCCCGACCAATAAAAGGATTTTAACCCATGTATGGAATTTGGGTCAAATTTCAAATTTTTACAAGAAGAAAAATGGTACAAATATACATTTGTTATACCTGAAAATCAACGGCCTTACCTTATTTTCTGTGATAAACATGTATTCCTGACTCAATTAAGGAAATTATTCTTGAAATGACCACTTATGTTTTTTCCATAGTGGATTTTTAACATGAATTATGACAAAAAACGAATCCCACTTCCATTTTCAATTGTAATTTAGTAGAGACTGATTGCATTCCCTAAACATATGTTATCTCAACTGTTTGACATTGAGATAAAGACAATATTTGTTAATAGATTTTCAAGTAAAATTTTATTTCAGCATTGTTTTTAAAACCCCAAATAAGTCACGGGTCAGTTTGACCCGAGGGATACGAGAGGGTCCCGAAAGTGAAGACCATACAAGGGTTAAGGCCAATACAATACAAATATTTGGTTATTTAAAAATCCAATATTCCAATATATCGGGAAAAAATCCAGAAATGCTTAATAAAACAAACAGATTTCCCTAACATCAGTTATTTGTAGTTATTTATTTAGGAGTCCTCACTAAAATAATCTGATAATTTGTTTTATTGTCACAACAGAACAAAGGAATATCAAAATATATTAAAGTTCTGATAAATAAAATTTATAAAAAGACAAACTTAAAGTCCTTTTGAACAAAAACACAATGACTAAATGAATAAGTATTTAATTTTGTATTGGCCATTATTAATGGCAATACAGATATATCGGCCTGCCGATAATATTGGTCTGCCGATATATCGGTCAAGCTCTAGTCTGTACCTTCGAGACATGAAGTACAATGTTTTCAACATTTGGAAACATTGAAACTGCCCTGTCAGATTCTTTAAGAAAACATATTAAATAAGATATAGAGTTAACCCCCACACGGCTCTGAGACTGTCCTCAGTATGTAACATACCTACATTTTCTACATGCACTAGCCCAGCGAAGCTCCGATTACAACACACACAGACAGAGTGTGGGCCACTTGCTCTGTGCATATTGATAATCTTGTCACAGACTGGGAGCGTGGAATATTGTCTACTGCAGCAGAACGGTACAAATTAGAACTCATTTTCTTGGACTCGTGCCAAGAAGTTGTTGATCTATGAGACACGAGTTTAAAGCTTCACTGAGTTGTTGGGTATTATTTTTTATTGTGTGTAGGGTTGGGCAACAAATATACAGTATGTACCAGAATCAATAAGCTGGTACCAAATGTTGATATTTTAATTCATAAAATAAGCCGTTTCAAATAGATTTCTCTGCTCTCAGTGTTGCTACTTCATGGCTCCTCGAGGTGGTGCTCACACATGAACGAGGGAAACTTGAACAGAAGTTAATGAGCCGAAACATTGTATTGTGAGGGACCCTGTGATTTCCACTCTTTACTCTACAGTGGGTACGGAAAGTATTCAGACCCCTTTAAATTTTTCACTCTTTGTTTCATTGCAGCCTTTTTCCAAAAATCAAAAAAGTTCATTTTATTTCTCAGTAATGTACACTCAGCAACCCATCTTGACAGAAAAAAACAGAAATTTAGAAATTTTTGCATATTTATTAAAAAACAAAAACTGAAATATCACATGGTCATAAGTATTCAGACCCTTTGTTCAGTATTTAGTAGAAGCACCCTTTTGATCTAATACAGCCATGAGTCGTTTTGGGAAAGATGCAACAAGTTTCTCACATCTGGATTTGGGTATCCTCTGCCATTCCTCCTTGCAGATCCTCTCCAGTTCTGTCAGGTTGGATGGTAAACGTTGGTGGACAGTCATTTTCAGGTCTCTCCAGAGATGCTCAATTGGGTTTAAGTCAGGGCTCTGGCTGGGCCATTCAAGAACAGCCACAGAGTTGTTGTGAAGCCACTCCTTTGTTATTTTAGCGGTGTGCTTAGGGTCATTGTCTTGTTGGAAGGTAAACCTTCGGCCCAGTCTGAGGTCCAGAGCACTCTGGAAAAGGTTTTCGTCCAGGATATCCCTGTACTTGGCCGCATTCATCTTTCCCTCGATTGCAACCAGTCGTCCTGTCCCTGCAGCTGAAAAACACCCCCACAGCATGATGCTGCCACCACCATGCTTCACTGTTGAGACTGTATTGGACAGGTGATGAGCAGTGCCTGGTTTTCTCCACACATACCGCTTAGAATTAAGGCCAAAAAGTTCTATCTTGGTCTCATCAGACCAGAGGATTTTATTTATCACCATCTTGGAGTCCTTCAGGTGTTTTTTAGCAAACTCCATGCGGGCTTTCATGTGTCTTGCACTGAGGAGAGGCTTCCTTCGGGCCACTCTGCCATAAAGCCCCGACTGGTGGATTGCTGCAGTGATGGTTGACTTACTACAACTTTCTCCCATCTCCCGACTGCATCTCTGGAGCTTAGCCACAGTGACCATTGGGTTCTTCTTTGCCTCTCTCACCAAGGCTCTTCTCCCCCGATAGCTCAGTTTGGCCGGACGGCCAGCTCTAGGAAGGGTTCTGGTCGTCCCAAACGTCTTCCATTTGAGGATTATGGAGGCCACTGTGCTCTTAGGAACCTTAAGTGCAGCAGAAATTTTTTTGTAACCTTGACCAGATCTGTGCCTTGCCACAATTCTGTCTCTGAGCTCTTCAGGCAGTTCCTTTGACCTCATGATTGTCATTTGCTCTGACATGCACTGTGAGCTGTAAGGTCTTATATAGACAGGTGTGTGGCTTTCCTAATCAAGTCCAATCAGTATAATCAAACACAGCTGGACTCCAATGAAGGTGTAGAACCATCTCAAGGATGATCAGAAGAAATAGACAGCACCTGAGTTACATATGAGGGTCACGGCAAAGGGTCTGAATACATATGACCATGTGATATTTCAGTTTTTGTTTTTTAATAAATATGCAAAAATTTCTAAATTTCAGTTTTTTTCTGTCAAGATGGGTTGCTGAGTGTACATTACTGAGAAATAAAATGAACTTTTTTGATTTTTGGAAAAAGGCTGCAATGAAACAAAGAGTGAAAAATTTAAAGGGGTCTGAATACTTTCCGTACCCACTGTATATCTACAATTTATTAAGCATCTATAATTTGTTTGCCGTTAGCAAACATTGTGTAGAACAGTTTTGGTATTCACTGGGAGGGATGAGATCAAACTATTCTACCCCCCTGGCACCATCCATTTGAGAGCAGATGAAAACATTTTTTGCTCTAGGGTCTTACTAAATGTGTAAATAGAAGTCATCTATCATTGAGCTGGAGCCATTTCTCTGCCAGCTGCAAGACATTTCTTTTGGTGTGGCTTGACCAGTGCTCATCTATTACTGTATATTCTAATGGCTACCTAAAGACTCATTGTGGAACAACTTGGAACTGCAATTTCATCCTTGTCAGTTATGATTGACACAGGCGTGGAGTTACAGGTAATGTACATGTAGGTTATGGTAAGGTTCACAGTGGAACTGGGAAAAAATAATAAATTATCCAATTAAATCAATTTTTGTTTAAGTGATATATTGATTGATAAAATCCAGACATCGATCTTTTAATATGTGCCTTTTTACCATGGATGCATAAGTAAAAATTACTTTCAACAAACCTTTTGAGGGTCAATTCTTAATGTAAACATTAAGCTGGAGCATTATAATAATTATTTGAGGGTTGCTTCTTGCTTGTACAATTAACAGCAGACGTTCTATGAGAATCTCTTTTATATCCAAGTAAAATTGGTACTGTAACTTAACCTTCCCCATCCTAATTGATATTGAATCTAATAAGAAATGTAATCCAATCAGGTCCCTGTGAGTCATTTTGGGAAATCATTGGTGACACCTATCCCTATTTCACAGGCCATTGAGGAATGCAAGTCGTTTGTGCCGGCAGGGATTCCGTTTTCTCTTGATCATATGTTTTATTAACATGATAAAGCAGCTGTTTTGTTTTGTTTTGTGGAGGACATGTTGTATAACTCAACGATGTGGTTCCAGAAGTGAAAATCTCATTCATTTTCTCCATAAGTATTGTGGTTATTAGCCATAACGTCTTAACCATCCAAGGAAGACTAGCCAAAAGCTATGTGATGCTGAAACAACAGTGTCTGCTCCTGTAAAAGCCACTAGCCCATTTGAAATCAACTTTGATTTAAGGAAATAAGCAATCCCGTTGATTGTTGGAGCTCGCTTTTGCCATGGAAAAGTTTACCGCACCGGCAAACCCGCCCAAGAACGTTTTAGAACAAGCTGCTACCATCGGTCGTTACTGTACACAGTCTTGTACCTTTGCTTCAAAATGTTTTTTTGCGCTGAATTAAATGATTTATGGTCATGGTTCATCTCGTAGCTGGTTGGCTTAGTTATAAGTATTTTCTGAAACGTGAATGGAGATATTGAACAGGGAAAATCACTTACGGAACCAGTCACTGTTGAGCTCTGTACACAAAACCAAATGAGGCAATGCTTCTGTTCTGGAGGGTGATGACTGCATGTTGAGGCGGTAATACAGGCATACGCCAATGTATCCCTCCTCATCTTCCCCTTCCTCACTTCTCCCGTGAGAGAAATGAGCTCTTCTGTCTGCCAGTGTTTTGAACTTTGACTAAAGGGAGTCAGAGCAGCTGTCATCATTGAACAGAACCAGGTTTCCTCATGAACACACTGTTTTATTATCATCGCCATCATTATAATGTCACGTTGTCTCACAGCACCACCAGACCTTAGCTGTCACTCTGCCCGAGGCCTGCAATATTTGTAGGGCTTCAAGATTAATCCCATTACGCAGACACTTTGACAATAATTCTGACACTTTTGCATAGGCAAGGAGAGCTGCTGCATCAAATCAAGCGCTCCTAGTTTCACACCAAAGTTGCATCAAAAAATGATGAGCCTTCATTGTCTGTCTCTAATTACTTTCTGTCTGCCTAATTCTCTGCCTAATTACTTTAAATTATTGCCCTTTACATAACCTGCAGCACCAGTGTATATGATTCCCTCCTGCCCTGACTTAAATACCGGTTCTGCACATGCCCATGTTGTTATAATGGCCTAATAGGAAACCAAATGGATGGGTTTTGGGTGTTTTTTCCCCTTTAGATGGCAGGAGTAGCGCCACATAATGTTGGTACTCCACTCTGACTCCTCCAGACTGTTATAGACTAACGTGCATTTTTGAGTTTGTGATCAGATATGTGTTATCTATCTCATAGTTCAGAATATCTAAAGGTCAGTTACTTTGTTAAATCTGTCTCTGAGATCTCGTTAGTCTTCCATCTGAACATTTTCAATCAGTGTGTTATGGAAGCTTGGTCTTATGGCAGTTTGAAAATAATCTGTCTTTTGTCAAATACTGTCCTGATTTATAGAAAGTAACCATATATCAAGGTGTTTGAGTCCTACCAACGGCATATCTTTTATGTGATATTAAACATCGACCACAACACCTGCCAGTCTTTGTAGGGATGGGTAATGGCAAACAGAAAGCTGTCCGTTACTTACATTTGAAATGGATTTGTTTGTCTCATTATTTCCATTTCAGTTTATTCTGGTAACCACAAATTTGTATCGCAGCTGTACATAGCTGTACATGTTTTTTTTTTAAAGATTGTTGGTTTACTGTTGTGATCAAGCATAACTTCAGTAATCTTGGTGAAACCCAGCAACCCAGGAGAGCTGTTATCTTGTGAAGCCACATGGCCAAATTTGAAGAGGACTGAAAAAAATCTACAAAAATTCCCATGCTTTTTTTTCTTTCTTTTCAAAGTGAAATGTTGACTATTCGTTTTTAAGTAACCTATTACCTGCTTGTGAACAAGTAAAAGCTTTGCAAATGTAATTCATAGCTAAAATGTTTCAAGTATTTTCCGATATCTACACAGTTTAGAGGGGAATTCCATTTCATTTCACATCATCCTGCAGACTGAAAACTAGAGCTGCACTGGAGGCAAAGATTTCCCACTCAGGGATCCTGTGGGTTTTTTCTCAGGCTTCATTAGAGGTTGAGTATCTGGTAAAGGGGGGCTTAAATTAATTCATCTCCTTTTAGTCTCTTTGCGTAATTTTTACCAATTTTTAAAAATGACTAATGTAATATGCAGGGAAAAGCCACGCATGTGTCATCATTTTAAGGTGAATATGTCATTAATAGGCTATTTATACATACATTACCACAGAATGACTTGCCAGATATTAAGATTTTATATGACTATTTTGTTACTTAATCCAATGCATTTTAAAACACAATCTATGGGCGGTCTGCTCCTGGATTTCAAAACAGTCCAACATGACGGCTGGTCTGGAAACTTTTGCTTATTTTATTTCTCACATGTTATGTGAGAAATCTTGAGTCATTAACTTACATGTCCAAGTCGAGTCTGAAGTAATTTTCTTTTTTTTTGTCACCAAGTCTCAAGTCCACATCTCTAATTAGCACAAAGTCAAAATTGTTTTAATTTAACTACACGTAGAGGCAACGCACTTCGCTTGGCCGTGTCTTGGCAGCATTGCATTTCCAGCAGAAATTTCATTTCCATTGCAAATCAAGGAGAGGGTTAACTTTTCCTGCTACAGATTTCCCACCGTTGTCAGAAAGCACAGGGGAGACACTTTGTTTCTCTCACTATGCCTCTAGAGTCGGTACCCGCTCCTTAGCTAATCACCGTCACTCTCTCACTTTCTCTACCACACACTCCCCACGTGCATACACACGAGCTAGCCCTGCTATTCTCTTAAAGAGATTGACGCACATTCTGTACCAACAAGTATAAACTTTAGGCCACTTACGTAGGCTGCGCCGAAAGCTCAGCTTGGAGCCTCTGCAGGACCATGAATAACGCTTAACCCGTTTGTGCCGGATGCTTCGCGACGACACATCTACCGCCAGTTACTGCGTAGCGCAACTTTGAACCTCCCGCCGGCTGCTGCGTGGCGCAGCACAGCATTTTGTATTCGTCAGTCTTTTCATGACGCGTGCAGCAGAGAACGCACTGTCATTGGTTCAAATACACATGAGGCGGGTCTTGTTGGCCATTTAAAGCCATGTGACCACTAAAATGTACTGTAGTTTGCTGAAAATCATGTCAATCAACCAGACATACACGTGCGTTTGTTTATGATTTTTTGAGAGACGAGCGAGAAAATGGCTCCGACAGAAGAGGATTTTGACAGCGAGGGCAGTGACAAATGGGACCCGTTTGTGCCGGATGCTTTGCGCCGTCACGTCTACCGCTGGTTACTGCGTTGCGCAACTCTAAGGATCATCCAGCACTTCATCATCATCTACCACATCCTCCCTCCCAAACTCCTCACTATCTTCCACCTCAATGTCACTGCCCTCGCTGTCAACATCCTCTTCCGTCGGAGCCATTTTCTCGCTCGTCTCTCAAAAAATCATAAACAAACGCACGTGTATGTCTGGTTGATTGACATGATTTTCAGCAAACTACAGTACATTTTAGTGGTCACATGGCTTTAAATGGCCAACAAGACCCGCCTCATGTGTATTTGAACCAATGACAGTGCGTTTCTGCTGCACGTCATGAAAAGACTGACGAATACAAAATGCTGTGCTGCGCCACGCAGCAGCCGGCGGGAGGTTCAAAGTTGCGCAACGCAGTAACCGGCGGTAGATGTGTCGTCGCAAAGCATCCGGCACAAAGGGTTAAGGCTGATAGCAACATTAGTCATTAGCTATTTCCGTTTTTTGCCCATGACTCAAAAGTGCAAATTCTGAATGTCAGCTAATTGGATATTAAACTCTTTGCAACCATCTGAGGGTGCCTGCCTAATTAAATAAGGGTGGACCTCAATTCTCAAACCCACATGAGTGTGTAACTAATCCATTTTCCTGTTCCATTGCTGCCGTGCCATTGTCCTAAATCATTTACATGTCTTTGTATGACCATGTACTCAAAATGCGTGTGTCATCCAGGGATTGTATATTTGTCTTCCTGGATGTGTGGCACCACATCCATTATGAGTCATTGCTAGGCCTCAATATGTAGCATGAGGTAGGCTAATAGGAAAAGCTTCTCTGCAAACTAATTAGGCCCTGCTCTTGCCCTGCATAAAGGTAATCCATGCCATCCATCCAATGAAACATGCAGGCAGCCAGCTGAACATTTTAAACACTCTCCAAAAGTCCAAGGACTCTTGTATTGATTAAATGTCCCTGGATTGTCTTTTTCTCTCTCTCTAGTCTGTTAGAATTATCTGAAATAGATCAAGCAGTATCTATTTTATTATTTTAACAAAGTCAAGACATGTGGGGAGGCATTTATAGCGCTTTCCAGAAATTCTTCAGTCGAATGCTAAATAGCAACTGTCGACAGAATTCTTGTTTTCATCCTCTAAAGAGTTATAATTGGAATCTTCCAAAGCATTCAGTGACGCCGGCTTTATTATAGCAAACATCTGCAGTTTAAACTTCATGTATTTGCTTGCTTCCCGGGTCTTGTCTTTGCCAGCTGCACCCTTACCTCCCAGATTTCTTTTCCAACTTCTTTGTAGGTGAAGAGGTCTTGAATACGTTCTCAGGATAATGAATGCCATGTATTGACGACAATCTCCTCGCAGCTTTCAGTGACAGATGAACGCTATTGGTTGTTTTACCGGCTGCAAGATCGCTGTGACTCATCTCTTCTTTGCTGTTCAACAGCCTCGCTCCCAATTAAATCTCAGTGATGAAAAGCTGTGGTTGATACCTGTAACTATAATTTCTACTTTACTTTATAATGCTCGAGACTTACATGGACATTTTGTATATACATATGAGGAAGAGAAAAGCTGACAGGACTGTGTCAATGATTACCATAACACATTTCTAAATAGCCTGCTAATCGTTTTTTTTTTTTTTTTATCAAGGGAAAACATCATGTGATTGCAGCTTCTTAAATGTGAACATGTTCTAGTTTCTTCTCTCCTCTGTGGCAGTAAACTGAATATCTTTGAGTTGTGGACAAAATAAGACTTTTGAGAACCATGACAAATAAAATAATATTTTTTTGGCACCTATAGCACATTGCTCATCACCACAAGCCTGAGCAATGCAGCGCTTTAAAACCTATTTTATACAGTCTATGTTTAAAACATACAGAAGAAAGTTGTAGTGTTTGTAGTGCAATTGGCTTGTAAAATTGAGATTGCGATTTTACATGATTAATCATGCAGGCCTAGACTAAGGTGACCAGATTTCTCCGACAAAATCCGGGGACATTTTCAGCTCAGAAGCGTATGTACTTCCAAAACATGTCATGTTTTTATCTGTAAAACTTAAAACGGGGACACTAGACCTAGAGCTGTTCTCATTAGGGGCTGTGCCGCCCCCCCGCCCCCACAAAGGTCTGATCCTAGACTCACCCCTGCTGCTACTTCATACTCCACTCCACTACACCTCAGAGGGGAATGTTTCAAGATATAAAGTCCTAATATTTCAAAATTAAAAGTCTTAATATTTCAAGATAAAAAGTCCCAATATTTCATAATGTTGTCATGTTTACTGAACTACATTTATTTGACAGCTTTTGCTTTATTACTTCAGGCTTGTTTCTGCAACAGCTCATTGAGTATCGGATACAATAAAAACTCTTGAGGACATAGTATTTTCCTTTGAAATATTAAACTGTAAATATTAAATTGTATTAAACAAGATCGCTGCAGTCGGCAGCAGAGAAAGAAGCTACAGTGTAAATTAATAGGACAATTGTCCAGCTTGTATTTACGTTCATAAAAGTGCTTGTTTTGCTACTGACAGACTCAGATTAATATTCTAAGTGTCTGACAACATTATGGAAAGGATTTCTAAGGAGGTCGACCTTTCTGTTAAAGATTAAGATCCTTTTTTTAAACATAAAAGTCTGCGAAATTGCGTTTGCTAAACCCACCAGACTCCATGTAAATAATCAGTGATTTTTAGCATGGTAAAATACGGCTTTCTAAAACCTCTCTGAGCTCTGAGCAGCGCTGGCTCTGGCTGTCTTGAGCCTGCGTGTGTGTGGGGTGTGCGACTATTGGCTACGTTTGGTCAATGTTTTTTTTCTTTCATTCCAATTTTGGGTGGGTCAGTCACAGTAAAAACCGGGGACATTTCCGCGGACAGATCCAGCCGTCCCCGGTTTTGGTGACCTGTCCCCGGAAACCAGGGACGTCTGGTCACCCTAGCCTAGATTGAATCACCCTATGTTTCGACTATTCTCCGCTTCCACCTCGCCTGGTTAATTTCAGCATGCAGATGAGCTGCACCAGTAACAGCCTCTTTAAGCCAAAGGTCAAGGAGCCATGTGATCAAAGCAAGTCCCTGGAGGATTTACAATGATGGGTCTAAGCCCAGGACTAGTGGAATGAAGTTTAAAGCTAGCCTCCCAACATCCTGGACATTACCCACACTGCTTTTATGTCATTGTGAAATCAGCCTTTGATTAACGAGTATCATTTGGTTCAAGCCAGACTTCTGTAGCACTCCGTGGAGCTGTGTTCACTGTGCTATCTATCAAGGGAGATCTGACAGCCTGGGAAAGGAGGATTATCAACCCCATATTGCTTGTTCACTATCCATGCTTTAGGTTTAATGAGTTATGTGGTGATAACAGGAAGCTCTAATTTCAATTTGATCAATTATTTGAAGGTGGGTCAGTTCTCTGCTCTCTTGTTAAGCATTTGCTTTGTGGTATTCTGTGGGTACTCTAACCCAAAAGGCATTAGAGATGGAAATGTTAGCAAGCAGCTTATAACAGAATACACTCATGCATTGATTATTTACATAATGTATCCGCCAGAGACAGAGATGACAAAGAAACCACAGAACTGAAAAACCCTCCTGCTTCCCTGAAGTCACCGGTTTGGCAATATTTTACCTTCCCCGTGAGTAAGTTACAGAAACAAAAAACAAAGGTAAAGCAAGTGGGCTCCGATGAGACTGTATGGTGCCTTCATGTACACCTCGTTAAAGTAATGGTGCATTTCATTGCCCCACCAAAAACAACTGAGAAACTGAAACTGTTGACTGTTGAAAGTCTGTAAAGTCTGAAACTGTCTGTAGTTGCTCTAATTTTGGAATTGCCTTACCTGTTGTAAAAAAATGTTTAAATTGGATATAATCATGACCTTAAAATCGTAACTTAAATCAAATCATGACACCCCTATATGCCACACAGAAACACATAAAAGGCCCTGGTTTGCTATTTTAGACATGTTCAGATAGGTTAGTAGCGGAAAGCTTCAGAAGCCTGGATTGGATGTTGCATCAGCAATATAAAAAACTGACTTTGACCAGGACAGAAATTGGAAGTCTTTCTCTATTTTTTATTAACCCTTGTGTTGTCTTCCCATCAAAATTGAAAATCAACACTTTAGTGATATATATTTTTTTTTTCTTTTTCTTAAGTGTTTGTCCCTTTTTTTTGACATTTAACACTACGTAACACTAACTTATTAACTTTAGTTTTAGTTATTTTGGGATTTTATGGTCAGTAAACCTAATTTATAGGAAATTATACCTAATGTTTGAGTTAGAAAAGCAGAAATTAGGAATTATTTAGACTAAAATTAAAGGAACGCATGTTGATGGATAATCACAGACTGGAATATGTCAACTTTTACTCAATACTATTTCAAAAACACTTCAATTTATTTTTCAAATGCTATAAAATGGAATAAGACATGAAATGAAAGTAGAGATTTGTACTTGCCAAAGAGCGTTGTTATGCATGTTATTTTGGGTAGTTAAAAAGAAAATTGATAAAAAAAGGAAAACAGGTCAATTTGACCCGAGGACAACATGAGGGTTAATATAAAGAAGACTGTTATGGACACTTGGACACTTGGTGGTTGTTTTGCTGTAAACACAACATGACATATTGCATATTATGGCCATCATGGCAGGAATTAATGACCAGTTGCCTACTTACGCATCTAGCAGATATGGAGCAACATTACCATTTATATGGAGTCGTGTTTCTGGCCACTCAACATATGACCCATTAGTCCCTTATTCACTCCGGTCTCCATTAACTCTTGAGGAAAATATATGCATGCCAGCTGCAACATGGAACTCTGTTGATGAGCGAATATATTTAAAATTGTTTGCTGTTTATTTTAAATTCTGAAACAGGTAGCATTCAGTGAAGCACAAATCAGTAAAGCTGCAAGCCATTTAACCAAAACAACACCCATTTTACATTACATGTAGCGTGTGACCCATTGGTGATAAAAAACATTGTTTAGTGCTGCATTAAACGAGAAAGTTAAGAGTCGTGCCTACATGTGTGCTCATTAATTCGTCATCAATGCAATTGTAAATGATGAAGTGAAATTGTGGCAGGGTGGTTTGTGTAACAAAATCCAACGTGTATCAGGGGCGGATCCAGACATTGTAAACATCCAGGGCTTAGCCCAAACCTTGGAGGGGTAGCTATATGCACTATTTGCCATCTGATGACAGAATGCCTGAAAATATGTACAGTAGGCAGGGTAGGAATTCGGCTGGAACAGCATCAGAGAGACTGTGGAGAAATGACACAAAGTTGTAGCTTTTTTGGGGGGGGACAACTTTCAGTTTTTATCTTAACAGGACAGCAGAAGACATGACTGAGTAGCGAGAGGGGAGGGAATGACACGCCGCAAAGGTCGGAGTTGAACCTGGGCCCGCTGCGCCGAGAAGTAAACCCCCATACATGGGCGCCCGCTCTACCAACTGAGCCATCCGTGCACCCAATTATTTTAAAACCTTAAAAGATTTGTGGCTATAGAAAAAACTTTGGGGGGCTGGAGCCTCGAAAGACACACCCTTGTATTTACCTTTTCTTTTATAACTGTTAAATCATTGCTTATGTCTCTGTGCAGAACCTGCATATCTTTAATGTTCCAGCCACAGACAGACTGCGGAAGGATATCTTTGCAGAGGAAATGAAAGAACACTAAGGCATTTCCTATGATCTCCTGTCATGTCATGACGTCAGGCGTATTATTTAATCCTCAGTCTTTCTGTTGACAGATGTGGCTTTAATCCCAAAGGTTCCCACGCCACACCACAGGCGGGCGGTTTTGACCAGTCTGAACTGCAGTGAACTTATAAGTCCAGGCCGCTGCTCTAGATTTAGGCACTAGCTGTCAGGGGGGAGGGGATTATGGCAGCATATACAGCTACAGTTGCATAATACTGTGTCGTCGTTGGTAAAATGCTACGGCCAGCTCAGGAATTACAATTTGCTTCTCATTATTCTTACATTTTTATTTTTGCTTACTGCATGCTTTTTCTTTTAACGGAACAGACATTGTTTATTAAAATATTGCACCGGTACATATTCAGGTCGTAGAAAAAATTTGGAGCATAGGATGATGATGTGTCTAAGTCAGTGTTGTTTGTTTTTTAAAGATATTTTTTGGGCATTTTCAGCCTTTATTTTTGACAGGACAGCTGAAAATATGAAAGGGGAGAGAGAGGGGGAATGACATGCAGCAAAGGGTTGCAGGTTGGAATCGAACCCAGGCCCGCTGCATCAAGGAGTAAAACCTCTATATACCAACTGAGCTACCTGCCCACACATTTATCTTTTAATGGTGCTGTGCTAAGCTAAACACAAAAGAGGGAAAGTTGCCGATTTTCAACCCTTCTGACGCAAGTTATCCAGCGGAGTTTCACTGGTGGGTAAAAGCAGACCTCCGGGTACTGGTGCCGTTTTTCAGCATGTACGGCAACCCACAGAGGTGGTTGAAGCTACGTTACCAGCTAGCGGTAGCGGTAGCTAACCAGCTTGGTTGGCATACCGAACAAGACATTTCTAGGTGACCAAAGTGTTTCAATTAACTTTGATGAAGTGAAAACATATAGTGAGAGGCTTAATGTTTAACATGAAAACACAGACACCCAAACAAAGTCCACGTCAGCTGAAAAGTCAGATCTTTTTCTGAGGATTGGTGGAGACCAAATCAGAGCTAAAAGAGAGCAAATATTGGCCTCACAGAATAGAATAGAATGCCTTTTATTGTCATTATACACAAGTAAAGCAACAAGATTCAAGCAACCCCAACAGTTTCAACACAAAATATAAAAATATAAAATGTAAGTAGTGCAGGAAAAAAGAGAGGGGGGGGGATGTGGTGCACAGTCCTGAAAGCAACTATATACAGTGCATATATAAAATAGTAGAAAGATAGAGGGTAGGTTGTGAAGTTATTGGGTGGAGGGAAACATGACTCCAAATAATTAGACAAAATGCTAATGTTGGTTAGGCTCTGATTGTTGTGTAAATAAGGAAATTTTCCAAACATGTTTGCCGTAATAATTATGTATGGTAAAAAGATTATTAATACTGCTTTGCTTAGAGAAAAATTAGTATAGCACAGTGAAGAAAAAAAAATATTAAAGTTCAAACCAACACAGTGCAACACAGTTACAGAGGAGCAGATATAACTTAGTATTACAGCTCTCTGGCACTCTGGCTTTGATTGACAGGTGTAGCAGGTAAATATAGATAACTTTGGTAGAGGAAAATCTTCAGCCAACTGTTCAAATATTGAAACAATACGTACAGTCAGTCTTATGTAGACACAAAGATGAGAGCAAGACCATGACTTCTGTCTTGAGACTGCTTTGGACCTTTATACCCCCTTGAAGCTGCTGTATGGAGAAGAAAGATTCAATATTTAAAGATTTAATTCCTCCCAAAGAACATCACTCCTGCTCCTCCTCTGTATGCTTCACTCTCTGTAACTGACTATGAACCACTGACAGAAGTCTTGGACTGTTGGGTGTCCAACCTGGAAATGAAAAAAACTGCAGGGGAATGTGGAGGCATATTTTATATATTGTCCTGGTCATATTATGGCAATGGGAATTTACTTACAGTATATCACTTCTAAATAAATGTTAATCTATGAATTACTGCATCTTGTAAACATTGCAACCACACAAACCAGTGTATTTTAGCACTTTTTGTTTACCTTATTCAGGCTGTTCTCATATGTACATACAGTATAGCAACGAAAGGTAAAGCACTGTAATTGGTATGATTCCAACGCATTTGTTGCTATATGCACCACATTCGCTATATAGGAACGCTCTGGACCGTGAAGGACGGAAGTCGGTGTGCATGGGTGGCTCATAAAACACTGGACTTAGAAGCCGAACAGAGTTTGCCTCCAGAGGAAAACAAAAGACTTTCACCCAGGAAATGCATGTTTGTTCCCAGGAGCATTTTAGTCCAAACTATAATCTTTTTCCTAAACTTAACTGGTCGTTTTGGAACCTAAACTTTGCTGTCGCCGCAGCTGCCAAAAGGACTGTCTTCTTGCGGTGCCCTGTAGCTGGCCCACAGTAACGTTTTGTCAGATAAACTCAACTACCTACTGCCGCTGATACGACTGATAGCTTACAGAGCTCTGCAGACGGCGTCATGTGACCAGTCGGAGCTCGCCTAATTTCGTAGGATATTGTACGAATTGGTGTGCATACATTTTCGTATGATATAAAAGTACATATGTCAACCCATTCATAAAAATGCGTTGCCTCATTATATTTTGACCCTGCTTTGTTTCTTGACTGTGATGGTTTGACACCTGTATTAATCCCTATAACATTGACCTTTTCCTACTTTTATTTAATTCTGGGTGAACACCTTATGGTTGCAATACTCCAATCTGCTAGGGCAGCCATGAGCTGAATAAAAGTGCTGCTCAGGTAATGATCTCTGGGCTCCGCTCTGAGGCTACTGTGCCTTTCTTCTGCGCCACTCTCTTCACTGCAAGCTATGTGTGTATGTGTGTGTAAGAAATAGAGGGAGTGTGTGTAGCACCTATACACTGAACCAGCTGCCCCCTTCCTGTGATTGATAATGTGCCTCATTATTTTTGCCATTTCATCTGAGGCTTTATTCGGAAAGCTTCAAACTGGGCTGTCTGTCAGCTTGGAATACCTGCTAATGACGTGCACAGTCCCTCCTCCCCTCCGACGGTGGGCAGGCACACAGTACCAGTGCCAGCAAGCGCAACCTTGGCTTTGGAGGCGGCACAAACATTGTTTTGGACACATGCGCATCATTCCTGATACAAGAACAAGTCTACTGGGGTCCCTTTTTAAAAGCAGGGCAGTTTTCTCAAAATCATTCCAATCAGAAAAGTAAAACCTTTAATACAAACCCTAATACAACTACCTGTTAGAATTTAATCAATTAATGATTTATATTAAAGGTCCCATATTGTAAAAAGTGAGATTTCCATATGTTTTTGATTATAAAGCATGTCAAAGTGCTATGTAAATACTGTGGGGAAAAAAAGCTCAATCCACAGAGAAATGCACACAGCCCGTATTCCGAAATTTTAATTGAGCCGTCAGGACTTCCATACGGTTGTGATGTCACAACTATACTATAATTAAAGTAGGGCTGGGTTAAAATAATCAATTCTTTGTTTGAGTGATCTGATATAGGTTAATAAAATTCAGAAATTAATCTTTTAAAGATGAACTGAACTGGAATTTGAATAATGGTGATATAACAGATGTATTTTATTTCTTCTCACTGGTACAATTATTACAATGGGTACATTTGTAAAAAGGGATAAAATGGTAAGTTTAAAGTGTTGTTGTTGTTACACGGGCGCCGCCATGTTGGAATTCCACAATCTACTACGTCACTGGCATGGTAAAATACTCCGTGGCTAACTAGCACTAGCAGCGCAGCCATAGGAACAACACACAAAGAGTCGGAGGCTAGCGGACATATGGCTGAGGAAACGGAAACAAAGAATACTGTATTGCCCCAGGCTGCAGTAAGGAACTGTATAGGGCTAAGGCAGCTGGGGTCAGGACACATTTCCACAGGCTACCTTTGACAAGGAAAAAAACAGTCCTCAACTCATAGCTAGCAGCTAGCTGCCTTAAAACGGGCTAGCCCCTGGATTTCGAGTCTGTAGCATTTTTTAGCGACAGACTATTTGGAGAGCTGTGCTTCTGATACAACAGCGTCACTGGTGAGGTTAAATCCAACAGACTGAAACCTGAGTCCTTCAGGCTCCAGTACAGGACAGATTGATAGACCACTGGCAAGTAACACCACCAATGCTATCTGCCACAGACAAGGTGCTGAAACGCTCACGGCAGGCAGAGGACAGAGAGGTAGCTATGGTTACCTGTTATCAGCATACTATCAAGTCTACTAGGCAAAGGGCTGGATGTAACGTTGTTGTCACATACACAAAACAAGAACATATTCACTTACAAAAATAAAGCCCAACGTATAGGCTTTATAACGTTCAACAAAACAGAGACTGACACACTGGGCATTACTTCGAATTGAGACACAACACCAAGATAGATGCCAAACGATCCAACCTAGGGAAAGGTCTAGCAACTAAATACGTTGGAACCACTCTTATGACAAACTCCACAAGCTAGCACTCTGACCATAGACTGTATAAATAAACCAAGACTCCGACGATATCATAGATCGATAATAATACGTTTACTAGCCGCTAACTAAATCACAGAATCCAACATCCCTCTACTCACCCTTGAAGCTAGCTGATGTTCACCGTCTCAGAGCAGATTGTTGATGCAGAAACAGCTGCTAGTTCCATAGTAAAAATCTGCCAACTCTGCACCTGCCTAATCAAAGTAAACGGCAAAACTTGTGAATCCTCCGTGCATCTATGGTCAAACTGGGGTAACTCTCCTACGTTCAGTTAACAAGCGATCCCATTGGATTAATTTGTCCAATTACATTTTCCATTTAAAGTGCCTCTATTTTCTTAAACGAACGGGACCTTAACCATGATTTTTCTATTTTCTCTAAATGCACACGCTATATAAGCAGTCTATTTCCTAAAATGCGTAATGTGCTTGTATACAATAAATGAGAGTGCTTGACAGTAAGCTGCGCCCCCACACACACACACACACACACACACACACACACACACACACACACACACACACACACACCGGTCACTGTCACTCCCCCCCAAACGATCCTGTACTGAAGGTGGAGCCCGAACCTGATTGTCCTCCATGTGGTGGTAGTCAGACACTACAGGCCTGTGCCTCACAGGCTCAAATGTGTAACCCGTGCTATTAAAATGACTCATTTTCGTGTGTATATAATATGCTGCAGCTGTTGCCTATATACCTTTGCAAGTCCTACCATGCAAGTGACGTCATCGATATTGTCAGCGTTCTAATACTAACAAACGCAATGTTTGTGTTGCTTAAAAAAAAAATCAATAGCTTTTTTTAAGTAAAATGTTTAGTGTAATGTATTTGTAATTATCATAACCAACAAGTTATCAACTTTTATTTTTTCAGTTCAGTTCATCTTTAAATATTGCATTTTCACCATGGATGTGGTCAGTTCTTAACTGTATAAGTTCTCTAGGAATCTTATATCCAAACAAAATTGTTATATCAGTTTACATCAGAATCAAATCAATTCAGGAAGTTATTGGCAAAATCCAGCCCTAGAAGAAAGTGTGGCTACAGTGCCGTTGCAGTCATTCCCCAGCTGAAGTGTGGGTGCAGAGACACTGAGAGACAGGTGCAGAAGACGGGGAAACGCTGACCAATCAGAGCACACCAGGCTTTTTCAGGAGGGGGGCTTAAAGGGACAGGTGCTAAAACGGAGCGTTTCAGGCAGAGGGTGAATACAGGTATATTCAGACAGACAGTATGACAAAAATAATGTTGTTTTTTTTAACACTGAAACATGTTCTACTAGAAACCAAAACAACGTATGAACCTGAAAATGAGCATGGCATGGGATCTTTAACAATTGCTCTAATCACTATAGTGGTGTCTGAAAGTAACTGCTTTTAAGTCTGCCAGTTTTTATTTTGAGTGTTCACATTCTCTGTATAGAATTTAGTCACATGGTGTCCTCAAAAAAATCCCATAATGGAACAATCCCACTAATTAATGCATTGCATTTAATAGATGCAGAAATTAAAGTTTTGCTGTTTTGGTGCGGCAAAGTGATTCAAACGTTTCCGAAATCCGAAAATTCCGAAAGTAGTGATGGTCTTTTATAATGGGTATAGTGAGCAAGTGAAGGAGTGATTTTATACACATCCTATTCTTTGTATTCTTTAGCTTGTGGAGTTTGTCTGACGCCACATAACCAAAAACATTAATGAAGCCAGCTTTAAAATGCCCGTATTATGAAAAAAAAACAAAAAAAAAACATTTTCTGAGATTTGGGGTTTTATTTTGTGTCTCTGGTGCTTCCATAAGCATACAAACTTGGAAAAAAAACTATCCATGCTGTTTTGAGTAAGATACAGGTTTCTGAATGTCCTCATCCTTCAGTCCCCTGCCTTCAGTCCCCGGTCCCAGTCCCCCTGTGAGCTGTTCAAAATCTGCACGGCTTAGGTGACTAGGTGGCTAACCATAGCACATGCTAACGCTAGCATGCTAGCTTGGGTAAGGTAGAATAGAAGGGAGATGTCTCACTCTGTAGCTAAAACAGAGACCCAAACACACGGTGAAAAGAGGATCTGCAGCGATGTGCGGTACAATAAAAACAAATACAATTATGAACCTGAAAATGAGCATAATATGGCCTCGTTAAGGAAAGGCAGTGCAAGCCTAATTAATGCAGTTGTTCATGTTTCATTTCATGTTATTTGTTCATTTACGCAAAATGATATCATGGTTTTGTAATAAAGAAGCTTTGGAAAATATTTTCATTGAGTTCAGAAGCTTTTTCAGAAGCCTCATAAAGTGAGTATTACTTTAGTTTTACAGACAATGTGTTTGTATTCACACAAGCTTTCAGTGTGGGTGTAGTCAGTCATCAACATCCATTCTGCATCACAATATTTACTGGCTTACTCCCACATAATATGTCAAGTTAAAGTTCTCAACAAATTGTTTCCTGAAACAAAATCCTTTTAAATGGAGGTCTCTGACCCATACTCATGTCTGTTTGTGAGTCTGTGACACAAAAACATATTCAATATAACATCAAGCTCATAAGATGTGACACAGATGGAAATAGCCAGTGAACATATTTGTCAGTGAAAGTTTTCTATTATGTCTGATGTATTCTGGTCTTGCTGACATTGTAACTCAGCCACACGTAGACACAACTTCTAAAAGAAAACAACAAAATAATACAAGCTGAGTCAAGTTTTTACACATTGATGTAGTACATCAACCTTTGCTGGCGTAGAGTCAGCACGGGCACGTTCAATCTCAAGACACGGTGGCACGGTTTTCTACAGTTTCCGGGAGGAATTACATGTTTCCTCGGAACGGTGTGCAACGAGCATTGAGGCTAGGGATGCAACGATTATAGATGTAAGTGGTACGGTTATAGTCTGAAAATAATCATCACGATTATTATGCATTAATTAATTAATTAAATTTTAGAAACTAGAAGTGAATCAGTCACACCACAAACAAACACAACCAAGACCGAACTACTACAACACTACTATGAGGTATGTTTTTTTCTCATTAGGTGGTTGTGTCAGATATGTTATCCAATCAGCAGTGACGTGTGGGTGTGTGTATAATCGTGGTAATAAAAAGTGTTCCAATGTACTATAGTTTCAGTCCTGGCTGAATGTGCCCCGGGGTTCAAGCAGAAGGCAGGAAGTGGACGAGGAAGTGAGGTCAGCGCTGCAGCATGACTCTGGAAGGGGTCTGAATGACAGGAAGAGAGAGAAGATGGAGATAAAGCAACAGGAAAAGACTGCTTTGAAAATCCTGCCTCAACTCTGACTTGTGTCAGCCGCGTGGAGGGGCAGAGGGGAGAGAGAGAGAGAGACTAGCGTCTCTGAATGACTCCAAAAGAATCAAACCTTTCATAGATTAAACAGTCATCTGGACACATGACATGGTGCTCTTTGGATGCCATTATATAGTCCTTAGTGGTCCCCTAATACTGTATCTGAAGTATCTTCTATATAGACCTTAGTGGACCCCTAATACTGTATCTGAAGTCTCTTTTATATAGACCTTAGTGGTCCCCTAATACTGTATCTGAAGTCTCTTTTATATAGACCTTAGTGGACCCCTAATACTGCATCTGAAGTCTCTTTTATATAGACCTTAGTGGACCCCTAATACTGCATCTGAAGTCTCTTTTATATAGACCTTATTGGTCCCCTAATACTGTATCTGAAGTCTCTTTTATATAGACCTTAGTGGTCCCCTAATACTGTATCTGAAGTATCTTCTATATAGACCTTAGTGGACCCCTAATACTGTATCTGAAGTCTCTTTTATATAGACCTTAGTGGACCCCTAATACTGCATCTGAAGTCTCTTTTATATAGACCTTATTGGTCCCCTAATACTGTATCTGAAGTCTCTTTTATATAGACCTTAGTGGACCCCTAATACTGCATCTGAAGTCTCTTTTATATAGACCTTATTGGTCCCCTAATACTGTATCTGAAGTCTCTTTTATATAGACCAGTGGTCCTCTAATACTGTATCTGAAGTCTCTTTTATATAGACCAGTGGTCCCCTAATACTGTATCTGAAGTCTCTTTTATATAGTCCTTAGTGGTCCCCTAATACTGTATCTGAAGTCTCTTTCCCAAAATGGCCTTGACCAACTGCCACTTTGCTCATTTGAAAGCCATGATGTCTCTCACTCTCTCATGGGAAGGCCAAATTCTCTGGGCAGGCAATATCAGATAAAGGCGAGGTAACCTTGCCCCTTATAACATCATAAGGGGAAGATCAGCCCATCTGAGCTTTCATTTTCTCAAAGGTAGAACAGGATGCGCAGGGCTTGGCTTACACCTATCACCAGTTCTAGCCACTGGGGGGACCATCGGCAGGCTGGGGGAACTCATATTAATGTTAAATATGAAGTGATGAAGTGAAAGTTTCATGCCATGGGACCTTTAAAATGTAGTCTTGCATTGCCAGACCTTCCTTCACAGCGCTGTGAAAGTGGGGTCTGGCTAGTCCACACAGCAATTGGGGAAGGGAGAAAAATGTACTCTGGGTCACTGGCATTTCTTCAAACCAATCACAATCATCTTATGCAATGAAAAGCACCGGACGGAGCAACAGTGTCTCTGCAAAATAGCCTCAGGAAGGAACTTGTTTTGGTGGAACGTGTACATTCAAAGGTCGTGCAACAGACAATTGAGATTGGACAGATAGTCTAGCTAGCTGTCTGGATTTACCCTGCAGAGATCTGAGGAGCAGTTAACCATAGTCCTCAGAAATCCACCGGGGTTTAGAAGGCCAACGCAAAGAAAACGGAAACCCTGAACAGCCCCGGAAATGAAACGTCAATATCAACTATTTGAAAATATTTCCCTATTCACCTGCAGTGTCTCCCCTTAATAGAGAAAACGGAGATATCTGATATCTACAGAGCTGGATTGAAAAACAGATAAAGCCAGAGCTGACAAGTGAACTGGAACGGGAGGAGGTGTCGCTCCTCGTTGGATCAGTTTAGACTCGACAGTCCTTCTTTGCTCACTACTCATGTCCATAATTCCATTCCTCTGAACACCAATAAAAAGGACACTGCTGATCATTTCTGTTTTATCCGTTGCTGTGAAACGTTTCTTTATTATATTAGCTCCTTTAATGTCCAAAGAAATGAGCCGAGAGTCCTGAATCACTTGAGCGTTGGTTTTGATGGGCAGTTGATGGGGTGGTAACAGCCAAAAACATTTTACGAGGGTTTTCACTGATCCATTGTTGCCAAGTGCTGTGTTTGTAGACCAATGATGACAATGGAAGTGATTATGAAGCGTTAGCTCCACACCTCTTTGCTCATGAATATGTAGGAGTTACTCCAGTGTGTATAACAGGATACACATGCCTGCAATATGTCTCTGACCCTTTTTACCCTTATAATATGTCATTCGCTCAGCAGTTGCAGCTGATGGAGTCTCGCATTGCCAGACCTGTCTCTACAGCACTGTGGAGTAAGGTCTGGCTAACAGTTTGCGTGTCTAATTTTGACAGAATTGTTTTGTTTTTTTGTCACTTTTTCCTATGTTTTTGTCAATTTCTTTCTGCGTTTCTTTTTTTTGGAATGCTAAAAATTTTAATACAACACCCAAATTCAATCCGCTCAAAAGGGAAACGCTCAAATTCAATCAATTGTTTTCACAATTTGGTTGAAAGAAACCCAAATTCCTGATTTAAAAACTTTTTGAAAATAGGTCAAATTAGACCCAAGTAAACAGGAGGGTTAAAAAAGTCCAGGTATGCAATATACAGTTGCAATATACAGGCTACATATTCCATCTTTCAGCTTCCATTGCCCTGGCGGTCGTGTTTGAGATATCGTGTCTCTGAATTAAACACTTCCTTCAAAGGGTTCCTTCAAAACCCTCACTGCAAAGTATTTGCTTCTTACCAAGATAGAAATAAAGTAGATTTAGACGTTTTAGATAATTTCTTTTATTTTAAGAGTGAATTTCTTATTTTAAGTGTTCAATTTTACACTAAAATCTTAAATCAAGCAAGCTTGTCCAGTGAAATTATCTTGCTGCATGGACAGATAATTTCTCTTGTTTTGAGTACCTTTCCTCTCAGATTTAGTGTTTTTATCTTGTTTTTAGACACCCCTTTTTTTGCAGCGCTGTTGCTCGTGGTCACACAGGGGATGTTATCTCTTCAGTCAAAGGGTTTTTCTCTCTGGCTTCTCCAAAGAGGATAAACATGTTGGAAGTCATTTTTTCTTGCAGCATCTGCCACTGGCAGCTGTAGCTCCATCTGCACTGGTACAACAGTAGAACCACGTACTGTTTCTGTGCTGTAAAGCACTCCCACAGATTTCCTGCCATATTAAACGTTGGGGAAACACAAAAGTAAAGATGCAGAGCGTGGCTGAGAGGCTGCCAGGCCCTCTCTCAGTGATGGTGTAATTTGTTTCTGCTAATTATACTAATTTCACCAAATGATTTATTGATATAAAAATGCTTCATATATCTCTCTTTGAATAGATTGTCTGAACAATTGTTCTTTCTAAAAAGATTCAATTGATTAGGTACCGTCATTGAACATTTTACTAATGTTTGGAATTTAATTGTTCATTTAATTGTTCTACGTGGCACAAGGGTATGCAATATCCAGGCATGAGACAAATGTAATATCCAACTATTGGGTGGTCCAATTAGTTAATGGAATTTTTCGGGATTTATGGGAATTCTGTATTGACTTTACGCTCCATGGCTGAATCTAACTTTCCTTAAATTGCATCCCTGGCTCCTCCACTTACCTCCCTTCTAGCGTTTTAGTCCGTCCCACCGAGAAATCATGGGAGAGACGGAGGAAATCATGCGAAGAGAGACAGAATGTGATGTTCTTTATTCTGAAGTGTCACATGAATTTTAACGGCTCTATGGGCGGAGTTAACAACGGCGATCAGCTACCGGGGAAGGCTGCTCTAGTGTATCCTCTCTCATAGCTCCTCAGAGATCCATCCTCAATCGTTGCTCTTTGGGGCAGGAAGAAGAGCTTTAAGACGACCTTCATGAAGGAGGGCCAGAACAATCTCCGGTTCAACCGAGGCGCGAGGAGCTATCAAATAAGAGACGTGACATTCAGCCAACATCTGCAGGAAAGAATGCTGATTGCACAGATTTAATAAATTGGCTCTTTAAGAACATCACCAGCCTTACAAAACACGTTAAAATAGACCCAGAAGATAACTGATGTCTCATGCACATTCCTCTAGTGAAGCTTCTGCCATTACCCCAGCAGCCTGATGTTGATATGTTGATGCCATCATCTGTGCACTACAGCTATGATAGATTGAGATCAGCCGTCCTCTTTAATAATCCGTGTTCTTTAATGTAGCAGCCGCTAGCACCGCACATCTTTTTTTTTTCCTTCCTGTTGTTATAACTTCCCCGCGGTCATATCTGTGCAGTATGCTGGCACATATGAAATACCACGTATCTCCTGCTCGATTGTGAACAAAACTTCTTCTACCTGATGAAGCTTCTGTCCTTGCGATCATGGAGAATAAACCTTTACCGTACTCGAGTTGTCGGAGTCCATTAGTGCCAAGATTGTTCTGTCATGCTCAAGGATGGGAAGTAACAAAGTTTATACTTTGTTACTGTACTCAAGTAGATTTTTCTGATATTTTTACTACTTTACTATTTATTTTTGTGCCGACTTTTTACTTCTACTCCTTACATTTTAACACAAATATCTGTACTTTCTATTCCTTACATTTTACAAAATTGGCTCGTTACTATAGTTTTGTACAAGAGGTTGTCATGTAGGAGAATAGCGCGGACACGCGCCTCACACCGCAAGCGGGTGCGCGCGCCACACGGAGAAAAAAGTGAGAGAAAAGAAAAAGAGACAAGCTGTCAAGAGGATAATCAGCTGAGATTGAGTGCGTGCCTCTTTGAGAACTGTAAGTCGTATAACTCATGTTGTCAGTTCACTTAAGCCTGTTATTGGTCTATAGTTCTTCACATTTAAAGTAAGTTAGCTAGTCGTTTTGGTGTGTTCTTCACCTGTTAGCTAGGTTGCACGTTGATCTTAATGAAGATCAGTTTCACCAGCTTTATTCGCATGAGTTTTTTTTTTTTGTTTTTTTTACCGAACTTCAGATAATGTAATTCAATTGACAAGTGGATGGAAAGAAGTTGTCGTGTTTTAACGGACACACCTGGGGCGAAGTTGGAAACCAGAATGAGCTTTAATACAGTCCTAATCTAGTCCTCAACCTTCACATCATTTCACTGGAGTTATCGTTATTGTTGTTTACGTCATCAATACCATATTCAATCTAAATGATTGGAATATATCTACTGTACGTTGCATCAAGAAGATTAAAAAATAGAAACTGGATCTGTGAATTTTTACAGAATCACAACTGAATTCATATCTTGCTAATGAGTCAGAATCTTATTAAACTGGAGTCCCAGTTTCTGTCATAATAATGATATATGTTATGTTTTAGGCCTATTGGCAGACATCCATTTAAAATGTAGCCATTGCCATATAAAGACGTGTTCTCCATGTCCACTGAAGTTCCTCAGCGTGTTCTCTAGTAACATTTGTGTGCTCCAGGTAGCTTTGCATAAAAAGTGGTTGTCATTCGCAAGGCTACTTTTACTTTTATACTTTAAGTAAATTTCCAAGCCTGTACTTGGTTACTTTTACTTGAGTAAAGAAGTTAAATCAGTACTTCCACTTTTACTGGAGTATTTTTTAACACAAGTATCTGTACTTCTACTTAAGTACGGAAAGTGAGTACTTTTTCCATCTCTGGTCATGCTCACAGAGGCAGTGGACCCACAATGCACGACTCCAATAAGTAGGATTCCAGAAGTTTTATGTGGAGCGCCAACAAAACTAACGAGCAACGGCTTTCCAAAAAACAACCAGCAATGGTCACATCAAACTCATGGATGGCAGCATCCAAAACGACAGACAGAAGGAGATGGTCAGAAACAGGCAATGGTCGAAAACACAGGGAATCAGGAAAAACAGGAACACAAGGAATACAGGGAAACGCTCAAAAGCTTACACAATGGGACACACGATCTCATACAGTACAAGGGAACTTAAATACAAATAGACAGGGGAGACAACGAGAGGCAGGTGAAACACATACAAGGGCAGGGAAAGGTAATCACACAGGTGGGAAAGCAGAAGACAGGAAGTAAAACAAGACCTAACATGGAAGAACAGAGAGACTACAAAATACAACGGGAAACTAAGCATGAAATAAACACAAGGAAAAACACAGAAGACAGAAAACAAGAGATGTGAAATAACAAGGAAACAGAACAAATAAACAGTAAAAATTAAAAAACTTCAACAGGAACTAGAGATGGTCCGATACCATTTTTTGCTTCCAGATACTGATTCTTATACTTGAACTTGCGTATACCAATACAGATTACTGATCTGATACCAGTGTGTTATATATTTTATTATGATTTAACAGCTGCTAACAGCTCCTGTAGTAAAGTAGTTCAGTTATAACTGAAAAAGAACATAAATAAACTACTTGAATGTAGAATTTCTTTAGTTGTTTTTTTTACGTAGTATCGGATCGGTGTATAAACTCCAATACTTTCCAATACCAACGTTTTAGGAAGTATCGGAGGCGATGTATCGGAACAACTCTAACAGAAACCCACAATCGTGACATTTCTGCCACAGGCTTCTATAATCATCTTGGGCGGCGCTAAGATCTGGACGCAGCGACGGTGGCTCTGCAAAATCTCTCAGTCTCGGGAAGGAACTTGTTTTGGTGGAACATTTGTACCCTGCAAAAGAAAACGGCACATACTATATTAAATGAAGTCACTTATTGAGACAAAACAGTAACAAATAAATAATGCTATTTAGGGTCGTATCACCTTTCATTGTGCTGAAAGTACAACCTTATAACATGTCTGTGATCACACTGAGGAACGTACTTAAAGTATGCACTGTGTATGTATGAATAATAATAATAATAATAAGGTGACATCCGACATAAGTTCTTCTTATGAGTGATTGGAAATAACAATCAATATTCTGTATTTAAAAAAAAAAAGAAAAAGAAAACCACAACAAATATCCTACCCAGGGCCGTGCACAGACAGAAAGTCAAATATCAAAATATTCTGACCAAATACATTGGTAGCCTTTAAAACCAGGAAAAGACAACACTGTGTCTTTGTCATATGACAATATTATTATTATTATTATTATTATTATTATTATCATTATTATTACTCAAATATCGATTTATTGGCCAGCCATAACTTCATCTCAGGGCATCCTGCATACCTGGATTTACTGTACAATCACTAATAACTCGCAAGGCTTCTTTTAGTGTTCTTTTCTAGCACATTGCTTGAGTATAGATCAGTGAGCACTGTTACAATAAAATGTATTGGGAAGTGGCATTTCACAAATAAAGGGGATGGGCAGAGATTGGATTTTTAATGACAGCCAACACAATGACATTGTATCTTATGAATTTTTTATAATATTTTATGAAAAATATTTAAGCGGGTAACTTTCTTTTGCCAGTAGGCATCTACATCTGAGACTAAAAAGTTAATTTTGGACCCTGGTTTCTTACAGCCAGTGCATTTTGAGATTATTAAATTTGGTTGCTGTGGGTTTCTTGAGGTTGTGTAATGAAAACCACTTCTTGTCAGGCTGATATCATTTAATTGGCTTGGCTGCAGCCCCCTGCCAGTTCATTACAACATGCCCAGTTTGCATTGGTCCACATTGCTATCCAAGATTCCTGCCATTCCCTGAGCAGCTACTGGGAAATCTCCGCATTTGGTCCAAGTGTAACTGCCTGCTTCGCCCAGAATCAAGTCAATGCAGTACTGTGTTGTTTTTTTACTTGCTTTCATGTTTTTTTTTGATTGAATTCTATTTTATTGTAGCTTGACATCAATGGAGAATGGACTGTGGGTAATTTTAACCTAGATGTAGTGTGTTTCCAGAAGGAAGTTGTTTTCCCTGCAGTCATCTGTGATTATTAAAACTTTATACTTGATTGAAAAACTCTGGGGGTCTAGAAAATGTTAATTATACTAATCCTTGCTATGATTGGACTGACAGCTGCTGGAACCCAGTTGATTGTTAGGGAGGCAAATTTGCTGTAATATACTTGTAATGCAGCTTTTCTATAAACAGACATTAAATTCCTCACCTCAAGGTTTTTTTTTTGCACCCGGCAAAAACAAAAAACGCCACATACAATATTAAATGAAGTTATCTGTTCACACAATACAGTGACATGAGCTACACTATTTATTTATTGTGTCCCATCCACCACCCCAACTTGCCTCCTTGCGCAGATTCGGTCTTTTATACATCTCGCTACCGCGGTCGCTCTTAACAGTATGTAGCTTGTTAGCTCGTTAAGCCTGACACTGCGCCGGATAGTTTTATCCTGGAAATATACTTTTGTTGATTCAGACTACTACTGATAGTAGTGATAATATGTGTATTAATCCTTCCGTAGAACCCAAATGGCAAAAAGAGTCAGCAAATACAGCTTTAAGCCATATATCTGTGTTGACATTAACCTTGTTGTGTGCTAATCTCTAGTATTAGGGTCCTCTTGCTGTTCAGACATATTCCTAGACACAAGTTGACAGCTGATTTATTAGCTGCTAGCATATTGGCCTACTCATTTTGTTAATATATAATAACTCCTTAACACTGTTTAATTTGCTCCCAATTAAAAGCATCCGCTCTGAATACATGGATTGATCCCTATGTTTCCTTTTAGTCAGTTAGTGTTGTATTGTATTGTATTGGTATTGTTTGTCACATCCTGCACTTCACAAAGGTTGCTCCTTCTCTCAGCTTATTACATGACAAAACAGGTCATGTGATAAGGGTGCATCCATCAGGAAGGAGGATATAGCAGGAATGTAGGCTGATGATAAGTTGGCCCAATGGGTGTACTTCCTGTTTAGTCACCCAACCTAAAGAACAGTAACGGTTTTGGAAATAATTGTCTCAGGAATACTTCTCTGGGGCCTTTAACCTTTGCACTTCAAAGGGTTGGCTAAAACAAATGACAAAAAAAAAAATATCATTCACCTCCGTATAGGATCCGTGCTGTTTTTGGTTTTATTTCTCTAGCTTTTGAAATATCTGTCTCTGAGAGTTTTGTCTCCATCCTATTATAATTGTGATGGATACATCCAATTTCTGGAGGTTTTAAAATGACAAAAAACATCTGTTTCCAACCTCCTGTTCCCATTTCATGTCATTGTTGTCGACAGTTTAAGGTGGTGGTAATTTCTACCAAACAAATAGTCCCTATGAAACTGGTCAGAAAGCTTCTGCAAAACTCTTTTCCCCCTTGGCTAAGGTGTATAGATTTTTTTTAAATGCGACAACATGCAATAAAAACTTGCACACTTAAATGTTACTCAAGCTTTATCCTCCGCTGAATAGACGACAAATTGCACCATGCAGATGAAAAGATCTGTGTGGAAAGATGAGGAGAATGTAATGTTGCTTAAAATCCATTATATTTTCTACACAACTTTGTTTAAACTGTAATTGTAACTCTTTGAATTTGCTCATCTCATTTTGTCCTTTCCTTTGCAATGGATTAACGACACCTGACTGGGAAGTTGGTGCCAGCATTTCTATTTTTATTGATGAATTCACAATTATACTGCAACTCTTTAGAGACAACAGCATTCAAGATGTATGGTAACTAGAGACGCTCCGATTCCAGTATAATAATTTATACTTTTCTTTTATGCGATGAAATATTTTTGTTATGTCCCAGGACCAAGAAAACATAGAGAGGAAAGACAGGGAGGGGGAAGACGTAATAAAAATAGTAAGGATGTTGTCTGCGGCTTACCAATAAGACATACAAAGACAGACATACACACACACACACACACACATAAACAAGCAAACAAACAAAAGACATTGACAGTGAGACAGACATAAGATATACGGAGCCAAACACATGCACATATAGAAATGAGGAGGCTACAGCATGGATTTCAAGAAGTCTGCAATGTTAAGCCAGGAGTCCAAAGTCTTGTTTGGCTCTCCATTTATGCAAGCTGTAGAGAGCTTTATATACAGTACATGACATCCAAAAAGGACAGGTCAATGTACGAACAGACAAGTCATGAAGTGGTTTCCAACGGGTTACAATCATTCTCTTAGCAGCTGTAAGTCCAGCAAATACAGCACATTTTTGAATTTTAGAGAGCTGAAGGCCTGACAAATCATCCAGAACACATCAAAACACTGATAGTAACGGGTACAGTATCATTAATCAAGGTAGATATTTTGGATACAATATTGTTCCAGAACTGACCAACAAGAGAGCAATCCTAGATCATGTGAAAATGTGTACCTTGAGCTTTTTTGGCCAGAAAGTGTATTAAGGACTGTTAATTACTATCATGTGATGCATTTACACAGGGTTGAGATATGTCCTATGAATAGAATTGTAGTGAATCTGCTGATGGCCTGGATTGCGTGACACTTGTGGAATGTTATATCACAAAAAACGGATAGAGTCTGGATACCATACCACAGGTTTTTGGCTGCTCAGTTAATAAACATCTCTGCCATGAGACACTGTATGCTTTGAGTGTGGATCTTAATTACAGGTAAAAGAAAAATAAAGAATGTGGTAGATTAAATGCGTTTTGTAAGTCAGAAAAAGATAACAAGCAACCTCGTTAAAATGTCTTTCAGATAATGAATCCCCCTCTTTTCCTACTGTGGAGCTGTAATAGGCCTCCCATCAATCGAGCGCTGTATTATTGGACAATGGAGAAAATGTATCCCAGTTACATGCTACATGGCAATATGTTTATTAGAGATATTAGCAAAAACAACGTCATGAGTGACCATGGATCTCTCATAGCACTTTGTAAACTGTCATAGCACTTTCTAAAATACACCAGCAAACAGACGAATCTGGGTCAAACCAGGTAAGGAGGGACCTTAACACAAAGGACCAAAAGTAGTGTTTAACGTTGGGAACTGAAAGGCCACCATCCTCCTTCCTCTTCTGTAGAGTAGACATCTTAAGACGCAGCTACTTACTTCCCAAATCAATTTAGATACTGCAGATTGTAATTTATTACAATAATCAGAAGGAGGGGAAAGTGTGATGATTGAGGACAGAACGGACCCAAAGGCAAGGCTCTTAACAGATTTATTGAAGTAAGCACAGGGATAATACTCATGAGAGGTAGCACAGAGCTCACAAAATGAATCCTGGGTAAAACATTAATTTTAACCACAGAGATACGGGGTATACAGGTTTGAATAGACATGGGGAGACCCATCCATCTTTCCATATCTTTTAAAATGTTTAGTGTAGCAGAATTGTTATGCTTAACAATCTGATTTAAGCAAGAGAAAACCTTAATGCTTAAATATTTAAACTGTTTAACAATGGGGATGTTAGCAGAGATGGCTGAGTTGCGGGCAGAATCATTTAAATGAAGTAGTGCAGACTTTGACTAGTTAATTTCAAAGCATGATAAGCTTCCATACTCCTTGCATAAAGATAGAAGGGGAGGTAGAGACTGAGAGGGGTTTTGATAAGGACAAATAATGCAAGAACCAAGGGGCAACCTTGGTGTAAAGATCTAGAAACTGAAAATAAGGAGGATCTAACATTATCTGCTGCCGCTCTCATTTTTATGAATCCTGTTTGGTCAGAATTCACTAATGTTGACATATGGGACTCCAAACGACGGGCTAGGAGCTTTGCAAAGATTTTAAAATCAGAGTTAAGCAGGCTCAGAGGTCGATAATTTATACTTTTTGTTAAACCCGCAAGGGAAAACACAATGTTTTCACTCTGTTGTTTTTTGAATTACACACACATGCTCAGTACCTATACATGCACTAATAGAGAGATGTCAGAGTGAGGGGGCTGCAGCTGCCGATGGACAGGTGCCCCAAGCAGTGGGGATGGGGGGCGGGGGGTTTGGTGCCACCTTGGCAGTATGCAGGAGGTGGCACCTCTCCAGCTACCAGTCCACCACCATACTTTGGTCCATGTGGGGACTTGAAACAGGCCCTCCGGTTCCCAACCCTACTCCCTACAGACTGAGCTATTGCTACCCCAAAATGCTTGTTTCAGTATCAGTAAGTAGTACTTAAGTACTCAAGTTTATGCACCGATCCAATACCACTTAATTTAGCCCCTAAGAAAATCTACTTTAATGTAGTTAATTTTTCCGTTTTGACTGACTGACAAACTGGATAATAAAAGAAAGTTATATGGCGTTGATTCTTTGTAAGATAATAAAATATATGTATTTTTTTCATATGCTGGTATTGCATTGGTATTCGGGATCGGCCATTACACAAGATTAAGTATTGGAATCGGTATTGGGAAGGAAAAAATTATGTTGGACCATCTCTAACAGTGACTAATTTATGCATCTGTGTGCATCAGTGCATCTGGAGCTGCTGCCATCATTGCCCAGCACTGATAACTCTGGCTCAGCACTTCAGCCCTAATGGGGAAAAGCTCAGCTATCTTGCATCCTCAGATGATATCATTAACTGGGTTTTATCAGGCCAGCAATCTTAATCTCTGCAACTGAGCCTATCTCATCTTTGCCAGTTGTCTCATGCTCCCCCTCCCCGTTGCTGCTGACAGGACCAAAGACTTCCAGTCCGAGCCCCTGCTGCAGTCTCGTTGTTTATGATCCGCTATTGATTTTGCTTTTGACAAAGGACAGGTTAATCTTTTTGTTGGACGCACGCTGACAGCTTATGATTTCCTTTGGGCACATTTTTTTGTTTTCAATCATCTTGCTTACTTTGCTCCTTCTGATGCCCCCCACCCCACCCATTCCTCCCCGTTACTTTGCTCTGTGTGTCATCTCGAAGAGGAATGACAGCGTCAAACATTGAAAGTTCAGAAGTGTATTATCAAAGCAGCTTTGTACAGGCAAGCTTCCGTTATGTCATTAGTTACGGATTTGTTACGCTTCGGTAGCTTTGTCTGGACAAACGCAGCATGGACGAAGGTGACAATACGTCACCTCTGCCAGTGTCTGTTTCACCCATCTCAATAGAGCGGAATTCAATACAGCAGATGGATTTAACTTACATTAGTTGAGTATTTACCACTGGGAGCCAAAAATCTGACACTTTCTGCTGAAATGAGAGAAAGGAAAGACAAGAGCCCAGCTGGATGTGCTGGGTTATTAAATACTTTGGTATAATTAGTCTTGCATGGCCAGACCTATCTCCACAGCGCTGTAGAGTAAGGTCTGGCTACAGCACAGATACATTCTGGGACAGGAGAAAAAAATCACTCTGTATTGTTTGCATGAATCGTTTTGGGCGTCACTAACGGATGCAGCGAGGGTAGTTCTGCATAATGGTCATAGTGAAGGAGTCTGTCAAACTTCTTAAGGCTGGTTATCAATGTAGTTGAACCAGCTGAGAGAGTGTAGAGTCCCTCTAGAGTCAGAGACAGTTTGCCCTCAAAGTGTTTTGCCCTTTCAAGGATGGGATTTTCCACCTCCATTTTTCCAGTGAATTGAAGTGATTTGTCCGGTTATGTGATCGCTGGGCTCTGACATGACATTCTTTAGAAACTGCGGTGACCCACAATCATGCTGGCATCTGTCATTACACACACGCCTGGCCGCACATCTACCCAGGGTTAAAGAACCAAATAGGTAATTTTGCTTCATTCAGCTTGTAATTTCTTGTGTTTTCAAAATGAGGTGTATACGCCAGTTTCCTACAAAAGGCAAAAAAAAGGCATCTGCCAACTGCTATTGATTTCATATTGAAAAAATCCACTCAGATGGATTAGGATTAGCAAAAAATGTGGAGCTGAGGAAAACAGGTTCACAATAATGTTTTGGTTGGATATGGATTAAAACAGAATCAGAATCAGAAATGGATTTATTGCAAAGTATCACTTAAAAGGAATTCAGCTTGGTGGATGGTGAATACATAAACTTCAAAATAAAATTAAAAGGAAATAAATATAAAAGAAACATAAAACACAACAACAAGTAGAATATACCTGTTTGAACAATAAGAAAAAAAAGCTTTATGGTTTAGTGTTTAGGGTTTAACATGTGCAAAGAGTTTAAGAGATATAGTTTGAGCAATAGACAGGTTATTGTCCAGGATGTACTAGGGCTGCTCGAGTATGGGAAAAATCATAATCACAATTTTTTTGGTCAAAATTGAAATCACGATTTAACACGATATCTTATTGACTTTTGGAAAGATGTTGCATTAAAATTTAAAAAACAGTGAATCATATCAACAGTGAAAACACCTTGAACTGTGATATTTCCCTTCATACTTTTCATGTAAAACTTTTTGAATTACCCTTCAAAACAAGACAAAACTAGTGTTTACATGCAAAACGTAATGTTCAATATATATATTGTTTTTGTCATCGCTAGGTGTCGAAATCGAGATAACAATTTGACCAACTCCACAGCACTAGCATGTACATTTATAGTAGGCATGGACGATATGCTTTTGGTCCCAATTGTTTTACGATACATGGATGCAGATTTGATTTGTATTGCGATTTTAATTTACTGCGATTCTAGAAGTATTGCAACTCGATAGTATTGCAATTTCCTTTTCCTTCTTTAACAAAAACAAAAGTTCAATAATACACTTCTAGAGACAATTCATCATGAGACATTTCTAAAAAGTAATAGTACTAATAATAGTACGTAAAGAAAGCCCAAGGCATCGGATATCCGGCCTAAATGAGTGAAATCCGGCAGAATTTCCAGCAAAATATCCGGCGGAATTTGCGTCGGCAACGGAGCAACCCTGGAAATGAATTGATGATTTAATGCCGTGCTGGGTCAAACCTGGCCCCAATCTGATTGGCTGAAAATGTTTGACCGCTAGACAAATCACCAACAGGACTGCACCATGCTCACAGTGGCAGAGGGGGCGCTATTTCACTCCACCAGCAAAAAAAGAAAATGAGAATGGAATGTTTTGATAGGGGAAATGGCAAAAATCTGTAAAAGACAACCATGAGAATCATACATTTTATATATTTTAAACAATATTTTATTTTTTTATGGGGAGACAAGACTTCCTTTGGCCTCCTATAGAGAAACCGCCACTGGGTACAGCTTAAGCCAACATTATGCACAATTTAAACGGCTTATACCTGTAAATGAACGTTAAGCAAACTTATAAATGTGTGAATGTAGGAACTTGTGTGTTGAATATTCTAATGGTCGGCGGGCCGCTGGGATTTAACTGTCCTAGACCTGCTGGTCTGGAAAAGCAAAGGAAGCAGTTTCACTAGTTTAATTGGCAGCTTAGCTTTTGCGCTGAACTGCCTTCCCTTATGTATGAGACAGTTATTTAGCCTAATATTGCCGATGCAGTTTCATGTTTAATTTAGACCTGCTCAGAACTGCAGCTTCATGGATTTCACTGGTGGTGTGTAACTGTACTCAGGTTTCCTTTTATCAGGACAAAAATATTCAGGCTACAAAACATATGCATTTTTTAAAAAAATACTATATGTCATATGGTTTCTTACCCCTTCCTGATGGATCTGAAAGTGAAAGTTCGAGAAGTGTCAGGTATGTGCTGCCCACATTTTGCCACACACCTCATTCTTCTGCCTGTAAACATGTTGTAGTCTTGAATCCTTCTCTTCACACTACTCTGTCCCATCATCTAACAAAATCTCATCAGCTTTCTCTGAACCCTTCTGTTTTTTTCGCTGCTGTGCACCCTCACCCGTTGGTTCCTCCCTATCCAGAGAATATTATTGTTTTCCACCAGGAAGCAGCAAAACCTTACAGAGCTTCGTGCAGTGTCACCTTTGTGATTCTCATCTTTGCTTGATAGATTCTTTCTCCAGGGCTGTCAGTCAGGGAGTCATGTCTTGATTTGATGTCACAATACGATGACTTTGCACAGTCACAGGTACATATCTTCTCTTATTACGCAACATGACTTAAATTACGAGAGGCAAGCCTTGATAAGATGAGGCAGGGCTGTGTGGAGAGTCATTAAAGCTTAAAGTGGTCTGCCATTTTATTTCTTTTTCAAGGGCTTATATTTTAACTATTTCCTCTGAGAGCAACATTAATAGATGTCATGCACTGTTGACTGTATAACAATAATAATAGTAAACTCTATATATAGTGTTGGGTATGGATAGATGGGTGGATTTATACAGTAGATTCACTTGATCGCAAGAAATATGCACACATATCCATATGTGATTGAACTTCTCATTCCCAAACCAATGATATTAATATGCCAGTGGAATATGTTGGAAAGGTTTTCCTTTGCTCCTATTAGAGAAGTCGGTCAATTGATGTTGGGCAAAGTACATTGTTGTTACTTTACATTAGAGATGGTCCCATACTATTCTTTGCTTCCCAATACCGAATATGATTTTGATCTTCGGGGGGGTCTGGCTCAGATAAAACTCTTTGTGAAACATGTACAAACAAACAATGAATGCCACAAAACTTTTTTTTTATTATCCTGTTTGACAGTCAGTCATAACGGGGAAAAGAACATAAATAAACTACTTTAATGTTGATTTTCTGTAGGGATTTATTACCTACCGGTGCATAAATGGTGCATAAACTCCAATACTTCCCGATACCAATGCTAGCGTTTTAGGCTGGATCAAAGGACGCAATACCGATACTGGTATCGGAACATCTCTGCTTTACATTACTGAAAAGGAACTAAGGCACCTAGCTTACATGAAAAACAGAAAAGATCTAACTGTCCTATAGTCTGCTGTGCATTTATTTATTGCTGATTCAAATCTTCTGAAAGACACAGAGACACTTGTTGGGACTCTGGTCTCTGGATGAGACAAAGTTGCTACTGGCAACTCGTGTCAAAAATCGCCACATACTGGCCAATTAATTAGCCTGAGTTAAACGCTAGCTATCCGTAAACAGAAGTGACATGGTGGTTGTTGTGGAGACAGCAGAGGAACAGAAGAAAGTAGCTGCAGCGTCACCAAAATGAGGACTAGATTTACTCGCCAAACTTAAAATTGACCCGCAATTGGCGCTTGTTTGCAAGTGTTAATTTCGGACCCTGACTCTATGAAGATGGTGAGGGTTCTCCAAACTTTGCTGTTGCTTTTCAAGAAAAAGTAAACTGTTATTACAAAATGTTCATGCTTAATTATTGTCTTGCACATTTATTTTAAAAGAATTAGGGCTGGGCAATATATCTATCGATATGTGATAAATAACGTCTTAATTTCAGATATCATGTTGTCTTTTCCTGGTTTTAAAGGCTATATTACAGTAAAGTAATGTCATTTTATGAACTTACCAGACTGTATTCTTAAAAAAATCTTATTTTGTTAATATTTTGTGAAAGCCCCAATTTTCAACCCTACAATATGGCCATATACAAAAAATATCTTGGTATTTGATTATCTTCATATATCCCACCTCTAAAAGGAACCGTAAAGCAGTATTGATAATAAAACACTTGTGTTGAAAAGGCATACCTTGAGTCTGGATTTAAAGATGGAAACAGATCTGATGTCATGACACAAGCAGGAATTTTCTTCCAGCTTTTTCCCACAAAGCTTCTGTCTTTTTCTGTCCAAGTGACAGGTAACAAAAAAGTTGAGAAGAGAAAAAAATGCACTGCATTACAATTAGTTGTGATTGTGATGAAAGGCATATTTGGCTATCTCTGGAGATAGTTTGCATAATACACTCCTTAATGCATCTTGGGCACATTTACACTCGGATTTGATGTGTTTTCAATCCAATCATCCAGAAGTAAGGGCATGTGGAAAGGATGTATTTATAATGAATATGATCACTGGGATCTGAATCTGCAAGTACATTTCAGTCAGCAAAACCTTCATGATAGTTTTTGTTCAACTAACCCTGTAATAGCAGACTGGTGTGGCATTTGCTCTACTTCTGACCACCTCATGTGTTCTGAGACAAAGTGAAAAATGTCAGAGTCAAGATGAATTGAAGCCCCGTCCCTGGGAGACACTGGAGTTACACACTGTGGACACCTTGTGCTTTCCAAGTCAATCACAGGGCAGAACAACACTTTCATTGCAGCGATAGATGGTTCGACTGGACAGGGCCGCAGCGGTGTGTGGCTGCAGGCCTGATAGCAAATAATATAATATTTAATATTAATACACACCAATTTGCCATCATATCTGCCAGATAGCAGGTTGTGCACACAGTCTTTGAATTTATGCGAATTGTTATCTAGAGAAGAAGTTTTAAGGAACTAATGAAACAAACATCTGGCCCCCAACAGTCTATTGATCATAGATTGTAAAAATAATGGAAGAACCTTCTGGGTCTGAAAAGTGAAACCAATGTAGAAGTCCCTTTTTTAAATCTGCGTTCTATCTCATTTCCAGCAGTGGTTGACTCCACTGGCTCAAAAATAAGTGTTTCTATAGAAGTTTATGGGGATATTACCCTACTTTTTACTTGATTTATTACCTCAAATCACATTTTCCTAATGGGATTATGGTCTCAAATACTAGATTCAAGTGTTCTTCAATACAGCATGATGTTCATTTAGTAAATTACGGTCGTATTTATTTTAAAAAAGATCATAAAGCAGGGGGTGCTTTAGCACCTGTCAATCAGGACAGAGGTTTAGCAATGCTAACCATGACACTGTGGGCATTAAAATAGAACTGAACTTGTTTTTTGCTTTTGTCCATGTTTTCATTTTAAACTTTGACCCTCTTCCTTTGACAATTCTTTAAAAGTTAATTAGAAAATGTTGGTAAACCTAAAAATATCTGCATCCGGCAACCAACAACACTGGCTTGTCTGCGTCATCCTCCCCAGCTCCACCCTCTTGTCAATAATCGTCATGTCAGGGAGGCTATCAGAAAACAAGATGATGATGGCCAAATTGCCAAACTCGAGGTTTCAAAACCAATGGGTGACATCACGGGTGCTACTTTTTTTTTTACAGTCTATGGTATTGCTGTATATATGATATTGGCTTAATAAGGTACAGTATATTTGTGGTCATCCAGGATGTTGTGTGATATTACATTTACCCAGCAGTGACTTCTTTAGCAGAGAGCATAATTCTGTGAAACCACAGCCAAAGATTTCATCAGCTGCTGAAATATGAAAGAATTGAATCATTGACAGAGGAAAACCTCTCTCTCTTTATCAGGTCAAGGATAAACTCCCATGAGCTTTAGATTTGAAAAGATATGGATGGAAGTGCAATAACAGAAAATAAAATGTATTAGTGCTGGAGAAATAGAATTACCTTGGCTCTAAACAGTTTAGCAGCGGACTGTGTGGGGAATTGAGTCGGGTGAGGTCTCTGCGTGTGGTAGCTGGTAGTAATCACCCCTAGGTCCAAAGAGATGACTGTTGGCGGTACTGTTCCACTCCACTGCTGAACTCTGTGTGAGACACCCAGATTCAATTGTGTCAGCAACTGAGATCTCTTGGACAAGACAATTTTTATTGCGATGGTGATTTAATGGAACTATAGAACAGCATACTGATGACTCCAGACTGAAGATTTAAATTCAGTGAGGTGTAACGCTGCTGACAGAAAAAAAATACTCTACATGATTTAGCAAATTACAGAATCTACCTTCCACTCTGACAGCTTCACCAGCCAACTATTTTTTAAATATATAATATATGGCATAGGGCTGTACCAAATAGTATGAAGCTTCATTCATAATGTTGACATTATAATTGTAAATCAACAAGCAAATGCTGCGCAGATTTTTTTGTTTGCATGTCTACAAGTTATATATCTTTACATAAATAAATAAAATAGTTAATGTATAAAACCCTTTTATACTGTTTCTGATAAACTCCTTCTATTTGATATTCAAAACGCTATTCAATGGCAGTACAGGCATGAGCAGAGTAGGTATTCAGGAGTCGTCGGGAGGAGGGAGATATGTCTACAATGACACTTCAAATTTTGGAACCACAACATTAAGCTGTGTGGGCTATAACTATCCTAGTTTTAAGATTTATTTGTGTATGTTGGCTTACAACTTACACTGCAAATACCTGCGTTTTCATGGATCTACGTAGGTAGCTAGCTAGCAAAAGCAATGCCCTTAACCCTTGTGTTGTCCTCTGGTCAAATTTGACCGGTTTACAAAAAAATCAACAAAAACATTGTTTTTTTAAACGCTGAAAAAGTGACAGAAAAAATCGGAAAAAGTGACAAAAAAACATTGGAAAAAGCAACAAAGCAATTGTTAAAAAAATGACTAAAACATAATTAAAAAAATGTCAAAAAACTGACAAAAAATAGGAATAAAATAGACAAAAACGTTGAGAAAGGTGTAGAAAAAGAACAACAAATTGTTGAAATTTCAACCCAGAATAACAAAGTTGCAGGTCAACGGGAAGACAACACAACGGTTAATCCAAGACAAAGTTCTCCTTTGGGATATAATACAAATAACAATGACCTTTTAAAATGAATGGATTTGTGTTGATAGATTATTTTATCAATTACTTGTTTGGCCTATAAAATGTCATAACATTATGAAATATATCAAAAAAATCAGAAATATGAAAAAAAAACAGTGTTTTCAAAAGCCCAAAACGACATCCTCAAAAGTGTTGTTTGTTTGTTGTTGAAGTCAAAGATATATTCAGCTTTCTGTCACAGAGGAGTGAAGAAACTAGAAAAATAAAAAATGACTCAAACCGATTAATCAATCATCAAAATAGTTGCAGATTAGTTTAATAGTTGACAATTAATATATTAATCTTTGCAGCTCTATAATACATCAATTACTTTCTGTAGTCTTGGATTTTTGTACCCGTAGCAACAAAACTATACCCCTTAAGGTTTTTTACATGCATTTATATGCGGTTTGATCACGCGCTACACTACCAGTGTTTCAGTACTCTTTCCAACACGGCTAGTTGTATTTGCACTACACTGCTAGAATTTCCCTTTCCATGCAAAGTCTATGGTTTATTTTTCAGGTTTTTGTTGGGACATTTCTTAAAAAGACAAGTGGTTTTACATAATTTCTATAATGCACTGTATGGAAATTAGGCTGCTACTTATTCCTTCATTTTGATCTTGATGTTTGCTGTTGTTCCCTTTCTCATTGCTTTCACACAACACTTGCGTAAACTCCTGCTACCTCTTCATTGCAATTTAATGACAGCCCCAAGTAACACACTGTAATTTGGTTTGTTGCCTTTCTTGGGAATGTCAAATAGTAACGCTCACTAATAATCCATGTGAGGAGGCCCATGACCTGCAGTCAAATGGTTTAGTATTCCAAAACTTTTAATGTTTTTTTACATGCTGAGGTTTAGAAACACATTTATAGTCAGCAACAACATTAATATACTGTACATTAGGGCCATTGGAACAAATACCGAATATGTTGGCTAACGTTGTCTATTCTCCTCCTTCTTGCCTTGGCCTACCCGCATGTGTCACTCATGTCACGTCTTATGGACAATAAGTTAGCGTTAGTGAGAAAAACAAGGCATTGTGTGGTCTAAGCTAATGTTACGTACTAAGTAGTGTTAGTACAACATCACAGAGCTAATGTTACCCACCGAATAACATTAGTACAGGGGGGAGTGACAGGCTGTGGCTAGAAATCGCAAGGACAGGAAATAGTTTTAACATGGCTTTAAAATCAACAACCACCGAGCCAAGTGTTTATGTTAACATTAGTTAGCTAATTCTTGTTTCCTAACTGCGTTGCGAGTCATAGTAACGTTAGCTTAGTTGGGAGCTTCATGGAGACAGCTAGTTGCCCTACAACTGTCAGTTAGCTTTGACTTCATATATTACCTTCAAATACCCATATTCTTAGTAACGTGAAAATCCACAAGAAACAGGTTGCTTATAAATCCCTAAAATAGTAGTGACAGCACCATTGGCTTAGCTGTTAGCATCGTAGTTAACGCTAATGGTTACTTAGTTTATGAGAAATCGTTTGGGCTGTGCGTTTTAACGTCATTGTGCTAACCGAGCACCGTTAGCCTTTACAACAGAGCCGCTTCATGACGCTTGCTATATGTTTCATTACGGAGATATGTGTTGATTTATGTTTGTCGCCGTGTGCTCGTGGTGGAAAATTAATGTAAACAAAGTTGCTAGCAATGCGCCATGACGTAGGTCCCCTTCAAGGACAGGCTAATGTTAGAAGTCCCTCTAGTGGACAGAACGTGTAACAACATGCACATGCTCATAGTGTCATTGACAATGCATAAGCCTGAGTAGTGTTGTACATAATAACAAGCTGCATTTGAACATTAAATATTCAAATATTATTAGAATATTTAAAAAATAACAAATTCAATTTGAATGGTATTATAGAGGAAGATCGAAAGCTTTAATGTGCACCAGCTATTCAGGTTTTTCTCCTCCGCCAGACTACCCAATACCAAACGACTAAGTTAGGAACTATCTAGTGAACAAAGTCAAACATTTGTGTGTCTCCTGGATGCGTAAAAATAATCTTTGGATCAACCCAATACAGTGATGCTATATTGGATGTGTTTTAAATATGTTGGGCTGCCCCCAAGAGGTAAACAAATGTATGAATGCACCTTTAGGTTTAACAGATTTTATGTATGAGAAAACATGTATGTCATTTAGTCGGTGTTCAGTCGGTGTTTTTGTTTTTTTAACCCTCATATTGTCCTTGGGTCAAATTTGACCCGTTTTCAGTTTTTTTTAAATTTATTTTTGGCACAAAAAATGGCTGTCAAAATAAGCGCTTAACATGTCAACAATAAAAATATCAAAAAACTTTGGCAAAAACAAAAAAACGCACCCACAGTATTGAAAAAGTGACAAAAATGTCTGAAAAAGCAATAATAATGTTGAAAAAAAGTGACCAAACATTTTTTTTTCATTGTCAACGGAAAGACAACAAAAGGGTTGAAGACACTTGCAAAAATTAAAAAGATGCTATATATAATTTGCAATGGATATTTGAGGGAGAATTGCCTAAAATCCCTCCAGGGGATTGAAAAGTGTCATTCTCCAGGCAGCATATTACAGAAAATAATCACGTCACTGTAATCGATACACATTTTTTTATGCATCTATCAAAAGAAAATTACACACACATCAAGAGCACTGATTCATAATACATGCAAACATACACAACTTAGCAACTTTATTATCAGACCAAAGGCATTTTTAATGTGACTAGGCCAGGAGCCTTCACCAGACAACCCTTAACCTCTCCTTCCTCTTCTGGCCTCCGGCTCTCTTTTCTACTAATGGGTGTGAGATGAACCAGGCATATTGGCAGCTTTAACAACCCACATTTGGGTTGCATCCCATTTAAAACCATTCCAGCTGTAATGTTACGCCGCTGGGAGAAATGCAGTGTTTTGTATGCTGACCTGGCATTCTTTGAGAAGGAGCAGGCCAAGGTTGACTGGGCTGTTGCGACCAGTGGTTGTGTGGCTGTTGTGATATGCACCAACACACCTACATGTATGTAAGAAAATTTCCCAGGGCTAACAGAGGATAAGATGCATTTAACTCTGCTCTGTTTCAGTGCTAATTAGGGGGATGCAGTCAAGAACAATATACGATAGAAACGTCTTACTTACACACCAAAGGTTCTCACTAAAAGGCAAAGACCTCATTAGATTCCCTGAGCTGCATTTATTTGCATAAAAATCTCCCATTGCCAGACCTTTCTCCACAGCACTGTGAAGTAAGGTCTGGCTACACCACAGATACATTCTGGCATAGGAGAAAAAAAACGCTCTGGGTTGTTTGCATTTCTTTAAACCAAGGTGGAGGCTGGGGGTGTGGCCTTGACCAACTGCCACTTTGCTCAGTTGAAAGCCATGATGTCTCTCTCTCATGGGTGGGCCAAATTCTCTGGGCGGGTAAAGCAGAGAAAAGGGAGGTAACCTTGCGCCTTATGATCTCATAAGGGGCAACATTCCAGATCAGCACATCTGTGCTTTCAGTTTCTCAAAGGTAGAGCAGGATACCCAGGGCTCGGTTTGAACCTACTGCCATTTCTAGTCACTGGGGGGCCATGGACAGGCTGGGGGAACTCATATTAAAAAAAAACCCTCTTAAAGTGAAAGTTTCATACCACCTTTAATCAACCTTTAATCAGTTGCACCCACGCAAAATAATACGGCATATATATTATTAAATAAAGCTAACTGTTCAGTACAGTAACGTGAGCTATTTAAATTTAAAAAATCACCGTGTATACTTTGTCCACAAGAATCTCAACCAATTGGTCCCAAAACATCCCAGTTAGATATTAAATGCAGTAAACATGTTCTTTGTAAATTTGTATAATCATTATGTCACTTACTACCTAGCACACTGACCAAATTACTAAAAGGTGGAGCTTGAAACACTGCAGTCTACAATTGCTGCAGACGTCCCTCTGCCACGTCAATGACAAGGAAATACAGCCAGTGCTGGATTGAGCAGAGAGAAATAAAAAGGTGTTTCTGCTAATTTCTTAGCGCTTGGCTGTCCGCTGCTCTTATTATCTAATAAAAACCCGCCTATATATATTTAAGAGTACTGTCTGCTTTGATAGTGTTTTGGTACAAGTCTGTATGAGTTGCAAAGTACTATAATAAGCTGCGGGTCGCTTATGATTGTTTGCGCATTCTACTCAGGAAGCCTAGGTGGTGTAGTGCAAGTGAAATGTTCTGTCAGGCAGGAGTTATTACTTTCTCTGATTTACTGAGGAATTTGATGTATAAATGTTTTGGTCGCTTGAATTCTTCTTGTAACTCTGTCATTTCACATCTGATTGACCCGAGGCTCAGTGCTTTGCAATACCAGTCACCCTTATGGGACTACTGGTATAGCTGCCTTATTTAATTGGTGTCTGTCTTGTGTATCTGTATTTTTTGTTGTTGTTGTTGTTGTTGTTGATGTATTTTATGGACCGTGAGTCTAATAATAAAGGCTATCTATCTATCTATCTATCTATCTATCTATCTATCTATCTATCTATACCTAAGCTATTTGATGAATATGAGGCTCTAGTCAAGGTTTTTCCAGCATAGAGGAATTTTAGCCGCCCCCCAAAGAGGTTTAAGCCAGCCCCCAAAGAAAAATTGCCAGCACCAAAATGATAATTGAGAGGTAAAATAGCAATTCAAATCCGCTACCCCCCTCCCCGCCACAGGCCCAATCTGAGTCAGGAAAAACCTTGCTAGTGTTCAAAATTTCCACAACCTTATTTGCACCATCCTCTGTTTAATGATTGACTGGATCTGATTTGGATCTCTTTTGTGTAACAGTTGGAGTACAGTGAGCAGGATTTTTTTATAGGAAATAGGATGGTGTTATACATATAACATGACCTAACCCTAGCCTAGTTTGCAATTGGTAAGCTGCACAAAATTCATGTCAAAGACCACCAAAAGCTGAACTCTGCACATATGAATCCACCAATCATCACGGTTACATTCAAACAGTGTAATGAAAACAAATGTCACTGTTAGCCCAATGGATGTCAATTGAACTGAAAAAACAACCTTGCCAGTGGTTGTAATCCGTGCAGCATTTCCATTTCCAAATTAGCAGTTTATTGACAACAGAAGAATCGGCAGTTGAACCACTAACTGTTTTGTTCAGCGTTCCTTTACAGGATGTTAGCCTATCCTTTAGGAAATGTAGAGGCAGACAGGCCCACGTTCCTGATTATGCTCATGTGTTACAAGGCCTGTGTTTGTTTTTCCATTCCTTGATCTGCTCCTGGGGGATAAGGAGATATAGGCCACGAACGCACTGTGAAGTGGTTCATTGAGCCTATCAGCACAAAGCCTGTAGTGGTGTTGGTGACGGTGGTAATTCACAGCGAAACGTGGTAAAGTGGCCCAATTGAACACAAAGCCTTCTCTATAATGCGAATGCCAGCACTCAAAGGTGTAAAAACAGCAATAATTAATCGTGAGGTAGTCTCATTTTTTTCTTTCTTTTTTTTTAAGCAAGCCTCATTACATGAGCTGAGCAGTGGGCGTCATCAATTATGATATTTTTGTATTTACTACTGGAGCTTATAAATATCTCTCCCTCTAGTCTTCATTGATGTGATGCTGATGAGAGAAATGACATGGAGAGAATGATAGAGGTTAGAGGGAGGGGCCCTGATTTCCAAAGGCCTCACACTACAGCAGCAAAGGTTAATTGGATTTTCTCAACATAATAATGTTAGACAATGTTCAATTCTCTCTGATCACCACTTTTAAGTCATTGTTTCATATTCTTCTTTGGAGAAAATAATGGTTTGATCTTGTCATAATCAGTGCATGACAACTTTTAGGACTCGTTAATGCCCTGTGCAAGAGCAAGGGCTTGTTGTTCCTTGAATTTTCCTGGAATAATTGAAAAAAATAGACTAATATGAAAAAGAGAAGCTTAGGATATCCAACATTAGAGAAATGTGTCCTTCTCTTTCGTGAGTAATACCATGAGCAGGGTCTGGGACACAATGCAGCCTATTTAGCGGAAAGAGAAAGATTTGGATTTCGACATTACATAAAGCAGAAACCTGCTTTGTGAGAAATACAGTACACGGCAGACTCTGTGTTACATAACTTACGGAAGTACACACTACTCATCCATCAGTAGGACGTAAAACGTTGAGTGTGTTTTTGTCCCTGGGATTTGTGGGAACCGTAAAAAGTTCCCACGCTCACTAGCTTAGTCCTGTGCGTTGTAGCGTGGCGCAGACACTCCCTGTGTTTGTGTTTATCTCTTCCTCTTCTGGAGGCTGCTTTTACAACACTTTTTTTTTTTGGAAGATTAAAGGCTTTTCTGCCTTTTATTTGATAGGACCGCTAGGTGACAAAGGTGAGAGAGGGGGGGGGAAGACATGCAGGTTGGATTCAAACCTTGGACCTCTGCGTCGAGGCATAAACCTCCCTGTACATGTGCGCCTGCTCTACCTAGGGACCACTAGGCATAATTTTTCTTTTTGAATTTTGATTTTATTTGGAAAAGCATTCTTTTCACAGTGTAATTTATGCATATCAGTTTTACTATAAGTAAATACATGTACCATTGCCCATATGTACAGAGAACAGGGGATTTGCAGTATGTTTTTTATTGCAATGGTCAGACCCCTTTGGCGTCACTTGTTAAGGCTCTGGGTCAGGACCCTTTGGGGAACATGCAGGGTAAAACCAGTTTAGTGTGAGGAAACATTGTGGTTGGGGCTAAAAAAAAAGAAAATATGTTTATGGGTGTCTGGGTAGCTCACTTGTTGGGGCGTGCGTCCATATGAAGAGGCTTGGTCCTCATCGCAGCGGCCACGGATTGGGTTCCAACCTGCGTCCCTGTGCTGCATGTCATTCTCCTCTTTCTCCCCTTTCAAATCTAAGCTGTCCTATCAACATTGAATAGGTCATGATGTCATATAAAAAAATGAAAAGATGTACGGCACACGCAGGGCGGTTAGGGAAAGATTGTGGATTACAAAATGTATGTTTAAGCAGCACAACAAACTCCCATCTCCTGGGTGAAAGTCCTGTGTTGTTTGACCCATCCACTACCTCAAAATGCCTCCAGAGTTCTGTCTTTTATACTACTCGCTAGCGTTGATTGGTCTAAAATTTTGTTAATATCTTTTGGACCAATTTTGTTTTGTTTTTTAAAACGGGGAGAATTAACTTATCCTTACAGGTGATCGATGGTGTTCCGTACAGAGAACATAACATGATTTTAACCATGTCAGTCTGTTAAAGAATGGAAAGATAAAATGTTAAAATATTCAATTGATGTAATAAACGGTAACTCTATTGATCCTTTATTAAATAACACTGCTGTAACATCATCATTGCAGCCAGGATGACTTGGAAACAGCGTCAAAAAACACAAAGGAACATAAAAAACAGTTAGCCACATCCAACCTACTAGTGCTGCTGGAATACCGCGTTCTTCGGCCGGATGTCCCTTACCCTCCGTTTTCTTTGTGTTGTAATTTTAAACTCTGGTGGATTTCTGAGGACTATGGTTACCTGCTCCTTAGATCTCTGCAGGGTAAATCCAGACAGCTAGCTAATCTATCTGTCCAATCTGAGTTTTATGATGTACAACTAAAACAACCTTTGAATGTACATGTTCCACCTAAACAAGTTCCTTCCCGAGACTATTTTGCAGAGGCGCCAGGGCTCTTCCCATGATGATTGTGATTGGTTTAATAAAATGCCAATTAACCAGAGAATATTCTTCTCCCATCCCAGAATGCTGTGTGGACTGGCCAGACCCTCTTCGGCAGCACTGTGGAGGAGGGTCTGGCAATGCGAGACTACTCCCAGTATTACATAAAACTGCAACATTTCTCCGGCCTGTGGTACAATCGAAACATTAGCCTCACAATGGCTAACGTTAACTTCAACAGGCAAACCTGCCAAAATAATCAACAACATGAAAGTTGGGTAACAGACAGCTGCTATTAATCCATCCCGATCTTCAGTTTTGAAGTGAATCCTGCTGTATGCCTATGTTGAGAAGGCATTCAAACAGTCGTACCACTAAACAAACTCGTCCTGGCCTCCGCTCCAAAGAGATTTTGTTTGAGGGCGTGCCAAATTAGCCGCCAGGCGAGCATTTTGCAAAGTGTGCCATAGTGATGTAAAGAAATTACGGACATAAAGCTGGAGTTCAAACTAGGCGTTTCAGGCTCTTCAGAGAATGTGTTTTCTGTGGGAGAGACAACTCCCTTTAGCATGGCCTTGATGCTTTTTGCAGACCTTTTTAATGCACAAAAAACTAAAACACAATAAAAGGAAAGGGAAAAAACATAAATGCATAATAAGTCCTCTTTAAGCTAGGGTTACCAAACGTCCTCTTTTGCCCGAACATGTCCACTTTTACGTACTGTTCGGGGAGTTATAAATTCAAGAAAATGTCTGGATTTCATTGTTTTTCATGTGACCATTAAGGGTGTACTTAAATTGACTGGCACTTTGCACACAATACTACGGTACTTTGTTGCGTGACATAATTCTAAAGAAGCTGCTTTGTGGGCGGCTCTGCGACGTGCACATACAGTGAGCAGATCAGACAGGGAGCACATACAGGGAGCAGATCAGACAAGGAGCACATACAGGGAGCAGATCAGACAGGAAGCACAGACAAGGAGCAGATCAGACAGGGAGCACATACAGTTAGCAGATCAGACAGGGAGCACATACAGGGAGCAGATCAGACAGGGAGCACAGACAGGGAGCAGATCAGACACGGAGCACATACAGGGAGCAGATTAGACAGTAAGCAGCATTGAACACAAAATGCAGAAGTGTAAATGCAGCTTCACAGTTGAACTGCGCGTGCCATACCGGTCAAAACAAGTGAAGGCGGAGTGCACCGTTTGCAAAGCTACCACATATGTTTCAGTGTTTATTACAAGGTGCTGGAGATCTCAAAGCTCACACAGACACCGAAAAACCTTATTGTATTACATTGAAAAGGTTTAAAGAGATATTTACTTGAAGCTGGATTTTGAAGCTGACACAGCATGTCATATTTAGACCATTATTTCATATTTATTTATTTTAAAAAAGCTATTATTTTGTTACAAGTTGTTACATATTTTATTTTATTACATAAGTTATTTTTATACCACTGAGGCATAATAAAGCATGTTCATTATCCTCTGAGAAGCCTGTCTAAATTTGTGTTTCGAGGCCCGCCGAGTGTCCTCCTTTTTGGAAATATGGTCACCCTACTTTAAGCTCATTATAATCATCATCATGAAAACTTGTAATTTCTGTAACAGTGGGCATTTTCTGTGTGTGTGCGCGTGTGTGTTTGTTTTCCAGCACCATTATTAAGCTCTATTAGTCCTTGAAACCACTTTGCCAGCCCTCTGACAGTTAAGAAGTTTTGTGAGCCAGAGTGTTTTGAGATTGGCATTATGGAAGCAGAGAACCTGCACTCCAGTGATAACAGGAAGCTTATAAGGCAGGCAGCGGGAATTCTCCATCCAGGACTTAACCTCCATGGATGAGAGATTATTACTGTCGACTCTGGGTCGCCAAGGAGCACAACCCACTTGTCCTCGGGGCACATTTATCCATATGGCATGCTGCTGTTAGTTTTACATTTGACACAGGGTCTTCCCATCACAAGCTGCATCACATTGCAAGGAGTTCAAGGGTTTATGAGGGCAACTACAGGACCTGGTTTTGAGATCATGTTTTATATTCGGGACATTACCTCATTTCAAACATTTATTATTTATGTTTAGCACTGCTGATTCTCATGAATCATTCATACATAACAACGAAAAGTAACGCACTGTAATTCCTATGTTTTCCACGTAATTTTGCCACGTGCACCACATTGACTGCTGCTGTATAAGAATGCTGCGGACTGCGAAGGGAGAAGGTAAGGGTCGATGGGCGGGGCATAAAACAAAGCACTATTCTTACTTCCAAGTAGTTATACACTGATGAAACATAATTATCAATATTATATTCCATTCCATGCCAATAGATCCCTAAATACACTCTGGCCCTTTAATTACTTTTTTTTTAAATATTAAAGGATGTTTTTTTTGGGATGTTAATATTTACAGCTATAAGTTTATATAAAAACATATAAAGAAATATAATGAAATCAAACTGATATTTAGTATATTAAGCAGTGAGAGCCACTTGTGCTTTTCATTTAAATTCATAAGTAAAAAAAAAAGAAACATTTTGTTTTTGGCCTGTACTATCCTTGTAAATCACAAGTTGTTAAACTATCTAGGGGGCTCTTGGATGGGTTGGCCAGAGTGTCATGTATTCATCTCCAAAATAATCATCCCTCACGTACAGTCCCGTCTGATTCTTCTCTCGGGCTAAATAGAGGGATCTCTTTCATGCTCATTTTATATCAGCCGTTACCCACCCTCTTGAAGTTAATGCTCCCTTGGCTGTCGACCTTGAAGGTTTATGAGTTCATCAAGACCGACTTAAATGTTCCTTAATTCCCAGTTGACAAGCGGGGAAGTTGTGATCATCTTGAGTGAAAGTTATCCGCTAGCTCCACTGCTGGCAGAGCTCTTCTGATAATAGCAGAAAATGCCTCTGTCTTCTCTGTGATTGTTTTGATTGTTGTGTGCCTATCAGTCCCAGGCGCTGTCGTTGCTGCTATCAGAACACGTTGGTAGCACTTTACAACAGTGTGATGATAAAGAGTTAATATAGAGGTAATAACTTGTAATTACCAAAGTAATAACTGGGTAATATATCACAGTAATAAGATGTAATCAATAAGGTGATAAGAAAGTAACAGATGATGACATGCAATTACCAGTGTAATAACTAGGAATGGGTCCTATGATAACATGTATATCTGGGTAGTGGTAATATAGTTATATTAATATTGTAATAACATGATAATAATGGGGTAATACTGTGTATGTTGTTTTCACAATATTATAGGCTACTATCAGCGTAATACCTTCCAAATTAGATAAAACATTTTGGAATTTAAAATTGGTAATTATCATATTATAATGCTGAAATTTATCCACCCTTTATGTTCCAAATATTTTCCTTTTGTTTCAAGGTAATACTGCACAAATTATGTTTAATCTTGTGACTTCTAACCTGCAAACACATGTGTGGAAACCTGTTTCTTTTTAACCCTCGTGTTGTCCTCCGGTCAAACTGACCCGTTTCAAAGTGTTTTATATCAGAAATATGGATTTCTTTCAACCAAATTGCCCAAAAATAACTTGGATGATTCCATATAACATTCTTCAGGTAAAATTAATGATAACTTTCATTGAATTTTTGGGGTGTTATATTTAATCTTATAACATTTGAATTCTTTTTTTAATGGTTTTAAAAACAGTATCCGGACTAAACTTGACATCTACCCATCATTTTTTTCATGGTACATGGTATAAGTATATTACCACTACCCAGATATACATATGGTTATCATCAGGCCCATTCCTAGTTATTACATTGGTAATTGCATGTTATTACATCTGTTACCTTCTTATCACCTTATTACCCCATCTTATTACTGTGATATATTACCCAGTTATTACTTTGATAATTACAAGTTATTACCTATATACTACCTCTTTATTATCACACTGTTACCCCACTGTTTCCATTTTATTACCATGGTGGAATGTAAAGTGCTACCAACACGGTAGAAAAAGATAAAAATCTATTAGAGGGGAATGACTTTGCAAGGGCGGTCTGTTTTTTCAGAAATGTTGGGAATGATGCTCAGCAAGGAGGCCAGAGTGGTCCAGAGTCAGCACATTATCTAGTGTACCAGTCGGCATCAGTCCTCACTGAGAGGATGGTTTACTGACAAGGGGCTGCTTCTTCCATTACTCAGCCAGCTGCAGCACTAAGGCATCAAGAGGAGATTCATAGGTGCTTTATGTTCACTGTTTACCTTATAATTGTACAGGCCTGGCCAGAAAATATTTTTTTATTAATGCCACAAAATAACGCCAAATATCCATTGTGTTTCTCCTACATTCTGCCCACTGCCATGAACTAGGGGTGTAACAAATCCATCTGCATCAATATATTGATTTAATCCTTAAGGATCCAATATTATCGATACAAAGTGAAAATATCGATACATATTGTCATCCTTTTAGATGCACCTATTTTTATATTCCTACTTCATACTTTTTGTTTTTACTAAACAGAGTTAAATGTCTAGAAGAGCTTAGTAATACAATTGTCAAATTATATTTAAGTTATTTTTTGTACATATACTGTATTTAAATGTAGCTGATTGTGTTAAATGGGCTTATGTATCGTCTCATCGGTCGCAAGTCATTGAATTGAATCAAAATTGTATCGTGGCAGACTTGATATCAGTAAATATTGCATTGTTGCCCTAAGAGGGAGTCCATGAACGAGGCAGCTGTCTGTGGTTAGCTCATATCTGTAACAGCCGGACAGTCAAGTGTCATCTAAACTGCTAAAGTCAGTTGAAACGCTGTCTGTAGTCTAACGGTTACAAATGGGCTCGGTAGTCAACAACGTGCTAAGGTGCCGACCAATTCTGTGTTTTTAGCTGTGCTGGACCAGAAAATATTCGGTCAAAAACTTTAAATTGTAATGTTAAACCAGATGTTTTCCGTGAACTTTGCTGTAAATGATGTCCAGTCCTCTGTTCTCCACTTCTCCGTCCCCTGTGCTCCCTGCTCATGGAATCATTTGAACTTATTTGTATAACATCTTGGGCTGGGTATCGAAAATATCGAAAATATAGACTTTGTTATCGGTTCCTAAACAATACTTTTTTTCGATACCAATTATATAAAACAAAAAGAAATTAAAAACATTACGGCACACATTTTTTATTATTATTTATTTTTCATCTCCTACTACGGGAGCCTAGTCTCTGTGCGTAACGTACATGTCTATGTCGATGCTCAGTGCCACCAAAAAGATGATTGTGATTGGTTTACATAAATGCCAATTAAACAGAACACTTTTTTTTCACTTCCCTAAATGTTGTGTGGACTAGCCAGACCCTCCTCCGCGGCTCTGTGGAAGAAGATACCCAGCTCTAATGGTGGGATGGATCTACAAAGTGTTTGAGTTAAAAACATGACACAGCAAAATGTATTGCTTTGTGCAGCATCGTCCAGTTCAGAGAGAGCGTCATATGTGGGTCTTTAGGAACCGATTTTTCTTTTCTTTTTTTACGCATACCCGGTTCTTGGCATTTTCAAATCTGTTCTTATATTTAGAACCAGGTTTTGGTTTCCAAGCCTAGTGTTGCAACACTGCCATTGCAGAGTTCCAGAGATTTAAACCCGAGAAGGTCATTAACCAAAACATTTTCTCACCTGCTTCCTCTTGTCTTGCGCTTCCTTCCTGTTCATATCTGTTCTCCACAGCCTCTGCTGTTGTCTTATATTACACTCAGCCTGGTACATTCTGATCATGTCCCTCATCTCTTTCTCCCGTCCTCATCCTCCCTCTGCTCCCCACCTGGCACTGAGCTCTGTGTGCTGATTCAGCCCGTTGTGATAATGCATATATGAGAGTTCCTGGCCCTGATTTAAAGGCATTGAAATGCTGCAGGCAGTGGACAAAAGTAATCTCTCTTTCTGCTATATGCAATGTTCAGCTCAGTAGGAGTTAGCGTGCTAATGCCCCCCGGTATACAGTATGCCGCCTTTCATGCTGCGACACAAACATCGTCTGTCATCACTTGCTGTCTGATTTTGAATGAAAATATGCCACTATATTTTCTTGAACTGTGATGAAATCTGCATTATGAACCGCTCCAATGTGCCTCTCTCTTTTTATGTTTCAGGCGGTACGCCTCATTGCCCGTAGAAGTCTCAGAGATCCCTCTAAACCTTATTGCCCCTCCATGTAGAAGAAGTTACCCCTGTCGCAAATGGAAGTCTGCATCTTTTGGGTAAATCAAAGGGTTTTTTATTGAAGTCACCTTTTCTCCATCTGGCCACAACTTGCTAATCCCATTTCCTGACAGACTATCTCATTACAACAGTCTGTCCTGTTGCTAGTTTGCAGTATCACTCTTTTTATCAGCCTGATAAAACGTCTAATTTGTTGAGTGTTTCTTTGTCTGTCAAGCTTTTCCTTTTTCTTGTGATGACTTCCACCTCCTACTGTGCACAAGCTGGTAGGTGGCCTCCTTAGCCACCAAATCTGCTCAGATACAAAATGAACACTCATCCCAACCACAGACATGAAGTAAAAGCGCAGCATGGGAACGGACTATTTTCTGGAATAGAGCTGGCAGAACACCCCCCCTGTGATGACATATCTTTTCCTTCAAATTTTCTCTGTCTTGGTGGTGGTGGGGGGGGGGGTGAATGGTGAATGGATCCCACACTATGTAAAAGCTCTTGGAGTAGTCGTTAAGACTAGAAAAGCACTACATAAATACAGTCCATTTACATTTGCCAGTTAGCTCCGCTGGTAGCTAAGTGAATGGTGCTATGGATACGTCACCCTGTGTGTTGTTGTGATTGGTCAAAGTGTTATCCAATTGATTCACTGCAACAACTGTGTAGATTGTTGCGGGCAGTGTGTTTGCATAAAGCAAGTTGCTGCACGTACAGTAGAGTAATACCCTGCCTGGCCGTCAATGTCCTTTCTGTGGATGCGCTTTCCTTGTAGTTCATTACAGCTGTTCAGCAAGGCCCTGTTAGCTCCCCGGCAAATGAGAAGAGATGGGGAAGAGATGAAAACCCTGAAAGCGTTGAGCAGTGGGACGTAGGCTTCAAAAGCTTCATGGCAATTTCAAAGGGTTTTTTTATTCTTGACGCCATGTTCGCTGTATCTATGGAGTATCCAGCACTGAGCTTGAGAGCAATGCTAAAAGTTTGTGGGGGGAAAAGAGATACAAATATCTCGCTCTGTAGGCTTTTAAATGCCAGCAGAGGAAGAACATAGTGAAAGCCCTAATGAGTCATGTTTGTTCAGCATATTTATTGTTTCTAATTGCTTCTAAGCTGTGGAGATAAAGAGAGTACAAAGAACCAGTGCTAAACACTTGTGATTACAGTTAGGTCTTGAGCTGGCCCACTCTATTAGGAAGTATTTGCCAAAGAACATGAAGAACAAGTGCACGTCAGTTACAATTGCCCAGGGAGTTGTGTACTGAATGACGTTTGGGTCATGCTGGAATATAATAGGAGCTGCTGTAGTTGTGTAGATTGGATAATGAATGCAATTATGTTTAAACCCCTGAGACGCACGGAGGAAGGGACACACTGCTGCAGGTAAAATCACACTGGGAAGCAATATGCCTCTGTACAGTGAAGCCGCTTTAGAGACTGATTATTGGGGTTTTATATTTGGCAGATGTAAGATTTAAATGTGTCAGCAGGAGGAAAAGGGTAACAGCAAGAGATTAGAACACTCTCCACTTTCGGAGTTTATAGTCTGGTAGGTGCAGATTCATGTTTGTGTAAGTTCTCATGACAAAAAAAAAAAAACCTTTGAAAAAATATATTGTTGTGCGAAATAATCACACGATAAAAGCATTGTTGTGTAAAGACCTTTAAGGAGGGCTTTTATCCTCTGGTTTAGGCCTGAAAAACCACATTTACCCAGGAGACCCAAACACCTTCCAAAGAGTCCCTGGTTGTTCAGGGGGGATGGGCACATGGAGTTACCCTGGAAAGGAACACCCTGAGGCCCCTTAATACATCCCAGCCACCCCCTGATATTCTTATTTTCCTTTAAAATCGAGAAGGAAATTTGGAAAGAACCACCCTCCCATTGAAAAGCTTAACAAACGTCCCAGTATTGGGGAAGGATGAACAAAATTAGGGAATGCTAAACCCACACATTTTATAAGCTTTTCAATGAGATGTTGGTTGTATCCTGACCCAATTGGCATGAAATTCTTCCCAAGTGGCGCAAAACTTACGTGCTAGCAAGTACAAGACAGCTTTTACTCCATACTGGTCTGTCAAAAACATATCCCAAAACCAGGGTCCTAGCTGGAAGTAAAAAAAAAAAACGCTATTCTTACTGTGAGTGAGGGTCTTTTGGGATGCTGATCAAATACGGGGATGTGTTCAGATTAGGTCTTCGTAGGTACGAACTAGACTTGCTTATGTTCATTTTTAAAACAGAGAGGCCCAATCCGAATAGAACCCTGATCCAAATATCCCGAGAAAAAGTAGACCCAATCCAAAAAGCAGTTGAAACAAACACACTCTAATAGAAAGACTTTGGTTCCAATTCAGGTCCTGGGTAAGATCTTTGTTCCTCAAAACCGAGTGGACCTGTGAAGACCTCCTCAAATACCTAGAACTTTCTTCCTCATGTTGAAAATGTCTTTGTCTGACAGGTTCTACAGCCATGTGTTCTGGTTAAACGTGTTTATTTGAGTTGGACCCTCCCACCAACCATCTGCTTTGCTTGCTCTCAGTACGGTTGTTAATTTAGAAAAGCAAATATGCTAATTTGTTTTTCTTTGCTCTTGACTTGAAGGGAGTCAGCTTTGCATGTATAATGAAGTCTAACCACCTCTGTGGTGTTGCCTCAGGTAGTCACAACACCAACCTCTAATATAGTTATTGGTCTTTTACAATGACATTGTTGGTGTAATTAAATTGCCTCATCTGTTCATTCTGCTATTGTTTGCTTCTCTGCAAAACTTATTGACCATGCATATTGCTGTGATTCCATTATATCTGCATTTGTTATCTGGTCTCAGATATCTTTTGTATGATTGTAAAATATGCACAGTGTTGGACAAAATACCCTTACAATAAATTGCTTATTCCTTAGATTTGGTTTGGTATAACTTTGCATCTGTTTCAGGGTGCAAAAGATCATAAGCTCATACGTGGGCTGTCAGCTTGTGACTTTATTAGGAAAAAGTAACAAATAATAAGCAGTTTTTCGAGACAAAAAGCCTGCTGTCAGCCCGAAGTTTCTTATTTCAATCCACAGACTGCCTGATAGATAGATAGATAGATAGATAGATAGATAGATAGATAGATAGATAGATATTTATATTTAGTAATCCCAAAAAAGGGAAATTATAGTGCTACAGCAGCAAAATATCAGTCACGCAGCACAGAATCTAAATATAATATATATGCATATACAATATGCAACAAAACATTAATTTGCCCCTGGCTAACGTTGGTATTATTTTGTGCTGAGATGCAAAGTGAGTGACTGGTTTACTCAAACCACAATACCCTTAACAAATGGCTGCGCTGCTTTGCCTCTGAAATGGAATGGGAGTGGCAGTGTGTGTGATCAGCATGCAGGCTGTGTAGGGGCAAAGTTAGCCCCACACCACACAGTCGACTGTGCCTTCATTTCATCTCGGCACACTTTGATGTCAAATGGCTTACTGATGTTTCCATACCCTCCCAAACTGTAGCACTACATCATTTAACTTGTCAGTGGCTTATGTTTTCATTCTGTACTTTCTCTATCTCTGTTGCACCAACACTTGTCATCCCTGCATTTGAAAAAGAAAAAAAAAAAAAACGTGTCATTACCAGGCTGCTCTGAGATTGCATTGTAGTCATTCACAATACTTGATTTAGGATTTATTTGTCTCTGCACCAACAGCGCCTGATTATGAACACACTGTCTAATTTCTGTCTTGGAAGCAGCCATTGTTTTGTTTATAATTAAAATCATGTTCAATTTTCTGCATGGTGCTAGAGCTGAAAAAAAGTTCCTGATACTTAGTTGCATCTGTTTGATTGTTTGGGATTGTGACGCAGCATTCGGCACATTCAACTGGATGGGATTTATAAATAACCACAATGCCTGTCATTGGAGCTGGGGGAATATTTATAGATTTCCTTGAATACTGCCCCAGTTGCATTCATTTGAACACAAGCAGGCATCGGCAGAAGAAACAAGAGTGTGTGGCTTTTACTGAGCACATCTACTTTATAGCACTGGTAAATTACATCACTTGTGTTTTCTTTACCACCGTTATTTTCTTGTAACTCCCTATAGTACTCACAACACAGTTTTCTAATCCAAGCAATGTGAAATGAAAACAACTTTAAAGAGATAGTACACTGATTGTACATAGATTTCATTTCATTTCATATATTTATTATACAGGAAAGTTTGAAAAAGTAACATTTCATTACAATATAAAAACGGGCCTGACTCAGTTTAAAAACTGGTTTTCAGCAGGTTCCTGTTCTGCAGAAACATAAAACATGGTTACAGCACGTCAGGACAGACATTAATACAAAAAATCGATATAGAAAAATATATATTGACAACTGAAAACAACAATACAGTTACATAAGGAAAAAGACATTTATACAAAACATCAGCTGGGCTAGACAAATTCAGACCGTGCAAACGAGACCTGGACAATACATAAACGAATCAATTAATGCATGCAAGTGTAACTGTTAAGAAGGAGCTGTTTGTATGCCTTTTTGAAATATGTGATGGATGATAGTGTTCTGATGTGATACGGAATGTCATTCCAAATCTTGGTATATGTATAAAAAAAGGACCTCTTACCAAAGTTGTTTTTGTATGGGGGAACTGGGATAAGTGCCTGTGAAACCGACCTAGTGAGGCGACCTGGTCTCACGTGTCGGAAAAAGTGCAACAAGTTCTGGTAAAGCGGTATTTTGAATCTGAAAATAAAATGCAATTGCGTGGCTGTTTATAAAGTTTTCATAAGTCAAAGCCTTAGAGCGTTGGAGTGCAATACAATGGATAGAGCTGGTCGATATGACCTAAAATCAGTGGCCGTTAAAGTTGAGTGTAGCAGACAAAAGGTAGGCCGGTTGTAGCTAGGTTACCTGTTTATTCCAAGGGTGTAGTTTGATAATAGATAATTGCTATGTTGCAGTTGCATCATTATCCCCCCACATCCTCACTGGAACAGAAAAAAGTCTGCCTTGTTTGGGCTCTTAAAGTCAGAGAAAATAACGAGCATCCTTGATTTCCGCTAATGGGTTTGTTTGTGTTATCTCAATTATTTGCTCCTTATCTGTTAATTTTCTTCCGCATCTCTAAAAACCTGTACTCTCTTCCCTTTATGGGAGCTAGTTGATTTGTGATGCACAAAGATCAAGCGGACTTTAGCGCAATGATGGAAGAAGCACTAATTTGTCACTATCACAGGCTTGCTGCCTCCAAAAGGCAGTCAATTAACTTTCCATGGGCCGTGAGAGAACGCATGAGAGTGTGTCAGCTTGGCCGACAGCCCCGTGATGCAGCCTGCCGAGTGTGGATGTGTGAGGTCCAATCCTCAGCCCCATTGGGAGGCTGTGCTCGCCAGCGGGAACCACACTGGGAGTTTCTGGAAGACATATTTCTGCTCCGTCAAGGTCTGGATCCACGTAGATTAATGCACAGATTATTTACATAATGGGTCTTTCTGTGCCTACTTTTGGGGCTCTGAAATAGTTAGTTTGGCAGAAAATGAAAGCAATGTTTCTCTTTGTTTCACAACCTCACTCCACAGGACTTTGCACTCCGCGCCACCATTCAGGCTGGGTTTTTTTATTTGTTGCACTTCAGTATACTCATCTGTGAACAGTGTTTGTCCTTGTGCAGAAGAATGCAAAGCTTAAGGCCATGTGATCCTTGATTCTTCATGCTTGATTATTCTGTAAAGTCTGTGTTCTAGTCTTGTTTTTATCAGAAAATATTTTTTTACCATTCAATCTCAAATAGAGGCAAGGCCTTGTATGTGTACTCAACTGGAAAAAGAACTAGGGCCTTTCTTTTTTAACATTTATAATATATGTTTGTGGGCGGGCCTAGCAACCTTTTGAAATGAGAGTTTGGACTAAAAACCAAAACTACAAGGCTAGTAAAGAATCCCTATTGCTTGCTGTGGACATGCTGCTGTAATAACCTTCATTAGAGGTGTACAGACTATAGTTCATCCCTGGTCCCTACGGATCAACACTCACGATTCAGAGTGCATGTGAACCGTGTATTAATTGCAAAGTTTAACCATATTATTAGTTTAGTTAGTTCTGTTGCTGTTATTCAAAGTAGGCTGATCAATCTCTACGGAGGGTTGCTGTTAAAAGATACACGCAACGCACTTTTCTGTTCATGTGAACATGTTAAAATCAGTTGTGTATTCGCGTAAACACAGCATGTTAAAAGCAGTTGATAGAGACGATCATGGCTACTGGAGGAGCGGAGGAACTTTGAAAAGCGGAGACGCCTGGCTACAGCTCTGTTGTATCAGCGGTTTGGTGGTTGAGTTACATCTGATTTCCATCGGTTGCGGAACGGCTGCGAATCGGCTCTGTGCTCAATACCCATCAGGTCCGGATTTGTTGCGGAAATGCTGCAACCATGACTGACAGCTGAAGTCACGAGGACCCACGAGATCTCGCGAATTCTTGTAGAATGGAACCACAAAACCAACCACAGTTTGTTTCCATCCAGAGGAGTAGAGGGGAAACAACTCTGTGCTGTGTTTTCAAGGTGTAGTGCAAGGAAATATGATCCGCCGTGAGCATGGCCTATTTTATTTTGAAAATTAACCAGATGTTTTATTTTGTTTCTGTGTTCGACTTCCTGTCCTGCACTATATACCGTGTGCTGAATTGCTGCGGAGCTCTCCGGCATCCGGCAAAAATTGAAGCTGTGATTTGCTCCGGAGGGCTGGGGACTGCCGGAGCTGGGACGGAGTCGGGACACAGCCGTTCCGCAGTCAGTGGAAATACACACATTGACTTTAATGGAAACCTAATGACTCTGCCGCCGTTCCGGAGCGGATCCGCAGCCGTTCCGCAACTCGGTGGAAATTAGGAGTTACCCAAAAATACGGACTTTTAGCCGTGCACAGAGCACCGCAAGCTGCCTCACTTTCCAGCGGACAATACAGTGACAATATACTGCCCCTTCTTTTTTGTGCTTATCCAAAAATGTATCCAATCTGTCACTCAAAACCGTCATCCGATCCGAAAACAGTGAGTTTTGTGAACCTTCACGGCATTACGTTTAGGTTGCATATGTCTTATTGGTTGATGTGTTTTGCATGAGATTTCATTCTGTTTAATGTATGATCATGTGAACAAGGTCTTAAGTTTGGGCTCAGTCCTACTCTTTTGTCATTTTTTTACACTCACCTCAGCAGAATCCAATTTCCTGTACAGTTTAGTATTACTACAGATCCCAACTGAAGCATTGTTCCACGGTTCAAAGATTTACACTCTACAATGAATAGCTCATTTGTTGATAGCCATCACTCTAACTTCACAAGCACACTCAGAGGAGATGAAAGTGAGTGGAGAGATTGGATTTGAGTGTGTTTTCTCCCCTGAAATGACCCTCCTGTCTGTACAGATTTGTGCTGGATGGAATCAGTCCCTTTCTCCTCATCATTGTGATCATCCTTTTTTATTTCTTTCAGTTAAGCCCACCAAGCAGCTCCTGTCCCGTCTGGCCTCCTCCTCCTACTTCTCTCTCTCTGTCTCTGTGATGTGCAGAAGCCAATCAGCCGTGTATTTGGCTCTGCCGGAGAGTTTTTCTGCGCTCCTCTTGGGAGTTCTCAGCGTTGAAATAGACTCTTTAGGCCAGGGCTTGGCGTTGCTGAGAAATGTGAGGGTGTTTGCAGAGTGAGCTTCAAAGCTGGCCAGCAGCAGCAGTGACATTGATCCCCCTGAATTCTTCTCATCAGCACCAAACACATGACATAGAAACTGTTCCACATCAAAAGAGCACGATGAAATCAAATGCCGCAATGTGTTGCTTACTAGATTTTAACGCCCAGCTGGTGTTACTGTCACAATATGTTCACCACCCACACTAAATTACCTTTGAACTACGTAAAAAGTGTTGAAATTCTTTCTTTCTAACAGTGCAGCTTGCACCGCGTTTGTACAGTTATTGCCGTGAAGCTGGTCTCGCATTGCCAGACCACTCTCCACACTGCAAATGCATTCTAGGATAGGAGAAAAAAAAACGCTTTGGGTTTTTTGCATTTCTTAAACCAATTCAAATTAGGCCTGCACAATTAATCATTATAAAATCACGATCAATTCACCTTGTTCACGATTTAAGTTTTAAATAACTTAGATAAAAAAAAAAAAAGGACTTTGATTCTCATTTGATTTTACGAGCCGACTGCATCACAAACACTACTACTTTCTTCTGAGTTTGAAACATAGACTGTATAAAATAGATTTTAAAGTGCCGCGATGCTCTCCCTTCTCTTCATTAAAGCCTCTATGTCTACAGGGTTGTGGTGATGAGCAATGTGCTATAGGTGCCAAAAAATCTATGTTTGGTACTGCAAATATGTTTTGTTTTGTCATGGTCAAAAAAAATTTGGCAGAGAATCGTGATATCAATTCTAAGCAACAACAAAAAAAATCGTGATTCTTTTTTGATTTTTTTGTTTCTGATTTAATAACATTTTTCTACAGAGTAATTAATCCCAAAAGTTTGAATCCATGAATATCTTTCTAACTTTGCTCATGTTTATAAAACCGAGAGAACAGATTATGAGTCCGTGTGAACAGTAAAACCGTGGGAACAGATTTTTATTCTGTGCACACTGTTTAGTTTTTTTTCTCAGGGGGGCTCCGGATATATGGTTTGAAGACCGTAAAAGAAAGTTTGGAGTGTTTCTTGGCAATGGTTATTCTTAAAGGTGGGTAAAGAAAACTACTCTCAGCATCAGTCCAAGTTACAGGACTTTTCATTTCCCCAGCTGTCTGGAAGCAGTTTGTAATTTGAGATTAGGGGCCATCTGGAAGGGTACAGGGTAATCCTGGTATTCACTTATTCGGTTTCAGCACAGCTTTTGGAACAGAACAACATATTGGATTTTTCGGCAGGTATTTCTCTCTGTGTTATTTTCTGTGATGCTGCAGGATGGCCAGATTGTCCAAATGCAGCGTGGTATTTGATGTTGTTGAATGTGGTTAGCATCAACAACCCGAGCCCCGTTCCTTCTCTAAACGAAGCGTGTAAAATGTATAGGCTCCAGCAGCACTTGATAAGCCAACAGTCAGCTAGATATACAGAGGCAAGTCTCCTCTAATGTCTCCTTTCTTCTTTGCACTGAGTAGAAGCTTTGTTTTTCTTTATAGCGGTCATTCGCTGCATCCCTGCCAGCTTTTCCCATGAGAGGGATTGGCTGGAAATTAAGTCATCCTAAACTCTGTAGAGTTGCATGTTTTGAAGTTGATGAATGTGAGTGAGTGTCTGAGATACAGCCATAGTTCCAATATATGGAATAAAACTCAAAAACTATACCTATTCTAAAAACACCAGCAATGAAGCAAGTAAGTCATTAAAGGAATACCTTACTCTCAAAATTACCATTTGTAACAACTTCAAGGAATTGAAGTTGTTCCCAAGGTGGCACCTTGTAACTGACAACATCAGCAGTGGCTGCTTCAATTTAACACATTCATTATGGTACGACTTGTCACATTTCCGCATTAACAAATTACCATGTTAATTTGTACTCATTAGTTAAATTAGTGTAATAAAACAAGACTATTGCCAAGATGACAGATTTTGTGCCACTGGGGTGGGGCTTATTTTTTTTACCTTGCAGGCAATCATCAACTGAAATAAACGTTTGTTACATTCAAACCCTTGCTAAATGAGTTCACACAATGCTGATTAAGATCCATCAATGTGGATATGTTCATTAGTTAATTCAGGGTTAATTGTATTACTGGTGCTGCTCTGCTGTCTGCCCTTTGTGACAAAAGGTCATGGGTTCCTCCTTTTACACCATCTATTATGTTATGCGTGGCTGCCAGCAGCACAGCAAAGTCCCAAGCCAAATCTCAAATCTCTGAGCTAGAGTCTAAGTCAAGTCTCAAGTCTCTGAGCTAGAGTCTAAGTCAAATCTCATGTTTCTCAACTAGAGTCTAAGTCAGGTCACATCTCTGAGCTAGAGTCCAAGTCAAGTCTTAATCTGTCAGCTAGAGTCTAAGTCAAGTCTCTCAGTTATAGGGTCCACATATTTTGCATTCAGCGCTTCCTTTGTTTGGGCCTTGTGTGAAGTTTTTTAAATCCAAAGATTCTGATGAATGGCACAGCAGCTGCCGTTGTGGTCGACATCTTTGTTGTTCTTTCTCACGTGTGGCTGCATGCAACTAATACGTTACGTATTACGTACAGGGAGGGAGGAGAATAACATTCAGCTCATCAGACATTTCCTAAAATGTTAAGATTGTTCATGAGTGCCACATCTTGAGGTTGAGTTTGAATTCTTTTGAGTCTGAAGTCAAGTCTGAAGGCACTACGGGTGCGACTTAAGTGCAACTTGAGTTTGAGTCTCAAACCAGAGTCCCCATCTCTGGTATGCAGGCACTACTGAAGCCACGTGAACAGAAATCTCCCTCAGCTACAGTTGTATTTAGGCATCATAGAGCTCGATCATATCTGTTGTGTTGCTTTGTGTCGAAAGTAATTAGTGATGGATTGTTTTTATCAGCGGGAGGGAAGGGTGCAACAGTTCCCAAAACAGCTTCACCCCCAAACCCCTCACACACATACACACTCACAGATGTACACACGTCTCTCCTACTGATGGAAAATGCCTAGTTTCCGTACGAGCCGGCCCTAATAACAAGGGTGTGTTTTTCTGTGTGAAGGGCTGTTATTTTCGGACATGGGAGAAATTTAACACATTATGGCAAATTGTGAAATTAAGGTAAAGCAATTATCTTTCTTCCTCCAAATAAAAATCTTAATATGAAATTAGGCATTAGAACCAACTGCGGCCAAACAACTTTATCCACCTTTTGTCTTTGGCTATAGTGGACCTTTTGTCCTTCTGGCTGTCACTGATGAGGCCCGTTCCATTTCAAACCCCTAGATCCTGTACAGTCTTTTATGTTACACTGTGTTTAAAGAAAGTTGAAAAATAAATATTTCACATTTGCTCAAAGGTTCTAATTACCAATTTATTGCAACTTTTGAGGCTCTGCTGTACGAGGGACAGCATCAAACCAGATGATAACAGAAGTAATTCCCTTTCAAATATGAACCCGTGTCCTTTCTGATTCACTAAAATCCAAAGTGCTTACCATGAGTACGGATTTACTTGGGATGCTGTACAATAGCACATTTGTTTTTCGGCATGTTACATAATTTTCTGGACCCGGAAGAAACACACTTCTCTCTCTTGCTTATAGGGGTGCAGAGAAAATTAATACAGCATAATATCGCAATATTTTCCATGGCAATACTGTGTCCATACAGGGACGGTATTGTAACATAAGTATCATGATAATATCGTATTGTGACATAAGTATCATGGTGGTATTGTATTGTGACATAAGCATCGGGATATATTATATTGTGACATAAGTATCATGGTGGTATTGTATTGTGACATAAGTATCTTGATAATTTTGTGTTGTGACAAAAGTATCGTGATAATATCACATTGTGACATAAGTATTGTCATATTATTGCATTGTGACATAAGCATCATGGTAGTATTGTATTGTGACATAAGCATCGGGATATATTGTATTGTGACATAAGTATTGTGTTAATTTTGCATTATGACATAAGTATCGTGGGTGTATCGTATTGTGACATAAGTATCGTGATCATTTTGTATTGTGACAAATCATGATAATTTTGTATTGTGATAATGTCGAATCATTTCTCTGGGAATTTCCACCACTACCGGTTATTCACCATGTGCGGTCGCAGACGCTCAATTTGATTTATTGATTTGCCTACATTACAAAACACCATAAAACAACCTGTTACATGTGAAACTAAAGTTGAACCCAAGTGCAGACAACAACACAGAGCCAAATGACAGTTTAACAGGTTTATTCCAAATATCCAAGTTTGGGAATGCAGCAGGGAAAAGCAAAGTCCAAATCCAATAGATAGCCAGGGTACAGAGCGAGAGTGGTACCGTGTTCCCAAGGGTCTGTGTCCAATAGTCCAGAGATCCAGTGTGGAGAGCAGGAATGGTGGAAGACAGGAGACAGGTTCACAGAACTGTGGCAGAAAAAGAACAATCAGGGCGAGCAAAAACACAAAGCTAAATACAACGGGTAGAGTCAACAGCAAGCCTAACATTGTCGTCTTGACAATGATCTGAAGAAGAGTGGTAGGTTGACCGGGTATTTGAAGCAGCGGTGATTTGTGTAGATGAGCTGCAGTTGAAACCCTGACTCCCGCACACCCGGCTTTACTCCTGCAATTAAGGACAGACAGAGGGGAGGGGGAGAACTATCTAGCAGCAGCACAGAAGCAGCAGGCCTAACACAACCATGGAAAGAGAGAGATGGAGAGGCCAGAATCCCAACGGGGGTTTAAAGTGAAACCTCACAAGTTTACTTAGACTCAATTTATGTTGAACATAAAACACAGAATAACTGCAAACTAAAACTCAATTTAATGAAAATAGAACACAAAAATAATTGCAGGCTTAAACTTAATTTCTTCATGGCTGCATTTTTTACTCACTCTCCCTCACAAGGCCAATACTCACAAAGGGCCGTAGTCTGCTCCTTTACCCTCAGGAAAGCCAGCGGCTGAAGGGACAGTGCGTCTTCCTTTTGGCCGTGTGTGTTAGTGGATGATGTGGGATGAGAAACAGCTGGCGAGCGACTAGGAGGCAGCCAGCGCATCCCCTCAGTATCAGTCACATGAAGCTCCGTGCCTAACTGGCGCCCAGGAGAGAGGACGCCAACGCCTGGCACCTAGGAGTAATGTTTCTATTCAAAGTGAAAAAACATGAAGAATCTTAGCTATGAATTACCATTCAGATGCTTGCATCCGAGGGCCTCCACATACATTTTAATGAGGATCTTTATGCATTGCAAGATTATGGAGTCACTGAAGCCTGCATTGTGTCATCTTTTTTTGTTAAAACTGTTTATTCGTTTTATTAGTAGTACCAACAACAACATTCAACCATATCCCCCCCATCCCACTCCATAGACCAGTGGTGTCAAACACAGTTTTACTGAGGGCCACACTGGAAAATGAGAATCTCATTAAGCACCAGACGTGTAGTTTATTGACATGCTTTTATTTTGAAAAAGTCAAAAATCTTTGCATGTCTTATATAGCCTTCTCACTTACAGCTTTGTTTTGTTAGCTAAAAAGGTCGGAAACAATGGAAAAACCATAAAAAACATAGAAAAAAAGTGGCAAAAACGTGGGGAAAAAAAGAGCCAAAAGCGTCGGCAAAAGTGACAAAAACTTCAGAAAAAGTGACAAAATCTAGGTCGGCCAAAATTGATTGAGATCTGTGATCTGTGAGCCGGATTTTGCCCCTCGTCTTGAGTTTGACACGTGCTGTAGACACTTCACAATATCACAATAATACACTAATGTTACAGTAACACTAAAAGAAGAAGTACCCAAAGAAAAAAATAATAAAAATGATTAGGTAGAAGTCCTGAAGCCATTCCCATCTCTAAGGTGGATATACAAAAGAGAAAATAAGATATTGGCCTTATGTTAGGGTATCTCTGATGCCTGTCGAGGAATGCAATAAAGGGTTTCCAGATTTCCTCAAAATCTTTGTTTATTTCTCAATATATACGTTATTTTCCAATACTACACATGATACCATTACCTTTGTTTAACCCGTTGGTAGATTTATTTCCTTTAGACTTGAAAAATAAAAATCCCACACTGTTCTCTTTCTACAGCATCGCCATTTGTTGAAAAAACGTAACGTTTTGGCCTCTCTGGACCTTCGTCAAGAGTGTTTTCATTGAACTAAAATTGGAAGAAAGTTATTTTCCTATAATTAAAATAGTTGACCAATGTCCAAAAGGGCTGAAACGTTTTTTGCTTTAATAATTGGTGATTCTGTAGCAAGAGCAAAGTGTGGGATCTTTCTCTTTAAATTCTAATGTGATATTTTCCAACGCACCCGCATTATAGAATTGTTGGATGTACGATGAAGAGCAATAAGCCTTTTGCTTGCGGGATGCACATACCTATAAGAGTATTTCTTTCTTAATTTTTGAAGGGTACACATTCAAAATGTATATCTTAGGTATAAGAGGAAGCTCTATATAGGTTATTCTATTTATCATATTTTAATTTTTGCGTTTTTGAATCTTAAAACACTTTGTCCCCCAACAAAAGACGTGGATATTTCAGAGGAAGAAGAGAATGAACAAGTGTGCTTTATGTTTTGGCTACAGGGCTAATATCTTTAAGATTGGTATAAGCAACTGCTTTGGCTTTACATATTGATGTGCTGTAGCTGCAGCAGCACCGTGCTCCACCCACTTCCCATTCACAGGAGGCGTTTTAAAGCAGGAATCACCTCAGATCTCTGGGAGTGGGGGAGTTGATCTCACTAAAGTGTGCCTCACCGTGCCCGCATGGAGCAGGGAAGGCGCTGCATCAAGCTGTAATAGATAGATTGATAGTTCACCCCTCTGGTGCCTAAGGGAAAACCACATACACCCCCTCCTACATACACAGTAAGCATTTACAGCCATACTGTATATATATACACACACACACTCACAGAAAGATGCTGAGATTGGTGGATCTGGGTTGACTTCAGTTTCTTGAAACCAATTCACAGTACACGTTTTTCTTTTTTTTCAGTTTTTCCTTGTAATCTGTGTGATTGTGTGTGCAAGATCTAATTGATCCATGCCTCTGTCACAACTCTAGAGGTTAATTCATGCCAAAGGGGGTAGTGGCCTAGCATGGCATCAGATTATCTGGTGCAGTTGTAATCAGCTAATAACTGACCACCACCAGGCAGCGTCACATGTTTGCTCCACTCTCTCTCTCACTCACTCACTCTCTCTCTCACTCACTCACTGTCAACAAGCCTTTCACTAGTCATGCTTCACTTTCAGGAATTTGCATGTCATTGTTAATACGGTAAGGGGCTTACTATTGGTTTAATGGACTCTTAAATGAAGGAACAAAATGTTCAAAAATCTACTTAAAAAAAACAAATAAAACTGATTGTTCTGCATTAATATTATTTAGCCCTTTCAATCAATCAATTTGTATTTCTCACATGAAATCGTATGAGGTACAATTCCAGTGAAATGTAATCCCATCAGCTCCTTAAACAAGCGTGTGATTCATTATAAAGCAGAATGTGGCGACAGATTGGCACACAGGAAGAGAGTCACATTTGAATAGCATGTTCCAAAACGTGGAGATAATATACCACATCTCAGGTTTTCCAAGATAAGGAGGACAAAATACTCTCATTTCACTTGTTTGTTTATTCTTACATCAGAATAAATCAACGCTTACGCGTTTCCGCATAAAGCCTTCGTCTGAGGGTCCGATATAATCAGATTCTATTCAGTTATTTACAGTACATACAACGAGTGATTATATCTAAAACATTTCTCTCTGGGTTTCTTCGGAACATCCCCTTAGGCATTGTAACTCTCTCAATTGCACAAAATTTTAATGAAGAGGGTGAACCGTGATTTGCTTTAGCATGTTTGGCAATTGCATAATCCCTATTTCCTGTTCGGATTGCAGTTCTGTGCTCCAATATTCATTGTTTGAGAGCTCTTTGGGTTTGTCCAATACATGCTAGACCACACGGACATACGATCGTGTAGATCACGTGAGTTGTTTTACAGTTTATAAATTCCAGAATCAGAATTTTGTGTGCGGACGATTGAAGGATTTGGCATTTGTAGTACACAGCAGGCTCAGTTACCACCTCTATGTCAGCAATTGCCATCCATATGGTCTTGTTTATGTCATATGTACATGACAATGTTTTTAATTGTGGGTGCTACACTGAACAAAAAGAAGGGTAGAGTTTGAGTTGAATGGCACTGGCACTTCAGGATCCAGCCAAGTCGCAGCGGTCTGTCAGGGTTTTAATTCCTCCACGCTTACCTCAGTGCCGCCTCTTATGTAGAGATGGACGCAGAGATGGTCTTGCTTGTCCACGTCAGGTAGCCATAGGTTGTAGCGGATAGCCATCTTCACTTTATTATCGGTGTTTGCTCTGATGTGTATGATTTTAAAAACTTGGGGGGGGGTCGGGTTAGGGTTAGTCACACAATGCCAGACCTTCCTCCACAGCACTGCAGAGGACAGTCTGGCTAGTCCACACAGTAGTCCTGGATAGGAGAAAAACTTGCTCTTTATTGGTTTATTGGCATTTCTTTGAACCAATCTTCATCTAAGCGCCAGACTTAGCGCCGGTGCCCTTGAGAAATAGCCTTGAATAACCTTTTTTTGGTGGAACATGTGCATGTAGGGAGGCGAGTTAAAATGACTGTGGAGTGTGTGATGAGAATTTTATTCAAAAGAAAAGATAAACAGAATTTGATTGTCGGTTCTAGCATTGAGGATGTTTGCCGAATCGCCCGAGGTTTAAAATGCCTACACAAAGAAAGCGGAAGGTAGGGGGAATCATATTGAAAATCGGGAACATCCGGTGGAACCTCCAGCAGCACCAGAACAATCCTGTTAATGAAACGTTAGCAGGAAGCAATGTAGGCTGTTATAAGCTGATACATAAAAATGCTGCTTTTGTCTTGTTTGTGTGTAAGGTTTTGCAGTAAATTAATGTTTTATTGCTTTGAATATAAACCAGCACAAGATATTTAACAAAAGCAACATCAACATTCTTTGACTGCATGGGCTATATGTTGGCGTGTGTCTGTTGAAATGTCATCCTTGGTTACTCTGTGGCAGTATATGTGAGTCACATAACTGCATGGGTGTGTAAACACACACAACACCCAAGCTGTGTAATGCAAGCAATTTGACTTTTACAAAGAACATCTGTATAAATGTAATTGTATCCTTAGTTTAGGCTCTGAAACGCAATGGGAACATCTTTACGATCTTCCAAATATATGCAAAGAAACGCCTGAAGCACTAGTGCCGAGGGTGGTTTAAAAACCCCATCACTGCCATGTTGGAATATTTGATCAGTTGTAGCCATGGTTACAGAAAGTAAGTGTAGTTTGAGAGCTCAAGGATGGAGACAGAAACAAATGAAGTTGAGTAGAAACAGTGAGATAATGATGATGAGTCCTTTAATAAAGCAGCAGAAAATGAAATGAAAAAAACAACGTGGTTTTGGTATAGTGTGCAAATGAGACTGTACTTTTCAAGTAAATTAGTTCTTAAAAACTAAACTAAAGAATACAGTTTCATTACTGTGGATCATTCAGCTGATCAGAGAGCTGCTCAGACTAGGTGGGCTGGCAGAGCCTGAGGAGCAACGGCTGCTCTTTAATTTGAAGTCCACACTGAAGAAATAGATGTTTATCGTTATTTCACATTTTTCTCTACACCCAGATAATAGTCACATTAAGTCTTGTGCCCTGCCTGCAGCTTTAACTCTTTTTTGGCTTGTTTCTCTTTCTTCAAACATGCTTTAATTCCCTTTTCCTTAAATCTATGTGATAATCCAGGATCTGTATTTTCACTTATTTAAAAAAAAAAACCTCATAGGTGTAGATTTTTTATTTATCTTGTTATTTATTTAATTTTTTTTATGAAGGTTAAACAGTAATTGCTCTCATCAACCTTGTTTCCAGCTGTGGCAGGCAGCTGTAGAGGCACATATGCTATTGCTTTACTATCTTTCTGTAGCCTGGATGCCAGCCGAATAGCCCGCCCACAACATTTGAGGTTGAGGAGCTACTATGCTACTATGCTACTATGCTCGAACAAGAGCTGTTCGGACCAATCAAATTGTCAAGGCGGGCTTTATCCGATGTTGGCCAGATGATCGACAGTAACGGTCAACCACGGCACCAAAGAGCGCTTGGGTTGAATTCTTTTACAACAAACGTGGCTGCCGCGAAGCCGCTGGAGAATTGAGATGTGTAGCTTCCGCCATCGCGTCTGTTAGAGAAGATATCGACAGCACGTTCATTTTAAAAGCCTGTCTCAGCTCAGCTCAAACCAGCTGATGGTGTTGCTGCGACTCAGCTGTTCAAGTTGCAGAGGCTGGTTTTAGAAGAGACTTTACCTGTTTCAACGGCCAATAGAGAAGTCAGCTGGTAAAGTCAGCTATAAGCTATTTAAATAAAATGATCTATAATCCATTTTATTTCTACCTTACAAACAGATGTACGAAATGGCAGAGTTTTAGACTGAGCCTTAACTACCGCTGAAAAGCACGGCTACGTTATATGGTGAAGGGAGACAGAGAGTGACTGAAGAGAGGGAGCGCCCAGCGGTGTTAGAACAAAGCCGTGAATCAGAAAATGAAAACGTCTTTTTGCCAATTCATCAACAAATTATATATCCATCTTCAAAAAAAAGTCTTAAAGTAGCCCATTAGGACGGAAGTGCATTGTTCAAAGAGTGGTTGCTATGGAGATGATGCACCGTCTCGGTCTCTTCTCATTGGCGTTGAGTTCTGTTAACAGTTGAGTTCTGTTGCTCTGATTGGTTGTGTGTCTATCCAATTGAGCGCAGATGCATTTTTAGTTGGAACACGCCCTGTCACTGCCCAATGTGAGGCGAGTGCGTCACTTTGCGATATATTTGTATATTTTCTAAAGAAGAAAAGTGACGGTACATGCTACAGAAAAGTTCCTAGCAGATGTATGCCCTTATGGGAAAGTGAGGTGGATCAGATCCGACAACGGAACTTTTTTAAGTGTGGTGATTTCCTAGCACTGTTGAAGAAAAACAAGATCAGACATGAAACGTCTGCTCCGTATTCCCCACACCAGAACAGAACTGCAGAGAGGGGTTGGCATATACCTTTTGAGATGGGAAGGTGCATGATAGTTGAAAGTGTGCTACCAAAGCAGCTATGGCGATACGCAGTACAAACAGCAGCAGGCGTACAGTAAACTCCTTACTCACAGACAGACAAGACAAGAAGCCTAATGTATCTAAAATGCAAAAGTTTGGGTCTGTATGCTACAAACAGGACAAGGGAAAACTTGATTCCAGATGTGACCAGGGACGTTTTGTAGGTTATGATAAGAACAGCCCGGTGTATTTGGTGCATCATCCAGATACAAACAGAGTACAAAAACACAGGGATGGGTTCACACAACACCCAGCCGACCACTGTGTTTATGCCAAAGAGTCAATAGAAGGGACTGTGATTTAATCATATGGGTCGATGACTTGATCAATGCAGCAAGCAATAAAGAGGGACTGAAAAATGTGAAAGAGATGCTTGCAGAAAAGTTAAAAATGAAAGATTTGGGTGAACTCAAACATTTTCTGGGTATTGATTTCAGTCAGTCAGATGGGTGTATAAAGATGTCACAGGAAAGGTACACTAACAAGATACTGCAGCATTTTAACATGCAAGACTGTAAGACTAGGGAAACACCCTGTGAGCAAAAGCTAGAGTATACTGAGGATGCAACGATAGTGAGAAGCTAGGTATACAAGCCTACAGTGATGCCGATTGGGCGGCTGATACCAGTGACAGACGCAGTACCACGGGATACTGTGTGAGCCTTAGTCAGAACAAAGTGGCCATGTCTGGTGTTAAAATGTTAATTATGTCTTCAGTTGCATAGGTAATATGATGCTGTACTGTTCTGTATTGTGTATATGTTTATACCACAGGGGAGCGCTATGGTGCAGGCTATAGAGGACGCGTTTGCATCATTTTGTTTGTCCCAGTTGTTTTGCCGTAGTTAACTCTTAAGCAGCTGTCTGACCGGGAGACTGATGTGTCCGCAGTTAAAAATAAAAATGTCAAGAACGGCTAAAGATGATTTATATCTATCGTCAACTCTTTTCCTCCAAATACAACGTTAGCTGCTACAATGGTATAACATCACTTAACAGCAACAAGTAGCAGATGCTAACGAGAGACTTCTGTAATGTCAATACAGTAAAAATGGACCTACTTAACCAAGTTTGTTCACTGCTGGCTACAAGTTAGCAATCACTTGAATGGCGTTTGGAGCTAATGTTAGCAATCAAACAATCATAGATAGCTAAAACGTTTTTGAAATGATTCCCATCTTCTGTTATTGTTTGTAATGAGAAATGTTTATTGTTTCATGGATTTCACAAATTCCAGTATGACGCCTTATGCCGTAAACTGTTTACATCTGAGCATGCGCAACTCAAATCTGCAATCGCCTCACATTGGGCAGTGACACACCCCATAATCACAGCCCAATGGAGCAGTATCAGACTCATATTCTGACTAGAATTTGAGTATGACGACATCAGGGTAATCTTTCTGGAAAATGAGATGGTATATTCTTCTCATATAGCTATATGTATTTGTCTTTAACAGGTTAAGTGTGAAATCTTAATACGACCTGATGTGTAAAGCGGAGATGTCACTGCTTAGTGTCAAGTTCAGACAACAACAAAAACCTTGCTGGCAGTCTGACAGCTGGTTTCCATCTTCACTTCATATTAAAACTGAGAAGCAATGTGATCATTTCTGCTCTGCTGCTGTACTGCTGCCACTGCACGCTCTCTTTATCTGCCTTAGTCCTCTTCTTTCCCATCATCTAGGCTCTCATTTGCTCAACTTTTATCCATTAAATGCACGGGGTATAGTGATAGATTTGTATAGTGCAGCAAAAACTTGATTTCCATGTCCCTCTAATTCAATAACCACACATGTAATCCTGTCTGGGATTTCCAAATGAAAGAGGGGAAAAATGTCAGCATTAAGATGTCAGGCATTGTAATAGGAAAACCAAAGACAAGCTTCAAAAATGTGAAGAATGGAACATATTTCTTAAAAAAACAACACGTTTTAAGTTCTTTTAACCATCTTTAGAGAGGCTGTGAGCTTGAGTGCGGCGGACTTGATTCAGCAGGATTAAGGGTGAAGTGTCCAGCAGGCAGAGTGGCACAGCTGAGGAGCTGTGTATGTGTGTGGGGTAACTATTGACATTATGTTACCACCCTGTCGGGAGAGGGATCGTCTCTAGCTTCTGGACAAACTGTAACTAAACACACATATAGTTGGTTTCTCAGACCCAAGCTGTTCTCTAGACTCTCAAGACACGCAAGAAGTGTGAGCATGTTCCAGTGCAGAAGTCAAATGCGAAGAAAAATGTGTCAAATCCATTGTTGACATTCAGCTTGGTTCCAGACCTCAGATACAGTGCACACACCTCTGATTTTAACTCATTTTAATTCTGATTCTCAGCATCAGATAACAACGCAAAAATCACCCTTTAGCATTTGTATGCTTGTATTTTGAAACCCCATACATGATTTTTTCCTAAACCTGACTCATCAGTTAAACAGTGATTTTTTTTTTAACCGTGCACATTGAAAAATTACGGCAATTTAGTCCCGACCCAGTGTCATAAATTGGCACCTGACCAAGCATCGTTCTACCTGACCAAGCATCGTTCTACCTGACCAAGCATCGTTCTACCTGACCAAGCATCGTTATTTTACACGCTGGGAGTGAGAACGTGTTGCTGATTTTATTCAGTGATTCAGTATGTCTGGTTTTGTGTTCATTTACAGATGTTGGAGGAACAAATCGTCTGAATTTAAGTACTCTACTGAAGAAACACTCACACAGCCTCACTATAGGCAATATAATTGTATGTTCAGTGGGGTTTTCTTTTCATAAGGTATAAATACAAACCACCAGCCTTCTTTTGTAATGTGAATCCATTGTCTGACATTCAATAATATCTATTCTAGAGAGAAAGGACACGGCAGATTCCTAACCACTTTTCCTAAAAAAATAATTGTGTTTCCAAAGTGACTGTTGAAATTAATCTAAATTTAAATGACTTGTTAAAGATAATGACTGCTGTTGGAGGAAGACTGATATAGAGCAGAAGTAAATAGAGCATTTGATGGCAAGTTATGCACAATATTAGCCTCGCACTGGCCTCACTTTGCTATCTGCGTGCTGGAATAAAAATGAACCCTCAGTCTTATTGGAAGATACTATCATTCCCTCTGTTAGCAGAGTACCAAACAGCAGAATGGGCAGCCTGCCAGCAGGTAAAGTGTAGATGTGTGTTAGAGAGAGAGGAGGTGGGGGAGCGCAAGCCAGAGATGTGAAGAAAGTTCCGTGGAGTGTGTGCACTCAAGCTGAACTTTCTTGTGGCTTCCACAATCTGGTCCTCCTGTTAAAAGTAGACCACTTTAGGTGCACTCCTGCCGGCTTGATTGGCCCTCTTAAAGTGCGTTCCATTTACCTCGGAAGCTGGAAGGCGACTGGAGTAGAGGATGGATACCCGACCCGAGCCCGACGGGACCCGACGGGACCCGACGGGACCCGACGGTACCCGACGGGTCGGGCCGGGTTCGGACAGATTTTTAGAAAGGATGCTCGGGTTCGTGTCGGGCTCGGTCACATCAGCGCGATAAGGCATTGAACATTTTGAATTTAAAACAGCTTAAAATAAATGCCAAATATTACCCTAACATCCGTCTTCCTGTGTGCTGTGACAACGAATGACGTGCGTATTAAGCTCCATGTGGCAGCGCAACGATGGAAGATGTTAAAAAGAAGTTGGCCGCAGGAGATTTTAAAACTATTGAAAACGAAGGAAAGTCAGCTGTGCATTGATGCGCTCATCTGTTGACATTTCCGAATGCCTTCCTACAATCGCTTAATAAAAGCGGCTTTCACACAAACAAACGTACATGTGTCATTAGTATGAGAAACAAATGCGATTTTAACTGTGTCTGGCTCGGGTCGGGCTCGGACAGAAATATCTTAATGACTGTCGGGCTCGGGTCGGGTTCGGTTACTGCTCTGTCGGACGCGGGCCGGGCTCGGACAGAAAAATCCGGCCCGATCCGCACTCTAGACTGGAGAGTGTGAAGTTGATCATATGAGCGTTGCTCTAGATCAGAAAAAAGTTTGAAAATAGACATTTTAAACAGTTTAGATTTTAAACAGAAGAAGACACCAAAGACAAAATTACAACAAATTATACATAAAAGGCAAAGAAAAAGAAACAAATAAAAGAATAAAATAAAGTACACAACTCACCCACCCCACCCTGGCTTAGTTGGAATAATATGCATACATGCAAAAGATAACAAAACTTAGTCTGGTAAGACTTGTAAGTCTGCAAAATATGATAGAAAAGGCAACCGCCACATGCAAACATTATCAGTGTCACCTCTCATTGTGTACTTAGTTTTATCAAGTTTCTCGAGAAAAACATAACATCCTTGAGGCACTGTGAAACTGAATAAAGGTTTGGAAACTTCCGCTGTAAGAGACTTTGACGTCTGGCTAGAAAACATGTTAAACTTGCTCTAGATATTCTGATGACAGACAGCCACACGGGGGCGCTGTGACAGTGTGGCGGCTGTGGCTCAGTGTTAGAGCAGTCGCCTGTCAATCGGAAGGTTGGCGGTTCGATTGCTGGCCCTGCAGTCCCATGTCGAAGTGAACCCAGAGTTGCCCCAGATGCTGAGCTATCGGAGTGTATCCTTTATAGTTAGATATATAGCTGAAGCACAAATGCTTCTGTCAGTAGCTAGGTTGCTAACCATGGTGCAGGCACAGGCAGACCACCATCAAGAAATATTAGCATCAGATTAGGAAAATGACATTATTTTGTTCTGATGTGGTTTAATTCCAACGAGAAAATGCAACAATGGATTTGTTCCCTGAGTGTGTCCATCATTTGAAGCCAACTGCCACTAAGGGAGACACCAAGACATAGCAGCCTTCATCTAGTGGATTTCTATTGATTCCTTGGCATATGACCTCCTCTGTGACAAACGGCTAAAATATAAATTCAATTCAGTTTCAAAACATATTTCCTCGCTCACCTCTGAGTATCTAGCAACACAGAAGGTTTGGATTGTACTCTGTGAGATTTCTGTCACAACACATACATTTGGAGGTAATAGAACTTGGTATATGGTGCTCACAGCCTTATAAATTTACAGAAAAACAGAAACTTCAGCAGAATACAATGAGTAGAACGAGCCCTATCTAGGCTGTAGTACAATAGAAAATGTATCGACATTACAGTCACGCTAATAACTGCATTATCACTACACACTGTGCACACTGTTTTCTCTGGAGGAATATTAGTTTATCATGTTGGCTTTGCATTGTGGGATGTCTGGACAAGCAACAGACCCCAGCTGTTCTGCAGTTCATTGCGGTTAAACAAAACAGTGGCTGTCAGCAGTTATTCTCGCTTATGGCTGAGTGCTGGGAGGATAACTACTCTCCCTGTTGCTTAAGATGCTCCTTCAACCCAACAGTGAAATACTGGGCAGCTCTATTCAAAGCCACCAGACTAAATAAAAAATTAAAAAAACACAGGAGTTGCGTTCCATACAGACGCTAAAGGGTGATTTTTGTGTTGGTATCTGATGCTGAGAGCCACTTAACAAGTGTCAGTATTTGACGAGTTGGTATTGAGAACGGGTTGTTGTGAATGGTAAGACAAGAGAAGCAATCTGGTTTGATTTGTCTGCTGTTTTGAAGTGTCTATCTTTTTCAGTAAAAGCGTTCAGGTTAAAAGCCTGTGTGCTGTGATTTTTGATTGCGTTATGTCTTCAATATGACGATTACAGACACTACTTTGCCTGATTACTTAGAGCTGCAGAAGTGTTCAAGAGAAGAATGCAGAAGTTACCCACACATTTATAACACTGTTTATTGTCTGGTTTAGCAGTGCATAGAAAAACAAAGAGAAAGAACAGAGAGGAAGAACAAAATGATGGTGTGCTTGGTTCATTCCCAGCACAGTTCTGCCATCTATAGTAATGCTCAGAGAGGAAAAGAGAAAACAGTTACTAATGTTCTGCATTCATTAACCTACATCACTTGTTTTGATCCACAGCAGCTGAAATATGATGCATACAGTGTGACCTCTTTTTTGTTTGAGCACAGGTTTCTATTGAACTATTGAATTACTATATTTGGAAGACCCAAAAACACTTTTTTCCGTGAAAAAACGTCTGTAAATTAGTCACAACCCCCTGCAAAATGACTCCTTCACTATCAGAAATTAGCCATTTGGGCCACTGGTGATGTTGTTGCCGTGGTCTAACTCCGTTGTCTTCGGGAAACAACAACCTTCGAGCTAGCAAGCTACATGCTGAAAATTGCAAGTTTTGAAGAAAATTTGGATGGTGCAGCAAGGCAGGCCAGCTTGTTTTTTTTTTGGGGAATGATTGTAAAGATTTTCAACGAATGTGTTTACGGCAGTCACTCTCTAACTGGGACTTCTGGGTCCGATTGCTGGGATTGCTGTGGATGTACACACAGTGATACACTGGTAAGAGCAAATTACTTTTAAAGGTCCCATGGCATGAAAATTTTACTTTGATGTTTTTTGACATTAATATTCTGAAATCTTGCCCTTTTATGAGGTCATACGGGGAAAGGTTACTTCCCCTTTCTTTGCTTTGCCCGCCCAGAAAATGTGGCCCACCCATGAGAGAGAGACATCATGGCTTTCAAACGAGCAACGTGGCAGTTGGTCAAGTTTACACCCCCAGCCCCAACCTCAACTTAGCGCTGCCCAACAGAATTGTGATTCCTATAGAGAAATACAAACAACCCAGGCAGAGGTCTAGTAGTAGTAGTCTAGTGGTGGAGCGCCTGCTCTATGGGCAGCACAGTGCAAAAGCAGCGCCGATCATCCTGGTATTTTTTACACGTAGAACTGTTTTGCTTTTGAGCCACTGAACAACTCTTCAAGAAATGAACGGGTCTCCGCCTAGAACGCTGCAACCAGTTCTCTTAATCCATGGTTAGAGGAAAAGACCATAACAGTTTAATCCATTTCTTAGCGCTTACACTTTTGCTCTTGTGCTTTTGTGTCTTTAAAGACATAGTACTCTTATTATGCACCACACTTTAGTACATTGAGAAATCCAAAGCTTTGGTAATACTGGTGCTTTTTAGCATATTGTAGTGTCTCATCTTGTTTACCCATGCTCATCTGGCTGTGGAGGGGTGAAGTCAGGTTCATCCGTGGACATCAGCAATAAAAAAGAAGACCACTCCTCATTCTCTGAGCACCCTCGAAGGCCAGATTGATAGTTTGACAGGGTTACGAGCAAGCAATGACGTTTACCATCTCTCACCAAGAGTCCATGAGTGCCAGAGGGCAGAAGTCAAGGGCAAACTGGATTAGATCTACTCAAGACAATGTTCTTGCACTAACCTTGGCCATTGTTCAATTGTGATTCAATTTGAAGTTCATACAATCTTTTGACTGATTGCTGTGAACCTGGCTACAAACACATTTCTTATGTCTCCTCTTTTCAAAGCAGTAATGGATGTCTCTTCCCTGCAACACCGGCTTCCGTTGTTAAAAGGTCAAAATTTAACCTGTTGGTGTTGCCTGTTTATAAAGCATAAGTAAAAATGATCACCCAATTCTGTGTTATATCTTTTTAGCCAACTTCATTCCAACCTATTGCCACTAGTTGTATACTTATTGGAATGTATTGTGAGTAAACCTCATTTATATAAAAATGTACCTAATTTCTGACTTAAAAAAAGCAGAAATTGAGAATTATTTTCACTAATAGTTAGGATCAGAGGAACATACTGGATGTCAATAGACTATCACAGACTGGTACTGTATATTAGGGCTGGGCAATATACTGATGTTGTATTGATATTGCGATATGAGACTAGATATCATCTTAGATTTTGGAAATATTGTAATATCGTAACATGGTAAGTGTTGTCTTTACCTGGTTTTTACAGGGTGCATTATAGAAAAGTGATGTCATTTTCTGAATTTACCAGACTGTTCTAGCTGTTCTAGTATCTAAAGCAGACATCAGAGGGTTAAGAAAAGAAGGCTTTAGGTTAAGTGCAGAATGTGCAAAGATGTTAATGAATGTGCAAAAAAGTTTAGGATGTAATTTGGGTTGTATCTCCAGTTCCCGAACACCCCTCACTGTGAGAATCAAAAGGAAATATTCAGTAATGCCTCCTGCAGAGACGCAGCCTCCATTCTTTTGACCCAGGTTTTTGTTCACTCGGCTGCGACAGTGCCGTAGCGCTTTGTGTGGAGTGGAATGGGAGATAATTAACTGTAATGATAATGGCCACCATTTGCTATTTTCGATTAGTATCATTTTAATCATCATCACATTGTTGTCTGGCTGTGGCATGACATTAATAGGATATGGTGATAGTGTGTACATACTGAAGCGAGGGCGATGGCAGTGGTTTAACAGGCCCATCAAAGAGCATTATTTGAGACCCATACTGTATATCATCTTGCACAAAAGTCCTTGGACTACTTTTCTAGAAATGCAGGAAGTACAAATGAAAAGTACAAAATCATTTCATCACAAAGCCACTCAGTTGAGCCAACCTTGAGAGACCAAGACCTGTCTTGAGTACTACAACACTGTCACATATCGCACGAAAATCCATCTTTTCCAACTTTCAAGTAATGCGTTTGTGTTCGAACAGCAAAACGATGTCTGGTGATGAGCTACTGGCAGCTACGGGTGTGGTTTAGGTGTGTGTGTGTGTGTGTGTGTGTGACGGCCACGACTGTCTGTTCAAAACCACAATGGTGGGTGTGATAGACAGATGGTTAATCCAATTATCTGCCAGGGATTTTTTTTAAAGTGCCTGCCCTTTCTCAAACAGTTTCTAATGACTGCTTATCAGATGGTTCTGTGTCTCCATTAACAGCCCAAAAAGCTAAAATTTATTCTGGGCAAGTAACACGCTTAATACATACATATATTTTTCCATTTCCAAATACACGGTTCTATCTCACTTACTGAGCACCAATTTATTGTTCATATTCTCACATTCTTTACTTTTAAATTCAAATCGTATTTCTTATATATATTTTACTCAACAAAATGCTTTCATCTTACACGTGTTATACATATAAATGAAGGTCCCTGCAAATGATGATATACAACTCTAAGTGTGACATGAATAAATTTAAGCCTGACAAAATTCATACTGACATGTTGGTCTTGTAGGTTTTTGATTCAAGGCCTCATCGATTTAAAAACGAATGATTTTATTAGGGAGTGTGGCGTCATACCCTGGCATACATTACTGTTCAAGTTTATTTGATCTGTCACGCGTCAATGAAGGTTCACGTCTTTACTGGCACTGATAATTTAATAAACTAGCATGGGTGTTTCTCCCCATGCATTTGGAAGTGCATCTGAAGCAGTGATTAACATTAAGCCGTGTAATTAGCAGCTTGGTATAATTAACAGCCAACAGTTTTGACTTCACCATCTTCATGTGACAAGCCAAACACAACACCTTTTCAAACAGAGAAATAATTTAGTGTGGAAAAAAGCAACTTCCTTGTTGTTTTGTTTCTCAATCCAACTGTTGCACCACTGTGCCCGGACTGAGTCATTCTCAAATATGATGTATTATACAATACTAAATATAGCATATATACATTTCCAATATGTCTGTAGTTATTTGACATGGCACCGAAGATTTAACCTGACATGCCATATAGTTTGTTTGTACAGAACCATCTGAAATGCCGTCACTCGAAACTGTTTGAGAAAGGGCAGGCTCCTGGCAGGTGATTGGATGAACCATCGGTCTATAACGTCCACCATTTGTTTTGAACGTACAATTGTGGTCGTCAAACATACCTAAAACAGGCCCAAAGCTGCCAGGAACTCCTTAACAAAAAGCCAATGTGAAGTGGGATAGTTTCCAGTCGTTTCCAGCTGCCTTCAGGCTAAACAGGAAGTCACAGAAACACTCACATCCTGTTAGGTTCGATTCTGATATATTAAAATGTTATCAGACCCATATATCATCTTGTACGCAGTCTCCAGTTGTTTTTATTATGACAGAGTAGCCTGTCGAAATGCTCTACATGTGATCTGTTGCTGATGTTAATAAACAACAGACTGTAGATTATCCATAATCTGTTCAAATCTAGGGCCCCATCTTGCACCCAGCGCAGCGCAAAGCCCAACGGAAGTGTGTCTGCTAGTTTAAGACCGAACCAGTTGTCAATTTCCCATTCAGCGTCCACGTCGTTTCAATAGCAAATGCACCTGCGCCCATGTTTGCCTCGGTTTTGCACGTCCATCCAATTCAGAAGTTATTTACTGTGCAGCCTAAAAACTGTGGTATGGTAGCCAGGCTCTTTCCGTCCTTAGTGATATCTGGTCGCTCTGCCCTTCCTATTGAGAGGATCTGGGTACGCGATTGCCCAGACATGCGTGTTGATCTCGACTGGCATGCATGGTCTAACATTCCAGAAGTGTCACGCAATCCAGACCATCAGCAGATTCATAGGACATATCTCAACCCCGTGAAAATGCATCACATTAAAATAATTAGCAGCCCTTTATGCACTTTCTGCACACTAAAAATGCAAGGTACATATCTTCACATGTCCTGGGAGTGTTCTCCTGTTGGTCATTTCTGGAACAATAGTGTATCCAAAATTTCCGCCTTGATTAATGTTACTGTGCCTAGTGTCAATGTTTTGGTTCTGAATGACCTACCAGCCTTCCAGCTCTCTAAAGCTCAAAAACATGCTGTGTTTGCTGGGCTTACAGCTGGTAAGAGGATTATTGCAACCCACTGGAAACCACCTCATGACTTATCTGTTCGTACATGGATACTTTCTTTTTTTGGATGTTGTATACTTGGAACTATCCATGGCTTGCATTAATGGAGCCCCAGGACAGACTTTGGACACTTGGCTCAGCGTTGCTGAGTCTTTGAAATCTATGCGGTGAATTTGTGTTACAATCTTTTTGCTTCTGTTTGGATGTGTGATTGGTCCCCTGCCTAGTATCTGTCTATGTGTGTGTCTGTTTATGTATGAATTTCTGTATGTCTGTTTCTGCATATGTTATTTGTAAGCTATGGACGTCACTTTTTCTATTGCGTTCTTTTTGTCCCCCCCCCACCCCCTCCCGTCTTTCCTCTCTGTATGTTTGTCCCTGGGACACGTTTTTATGTTCCAATGTTTTGCCTGTGGTTTGTTTGTGATTTTCCTTAATTTGTAGAATAAAAATAAAAACATTTGATCAAAAAAATATATATCAACCAGGTTTTAGAAGTGATGTGAGTGTACCAGTTTTGGAGTAAGGTCATCTGACAATGAATTATTCACGCGTGTCTTTGGCCTAATGCGAACCAGGATAAAAGTAGATTCTAGATTAACAATATGTCGACACTATCCTTTTGCTCTGAAGCAAGGGGTCCAGTGGGACGTGACTTATTGGGTGAAAACACACTGCCCTCTGTTGGTCCAAAAACATTTACATGCACACACACACACACACACAAACAAACCCACGCACTCTCTTTCTCTCATCAGGACACACACGCACACACATTAACAAGACTTAAAATCGTGCCTGATTCAAATCATTAATAAAATCATGTAACCAAATGATATCAGTGACAATGCAGGGTCACCCTGGTCAAATGAATCATTGTAAAGCTAGAGGCAAGACATTTGCTGTGGACAACATGCACACTGCACTAACATGTTAAAATGTGCTGACTGGACATTCTTATAAAGTCAATGAAACGTGTGTAACTGTGCAAATCTTGCATAGCCTCAAAAGGACACTTTGGGGACTTTGTTAGCTAGAAATCCTTTAAAAGGAAATGAAATAAATGGCAGGTGTTGTTGATGTGAATTTATGATTATTGACTGACTGTATTAGTTGAACTGTGTCAGCCACTGAAAGTGCACCCCTTTTCTCGGAAGTAGTTTTCTAGAATACTTAAATGCCCATTTATTAGGATCTTTTAAGAAACAATATTTGCCACTTGGGGACAGCAGAAACAAGCTGTAAACACAACATTGATTAAGTTGATGTGGAAATGATTTGGAGAAACATAGTTATTATTAATGAATTAATACTATTTGTTCATTAAATTACATATGAAAAAAGATAGTTTTGGAATTTCGAGCCGCAAAGATGAATCAATTAATCGATTAGTTTTCAACTACTAATAACAATCTATTTTGATATTGTTTTATTTTGAAAGTTTCTTCAATCCTCTGTCAGTAAACTGAATATCATAATCTTAGAGTTGTAGACAAAAGACAATTGAGGACGTCGTCTTGGGCTTTGGGAAACACTCCATCAGGTTTATGCTGGGTAGCAGAACTCTAACAAGATGGGCGTAACATAAAATGTGTCATTGCCTAAGGGTTTATTTTGCAGATGTGAGGGCAGGACAGCCTGAGGAGGGAGACAGGGACCACAGATTGGATCAACTTTCCTTCCAATCACTCACTCACTCAAACACGCACACTCACACACACAGTCCAATAGCGCTTCTCACTCACGCTTGTCATTCTTGCTGCATGCAGCAGTGATTAGCAACACCATGACACAATCTGCAAATTGGCTTTCGTCACACAGAACTCACGCTCAATAAGCTGCCATGTGCATCATGTACCACGCTGAACAATCTTGAGATTGAATTGCCACTTCATAGCTTCTTTCCCATCCTGCTTCTTTTCCCAAAAATGCTAAAACAGGGTAAAGCAGTTACTGGAGGATGTGTTTGTGTGTGGTTGTTGTTTTGAGCCCCAGGCTTTTTTTCTCATCAGGAAGAGCCTCCACTCCTGGGCCCTAATGCCTGCCTTTGACTGATGCTGTAGCACTATGACTTCACAGAACCTACCCACCCAACAGCAGCTATTGTTTTTAATCAGGAATTGATAGCACAATGTTTCCGTTGCACACAGTAGATGTTTCCATTGTTTACCATGTGACCAGAAGCAGACCTGAGTGCCATTATCCCAGCAGACATGTCCATCAGTGCTCATGATATACTTGTCTACTCCCTATAAGCCTGTTACATAATGGATCATTAGGCTTCTTCTGCCCAAGGATTAGATGCAGCAGTGGGGAAACAACAGAGACATTACACGCCTCCAGACGTGTGCTGCTTGATGATGATGCTGTGTCTCCTCTGAATCACGGATCGGGATATCTCACAACCAAAATATTTGCTTAAGATCACATCAATGTCCATGGATTTGCTGGGACAAGCTTGTTCCCATATTTACGGTCTTTCTTTCTGTCTAATCTAAGCAGTTTTTGCCGAGGCTTAAAACTCAGTCCGAGCAGTCTTTGGTCAGTTATTTTCCTACGAAATTAGGCGACCGCCAGCTACAGAGCTCCTTGGTTTGTAAAAACTCCCAAGGAACGCTTGGGAGGTGAACTCCACACCCTAGCTTGAAAGTCCTGTGTTTTATGACTCAACCATCCAACCTGACTTCCTCCATGTGGGGTCCACAGTGCTCTTCTAAAGCAGCAGTCTATGTGGTGCACACAGCAAAAACTACATTGAATACAAATTACAGTGCTTAACTTTGCATAGTTATGTGCGAATCTAGTTTTGCAAATTGTGACCCTCTAAAATCCCCAGTCTTATAAAATCGTCTAGTCTGTAACTAAAAAGCTCAGTGACATTTTGACAGATTGTCTTTAGATGTGAGATGGTGTCAGACTTCAATCTTTTCAGAGTCTTTTCGGAGACTTCTAGTCGATGGTAGGCTCCTTTTAGTCACAGCCGACAGTCGTTAGACATTTAATAGACATTTAATGCACAGGACAGAGTCACTAAATCTAGTCCGGTTCCCCAGACGTGTATTCCTAATGATGAATCAGACCAGAGATGTGACTTTCAGTGTCTTTTCCCTTTGTAAAGATGCATGATGTTTGTACTGTAGAAACAAGATGATGGCCTCTGGGGGTGTTAACTCATTCCCTGCTGTCGAGCGAGGGGTTTTTGCAAATCACCAATGTACACCATGCGAGTACATGCAGCACCCGATCCAGCACTATTAATCAAACTGACAAACTCGGCCCCTGTACATTTTCTCTTTGGCTGTAAGCAGACTGAAAACATCCCCCTGGCTCTGGATCAGTCGCATTAGCTAAAACACTACACGTGGGAGGGACCCGGGGACTTGCATCCGCGTCGGGGATCTCTCCTGTTTGTGTTAATGTAGAGTGGGACTGAATGTCATTACGTCCCCAGAGAGAGGTTAGGAGAAGATGCTTTCACCTATCGCTATTGTCATGACAACTGCTGTAAAGGCTTCGCCTGTGATTGATATTTCAGCACCTCCATCCGCCTTGTCATGGCAATGAGGTTCATTCAGCCTGTTCTGTGTATTCCTGTGAGAAATGTGCAGCCAACTGTCATACATGCAATGTATATTCCGCAGTCATGTTGTCTGCTGTGAGTGATGGTGCAGCATTTTATTTTGCTGTTAAGCAATTTGCCCACCCCTTGTCTATTTTATTTTTTTCAGCCTTCTTTTGTATCACACAAAAGCATGATTGGCTCCACCCTCCCTTGATTAGGCCTTACATAGTCCAGGAGGCTACACAACTTTAGGGCTACAACTACCTAATTCTTTTTATTGTCAATGAATCTGTTGATTATTTTCTCGATTAATCAAGTAGTTGTTTGGTCTACAAAATGTCAGAAAATGGTCATAAAAATCTCGATCAGTGTTTCCTGAAGCCCAAGATGACATCTCTTAATGTCTTATTATCAAAGATATTCAGTTTAGGGCACAGAGGAGTGAAGAAACTAGAAAATATTCACATTGAACAAGCTGAAATCAGAATCAAAACAATCAATGGATTATCAAATTTGGCAATTAATTGAATAGTTGACAACTAATTGATTAATTGATTTATCTTTGCAGCCCTTTACAACTTCACTCATGTGCAGCAGGGAGATGCAAGGCACGGCTGAAATACTGTCAGTGCATATTCTCTAAAACCAGCATCTGCTCATCTGCTGCCTTGGCACGTTTTAACTCAAAAGAGAAAAGGTCAGCTCAGTGCAAACTGAGAAAATGCAAGGCCTTCTTTTCCTAACTTGGTAGTGTTTTCTTTTTTCTTTTACAGGTAACTCCATTTTCTTTCTCCTGAGACAGGACCATTAGATGTTGAGGCATTTCACCAGTTAATATGGGGCTGCTGGCCTGTGTGTTGCTGTTTAAGTTGACATACCATGCTTTACAGGCGGCTGACGGAATTTGGTCTAATTATTTGTAACAGTTTTGTTGCTTTTTCCAACTTTTCTGGGGCTTTCTCTGATGTTTTTGCTGTGGTTTCTGACATCTTGTTGCTATTTTTGACTTTTATCTTATTTTTGTTGACATAAGGCCCAACAAAAGTCACCAAAAAATTCCCTAGCCATCACTGAATTAGTTCCTATAGAATAAGTTCCTCAATATGCAAAAAGACAACACTTTTTTTTTTTTTTTTACATTTGAATATATTAATCATACATCCATAATATGATTCAAAGAATGTTGACCATCTGAGGGTCATGGGCCAACTGATAACCTATAAGAATCAAGAACCAGCACACACTTTGCTTTATGTTATATAGTACTCGTTGGATTCAGATCCCACTTATTTTTTTCAAGCACTTTAAAACCAGCACAATTTTCTGTTGAGTGTGCTGGGAGTTTAACAAGCCTTTACTCCTGTTTACAATAATTTATATTTAATTAGACAAGGAATTAATCATTTAGTCACTTCCCATAAAAATGAGTAACACTGAACATGTAATATCGGGGACACCTAATGGTAAGAAGGCTAGCTACCCTCTCGCCCCCAGGTCAACAGTAGAGAGTTAGCAGTCTTCATACCCTAATGTACATGAGTTCTTAGCAGCTTTTGCAGCATTTGCCTAATGTAGTGTCTGCTCACTGAAGTTCTTATCACCATGTTTGCCAGGATAGCAAATATGCAGCAGAATGAAATGTGATTAAGGCCTGAACCTGCCGAGTCATTTGTAAAGCAGTCCATAAGCTGCGAAAGACTCATCAGCTCTGGATGAGAAGCACGGAAAAGGATTTGATTCCCCTATGCCTTTCCCTCTGTGGACCTGCCCTCAACACAGCCAGTGGTTTCCGTAGAGACCATCGGACCAATCCCGTCTCCCCTTCTCAGTACAGTAGTATATTAAGTCGAGAGTTGCAGTTATGAACTGTGATCCAAATCATACTTACTGTGTAGTGTAATTACATTGTTCCTCTAAAACTGGATTCCTTTTAGGATTCCATTACTGAAAACACAAAAACAAATACATGTTAAAGCTCCACATGACATTTTAAAAACATATTCAAATTTATATTCAGAGTAACTCAGGATTCTCAATTGGGCTGCAACTAAAAGATTATTATTATCGTTAATGTTCTCAATCGATTATTTGTTGGTCTGTAAAATGTCAGAAAACAAGGAAAAATGTTGATTTGGAGTGTTTTTTTCAAAGCCCAAGATGACGTCCTCAAAAGTCTTGTTGGTCCACACCTCAAAGATATTCCGTTTACTGTCACAGAGGAGTGAAGAAACTTGAACATATTCACATTTAAAAAGCTGGAATCAGAGATTTTTTTTTTCATTAAAAAATGACTCAAACCAATTAATCGATCATCAATGTAGTTGGCGATCAATTTAATAGTTGACATCTAATCAATGAATTGATTAATCTTTGCAGCTTTGCACATCAGGCTCTAATTGAACAGAAATATATATATATATATATATATATATATATATATATATAAATATATGTGTGTGTGTGCGGTGTGACATTCTCTTTTGTTTCTACACAGTCACGCCTCCAAGCACTAAAAGATATTGACCATACAGACAGGATTAAGTAGACTTAATGGGTACACAGTACTAGTCTATGTACATGATTATAGTTTAAGTAGGTTAAATGCAATAGAGAGTTTGTGTATTGACCGCCGCTAATGAGATGTGTGGCGCCGGTTACATCATAAGACTGCTTTACATGAGCCATCATCCCCACTGTGACTAAGCTTGAATGAGCAGCATGCCCAAGTCCGGGTGTGTGTGTGTGTGTGTGAGTATCTGTGTGTGTGTCTGAGTAGGTGGGTGACTGAGGGAGCTTTAACTGCATGCTAGTCAGTGTGTGCCTCAGCTTTCTCTTTTTCCGTTCCTCTAGACCAGAGACAGAGGTTCCCAGGTCCTCCATGACTCACAGACGCCACCATGACTTGTGAGTACGTGTGTAAATGTTGCATGCTGGGAGGACTGAAGTGGTAGTCGAGGAAATCTGAGAGTTAGGATTTGCCAGAAAAAAACTTAATGTAATTGTGGAAAGTGCTCACTTGGTATAGAAAAGTGATATTATATATATATATATATATATATATATATATATATATATATATATATATATATATATATATATATATATATATATACATCATTATTATTTCCTGTCTTTGTGGTGAAGGGATGATTGTAAAAACCAAAATGATAGAAAATGCATAGGGACATTGTGAATGTGCATGTATTTTTGTGTGTGTGCATGCTGTAAGTCCAAACAACCAGAGATGCTACCGGGGGGGATAAAACAGACTCTACGCAGACTTTTCAGCTGCACCAACAGAAGTAAAGGTGAATGGTATTTGCATAGCACTGATGATGTCACACCAGTTGAGCTATTTTTAGAAAGGGGTCTTAGAAAGGCAGACTTCTTTCCCTTTCCTTGAGTGTTATTTGTCAGTGTTTTGTCTTCTCTCAGCCTGTTTGTTAATTGTAGCCTTTCACAGTGGTTGGGCTGCCAAATGCATCCACATAGCATAACTTTACGGCTGTTTTCTCCTAAATACACACAAACACAATAACATTTTGGAAGTTGTGATTACAGGATCCAGTGAGAAGGCAGTAAGAGACAATAAGTGCAATTAGATACAAGTGAATAACCGGGATATGCCAGTTCTCCCTGTATACATAACGGGACAAATGGAACTTTATTGACAAGAGTAACTCTACCTCCGGTACAGTAGGTGGCGCTCTGCCAATGTACAACTGGTTGGAATAAGGCTTAATCTTACAGTTAACCTTTGTCTAAGTCACAACAACTTAAAACGTGTCTCATCGTCCGTCCAAAAATGGGTCTACTTGACAGTAGTCCTCAGTGTGTTTAAAAGTTTTAAGCTTGTGTTGTTGCTTTTGTTTTTGGCATTATTGCTTCCAACTGCTCTTTTATTTTTGGTGTTAACACTGCAGCGGAGTAGGGAGGGGCAGTTATAACCTACGCAGCATTCATGTAACCAAGGTTACCCCGGTTAAGGTGTATACATGCACAAATACCCCTGTTACTAAAGGAGTAGTCTCTATCTACGACGTTCCACTTCTGGCATTGCTCCAGTGCCCCGGAAATTCTGCCGGATGTCCTCCTTTTTTGGCCGGATGTCAGCTTTTTGTGTTTGAATTTTAAACTCTGGTGGATTTCTGAGGACTATGGTTACCTGCTCCTCAGATCTCTGCAGGGTAAATCCAGACAGCTAGCTAGACTATCTGTCCAATTCTGTTGCGCCACTAAAACATCTGTTGAACATACACGTGTACCAAGGTTAGCAACGCCCATGATTGTGATTGGTTTAAAGAAATGCCAATTAACCGGAGCAAGTTTTTCTCCCATCCCGGAATGCTGTGTGGACTAGCCAGACCCTCTTCCGCAGCGCTGTAGAGGAAGGTCTGGCAATGTAAGACTAGTAAGGGAGTTACCTGGCTCTGTGAAACAGGGTATTTCAGCCGAGGTAAGTTGAGAAACCGGGGTATGGCCTTACCCTGGATATAACCGGGTTTCTAAACTGCATGTAAATGCACAGAATGAAATAAACCAAATGCATGCACTAATAAGAGTATTTTACAGTATGTTTTTACAGAAACAACTCTTAACATCTTGCTCAGATTAATGACTATTAATTCACTGGCTATGCTAATATTAATGAGGAATCTGCAAAAAATCTGGAATTATTCATGTATTTAAGACAGACTGCACTAACTATACTAGAGGATTAATGTTTCATTCATTAGGCTTATGTGAAACTGTACGTGTGGCACATTATTTAATAGGACTGTGTTGTGGAGCTGACTAAAATGTGCTCTATCAGTCTCAGCAGTATCAGGCAGCAGGCAGTTTTTTTGGGGGGCTGTGTTGACATCTTGTTAATCCCACTAACCGACTGTCTACAAAGCTCGTCTATTAGTCGCAGGTCTTCCATTAGGCCCTTTTTATTTTATCTGACATCCGGAGAGTCGCATAAAATTCATGTTTACTTCTTCAGGATTGCATAAGAAAGAAGGATCCTCCATCTGTTCCACCCCGGGCTTGCCTCCGCTAAGCAGGGTTTTCATCACATTACCAAGCAGCCCCTCCCCTCCCCGGTCACGGCACAGCCGCAAAGCCAAGGCGTGTTCAGAGCCAGGGATAGACTGCCACGGCTGATCATGTGATCCATCCTAGCTTAAGGTCGCTGCTGGTTGGTCTTTTTACAGTGCTGAGATTCCCAAAGTGCCCTGACTAATCACATGGTCGGCCAAGGAACACAGACAGCATGAGAGTGTGTCATAATAAGGGGCTGGTTTGACTTGTTTGTAGTATTTTTCTGTTACGATGTGAAGTAATGTTGAATAGTGCGAGCTTCCATTTGGGACTTTTCGTCCACTCAGCAGTTACAGCTGATATAGTCTCACATTGCCAGCCCTATCTCCACCGCGCTGTGGAGTAAGGTCTGGCTAAACCATGGATACATTCTAGGATAGGAGAAAAAACACACTGTGGGTTGTTTGCATTTCTTTAAACCAGTCACTATCGTCTTTGGTAGCGCTGAGCTCCGGATGCAGCGACAGTGGTCTCGGGAAGGAACTTGTTTTGGTGAAACATTTCCCGCAAAAGAAAACGCCACATACAATATTACATGAAGTTAGCTGTTCACACAATACAGTAACGTGAGCTGTTTAAATTAGCTGGATACATGATTAGACGTCATACCAATGTATTGCCTTGTGTACTTTGTCCACAGAAGAGAACAGGGTTAGATGGTAAATGGAGGTTCAGATCTTAACATAGTATATGGTACAGTATATTCTGTGGTGCTGTGGTGCAGTCACACGGTTATGTCAGAATGTATCTTTATCATCAGAGCAAAGCAGCAATAACATGGCAACACAGACAAACTGAGTGAAGAAGTAATTAGTGTGTAAGGGCTCTTCAGGGAAGTGCTTAATAATTAGAGTCATTTAATTATTGAGAAACAATGCTGTCAGATAATGACTGGTGTGGATGTGGTCCATATAGGTGCTGTCATTTATCTAACTGTGTGTGCGTGTGTGTGTGTGTGTAATGCCACATATATCACTTTTTATGACAGCAATATCAAATAAAGCAGCGGAAGCTGCACCACTTTGTTCGAGATTGATTTAATGGCTTTTATTGGAAAATTCTTCGTCAGCATGTTTCCACAGAGCTCGCTGCAGGATCTTTAGGTATGAACGCTGTTCCCAATCTACTGTTATCACAAAGGTAAATCTATCCAGAGATGTCTGCCCACTTGTCAATATTAAATGTGCCACTAAAATATTTACGGAGACCTCCTGGTTAAAGTTCTATTTCGTATAGGCTTCGCCCTCTAAGGGCTACGCTATTGGGTTTATCCCTTCGCGCATGCGCAGTCGTGAAGATTTTCTTTCCCGCCCTTGCGTCCAGCACGGGCCTCAACTACGTCCGCATTTACTGTATATGTACACAGCGGACCCAAGTTGTCTCCCACTTTTTCTTCAATTTCGCAGTATGAAGACAAGCTTAAGAATTTCCAGCGGTGCTCGCGTCTGCCCCTCCTGCCGGACGGCTACATCCTGCCGCGGACCTTCACCCCCGCTGCGGGACCTGCCTCGGCGCCCGTTCTCGCCCGGCCAGGCCCCTTACCCGCCACGCCTCCCTGCCGGTTTGCCCCGCCTGTCATCTAAAGAGCTAAACTGACAGGCGGAGGCTTTTCTGGTCTTGCCAGGCTAGCGGGGGCGGAACGGCAGTGGGGCAGACAGACGGGAAACCCGCGACACCCTGGAGCCGCTGGCGGACGGCGTCTTCGGCGAGCATGAGTCCGCTGGCTCGGTTCTCTCGGACAGCGCCGCCGTTACGGGTTTTTCCCTCCTCCCCTTGGGAGGAATCCCCCCTCTCTCCTGGGGGGATTGGGCCTGAGACGGCGATCGACGCCCCTCCCACTGGAGCTCTCTCCGTCTCCCGAACGGCCAGGGGCACCGCCCGGCGGCCTTCCCCTTGCCTCAAACGGCCCCAGCCTCCACCGCCAAAGCTCTCTTAGTTGATCTGCCAGAGGTCATCAGGAAGGCGGCAGAGCGGAGAGGCATAGCACTCCCGGCGGAGCTGCCAGCCCCGCTCGCGGCCTTTGAGCGGGGACATTACGCCCCGAGCCGCCCTCTTCACGGGCATCACTCTGGCTGCGCTTCACAGAGCTTGGACATTTTTTGTGGAGGAGGCTTTTCTCCCAGCCTGGGAATCTGAAGGCTTCCCTCTCTCGCTACGCCCCGTTTAACCGGGCTCAAGGCGACACGGATGCGGGTTTTTCCCAGGGGCTGGCGGCACTAACAACATAGCCCACCGCCATCCTCACCCTGATCACGGTGGCGATGTCCAGGGTCATGGCTTGGCAGACTGTGGCCCAGCGAAACACCTGGATCCACATGTCTCAGCTGCCCGCGACAGTTAGACGCTGGTTATGAGTCTGTACGGCCCTATAGCCCCAGACGGGCCTTTTTGGGCCCGGTCCCCCTCCGCAGCGACAGCCGGCATAAACTTCGGCCGGCAGGCTGCAGGTCGGAGAACCATGCGGCGCCCCACCGGGTCCAATCCGTCTCGCGAGCCACCCAGCAAGCGGCACGGACGGTGGCAATGACGGGACGCGGGGATCGTCTGTCCTTCGGCTGAGAGTCGGAAATACAACGGCATGTTGAGGGCCACTCCCTCCCATCTTAACAGCCGTTTTTTTCCCCTCATTCATACAGCCCTTATTCGTTCTGAACAACGCTGATATGACAGTCGTTCCCCCACACAAGCACAGGCTGCCACACGCGGGAGCGCCACGGCCTCCTCGTAATGCCGGCAGCGGGAATGCGCCCACCCATTGTGGATGACGCCGCTCAATGAACCACCTCCCACGGCGATGCCGGCGGGACGTGGGACACATTAACCCAGTGGCCGCTCCCGCCCCACACGGCGGTGACCGGCCACTGCCCTTTCTAAAAGCCCTACCACGGGCTGGCCGAGACGAGTGATCGTGTCGCCCAGCGACGGGGTGAGCTCTGCGCTCCCCGCTAGCCATGCCGGTGAACAACACTCAGACATGTGCTATCAGGGTGCAGCGCAGCATCGATTGGCTTGACAAACATCGACTCTTGGATGTCAAAGCCGATAACACGGGGTTACACACTCCAGTTCGCCTCCCCCCGCCTCATTTTCGCGGGTGTGTTGGAGGCGACGGTATCATCTCTAGCACAGTCAGACGTGGCGTCAGAGCTAGAAGGGCTGCTGACAGCGGAGCCTTTTCCGCGTCCTTCAAGGGGAGGAGAACGAGGGTCTTTTACTCGCTACTTTCTCACCCCTCAGGTCAGTCAGAGGACTGCGTCCCATCCTGACCTGTCACAGTTCAAATGATACATTATGGAGCGCACTTTTTCCAAATGCCCATCAGGCACGTGTTGGAATGTGTGCGCCACCACGAATGGTTTACGTCAGTGGATCTGAAAGAAGCTTACTTTCACGTTTAAATCATTCCTGGGCACAGGAAACCCCTGCGGTTCTCCTTCCAATGGGCCCGGCTCAACCGGCTGCAGTTCGGGTACTCACTACCCCCCGCACATTTTCCAAGTGCATGGAAACGGTGCTCCAGCCGCTACAGAAGAGGGGCATCAGAGTCCTTTTTTATTTGGACGATCCGCTCATTGTAGCCTCCTCTCGGGAGCAAGCGGCGCTGCAGACTATAGAGGTCCTGCGGCTGCAAACGCTGGGTTTTGCCATAATTTGGCGAAAGACCGCTCTGGTCCCCCGCATAATCGGTTATCCGGGCGTGGACATAAAGTCACCATGGCGTGACAGGTTGTCAGCACCAAGAGGGCCAGGTTGTCAGCACCAAGACAGGACGCCCTGACCTCTCTGTTGTCCCGCTTCAGGCCACACACGACAGTGTCATCGCTGTCAGTGATGCGGCTCCCGAGCATAATGTCTGCGGGACAAACGGTGGTTCCCCTGGGTCTTTTTCTACATAAGGAAAGTCCAATGGTAGTTTCTTCGCGGACAGCTCGATCACATTCGCCACAAATGGCGTATGCTGTCCATCCCTCATTCACTCCTGTCAGACCTGGCATACTGAGGGAACCTCCGGATCCTGTCTTCCGAGGGGTTCCCCAGGGCAGAGTGACGTCATATGTGACGGTGTACACAGACGTGTCCCTCACTGGCTGGGGGAGGGATGTGTGAGTCACAGGTGGTGGGAGGGGACTGGCCTCCTTCCCCTCTCACATAAACTGCCTGGAGCTGTCCACGGTAGTGAAAGTGTGAAACACTTCACCCCAGTGGTGTCGGGAGACATGTCGCCGTGCGGACAGGCAACATCACGGCGGCAGCGTTCATAATCCGCCAGAGCGACATGTATACGCTACTCAGCCCAGCTAGTGGAAATAGCCTGACGCCTCCCCGCTGTGGACGCACAGTCACCTGCTGTCTCTCGAAGCAGTGTAGGCCTATAACCCGATGTCTTTCGAACGGGCGGCCGACCTGACGCGTCGGGGGGGCACAACGAGTGGAGATTGAATCACACTATTGTTCAAATGTTATGGAGCAGGTTCAGGGAAGCGGAGGTGGATCTGCTCGCTCCACGAAAAACACACAGTGCACTCGGTGTTTTCCTTGAGCATGCGGGACAATTCTCCTCTTGGCGTAGACGCCTTCTCCCTATATGCTTTCTTTTTCCTCCCTCGATTCCTGGAGCGCATCCAGGAGAAGAATCTGTCAATGGCTCTGGTGGCACCGGAGCGCACGAGCGCGTCCTGGTTCCCGACCCTGTTCAGCTGCTGGTGGATCCTCCCCCCTAGCAACTTCCGTGGCAGGGAGACGCACTGTCGCAGCTGAACAGCTCGATCTGTCATCACCCAGTTATAACCCAGAGACTTTGGGGCTGGTTGCTGAGCGGTAACGCTTACAGAGATTGTGGTGCGCACCATCCAGGGCTCCAGAGCCCCTTCTAACACAGCATGTTACGCAGGGCGCTGGTCTGTCTCCCAGCGCTGGCGCACAGGGGGGGCGGATCCCATAGGTGTCCCCTGCCTCTCGTGCTGACGTATCGCCAAACTCTGGTGGATAGCGATTTGACTCCATCTACAGTCAAAACATACGCAGCAGCCCTCTCCTGCCAGGAAGGCTAGAGTGAGAGGAAGTTTTTGCCTATCCCCGGCGGCGTTTTCTGAAGGGGGCGCGTCAAAAACCGCCTGTTCGCCCCCTCACCCCCAAAGGGGCCTAGCCCTGGTGCTCCGGGCTCTGGGGAAGCCCCCGTTTGAGCCTCTGGCACAGGCCAACTCTCAGAATGCTGTCGCTAAAACGGCGCCTCTCTTTGCCCTAACGTCGGCCAAAAGAGTGAGCGATTTATGTGCACTGTCGGTTTCTCCGTCCTGCCTCTCCATTAGAGGGGACGGAGGCAACTTCACATTACAGCCAAACCCCTCGTTCACACCGAAGATTCTAACTAGTTATTTTCGGTCGAGTGTTTTTCCCTCGGGGTTTTCCCCCGCCTCGTCAACGAGGCAGAGGTGGCTTCCACCGGTTGTGTCCGGTGTGTGCCCTGTCTCATACATTTTGCGCACGGCAAATATCAGGAAAACACAACAGCTGGTTGTGCATTATAGAAGCACTCCCGGGGTCAGCCCTCTCAAAACAGCGTCTGTCTCACTGGCTGTGCGAGGCTATTACGCCGACATCCGAAGGCATGCTACGAAGGCTCTGTCGGCGCCTGCGGCCTATTTAAAGGCATGGCAGCCTCCTGGGCTTCCCCGTGCCCTTTCATCCGCTATATGTGCGAGATGTGTCTGAACATGTGTATATGTTCTGTCCACAATCAACGTGTAATGCTGCGTTGGATGTGCGTTAAGAGGACAAGAAGCGGATGCCCGATTGTTACCAATCTAAGGCACCTAGTGCATGCCGCTGCAGTCTCACCCTGCTGTCTTCACCTCGCCTGTTTTTAGGCGCATTGTGAGACGCAGTTTTCTTCATAGTTTCATAACCATGTTACTTCCAGGCACCCCTATGCCACTAAGTGGTGCCGCAGCAACCTTGCTCTGCTGTCTTACCTCTCCTGTTTTGGAGTATGGTTGTGAGACGCAGTCCTTAATGTCATACATTGTCATATCATGTTACATGCACGGATATGATGATGTCACTCCGTGCATGCGTGATTTTTCGCCCGCATACGATCCTCCCTCGGGCGTCCCTTGCAGGGCCAATCACGCACAATTCCCATTACTCATTGAACTACTGCCATCACATTGTGGGCCTTATGAACTTTTCAGGCCACGACGTTAGCATGGCAGGCTTTATCAGAAGAATGACTCTGATTGAGCCTCTGTACATTGTTGTTGGGAAAATGTGGTCTATGTTCGGCTTGTGGACCGATACCGGTGTCGCAGGTGGCATTGACTACATCACCCTAACCCAATAGCGTAGCCCTTAGAGGGCGAAGCCTAAAATAGAACGATAGTTACGTAGGTAACTCCAGATTCTATGAGTATAGGCGTAACCCTCTAAGGTCCGGCCCCTGCTCCTAGAACATTGGTTGAAGAAAAAGCTGATGTTTTTGGGAGATTGAACAACGGGTCCGCTGTGTACATATACAGTAAATGCGGACGTAGTTGAGGCCCGTGCTGGGCCAAGGGCGGGAAAGAAAATCTTCACGACTGCGCATGCGCGAAGGGATAAACCCAATAGCGTAGCCCTTAGAGGGCTACGCCTATACTCATAGAATCTGGAGTTACCTACGTAACTATCGTTTAATGCCTTACTCACTGTGCACCTTTACATCTTGAAAGATGGCTACGGCAGTGTCACATAGCCTTTGTGCATTGCTTTAAACTATCGAGGAAAATGACTAAATCATGAACTAAATGTCATTGTAGATTTAAATGCTGCTTTTTTTCCAGGTCCCATCCTCACTGTTGTTTTAATGCTGCATAATCAAAGGCAATGAGGAGAAAACAGCAAAAATAGCCTCGGTGTTTTAGCCTCAGTGTGTTGTAAAAGGAGATCTGTGTGTTTTTAGTGTGTAGCAGTTGCAGGTGTTGTTGGCTACAGTGTGTACATGCACACTAATGTTCCACTTGTATGCCAAATATGACAATATTACTAATTTGATGTAAGTTTACATGTAAACGGCATATTCGGTGTAGATATTCCGAATAAGGCCTTTTTCCGAAAATAGCATTTTCCAATTAGGATGTGTGAAATGCCGGTATTATTCGGGTTTGAAGCGTTCTTTCGCCATGTATACAGAACATTTGTAATATGTGTCTCGATTAAGGTTGGTTTTGCTGCAGTTTGCGACAGTTTACGGCCTCTAGCCCGCTTTCGACCAGCTTTGTGCGTTGCTGTGGTCGTTGTACACAAACCAACCAGCCGACAGTTTGCAGGGCTGTGGTAGAGATGCATGCCCGAAAGAAAAGAAGGAGGAACACAGCTACTTTTAAACATGATCAGAGACTTGAATATCAACAGGTTTTTGGTTATGCACAAACATCGCAGCACCGACCTTATCAAGAAGTTGGTTGAAAGAATGAAAGAGGGAGGCTGTGTTTGACCCGGTCGAACAAGTCCGCCGCCGGTGGAAAATTTGTAAAAAGAATAGTCGTCTCACCTTGCCAGACCTAATTCTGGGTAGACCTCTGAGATTTTTCACTATTTTCAGACATATTACAGACAAAATTATTAATCAAATCCTCAGTTGCAGACATCAGTATAACTCTGTTGCTATAGCTCAAAGTTGCCATATTTCCCGCTGTTGTGGTTATTGGAAACAGTTCTCAGCTTTGCCATGAGTGTTTGTCTTTTATCTCTTATAAACAGACTTGAATGAAATGTGACCGAAAGATAGACCTCTGCTTGATTAGATTTTGCAGCTAATCTAGATGTGGGGGGGGGTATCTGTTATCTGATCATCATCACTGGCTGTGATACTGCTCTCAGCTGCTGGTGGGAAAAGCCTGACATTTGGGACTTCCAAGCTGGCTTTGCAAATTTGCAATCTCAATAATGGCCAAATTGTATATTAATATGAAAAAGGTTGCTGATAACATGGATACAGTTGGTGCATGTAAACACCACAGATCCTGATTTCTAAAATAGTTGATGCATTGAGAATGGCAAGAATAACAAAAGACATGACACGAGATAAAGCCATGATATATGGTTCTGCATGTTGAGCAACCAGGATGTCTCGGAGATTAAAACAGATTCTGTCACAGGGAAACCTTGCAGAAATTAATTGATTTTGTCAGCGTAAAATCACATAGAATCACACTTATGTACTTGTATCTTGGAAGCGCTAAGCCCCGGACACAATGACAGAATAGCCTTCAGGAAGGAACTTGTGTTGTTTTAGTTGTTGAAAGTGGAACGTCCTTCATATACTAGAGCCCGACCGATAAAGGATTTTTAAGGGCGACACCGATACAAATATTTGGTTATTTAAAAATCCGATATGCCAATATATAAATATATATATATATTTAAAATCCAGAAACGTGTTACAAAACAAACAGATTTCCCTAACATTAGTTATTTGTAGTTATTTATGAGTTCTCGCTAAAATAATATGATAATAATTTGTTTTATTGTCACAACAGAACAGAGGAACATCAAAATATATTAGTTCTGATAAATAAAATGCATAAAAATACAAACTTAAGATATGAAACTTAAAGTCCTTTGAACAAAAACACATTAACAAAAACAAAAATATCAGTGTTGCCAACAGGGACGTTGTAGAGCGCCCTCTGGTGGACAGACTATGCAACGCAACACTCATACTCAACACTCAAAATCATTTATTTGTCATAAATGATTCTGATGAATGAAAATTAAAAAAGAAAAAGAAAAAACAGATCGGGAAATGCCTAATATTGGCTTGTCGGTCGGGCTTTAGACTGTGATGAACCAGGCTTATTAATATTTAGTTTACCTTCTTTATTTCTTTGTCATCAGCCACAATATGATACCGTCTGTGTTTGTTTTAAAGGCCGACTCTAGGAGGGCTGTTCTGGGTACAGTTCAGCAGTCGACTGATGAGAGGTTTTGAACAGTGTGTCTCCTCTGACATTTTGCTTCACCTTTCATCTTGTGTGTGGTGTTGCCTAACAGTCTTGCCACTCAAACATACTTCAAAGACAGGTTCAGACCAGGGATGCTGCTGTTCTGCCCGCCGGAGGCAATAAAAACTGTGACATATGCTGAAGGCCGCTGGGTCTCTGCTTAAGACAAAACCTGCTTTCAGCTGCATGTCATTTTTTTGAAAATGAAACAAGCTATAACCTGAATTGTAACAGTCTGGTGTGCAGCCTGTATATAATACTAATAGTATTGCACATATACTATGTATAATATTTTCACTCTACATTCAGCACTCAACCCATTCATCCTTTTTTCTTATGCAACAGTTATTTTGTATGTATGTATTTGTTACTGTATTTATTGTATATTTCATATTAATGTTTAATATGTTTTTTTAACGTATGCACCATTCACCAAGGCGAATTCCACATCTGTGTAACTTATTGTGACAATAAACGCTTTTCTGATTCTGACAAGTATTCCACCTGTATGTAGTGCTCAGTGGGGGAAAGTAACTAATTACTAACTAAGTACAACAGCTGTACTCACTGTACTCGCGGGGATTGTCAGTAGCGTTGCAAACTTTGCAATTTATTTTAGCAGATCTGCCCAAATCTGCCCCCGGTTACGATACAGCTCAATGACTTAATGCTATCTGCTCATACTATCGACCTGTTGATATGTCAGTTTCACTCATTTACAGTCAGAGGTGTCAAAAGTATTCACATTCATTACTCAGTAGAAGTATAGATACCAGTGTTTAAAAAGACTTCTGTAGAAGTTGAAGTATCAACTCAAGCTTTTTACTCAAGTAAAATTAATGTAAGTGGAAAATAATAATATCAATATGCTTTTTCAAATTAGACGCAGAGTTTTGGAAACAATTAGATTGTGGAGCTTTGGTGCGCAGAGCTTGCAACGCATTTGAAAGGAGTTGTTTTAACATCCAACCACTTTGAAAAATAAAGTAAAAAAGTACAACGAGGGATGTAGAAGGGTTGGCTGGTCTTCCTGGCTACCAACCTCCTCGCTGGTGCTTGGTTGGCACATTTCGCTCAAATTCTCTTGATTGATACATTTAGCCTAATAATGCCAAATGTGACCCATTTCCAAAGTTTCTACATCACAAAATGTGGGTTTCTTATGCCCAAAAATAGCATAGGGTGTTCCATACAACACTCTTCTCAAGTCAAATTAAGGATCAGATCACTACTTTTATAGAATTTTGGGTGTTTTATTACATTTTCATAGTATTTAAAAAACAAACAATGAAATGTTTTTTAAACCGTATCCTGACTAAACTTTGACAGTCAATTATTATCAACTTAACCATAACTATTTGTTGAAATAATTCATAGTTTCTGTTTTATTTAACCCCAAAATGAGGTATAATTTTAAAAAATGAGCCTTATTGACCACGAATTAAAAAAAAAAAGAAAGAAAGTGTTAGGGGTAAATCCGTTGGTAGTGAATAAAAGGGAGAGAAAAGTGTCAAAAAAAGGCTTAACCCAGAAGGAAAACACATTGCATAGTCTCGCATTGCCAGACCTTCCTCCACAGCGCTGCAGAGGAAGATCTGGATAGTCCACACAGCATTCCTAGATGGGAGAAGAACGGGCTCTCGGGAAGGAACTTGCTTTGGTGGAACATGTGTGCGTTCCAAGGTTGTTTAAGTTGTGCAACGGAAAACTCTGATTGGACAGATAGTCTAGTTGTCTGGATTTACCCTGCAGAGAGCCGAGAAAAGGTTAAATCGACTGGAGTTTGAAATGCCAGCACAAAGGCAGCCGAAGGCAACGCAAATCCGTCCTGAGTGAAATCACACAGGGAAGACAACACAAAGGATAAGAGACATTAAGTAAAATTTAAAAAAGACATGCAAAGGAAACCCAGAAAACCCTCAAGGGGGCTTGGCATGTTGGGTTCCCTACAATTATTTTAAAAAAACATAACATAAATAGAAAAATAAAAGACAAATAGTCTTTGAAATTAAAAAGGAACAGGTGAAAGGAACTATTATAATAAGGGAAAAAAGTAATTAGAGGTGAAGCGCACCAACATTGACCACACCTCTGCTGAGTGTTGAGTGTTTAGGGCGGGGGTCCACTAGAGGGAGCACAGCTCTAAGGCTTTACCTTGATCCTCAGGCCAGATGACTGGGAGGCTGCAGTGGATGGAGAGCATTCACAAACACATTTTTATTTATTTTTATTTAACCTTTATCTTACCAGGAAGTCCCTTAAGATTGAAATCTCTTTTCCGACAGAGACCTGACCAAGACAGCACACCAGTTATAATAAATAGAAATACAGAATAGTCTAAACAAACTCACACATAGAGGAAAGGAACAGGTCACATGTGGCAGTTACATTTTTGAGTTACATGACATTTTAACATGGCCTTAAATTCATTTAATGGGAGTAGAACATTTAGATGTAGCAAGTGTTGCAAGTTATTCTAAGACCATGGAGCGAAGTATACAAAACAATAGCAAAGGTCAAGGTGTCAAAAACTCATCTCGAATTGATAGCCAAAGAACAGAAGTGGGTCTTAAGCGAGAGTTTGAAATTTTTTATTCACAATAAAACAATTTTTTTTTAAAATTATTTTTGAAAAAGCAGACTATTCCAGAGATTTGGAGCAGCCACTGAAAAGGCTCGGTCGCCTTCATTATTTTAACCTGGATAAATCGACATTTATTTTCATGATCATTTCAGGTATTTATCAAGGCTTCTCAAATGCCAGTGGGTGGGTATGAGATCTCTGCCTATCTAGGGAAAATGTGGTTTCATCATTGGATGGGGGTGGTGTCTGGTGGTCGTCCCAAGGGAAATCGTTTGGGCATCAAAACGCTTCATTTCCTGCATTCTGTTGAATTTTTCTGCAACAATTTGTCCTTTTCTTCTGCATGCAAAAGGGGGGGGGGGAGGACGGATTCAGAGCTGTCCCTGATTAAACAGAGAGGTCTTAAAGAGGTTTTGAAGGTCTATCTCTAAAGGGAGACTTTCCATAATGTTGTCAGACACTTAGAATATATAATCTGAACCTGTCAGCTGCAAAAACGAGCACTATTATGGAAGTTAAATACAAGCTGGACAATTGTCTTATTAATTATTGTCCTTACATCGTTGCTTGTTTCGCTGCTGCGGACAGCAGCGACCTCGCTTAATACTGGACCAGTTGTTTCCCATTCGTCACATAGACACAAAAACTAGGGCCCAGGTTAAAAAATTAGAAAATGGTAGTTACCTTTTAATTTCATTGGTTATCAGACAAATGAAACACTTATACAGATCATCTGCAAACTGCCAAAAAATGGCCCGATAATCCCCCAGGGCAGACAATCGCTAGCTAGTTGTAACCCCCCCATCCCTCCCATAAATTAGGCCTATGTACAGTATGTGAAGGTACTCCTTTGACTGAGAGAGTCAAGACAGGACAGGCACAAAAAAAACAACGACTGGTTAGGAGCTTCACCTAGAGCTGTGTAGCAAGCTCCTTATGCAAGTCCTTCAGGATGAAAGCTCAGTTCTCTGAAGCTGAGGAAGATCAATGTGAGGCATCAATCAGTGTCTAATGTGAGCTACGTGAGGACATTATGTGCAGGACCTTCCCCTCATTCCACTCATCATCCAACTCCCGCTCAGACCTCAGCTGGCTCCTCGTGGCTTCACAATAGCAGCAATTACACTGACGCTGGTCCCCTGGGTGGCGGCAGGCTCATGGGGGCTGTTAGGGTTGCGCAGAAACGCCGCCAGGGAGGCCATCTTTATTGGTTTCCTGAGCCTGAAGTGTAGAGGTGATGATAGGATGCCCTGGCCATTTATCTACTGCTGCCACCGCTGTGGGGAGAGGGCTTTATTCTTAGCAGGGAATTAACTAAGGCTGGGACCATGATACCATTAGGGCTGGGTGCCGAACTTTGATACTTTTAGGCACTGACCGAATTTCTCCATAGTATTGAGTATTGAAAAATGCCTAATCAGTCAATACCACATTTCAATACAGTATAGGAGTAAATTATTTAATTAAGGAGATGATGGAATAGTGACTTGACTGACTGATTGATCGTCAAATGTCTTTTGATTTTTGGGGCATTTTAGCCTTTAAAGTACAAGACAGTTGTAGACAGGTGGGGGGGGGAGACATGCAGCAAAGGGCCAAAAGTTGGATTTGAACCCTGGGCCGCTGCGGTAAAGATTGAGCCTTGGTACATGGAGCACACGCTCTACCAGGTGAGCTACCAGGGCACCCTGCTTTTTGGATTTTGATGTTTTCAGTTAAAGGGTTGGATGGTTGGATGTTGAGAAGCGATAGATTGAAATCCCTTTGATTGTAATTAAAGATGTAAAGGTGTGGCCATTTTTAAAAGGGTAACACCTGAAAAGTGTTTTGCGTCCTCCTACTCCCTTTTGGAGTGTTTATTCATATAGCTTATTCTTGCTTTTTCTTTTTTTGTTCATAGTAAACTACTTTTGTGTCTTGTATTTTAAGTTTTTTTGTTTATTCTTTTGTGTTATTAGAAATAAACTCCATTCATCCATTACAATCTCATTAGCGTCAGTGAGCCAATAAGCATGCAGCATGATTGCACTAAGATCTAAAACGGCTTGTGATTGGCTGTCTAACGTTACACGTCGAGGAGGCATGCAGGAAAAACTCTCCGTTAGTCACCGTGACGGGGCTCACGTGTGTGTGTTGTGTTTTGAGAGGCTTGACAACAGTGTGCGTCAAAAAAGAGAGATTAACCTGGCAATATAGTTTAGTTTAGTTTTGGATTGTAATTAGTTTCAATTTACTAAAACTATTGTATTTTATAGTTTACTATAACAGCCCTGAACATCTCTACAACAGAGTTGGTGAGTTAAATGTTATCATACACAAGATTTTGAGAAGCCTAAGTTGTCACAAAAAAAATAACTAGAATCCAACAGAAACACAGCATCCAGGCCCAGCATGTGCAGAGAGAACACAACCCGAGTCTGACAGGAAACACTACATAATGCAAGAGAGCGAGGTCTTTAATGAACTCTGAGGAGAGCAGGTCAGGGTGAGGTGCCGCCATCACACAACACCCCAATGTGTCTTCCTCACTCCTACTTTCTCTCAAGATGACTATAAAGCTTTTCCCTTGGATCCAAAAGGAGGAAGTCTTATCTTGAACGTATCATGCAAATGTCAGCCTCCCTCTCAACTTACCAACAAAAATTGTTTCTTCAGCGCCTGCCTGAGACTTGACTCTGTTAAGAAAATGTAGGTCACATGGTAAACTGTTTAATTTCCATGAGGATAAACAAGATAATGGGATCTGTTCTGCCGTCTGAATCAGCAGAACAGTGTGGCTGCTGGCGGACTTTGTTGCCTCAGCTGTTTTTCAAAGAAATACAAACCACTGTATTTTTCCAATAATAATCATTGCTGGCATGGGAAAAAACACATGTTCTACAAAAAGGTACATGTAGGTGCATGATGTATGGGAAGAATAACATTACACATGCTACAGTGTATTCTTCTTTGTCTGTCCCTGAATGAGATTAGGAGAGGCCTGCACGATTCATCGTTATGAAATCGCAATCTCAATTTACCCTGTTCACGATTTCATTTTTAAATAAATTTGATTAATTTAATTTTACAAGCCAAATGCATCACAAATGCTACTTTCTTCTGTGAGATTTAAACATAGACTGTATAAAATAAGTTTTAAAGCTCTGCACTGCTCTCCCTTCTCTTCATTGAAGCCTCTTTGTTTACAGGCTTGTGCTTATGCGCAATGTGCTATAGTTGCTAAAAGAAATCTATGTTTGGTACTGCCAATTTGTTTTGTTTGTCATAAAATCCAAAAATCGTGGTAGAGAATCGTGATATCAATTCTAAGCAAAAAAATCGTGATTCATATTTTTCCCCGATTTGTGCAGGCCTAGAGAGGCTTACACAAAAACCCAAGTTTCAGAAATTTCTTAAAGTAAACCTAACATTGACATCTTTTCATTTCATTGGCTGCAACATGGGTTCACATGACATGTTACTGTGTGCAACGCATTCTCACGAATGCGTCCGTTTGATAAATGTCGATAGTGTCAAATAGAATTTGGGAAAATGAAAACCATCTGATGGAGAGCATTGGACTTTCTTTCAATAGAGCAGCATTTGCGCTATGCATCACAGACCACAGACCTATGACCTATGTTGTTCTTGATGTTTTACTATAACAAAGATCTTACCCAAACCTCAGCCGAATGTTTCAGTTGCCAAAATGTATGATTTATGCTTCTGCGTTAAATCTACGTCGTGACTACGCACGTAAGTACGTGGAGATACTGAGCCTATGTTGGACCCTACGCCGTAGACTGATGTTGTAAAATGTGACGGTACGTCGTCTCGTCCCTGATTTGGTAGCTTAGTCCTCATTTCCTGGTTCTCCTTCTCCATTAACAACATTAAATAAAGGAGAGGGTTAACTTTTCCTGCAACAGATTTCGCCCTGTGGTCAGAAAACACTGGGGAGACACTTTGTTTCTTCCTCTATGACTAGAGTTGGTACTCCTCCGAAGCTAATCCCCGTCACTCTCTCACTCGCTCTACCACACGCTCCCCACGCGCACACACACATGCCGGTCCTGCTATTCTCTTAAAGAGATTGACGCACACACCAACACACAAGTATAAACTTCAGACCACTTACGTAGGCTACGGCGAAAGCTCTGTGTGGAGCCTCCACAGAACCATGAATTACACTTTAGTTTTAGCCATAGTTGTATTTGCCGTAACAATGATCTTTCCCTATTCTTAACCAAATCATATCTGCCATGTGCAAGTATTGTAGAAAGAAATAATTTTAGAAATGTTTTCATTGAACGTAATCTTAGATTTTGCAGAATCATCCAGGATCAAATATCTTGGCATTAGGGTTGACCTGCAACACCCTGCATCATTACACCCTCATTTTGTATGAGAAAAATCACTTTCATAGTAAACAAGAAAGAAAGACCGAAAAGGAGAACCCTCAGGAAGAGAGTCTGGCAAATTTGTGTTTTGAGTGAAAACTGTGTTATCTGTCACTCTGTGTACAGTGGCGTCGAGCAACTTTGAGTGCTGCTAAGAGCTGGACCGTCCTGGACCACTTTAACCTGTTCTGGACCACGGAGACCTGGAAAAATGCCAGACTAACAGAAACAAAAGAACAAAAATGCTGTTAAATTAAAGTTTTTTGGAAAGCTATTAGAGGCTCATGCTCCTTACACCAGTTCCTGCTGGCGTCGGTACACCTCTACTACAGAGGTGGTAGGTTAAATGTTTTAATAAGCAAGATTTTTAAATTGACTAATTCCAGATTTAACTTAACAGTATACACTAACATGGTTTTCCTAAATGTATAGAGTATATAGGGAGGGTCTTCATCTTTATTACAAAATGAATAGACCGGTCTTGGTGCTGGTTGTTAGTTCCTGGCCTGCTGGAGGTACTAATTCCCAGACCTAAATAAAGCCTGTGAATTAAAGCAGAGCTCAGCTGGAATGAAGGGCTTGTCCTTCCCCGGGTGCCAAATGAATTCTGCAGTTATTACCATAACGCTTTCCTCCAGCTCATTTAGCTCCGGTCCACAGCTGGTTACAGGTAGAGCTGCACCTGGCACAGCCAACTAATCAACTCCTACTTTACATCCTGACTGCTGCTGAAAAGATGTTGTAATATATCAGTCTGTAGTGTCAACATGACATATGTCAGGTAAAAAAACAAACATGTTTTCATCATGTTACCCATTGGCTTGTGTTCTACCGTTTTGAAGCCTCTTGTTTGGCAATACGGTAGTCGGCATCTTTTTGGGGTTTTTTTTGCAACTGGAAGTTCATCTGCATGTACCACCATTCATCTGGATGTACGGCAGCACATAAACTGTAAACAGCAAACTTCCCCATAAGTTCCCAGCTAACGCTAGCGGTAGCTGGCTAGCTTGGTTGGCATAACGCTGAACAAGTCATTTTCAGGCAACCGACATGTTCCTGTTAACTTTGATGAAGTGAAAACATACAATAAGAGGTTTAAGATGAAAACACGGACTACACCCAAAAACAAGTTCAGGTCTATTTTAATGTACACAGTGTCATGGTTAGCATCGCTAAGACTCTGTCCTGATTGACAGGTCCTAATGCATCCCCTTCTTTATTGTCAATTTTTAAATAAATGGGACAACAATTTACAAAATGAACATCATGCTGCATTGAAGAAGCGATTGAGACGATGAACTCAATCTGAAATTGTTTACTGAGGTAATGAATCAAGCGTGAAGTAGGGTCATTTTCTCATGGACGATAGAATACAGGTTTAAGGTACTTCTGCATTTGCTTAATTTTTCAGGCCCGGAAGTTTTGTCCGTGATTTTTACAGTGTATGGGGAGTTCCCATAAAGGGGCTCAAACAATAGAAGTGAAGCAGAATTAATTAATGATCATTTCTGAAATGGGATTTCATTTGTCTACCCTAGGTAAAGAGCTGATTAGGCATGGAGGACGTCTCACTCTGCCAGTGTGCAGACCTCAGGCTCTAGAGTATGATAGATGGTCTACCATTAGGTTCCCCCGTCTGCTCAATAATTTGCTTCTGGCTCCCCTGAGTGGGATGCCCCCATCACACTGTCGGTGAGACAAAGGAAAGTGTTTACACTGGTCCTTAATAAGGCGAGAGGAACATGTGTGGCCCGGTCCATAACCTGCCCTCCTGTGACACTATGGAAAAAAAGGAAATTACTTTTACTGCACCGTCCTTAACGGAAAAAAGCACATGCTTTTTAAAGGGACAGCCCTTATTTTACCTATCAAGTTTGGCCTCCCAGTTTAGTTTTCTCTTTAGTAAGGAGTACTATTCAGCCTGTGAAAACCTTTGTATAAGCTGTGCCTCTGGAGTAGTTTTCCAAAGTTTGAAAGAAATAACCCTGATAATGTTATTGGGCTTGGAGAAGACTCACCATTTATCAGAATGCCTGTTACAAATTGGGAGCAACAAGACCTGGGCATTTTTCAAGCAAGGCTCTAACAAAAGACACTATTGAGTTCCATTATGAGAAATGGAGGATCCAATGTTTTTGGGGCTTGGCCTACAGACAAATCTGGTGGCTGATTTGTTTGTTGCACTCAAGGGCCACCGCAGTAATGGCAGAGTATTAGTGAACACAATTACACTGACAGTGGAAGCAGAGATGTTTTGGTTCATCACCGTCGTCAGTCAACCAGGCTGTTGTTATGAACCCTTTGAACATATACGGTAGCTACAAAAAGCAATGTACTGTAAATGAATTCAGTGTATTAATTACTGTATGCATCAAATTAAGTGCTGCTGTATAAGGTGTGTGAAGACCTGCGTAGGGAGGAGTTTGGGCTGGGTGTGTGTCCTAAAACAGGCCTTTCTTCATTTCTTCTTTCATTGCCACAGGACAGTCACCTTTTGTCAGTTAAACTCAACTTCTACGGCCGCTGAAACATCCGTTACCTCACAAAGACCCCAGTACTTAACTGTCATGTGACTGGCTGGTGGTCGCAGTCATTTTGTAGGATATCATACAAATTGTTGTGCATAAGTTTGGTACAGTTTCATACAAACCCGTTCATGAGAATGCGTTGCCCTCTCTGACAGATGAAGTTAGTCTGTTTGAATGTGGATGTTATTTAGTCTCCAACTACTATTCTGAAACCGGTTGGGACTCTGGATTTGGGAAGAAATAACATTAAAATACGCCGCTGTATGACCTCCACAGTCTGGATCTGGAAGTGCAGTGTGGAGTGGCTAAATAAAGCCAAATAAATCATCAAACTATGGTTGTAATCAGAAGAAATGTGTCATTTAATTAAAAAATCGCAAATACACAACACTGTAGAACTGTAATTTTGGCCAGGAAACGTATTATCTATAAATGCGGAGTGGATGCTCACCATCGGCCCCATGTAACCAGATTGCTTTTTAAGGCCTCTGGTCGGAGGATTTGATAAAAATGGAGATTTAGGTAAAGGTAAAAATCGATTTCATGAAGCAGAAGCATATGGTTTTTACTTTCTGTTTTTCCAGAGTGTGTTGTTGGATTAGCAGTAGAAAACAGAGCAGCCCAGAAAAGATGACCTGCTGTCTGAACCAAAATTTATTTTTTTAACATGTTCAAGATTTGTAGATTATAACCCTTTACTTTAATGGCATTTGATGACAATATTTAATGTCTAACCAGTTGTACAAGATCTCTTCGACAGATCTCAAAAGCGCTTAGAAATGAAATCTATTATAGTGTGAGAGGAAAGTCAGCTTCCATCTAGCAGCTGGATTTGTCTTTTTAGTTCTCTCTCTCATAAATCCCTCAACTTTATGGAAGAGAAGTCCTTCATCACTGGAGAGCCACTTTTACATCAATCCAAGCTATGTGGCCGAAATTCATTAATTGCAGGATCCCCTTCTAGTATTTGTTAGTCTGGATCCACAACAGTTCATTTCCAGGAGTGTGTTGCCGTAAAACTTGAGGAACAACAACAAACTTTGAGCTAGCAAGCTACACATTAAGAATGGCAAGTTTTGAAGAAAACTCGGATTGTAGAACAACGCAGGCCTGTTTGATTCTTTCGCGGAATGATTGTAAACAATTACAAAGAATATGTTCAGGACATTTTCTCTGTTACTGGGACATTTTGGGACCAATTGGTGGGATTGCTGTGGGCGAAGTACACACAGCGATACACTGAGGGTTAACCATGGATCAAGCTTATTCAAATAGCTCACATTCTGTATTGTTTGAACAGTTAACTTCATTTAATATTTTATGTGGTGTTTCCTTGCAGAGGCACCATCACTACATCAGGAGCTTAGCGCCGCCCAAGACGATTGTGATTCATTTAAAGAAATGTAAAAACCCAGAGTGTTTTTTTTCCTCCGATCCCAGATCTGTAGGGGAGCCAGACATTACTCCACAGCCTTGTGGAGATAAGTCTGTCAATGCAAGACTAGTATTCTGTTGACTTTGATGACTGGAACCCAACATTGCGGCAGGTTCATTAGTCTAGCCTATAACATGTAGACTCAGACGGGATTGTGTGTGTTGGTCTAGGCACCGTGTTCTCTTACAATACTGTAAACTTTCCTCTGCTGTTTTCATCTCACAGCCTTTTACAAAATGCTGTCTGTCACTTCAAAGCCATGTGCCAAGCTGAATAATTGCCGTATCGCTTCACGCAGCTCCCCCACCCGGCTTGCTCCGTGGCACTGTGAGCTGACAGAGCTGAAAGCTATAGCGCTGGTATCCAGTCTGCATTTCAACAGCTATGCCAGAATGTTAACAACACCCATCCAACAGTGATATCTGTATTAAACAGAAAGTGACCATGGCACTCTGTTGTGATAGGGTTTGTTTAGCATTCTAAATCTAAAATTGGACGCCACATATCCGCTGAATGGACATTTTTTCTTTGATATTACCGACTTTGCATACACAATCTATCCTTTTGCTGTACTGACAGCAATCCAAGAAAAGTCTGGCCTTGAGGTATAGTTTGTTTTCTGTTTTTCCATGTAAAACCTGTGTAAAAGCTGTGTGATATTTGAACACATTGTTTTGTGGCACAGATATGTACTTTGGGGATTATATGTAATCATCAACTATTGATGACCTGTTTCTACATTCATCATTTATTCAGTCACGCATCTGTACTTGTCTGTTCCACTTTATGCATTATTTTAGGTTTCACAATGAGCTTCTATTGATGGTGCATGCCTTTTCATTTAACCCAGGCTGTCACCCAAGTGTGATTTATTAAATAATGCAAATATAAAGAGGACTTCTAAAGATAAATAGTTTGTTAAGATAAGATAAAATCAACTTCATTGTCCCAAAGTAAATTTGTCTTGGACAAAGAGAAGCGCTGTCAACAGCTGCATACACACACATACACCAGACATTAACAGACAGTAAGTACATAACGATGTATAACAAGACAACAATCTGCTCTAGGACGAGCAAAGAATAAATAAGATCATATTGCACAGGCCCTGATACAGTAAAGTATTTCACTGTCCCCATCATAAAATTAGTCAGTGATTGCTGTGCACAAATATTAAGATCACTGCTCTGATTGGTTCTCCTGACCCTGAAACGTCTTTTCAACCAATCACTAAGAGTCACATCAAGGGCCCATCAGTGTCTTTTATTGCTGTGTTTAAGGTTGTCGTGGCAACCAGCCAAGGCTTTGTATGTGTGTGTGTGTGTGTGTGTGTGTGTGTGTGTGTGTGTGTGTGTGTGTGAGAGAGAGACACTGGGCCCTCAAGTGTGCAGGCTTGGCCCCTCTGCGCACCATGTGCTGCCACTGATTAGCTCGCCACCGAGCAGCCCAGGCTGGCAGAGGCTGCACAGCATCTGATAAAGCCTAATTGATACGGCCACCGAGGGAGGCCTTTGTGTGCTTTGTTGGCCTGGTGAGGTGCAGCAGAGTCAGACCTTGTCAGTGTGGCCGCTTAGACAATAGGAGCAGCTGTAACTCAACTCTGAGAAGCAGTGAGGATGGAGAAAGGAACCTCCTCTACTATTGATTGACTGACTGGAAAAGAGTGAGCGTGCAGAGAAGGAGTACGAAGGAGGGTTTGTTTTTTACAAGAACGGGTTGTGCTGGGACAAACCTCTCGCTCAACAACTTTAGAAGAAGCCATGGTTTCCAGTGCCTGACATTTTAATCAAGGCACTTGGAGCTTATGCCGTGACAGATACAGAAAGCAAAGGACAGAACTGCTCAGAATTAAGAAAGGGAACAGAGGGCTGCAGGTTCAGCCCCCTCCATGTGGACTAGATACACACAGGTAGATGTTGAGATGGGACTGTACCATGTGGCTTGTCAGTGTTGTTGCCATGCAATCTAAACTGTGCAAGATTTGCTTTGTTCTGCTGGATGTAAGCCATTCTTTTTAAACAAACTTTTTTTTCTTAGTTACTAATTACTATTTTTAATCTAAGCCTTTGTTACTCGCTGACAAAATGTGGAAGTTGAAATCTTTTTGTTTGGATTACTGGCAGTTCCTCTGTCTCCAACCTCTGCATGGTTTCTATAAAAGGTAAGTTGCAATATATATTATATATATACATTTAAATAAAGCTTAAAATGTTTTCTCTTTCCTTGAAGACCATTCAAACATTGTGTCACTGTCAGTCCTTTGTTGTAACTCTGTGGGAATTGAATCAGGACATGCTTTTGGTCCTCAATGTGAACAGATTTGTTCCTTTATCTTGTGTCAAGTGTCATGTTTGAAGCAAACTTGAATGATTGACAGTACCTGACCTGTTCCAGCCACACGCTTCTTTGTCTACTCCTAGCTGAGATGGGCTGAAAAGGGGCACGAGGCCCACGTGTCTGTGAGGTCAACTGGTATGAATGGAAGCGCTATTGTTGTGGCTTGCCCCGGACAAGCTCCAGTGTAGTTTTCAGTCTATTGTTTGTGTGTGGTCCCACTCATAGTTATTGGCTGGGGAGCATGCTCTGTAGTCCACTGTTCCTTCCAGCATTGGAGCATCCACAAATCTAATTTGAAACGTGACTGTTCTTTTTAAGTTTGCATGACAAATGCCAATGCTTTCTTCTTGTACATGTGTTAGCAAATGTGAAACATAACAATGATAATTACCTGCAATTTAAAGTAGCACTGCACAGATCTTACACATTTCAGTTCGGTCGATTGGGAAGTGCCACTTATAAGTTATGTCTTCTGCGGATTTCTTGAGCCTAAAAAATATTCCCATTCAACTAAATACTTAAACTCAATGTTGAAAGTCATTCTTGCTCAAGAGCTGTCGAGCTTCAACGCAGCTGCAAAATTGTCCATTACATCAACTGAAAACTAATTTTCTTTAAAGACATTTAAATGGGTTTTGCGGTGTATGACCATACAGACAAAAATATACAGCTTTTAAGCTAATCTTAGCAGGTTTCCTTGGACTCTGTTTTGTCTCATTTACTCTGTTTAATGAGAAAAACACCCATGGGTCAGTTGAAGTGAGCAAACGCTTGGTCTGGTTCAGAGAATGGTAATCAAAACTGGGAATATGTGATGTGGAGAGGAGCATCTCCGAGCGTGAATTGTCACACATCTCCAGGCCATATTTATTCATGAGTCCAACCATCCCCCTATCCATCCACTCCTCCTTGCAGCCGTATCTCTTGGGGGGGAGACGTCCCCCTACAACACAGCTTAACGCGCATGTGTTTTCCATTTAAATACCAGACAGTGATTGGATGGTGGAGACCCATTTCATTAAGCTTGAGGATGAGCCAAACGTTTGTGCTGCTTTGGAGTGCGGTGGGACTGGAAAGTGGTCATTTGCTGTGGCGTTCCTCGGTTGTTTTGGGAGCCAGACGGTTATCAGCTTTGGGTTCTGTGCTTGAGTCAGTAAATGGTTCTAAACAAAGGAAAGTAGAGGTAGAGGGACAAAATCGATACAGCACAGAATTGCAATTTCCGTTGCAATACTGTATCAATACATGGACACCAAGTATTGATCTTTTATTTTATAAATTGCACATGAAAATTTCACTTTTTTGGTATAAGAAAAATTCAATCAATTGCTTTTTCAGTCCAATGGATTGAGCAATTGAAGTATTTTTTTTTTAATTTATTTATCTTTTTAGATTAAACAGATGTTGAAAATGTTTTGCTTTGAGGACATAATATGAGATCGGAAAAATTTTAATAAATTGCTTTATATTGCAAAATACCACATTCGAAGGTGTTGGCCTTCGTCTGCATATTTTTTGGCCAGCGTCCATGTAAGCGTCAACACGAGGAATCCATCTGTTTGACTATTCAGCTTAAGCTAATTAGTATATGTGAAGAAAAATGGTAGAGAGGAAAGCAAACAAACGACTGTAAGAGGGCCAACAGATGGCTCTTCTCATTTTTCATCTCGTCTGATCAAGTTGTCAACGCAGAACATAGTCTGTAGTCTTTGCGGTGTGTTCAAGTGCAATTCTTTGGCCAAGACAATGCTGACGTGGGGCATCACCACAGTCGGCCTTGGTCGCTACTAGTTCTAGGCCGTCTAATTAATGTCTCAGGGCTTCAACACCCATAGTATCATGCAGATAGTTTTAATTGCATTTGTCCAAATTTTTAAAAAATGAGGTAAATGGAATTCACATTAATTATGTTCATTGGAACTACTTTCTATCTAAGAAAGTTAACAGTGATGTCTGTACATTATCCCCAGTAATGTAGAGATAACTGGAACTAAATGTTGCTTTTGAAATATTTTAAATGCCATTTCAATCAATGCTGAGATCACTGCAAACAACATGTCGTTAGCGCTGGATACCCAATTCAACACATTTTTAGGCACTGACCAAATTGCCTCTAAAGTATCGAGTATCAAAAAATTCCTCGGCATTCAGTATCCAATTTCAATACCTAAGGAGAAAATCTCATCAGCGTCAGAGAACCAATAAGCATGGAGCATACTTCTACCAATATCTAATAATGTTTGTGATTGGCTGTCTAATGTTACATGTTGTAGAGGCACTCGGAAAAAAACACTATTACGTACAGAGACTGGGCTCACGTACTAGGAGCCATTTAGGAACCTGAATCAAAGTCACAGTATTGGTATTGATACCGTTATCGAAAGTGATTAAACAATACCCAGCTCTATATTCCGTTCTCCTCCTTTATATTGGGCTGGAGAAAGTATTCACATTCATTACTCAGGTAGAAGTATAGATACTAGGATTTAAAAAGAGATCTGGAGAAGTTGAAGTATCAACTCAAGCTTTTTACTCAAGTAAAAGTTTATCAGTACTCGTTTCAAAACTTAAAGTATAAAAGTAAAAGTAATGTAAGGGAAAAAAATAATATCAATATGCTTTTTCAATTTAGACGGCGAGTTTTGGAAACTTTTGTGAAGCTTGCAATGCATTCAAAAGGAGTTGTTTTTGCATCCAACCATTTTGAGAAAAGAAATTCCAGGTATGGACAGGGATGTAGAAGGGTTGGCTGGTCTCCTTGGCTACCAACCTCCTCGCTGGGGCTTGGTTGGGACATTTTGCTCAAATTCTCTTGAGTCTCTGCCACGGACATCTCTGTACTAGACTACATGTTCTTGCTGGAGTGTGACGTGATTTGTGTCGTGTGCAGGTGCGATGGATATAAACCAATACGGTGTCGGAATGGTGTATGTTTATACTTCTTATCCAACCACAATCAAATTATGATTGTGGTTCTATCAGGATGGTGCAATTTATAAAAGTAAAAAGTACAAAAATGTCTGCTGTGAAATAATTGCGCCAGTCAAGTAAAGACACCCCAAATTTCTACTTAAGTAGAAAAAATTAAATAAAAATGACTTAAGTAAGGTAACAAAGTATTTGTACTTAGTTACTTGACACCTCTGGTGTTAAAATCCAAGCAAATAAAGCCAAAACTACAGTGACTTAATGGCTGGATACCACTATAGGTAAGCAACAAGGTTTTGTTTACTTGTAATTTAGGTGAACTGACCCTGTAGCTTATGTTTATTTTTTGTAGTAACAGTGTCTCAGTTTTTCTTCTTGACTGCTGTTGATCAATGACACCATTGGTAATGTGTCAACCCCCACTGTGTGTCTGCTAATGGATTTACCTGTGTGTTTATAGCTGGGGTTGACAGTTATGGCTATGGTGTTGATGGGGTGCGAGGTGAACCTGTGTTTGTGCCATACGTTGAACTGGAGTTAGATGAAAAACTCTTCATTAGAGCTCTACCCTCTCGCTGCTGTGGGTCACTGGCCCACATCAAGCTGTCCAAACACAGTAGTTCATTAGCGCCGAAGACACCACCCACCTCCACCTCCCTATCCGCCTCATCATTCACACCCATTGACTCCATTCTGCCTCTCATTTCCTCCTCGTCCACTTTCCCCCCAGCAGACGTGACCTAAGCCCCTCCCGTGTACCGCCACTAACTCTTGACAGAATAATTGCTCATAAAAGTGGCTCCTTTTATGCATTTTCAATTCCCCGTGCAAAGATCATGGCTTCGCCCTTTTCCCTCAAGGATTACAGTTTTTCATCTAAAGTTAAAAGACAGATCCATGGCCTTTAATATTCCACACTCATTGTAGACTGGAGTGAGCAGTTTCTGCTTAAGACCAAATTCAGTACATCAAAAAAGAAGCAGGTCCCTTACACAGAAACCTCTGTGTTGATTCACAACTAAGACTGTGTATAAGCAGAAAGACAGAAATATACAAATGCAATATTTCCATCAGAAGAGACATACAGTATATGCCAAATTCGGTTATCTGTTAAAAAGCAATGAGAGATAAGAAAAAAAGACAATAGATTTCACTGACTGTGTCTAAAGTATGCGTGACCAGTTTATACGCATACATGCATGGGGAAAGGTATACGCATGTTTGTGTTTTTTCTGGACCTTGGTCCTTATCATTCTGATCCCAGTTTTTACAAATGCAGATGAATCTCAGATAAATCTCCAAAGGCTTTCAGGTTTCACACACCCAAATAATGGGGGGAAAAAACTTAATTTGGTTTTTAATGCTCAGGGAAGACTGTATAACAAGTTGGAAAATACAAGACAGTAGTAGTTTGGTGTAATGAATTGTTTAATGTGAAGTGTTGCGTTAAAAACCCAGCATCTTTAATAGAGTGCTAATTGCATTCAGTTATGGGCCATTAACACGCTGTCATATTCTGCCAGCAGATTGTTCACACCAAACACTGCAGGGTGCTCAGCCTGCCAGCCAAGTCTCCGCTACCCAGTGGCTAGTCTCGCTCTGCCAGACCTTCCTCATCAGCGCTGTGGAGGAGGGTCTGGCTAGTTCACGCAGCATTTTGCATTGGGAGAAAACATGCTCCGGTTGATTGTAGAGATGCATCGATTACAATTTTTAGGCTGATTCCTGTTTCCCATTTTTCATTGAGTTTGACCAATGACCAATTCACAGCACACACAAGTATTTATTCTTTTCTTTAATAGAAAATTTTATATTTTGCATTGAACATTTTCTGATTCACATTCACACATCTAAAGTGCAATGTTATGGAAGAACCATTTCCTTCTTTTCACATCCAATATCCAACTAAAAAGATGTGATATATTTAGCAAACTAAACCTCTGTAGGCCTATGTATGAAAACAGTTCATGTTTTCATACTAGAGCTTTTATTAGCCTAGAGCTATTTTTACGATAAACTGTAGCTGTAGCTTTCACGTGACCCGCGTGAGTTTTCATGTTTTTTTTATGTAATTTCATTAACAGCTGATTGAGCTGGATATAGACTACCCAGTGGAAGATACGCCTTGTAGTGGTCAGTTTCATATCAGCCACTCTTTCTGTAATTTCCTTCATGCCATGACATGGAAACCTCAAAGTCTAAGGCCCCTGTCAACATAGTCTGCTGTGTTAATGGGTACAAGCGTGGCGTTGCAACTTGGAGCTGCAGCGACCGTAAATCAGAGCTTTGTAACATACTGTGTCATACTGAGTGGTACTGATGCCCTATTTGTTGTTCAGTTTGCCGTGAGAATGAATTATGTCTGTTGTTGTTTCTTCACTTTTTGGGATATTCAGAAAAGGGACAAACTTTTGTTCAACCTTTTATTAATCCTCAAGAGGTCATCGAGGGCCGGCCCCCATTTACAACAAAGAAAGGAAAAAACTAAACAAGAATAAACTAAAAAAAAAACACACAGAAAAGGCAGCAAAACCATCATAAGAACATAGAAAGACACTAAAACTTTTCAAATGGGAAAAACTATTGATAAACAAATCCAGACCCAGGATGTAAAAGAAATACATCTAAAGATGGCGGTCCGAAATCAGATTTCAAAAATGTCCAAAAGGTCCAAAAAAATGAGGTGATTAAGAAAGTAGGAAACAGAGAAGTCAGTTCTCTGATATTTCCAGCACATGACTCAAGTGTAGTCTTCCCAACTGCTAATAGCTAACCCCACCATGAGAGTGGTGGGGAACGAGAGAAAGACAGGCAGAGGAATAGAGACACAGAGAGAGAAATATTTAGCAGCTGCTGAGAAGAAGGCCACAGAGGGAGCAAAAATACTTGGCTATTCTCGAACATCTAAAATAACAAAGGCAATCTTCTTACATGATCACTGTGGGGATTTGCATTACTGTGTGTCAGCATATCCGTTACATGCAGTTGATGTTTGTTCGGAACTTTTGAAACGCCCAACTACTCCCAATTACTTAGGACTGGGGATGCAGTGGTGTTACTATAGGTAACAAACAACAGTGGTCTAGCAAGATTCTAAGTTTTTTTACATGGACATGCACATTGACCACAAAAACGTAATGCTTTGTAATTTGTATGAATTCCACATATTTATTACTGTATGCACCACATTGACTGCTTTGGGTTATAAAACACAGGGCTTTCAACCGGAGCAGAGTTAATGTCCTGGAAGTTAAGTGGAAAACACAAGAGTTTTATCCAGGTTTTTGTGTCTCGGGAGTACTACTAAAGGGGGCCGGTGTTTTAACCCAAAGCCTCAATATTTTTCCTAATTTTAAATAGGCCTTTGGTGCCTAAATTGCAATGGCGGTTGAAACAACTGTAACCTCGTGGTTCTCTGTATCTGGCTCACAGTCACCTTTTCCTGGGGTAAATTGAACTGAAAGACAGGCTAAACCTAACTGTCATCTGACCGGTCAGGTAGGCGTTCACCATAATTACGTAAGTTATCATACGAATTGTTGTGCATATGTTTTTGTACGTACGATATCATAAGAACCCGTTCATGAGAATACGTTGTGTAGGCCTAGTCTCGCATTGCCAGACATTCCTCCACAGCACTGCGGAGGAAGGTCTGGCTAGTCTACACAGCATTCCAGGATGGGAGAAAAATGTGCTCCGGTTTATTGGCATTCCTTTAAACCAATCACAATCGTCTTGGGTGGCACTAAGCGCCAGACGAAGATACGGTGCCTCTGCAAAATAGCCTCGGGAAGGAACTTGTTTGGGTGGAACTTGTGTACATTCTAAAGTAGTTTTAGTTGCGCAAAACTCATTTTGTATAGATAGTCTAGCTAGCTGTCTGGATTTACCATTTAGAGATTTGTGCTGCAGTTAACCATTGTCTTAATTACATTACATGTCATTTAGCTGAAGCTTTTATCCAAAGTGACAACAACAATTGCTATATATATCAGAGGGCACACACCTCTGGAGCAACCAGGGGTTAAGCATCTTGCATCTTGGTTAATGTATCGCAGTGGGAATCGAACCCAGGTCTCCCACACCAAAGGCATGTGTCATACCCAGTGCCCTATCACCACCCCTCCTTATAAATCCATTTCAATTTTCAATTTTCAATTTTATTTATAGTATCAATTCATAACAATAGTTATCTCAAGACACTTTACAGATAGAGTAGGTCTAGACCATACTCCATAATTTACAAGGACCCAACAGTTCTAGTAGTTTCCTCCAGAGCAAGCAACAGTGTGACAGTGGCGAGGAAATACTCCCTTTTAGGAAGAAACCTCGGACAGACCCATGCTCTTAGAGCCAAAAAATTCACTGGATTTTAAAATGCAACACAAAGAAAGTGGAAGGTGACGAACATCTGATCAAAATGAGGGACATACGGCCGAGTTTTCAGCGGCACCTGAACAGTCACGGAAATGAAACGTTGTTGATATAGACTAGGACTATGGCCAATCAGCCCGGGGCTCCAAGCGTACATCTGTGGTTGCTGTGAGGGATCTGGAGCCATAACACAGAGAGCAGACTGCTAATGAAGACTGTCCACACCATCAAACCTCTTTTGCTGCATCATGGTGCTCCTTTCACTTAGTTTATGACAGAGGATCTTCAGGCTACACAGCTGTTCACATCCAACACTTCTAACAGCCTACTTCACTCGCATGCATATTTTTTTCTTTTCCCCTCACACAAATCATAAATTTCACGTGTCCCAACTAACTGAACTTTTACACTACATTCCACTCTACTTTCAAAAAAATCACTTGAATCCTCTGCCTGTGATGATTTATTCTGCTCCACTTTGTTTTGGAATAGCTGATAAGTGACACACCAAAGACATTGTAGCATATCCAATAGGACTTGGCATAAAAACAATTAGATTTTAGATTGAAATCGATTTTCATTTGAATGATTCAAAATTGATTATGAAAATCCAGTAGAGTTGCACATTATGACTGCTGTAGTGTGTTCATGTTAAATGAAAAGTACATTAATGTAACTGCTTTGGGGTCAATTCTAAATGTAAACATTAATACTTTATTAATGCGCCAGGCAGTGGTGGAATAAGTATTCAGATCCTTTACTTAAGTAAAAGTACTATTACTACACTGTAGAAAAAAAAGTAAAAGTCCTGCATTGAAAATGTTATTTAACTAAAAGTATATAAGTGTCCTCAGGAAAATGTAATTAAAGTGTTAAAAGTACATGCAGAAGAATCCTCACATTCTAGAAACTGGAAAGGATCCAAACTGTTGTGTGTTTAATGGTCTAATCATTTTAGCTGGACTTGTAGGTTGTTATATTGTTGGGTAGTTTCATTTATAATAAAACATCTTATAAACAACATTTGTTCTGTGTGCAGATGAATGTAATGGAGTAAAAAGTACAAAATTTCTTTCTGAAATATTGTGGAGTAGATGTAGAAATTGGCATGAAAAGAAAGACTCAAGTAATCTACTAGTACCTTCAAATTTGTACTTAAGTACAGCACTTGAGTAAAAAAGTACTTGGTTACATTACACCACTGTTGAATGGAACCTTTAACAATTGTAGAATCTCTTTTTGCAACTGGAATTATGCCTAATAAAATTATTATTGAATAATATAATCAGGACCTTGTAATTCAGAATAAAATTGATTGAGGAAATCAGATAAAATACCTTTGCCAATACAACACAATACAATGCCTTACTATCCAAAACCCACTACGCCCATTCAGCAGCGGTGTGTTTCACACCCGCTAGGTCAGATTCCATTGATTGAGAGTTTGTGAAGAAAAGGTGAGACCTGGCACACTGACAGCAAACACAAGGCAAACACCTCCGGTACAGAGCAAGATTATCATAGTAAAATAAAACTAAAATAAGCAGTAAAAAATATTTTTTGTTAACTAAATAAAAAACTAAAACCTTCAAGAAAAACTAAAACTATTTCCCCAGATTATAAAACAAATACAAATAAAATAAACTATTTTTCCATATTTTTAACCCCACGTTTATCCCCAAAGATGGGATATTATTATTGTGCAGTGATAAATTAACGGTAGGTTAGGACTGAATGAGTATTCATTTATCATAGTTTTTTTGTAAAACCAATCCTATGGAGGGTTGGTGATAGCCTAGAATACTTCCTTATATTTCGTACCCCTAAAATTGCATGTGGCCCCAACATGGCCCCGCCATTTGATATGGTCCACAACAGCCACTGGCAGCAAGTGATTGGCTGCTGAGGTCGGGGCTGCTGCCGGCTGGTGGAATGCAAACATGCGCTAGCGTTACACACTGAAGCACGGAGGGATTTTACTCCCTGTCTGTACCTTTTAGCAGCTAGCCTTACTTGGTAATGCTGGATGTGTCTCTGGTCTGCTCTCAACCGAGAACAGTGTCTACTTTTGACTAAAGAAAATAGGTGGAAATCGGAGGCTTATAAAAATATCATTAAAATCAGGTTGTGTATTGTATGAAAGTGGTTTGGTCCACTGCTTGGTTTTGTTAGCGTTAGCCTACGCAGAAGTCCTGTGGGACTCAAAGGGGCGATTGAATTGCTTCAGTAAGCAGGCTGGCAAGGCTAGCTAGCTAGCTTGCTAATTCCACCCACTGTGCTTTTATACTACACACTGGTTATAGAAAATGAGCAGAACAAAGTTGTGACTCATCTATCAAGAGTGTTGTGCTTTTCTACAATGTGACAAGAGTGTGTGAATGAAACATTAAGGTGTTACATTTTTACTAAATTTACTAACTGGATGGCTAGTTAGCTTGATTGCTTGTAGGCTCAGTTCTCAGTTCAGCATCATCTCTAGAGAAAATAATCACTTCATCCGATGTTTAAAGTGAATAAAACAGCTTTGCCTACTTATTGAAGTTCCCCCACAACTAAACATATCCTATACAAGTACATTGTTTTATGTATTATTTGTGTCCCATTCAATAATGAAGGGGACATAATTAGATAAAATGTATGCCCATGGAAGTGAAAAGGGGAAATGAAATGGAGCAGTGGCTGAAGTAACCCAACCCCCAGGAGGGAAGTTATTTTTTCTCAGGAGCAAGGAAAGACTTGTACATGTTTTGTGGTCAAGTGAAGAGAGATGGGAGGAGTGGCATGGGTAGATGCTAGGAGGACTGTTGCTCCTCTCTCATGCAGTCTGTTTTCAACCACCAGTTGCCTTAAACATTTGGGTCTTTTTTTTTGTTACCACTCTGCCTCTCATCAGAGAAAGTAACCAGTCCAGATTTAAAGTTTTCCAGCCTGATGATGTCAGGGACATGTGGAATCTAATGTGGAAGTACTGCATTTCAGTTCGGACAATAAGGTAAGGGGATCCTGTTACAGAGCTCAGAAGCAAAGTGGTGTACTGCTGGAGAGTTCTTTGTTTTTTTTTTAATTTATTTAGACACCTGTAGCTGGTATACATTCAAAATAAGTTTGGTTTAAAACATGAGGCTTCATGGTTTGCTATCAGAGGAAGAAATTTACATTTTTTGACTTAATAAAAGTTGTGAAATGTGTTTTTCTCAGTTGATAGTTGCTGTTATACAGACCTTCATCTTATTGGTCACGATCAAACTTAAGAAGTTGTTTCAGTTTTGATTGAAGCTGCAACGTCTGTTGGGTACTTTTGAATTAATTAATTCAGACTGCTTTTTTTGTCGCTGCAAAGGTTAATCGATTAGCAGTCAACTATTAAATTAATCGGCAACTATTTCGATTATTGGTTAATTGGATTGAGTCCTTTTTAAATTCTCTAATTCAAGCTTCTTAAATGTGAATATTTTGTAGTTTTCTTCTCTCCTCTGTGACAGTAAACTCAATATCTTTGAGTTGTGGACAAAACAAGAGATTTGAGGATGTCATCTTGGGCTTTGGGAAACACTGATCTACATTTTTTGCCATTTTTCTGACATTTTAAAGACCAAAAAAACAATTGATTAATTGAATAAATACTCAACATATTGAGATTTTTCTTGCAAATTGCGGAATAGACATACTTCTTCAGGACACTATAAATGATTCTAATAGAAACAAGAAAAGAAATAAGTATTTGGTTGAACTGGTCGCAACTGGTGGACATTTGCAAAGCGCTGACGAGCCAGTGGGTCAAAGTATTTGTCAAGCAACAATGCAAAACATCTGCCCGTTCCAGCTTCCCAAATGTGACGATGTGAAACTTTTCTCTATTTTATATTATTATAAGTTGAATACATTTTGGTTTTCGGCTTTGCAAATGTCTAACAGTTGCGTCCAGATGAACCAAATACTTTTTTTCTGGTTTTTATTAGAATCATTATTAGTGTCCTGAAGTAGTATGATTATTCTGTAATTTGCAAGAAAAATTGCAATCAGTCGAGTATATACTTTACACCAAAATAGTTGCCGATTTAATTAATTTGACAACTAATGGATTAATCCATTCATCTTTTCAACTTTAATCCATATAGGAAACTATAATGCTACAGTAGAAGACAGGATTTGTTATTTCTCTGTGGTGTTTAATGGCAAACTGTTACCCATGCTTTTGAGAACAGCGTACCAGTTGAAACCGGCCATGAGAGAGGCTGTAGAGGATTGGTTAAAACATTAATGGTTCCACACAGTGATTTCACCACAGAAAGGCTAAAATTAGTGGGCATTGTGGCCAAAACAGCCGGAGTCAGCAGTAGCCAATCACCATTCATAAACTCCTATGGTCTGTAATTTTAATCTCCGTAGGTCTCCAGCCACAGCTTGGAGTTCATGCTTTAATACAGAAATGTTTTTCCCTCTCAGCCAGTCCAGTCATTTTATTGAATTTCTGATCCTGGTCTGGTACAGCACACTCACACTGTCTCATGTAAGCCATCAGACATTTTCCAACTCTGCTGATTTCTCATGAATCCCACAGTTACATAGTTTTTCCTCTTGGCTTGGAGTCCCTTCTGTCTTCTCTGCTAAAAATGACCACATAGTCACTCACACATTTAGACAACACATGACTTAGAGGCTGGGGTCAAATGTGTTATTTTTAAATAGCTATATCTTACATTATCCCTGTCCATATTTACAGCTTAGTGTCACAGTTTAGTGCCACTGTCCCACACAGCAGAAGTAGTTAGAGCTGCATTAACAGAGATCAACAGTCACCGCCCACTTATTGAACGGCTCCGGTTCCGAGATGGATGTTCTCCATTCAATCAATTGCCCAATTGACCTTTTAGAAAATGCTTAGCGTTTCAAGCCTGAAACCAAGCCAACCAGCTACAAGATGAATCATGACACATTTGATTCGGCGCAAAAGAAGATTTTGAAAACGGATGAAGAGGTAAAAATGTACAAGACGATGTACAGAAATGACCATAGACTTCAAAGATAGCAGCTCGCTCTAGCCGTTCGTGGGTTTCCCGTTGTGGTAAACATTTCCATGGTAACATCGAGCTCCACCAATCAGAGATGTCTCTGTTATGCTTACGATTCTGGGGAATGTAGGGCTTCTACATGACACCGCAAATAAAACGTGTTTTTCTTAACCCTCATGTTGTCCTCGGGCAGATTTGACCCATTTTCAGTTTTTTTATCACAGAAAATGGGCCTTCGAAATAAGCACTGAAAATGTCAGCATTAGAAATATCAAATAACTTTGAAAAAAACATCAAAAAAGCATCCACAACGTTGAAAAGGTGACAAAAAATGTCAAAAAAGCGATAACATGGTTAATGGGAAAGTTGATTTCATATGGACTTGTGACTTCTACAAGAGCAGAGAAACCTTCATTTCACAACCTTTTAGCTTGTAGTCAGTTTACCTCGGATGGTTGAGACTTTATGGTAATAATCAAAATCCTTATGCACAAAAAGTTATAGAAAAGACTATTATTATTTTCAGGTACTGTTGATTTTTAGTGAATTGAGTTCCCACCGGAGTACGTTGAGTCTCAAATACCACTTGCTGTCCAAGATTATGCATAGACTCTGCATAGCCCCCTCGCCAAAATCACACCACGCTGGATGTAGCCTGTTCTCATGAACCATTTGTTCAAAAAGCTACGAAAAGTTAAGCACTGTAATTCATAAACATTTCACGTTTCTTGCTGTATGGACCACATTGACACCCGCTGTATAAGAACGCGGCTGGCTGCGTATGGGCGGGGAGGATGGGTGGACGTTAACACAGGAAGCCAGAGAGCGCAGTTTGAAAACTAAAGCCTTTACTCAGGAAATGCATGTTCCTTAGCAGTGTTTTAATCCAAACCACAATATTATTCCTAATCTTAGTCAATTTGGTGCCAGATCTTAACTTTTCTTGCGACATAGCAGTCATATTTTATGGACAAAATGGAACCGTAATGTCTGCTGAAACAACAGACAGCTCGCTGTGCTTTGTAACCCTTCTTAAAGTCACCCATTTTCGGGTAACTGAACCACCGACTACAGCTGATACAATTGAGGTCTGTAGCGGCGTAGACAATTACCAACTGCTGCTCGGTGTCATGGAGCTCGTAGCCGGTTGGCGTCACGTGATCAGCCGGCGGTCTTCTTATTTGGAGGATATTATACGTTTTGGTGTGCATACATTTTTGTACCATATCTTATGGATCCGTTCATGATAACATTTTGCTGGATAACATGTCATGTGTTCATATCTTGATGCTTGATGGGCTTGAGTTTGCCATATTATGGTTTCAGCATATATCTTTTGAGCATACAGTACATTTGAGGTGATTCTAGACAGTATTTGTCATGGTTCTGGATTGTTGCAAAAGGAAAAAACATTTGCATGAATCAAGCATATTTGTCTGCTACCATTTTAATAAGAGCATACACAATTCAAAAAGTATCCCTTTTAAAGTACAATACATTTAGAAGTGATTAATATGTGATTAATCGCAAATTATAGACAAACATTTAACTAAAATTGTTTTAGTCTTGTTCCTGTTGGACCCCATCACTCATAGGCAGCTCCAGGAAGTAGCTATGACTACGGTTCTCTGTCTGCTTTACACAGGGAAGGCATTTCAGTGTTATGGTTGATTGTCTGCGCAAGACAAGACGGCAGCGTTGTCTGAGTGGAGTACATTCCTGAAGACATACCTCAACTCTTGTCTTCTCCCATGTGTGTGTGCATGTGGTTTTCACCCACTATTTGCTATCTGTAAGGAATTTTTAACCTAGCTTATCTGGAGCTGTTTTGTATTAAATGATCTCAGTGCCTGGCTGGCCCAGGCTCTGTTTGAACTCTTAGAAGACTGTATTTGTTTGTGCTGTGTGCATGCAGGCCCTTTAAAAAGGTGTGCCAGCGAAACATAAGAGGCCAGGGAACCTGATCAGGCCATTTCTATAGAAACCCAAAAGAGCCTAAGGTATTATTTATTCAACTCAGAGACTCCAGTTTAAAGTGACCTACATGTCTGTGTGTCTGCCTCCTGTGCTCCGGGAGGAGAGGAAGTACAGTACAGTATCTCGGCTGAACCTGACAACAAATCATCTGGTGTGTCAACGACTATTCTTCCTGGCAGGCAAGCAAACACAACAGATCACAGCTGGCGATTTATAAACAATCCAGAAATACTCCTGGATACTTTGTGTACTGTGAGGTAAGGCGGACCTGCCCATCCAGCTAGGCTGCACTTTAAGGGTAAACAAGGGTGTAACTTTGTGTTCAACATTGGGGGGGGGGGGTTGAGATCTCCACATTTAAGCAAATATGAAATTTTAAGCATATCAATGTCATTTCCTGCATTGTGCCTTTTCTGCATCAGTTTATGGTGCAAATGTCTTTATTTATGTAAAAGAAAGAAAAGGACATTTCTAGCTCTTGTGTTGTCCTCCCAAGACAAAAACTGACAAAAATATGACATTTTCATCCCTTTTTCAGACTTTTTTTAAGTTTTCACTAACACCACCTTACTGCCAATAGTTTTACAGTACTTTTTGGATTTCATGGTCAATAACCCTTATTTATATAGAATTGTACCTAATATTTGAGTTAAAAAAGCAGAAATTATGAATTATTTTGACTAATAGTTAAGATCAGAGGAATGTACAGATGAGTTTAGTCAGGAATGAAAGTGATCGATTGTATGTGCCAAGAGCGTTGAATGGATTCCAATCCATTTTTTGTGGTAATTTGGTTAAAAAAAAAAAAAAAACCTATTTCAGATAGACATTTTTTAAAGGTGTCAAATTTGACCAAAGGACAACAGGAGGGCTAGAGGCTAATAAGTCGTCGGCGATAGCACTTCCCTGCCTACTGCTCTGTTATTTTTTTTCTGCAATGATTTTTAAAATTGATTCTTTGCCCCAGAATCACATTTTTATCACCTAAATATTGTGTGTTTATACAGTACCACCGTGCATATCCATTTTCAGCAAAACGGACTGAAAGCAGAAACTGCAGGAAAACCCATGTTATGTACTTTTTTTACGAATTAAATAAATGTCAGGCTGACATGATTTTTTGGAAATGTTTCGATTTATTTTATCTGGACGTGTATTATTCAACTGTTGTTTTTCTTATAGAAGGAAAAGAAAATGGCACTACGCGATATTATTGAATCACAATACCTCTAGAATCGCAATACAAAAAGAATCGGCACCCATATATTGTGAAAAAATTGAATTGGAACAAAAGCATATCTTCCCAGCCCTAATACATATTATTAGACCTTTACTGGCTCAAACTCAGAAATCATGTGAATAACTGGTTGTTGAGATAACGGCATGTTGTGTTCTCTCCTGTTCTGTGTTGGCACAGTTATCACTGAACCTGGAACCTGAAATCTGTGTTCAATTGATTACATGGTCTCTTCATTTCAGCTGCAATTCTTTAGCAATTTCACACTGTTGGACTTTAGTATGTGAGGAATTCTTTTGATCCGGGTTAGGGATGGCAGAGCTGGTCTTGTTATGTAGAAGCTGATTTACCTTGACTATGTGAGTTCGCAGTGACGTACACAGCAGGTCAGGCTACTGGATGATCGTATTTTATGCTTCGTCTACCTAATTTTCTCTGATTCTTAAATGTGAATATTTTCTAGTTCTCACTTCTCTGTGAATATCTATGAGTTGTGGACAAAACAAGATATTTGAGGACGTTATCTTGACCTTAATGATGACTATTGCCTGACACTTTATCGACCAAACAACTATTGATTAATTGAGAAAAGAATCAACAAATAAATTGACAATGGAAATAATCGTTAGTTGCATCCCTACCAAGAGTAACCATAACCCTTGCAGAATGAAGTGCTTTAATGTTGCTTGTTGTGTGACTGTACCAGTGTTGTAATCAGCTGTTATAAATATTTCAGCATTGCGGTGTTGTATTTCCACTGCATGGTTAGGCTTGGGGTAAACAATTCTGACAATATGATAACCTTCAGCGAAAATATCACAGTTTCACGGTAGTACGATATTCCAATTACAGCTTTAAAATGTTTGTTTTTAGAAAATACACTGCACACTGGCAATGAGACGGATGAAGGCCTACTCAAAGCACTTGTTCCAACTCAGAGGAGCAACGATCGAGGAGGCATCTCAGAGGAGCTATAAGCGAGGATGCACAAGAGCATCGGACAAGACGGATTACTACACTTTCTGTCCTTGACCGCTAAACTTTAACGGTATGGCAGAAACTTTTAGTGGTTTTGAAACCTTGACTTTTTTTAACTGCGGTATACCTTGAAACTGGTGACCGGCCCATGCCTAAGCATGGTACAGCTCGGCTTAACTCGACTTGTTCAACATAGCACATGGTGCTTGGTATTTTGTTTTGGCACTGCATTGACTGAGATTCAAAATGAGCTGAGACAATACTAGAAAGTGGAGTTTAAACACTGCAGACCACTGATTGGTCAGAAAGAATCGTCACTTGGGCGAAACGGGAAATCCTGCACAAATTGGCATTATTAAAAAGCCAATCTAATGTCAATAGCGACCGCAATTTTTTTAATCACTCATATTAGATTTAAAAGAAAAGGGCAACCTGCAAAATTATGCCATGCGGTGGTGTCTTGGCCATCTGGCATGCCATGAAAAATCCCAGTGGGCAGCCGCATCAGTGGGCCAGCAAAAAATCAATTCAAGTTTTACCCTGTCAATCGGTGGATAGATTGTTCACAACCCCTGCAAAATGACTCGCTTCAATATTAGAATTTGATCAACTCTTGTTCAAACAAGAGTTGATCAAAGTTGATCAAGACTTCTTCTTTGTTGTGGCAATTTGTATCTTGGGGCTGCAATTATTTTCACTGTTGATTAATCTGTTGAATCTTTCTGTGGTTTGGTCTGTAAAATTTCAGAAATCAAACTTTAATTACTTGATTGAATCCCCAACTGTTTGGGGCACCTGTGCAGCAGCCCCCAGACCTGTGTGTATTGTGTTCTAACAACAGAGTGAACAAATTCCTCCCCTGGAGATCAATAAATTATTATTGGTTTTATTACGATGAGATTTCCTTTCCTCTGAAGCGTCACGTGAACTCATCGGCTGTATGGGCAGAGTTAGCAATGGCTTTCAGCTGCACGGCTGCCGTGAAGCCTGCTCTGGTGCATCCTCGCTCATTGCTCCTCTAAGATCCCACATCAATCCTCGCTCCTCGTTCCTCGCTCCTTGGGGTTGGAATAAGTGCTTTGAGTTGGCCTTCATAAAGTAGGGCCAGAACAAATTTGGGTTCAACCATGGACTGAAGAACTATCAAATAAAGGAATTGAGATTCAGCCCCTGCCTTAACCCTGACTTTGATAACAGCAATGTGCCATCTGCGGATTAGTGACACAGCGGTGCTATCACACTATCCTGCAACCACTTAAAATAAAAGCTATTGGCCACATTCACCATGACCTTTCGCTTACAAAGTGCTTCTCCCAGTATGGCATCAGAATGTCTATTATTTTCTCCACGGAAAGAGTTCCACCTCCACTTTTGTAAATTCAAAAAGGATTGCTAAGTTCCACCTAACAGCTGGAGGTAGCACTCGCCAGATTGTGGCTGTGTATGCATCACTAACCCAAAACGCATGTGTGGATTTCCACTGAAATGCAGTGGGAATGAGCTTTTTAATCATTGGAACAGAGAATGCCCTGCCGTCAACATCTGGCTTCTCACATATAATTGACTCAGTCATTGCCCTGAACGATAGGCAAGTGAACCGGAGGGGCTAGGGAGTGTAACACAAGATGATCTTTTTATAATTTAAAGACTCTGTTTTCAGTTTAGTCTTTAAAATATAGCTTTTTAATGTCGATCTTCTCCAAGAATGTATGGTTGTATGTACTGCTTCCAAAAGATTTCGGCATTTTGATCCAAAGAAATTACGTCAAAGTCATTACACGTTTACCAAACACTAAACAAAAATGAATTTACAGGACATATTGTTTTACTGTAATTTTGTTCATGTAAAACATAATGAAAATAACTGATATGTTTGCCAGCTGTTTACTCCAAAACTAGCTTCATATCGCAATAATGTTGTTTCTAATGTGCAGCCCCTTAGCTAATCAATGGGGGGCTAATGGTTCCTGGAACTTCTCCTGCTACTCGCCCACACCCTTTGGCCTAGCATTCTGGGAAAATATCTATCACTCACAGCATTTATTCAGGATTTTTGTTTTCACTATTGAATTGTATCAGCCAGCAGTATAGCCAGTAGATGGATATTACTGTTCTCACAGCTGGAGGCAAGGCATGTTGTTGGTGATGATTTTGGATTTCGAAATCAAAGGTGGACAAGGCTGCTGGGATAGGGACTCAATTATCCTGTTTCCACCTGGTAGTGGAATCTGATCTGAGCAATGGAAGTGGATAGTTGTAAACAGGTGCGTAGCACAACATTCTGGGCCCTGTAGAAAGGCATTCTCTATGAACCCCTCCCCACATCCACAGCTATTCATTCTGGCATCTTTCATCATTCTTTCTTCTGGGCCTTGGGTCCTCAGTCCACATACCACCCCAAGTCCATCACCCCTCTAAAGGTGGAAACACTCCCAGAATGCAATGAGATCCACCAACACATTTTCCCTCCCATTGTATCAAAAAGCAATGCTTGGTAGGATTTCATTGATGTTTTTTTATTGACGGAAAAGTCTCCTTTAGCGTTACATAGATAGATATCTAGATAACTTGGTCGGGACTCTTGTTGTCACTAAATTCTCTGGGTTGGTACTCTTTGCATCACTTTTTGACGGTAGGAACGTTTAACTGACATGCAGCACGAGTTCAGGTTTACAATTAGGAAAACATTGTGTGTTGTACGTTTCAGTGACACGCGGGCCAAAAACAGGTCACGAACCTCACTGACCAAGCGTCAGTATTTTACGAAATGGGGGTGAGAATGGGTTGGATTCACCAATATGTAGGATATTACTCCACACATTACTACTCTAACGTCATGCCCTTTTTTTTAGTTGTTAGTACATTGCCAGACATATCTCCACAGTCTTTTAGCTATGGAGAAAGCCTGAGTGGTTTCATTTCCTCTTAATTCTTTATTTATTTTTGTGGTGATGGCGCATTGGATATGACACACTTCTTTGATGTGGGAGACCCGGGTTTTGCACTGCTATACATCAACCAATGTGTCCCTGAGCAAGACACTTATCGCCTAGTTGCTCCAGAGGCGTGCAACCTCTGATATATATACTGTATATAGCAATTGTAAGTCGCTTTGGATAAAAGCGTCAGCTTACTGACATGTGGTGAGATGTGATGATGTATTTCATCATATGCCTTTATTATGGAGCAGCAAAATCTGGAAATGTTGGGTCTTCATCAGCAGCAACTTAACACAACTCCTATAAGAAAACAGGTATAAATAAATAAGTAGATTATAATATAAAAACTAAAGTTCAAACCACCAGTTAGCTAGATGCTACAAGCATACTGAGAGCTGAACGTCTTTCTCTCCTGCACAGATCCAGCTAGACATCCTCAGCCTATGTCGGCACACAGACATACTGTGGGTTGCGCTTTTTCAAGTCATTGCACGTTTCTAATGTATGATTGTATGTGAGAGTAACAACCGGTGGTAGAAGAAGTATAGATCCTCTACTTCAATATAAGTACTTAGACCACACTGTGAAAATACTCTGTTACAAGTAAGAGTCCTGCATTGAAAATAGAACTTAAGTAAAAGTATTTAAGTATCGTCAAGAAACTGTACTTAAAGTAATAAAAGTAAAAGTACTCAATGAGGAAAAACCTTCACATTTTAGAAACTGGAAACAATCAAAACAGTTATAATCAGCTAATAGGAAAACTGTTTGATAATAACTTCAATTTTGTTGGTAACCCTTGTTATGATTGCAATATTACATTTGAGGGTTTGATTCAAAGTCATATAATTGACACTTCAGTATTCACTGTCGTGCTAATAATGACATTAAATCAAACCCTCGCGTGTAATATTACTTTATTGTTATAAAAAAAGCACTTTGATGAGATATCAGCACAGTAATTATAGTTCTTTATTCAGTGACTGTTGTAAATTACAACCAACATGCCACAAGTTATTACCCCTTTTGGCCTATTATTTTCCTGTGCTCCTCCCTCTGCCCCACCTTCCTCTGTTCTGGGACCAGCCTTTAACCCCTCTCCCCAACTTTAATTCTCTTCCTGTCTCCCTTGCCTTCTCTTCTTTTATTATTATTCGTGGCTGAAGTCTGCAGCCAATTTGTTACAGGAGAAGGCCCAATCAATTCCTGCTCATTTGCAATTCCTCACCGTTAAACACTTTCCTTTATTACCAATGTCATAATTAATGCAGAGGAGATTGAGAGGACGGGAGGGAGGAGGGAAGAGGGAGGATGGCGTTGGCAGGGGAGGCTTTTGTGTGTGTGTGTGTGTGTGTGTGTGTGTGTGTGTGTGTGTGTGTGTGTGTGTGTGTGTGTGTGTGTGTATCTACGTGTGTGTGTTTTGTTAGTTATTGTATATTTGCACCCTGCTGTCATTGCCCTCTTCTCATCCAGACTGCAGTCCTCCAGTACACACAACACCACCACTAATCATAGCTTTAATGGGCCATGCTCACTCATACATTGTACATTACTCTCCACAGCGAAGGAAAAATTATTGTAGAGGCTTTGCAGATCATGGCAAATATGGCAGTTACCATGTTCAGCAATAACTTTTACGTGATATTACGTGATATATTTATAGAAAACACTTTTTGGTTTCTTGTGTTCATCACACTTAGTGGAGTGCGAGTCAGTGCTGTGTTCAAGATTAAGCAAGAAGCAACATTGGCTGGGTGATATGGCTTTTTATGAATATATTAATAACCCTCTGAGGTCTAAGGGCATTTTCAAATACAGTACCAGTCAAATGTTTGGACACGCTTTCCCATTCACAAAAGTGTGTTCAAACTTTTGACTGGCTCAAAACATACATAACAGAAAACACTGATTGACATTTTTCACAATTCTCTGACATTTTATTGATTAAACAACTAATTGTGAAAATAATTGACAGTTGAAAATAATTGTTAGTTGCAGCCCTGCTCCCATAATGATAATTACGAATTTTGTATCCCACCTCTGTTAGAACCCAGGAAGCATCCACAATCTGCCTAAAGTAGGGGCCAATGAGTGATTGCCCCACACCAAATTACTTATTTCCCCTCAATAATGTCTAGAAACTGACAAAGAAGGTTTATGAGCCAGTATGTGATGTACACAGCTGTGTGGAAGCGTGTTTTATGAGCAGTAGGATGAGATGGTGTTTGGGGGGCAGGTGGCGCAACACCAGTAATTACTGGGCAGTGCTGCGGCACAGTCAGTGGTCCCCACACACCAATCTGTCTTTTTATGGCCCTAATGAAAAGCCTTTTAACATCTTATTAGCTTTTAATGTTAGTGAGTAGGCTTGGGCGTGGTTTGGATATGAGCGACTGGGAGAGCCGGCCAGTATGCAGATATTTGATTGAAGAGCGAATTGATCCAGGTGTAGATAATTGGGCTGGAGATCTGTAAGGTTGACATTTTGTGAAAGGTTTTCTTTTCTTGTCTCAATTTAACCCCACAGAGGTATCTGATGGATTGTGCAGATAAAGTATTTCATGAAACTGGAGAGGCAAGGCTAATTAGAAATTCATAGATTATCCTCACAACTGAAATTATATTTAATATATATTTTATTCTTTTTACTACAAAAGCGCCCTAGTTAACTTTTTCTTGTCAAAAAAGTCGCCAAGTTTGAACATAGCCTAATCGTGATAAATTGCATGATTGTCCATAAGTAACTCGCAATTAATTGCAAGTTTATTGCACCTCTTTTATCTGGTTTAAATGTACTTTAAAAAGTTTTTTTAATGCTTTAATCAACATGGGAGTGGACACATATGCTTGCTTTAGGCAAATCTTTATTATTATTGCAACAGTCCAAAACAATGACAGATACTGTCTAGAATATTCTCCAGAATAATCTCAAAGGTACTGTATGGATGCTCATTATGCTGAAAGCAATCTCAAGCCCATCAAGCAACAACAGACAGGCATACTGACCTGAATGGAACATTACTTGATAATATTTGCGCATCAAAAGAATTAGTGGCGTTAAAATGAATTTGCGTTAACTCATTATTTACCATTAAAGCGTTATGAAAAAAAACAACAACACTTTTTCTGGGATTTGGGGTGTGCGACTCCAAAAATCCCAAAATAGTACAAAAGTGAGATGTCTCACTCTGGAGCTAAAACAGAGACCCAAACACACAGGGTGAAATGAGGATCTGCAGCAATGTGCAGTACAACAAAAATATGGCGTTTTTTTGAAAATGAAAGCATGTAAACCTGTTCTGGTACAACCTCAAAATACTATTATGAACCTGAAAAGGAGCAGAATATGGGCGTTTTTTAGGGACATAATGATTGTTATTTTAAACCAGATTTGATATGACTTTACTCTTATTCTCTATTTGTCTTCTGGTGAGGAAACAACAATTCTGCAAAGAGCCACAGTCACATTGTTGCATTTCTCATTTATGATGAAAGCTCTTCATCTGATTCCCTCTGTCGAGTCACAGCGACAAGAGTCGCTCGGTAGAAATGAGCTCTCGTAGTGTATCAATACGAGTTTCCTTTGAAGAAAAGATTATTTTCCATCAAAACAATTCTTTGACTATTTTCTTAGCTTTGCAGTTTCTAATGTTTTTCACTGTTTGACAAGAAACTTCTCACAAATGTCAGTGAGCCATTTCATGATATTTTCCACCAGACAGCACATTCTAAAGATGTTTTTAGATGAGTAATTCCTCGAAAGTCTAGAATATATTCTTTGTCAAGTGGCCAAAAGCTATCTTATATTGTGTTTTTGGTGTGACACAGCATGCAGTGAAAGGATCTAATGTCTGACTGTCCGAGCTTATCATTTTAACAAAGTCACAAGGAATGTTTTCTCTGGTAGACGTTGCCATGTGCTGCGTGAAATGTGTTGTAAACAAGAGCTGTTATGGTTGTTTTTGTTTATTAAGTGCAAACGGCAGCCATAAGGCTGAGCAGAAAACTGGCAGGCAAGTGTTAATGCATAAAAGAAAATTTTCATTTATTATGATTCTGGCCTTTTTTGTTATAATTACATACAGTACTTGCTAAAGGAATTGCATGAATCTTGGAACCTTGTAGTGTTTGGGCCATCACATACTAGCAAAGCCGAGACAAGCATCTGATTGGCTGATTTTCAGCAGCCAGTTTTACCTGCCTGCAGAGGTCGTCCTTCGTCACAGTCTGTGTTATTAAAAAAAAAAAATCCTCACAAGCAGGAAGATTCTGGAAATACCTGCAGATTTGCATATTAACTCCCCAAAGACCAAGGTGACAACACTAAAGTAAAAATCAAGGGATCTGTGTGCGTGTGTGGTTGTGGTTTTTGGCATAGCTTAATTGCTTGCTTTGCGTTTACCTGGGAGACCTTTCATAAACTTGGGCCGATTGCTTGGTTCCCAGTATTTATTTCACGACTTACTTGTGGTTCAATCAGAGCACGTCACATCTAGAGACTTGTCGTGTCCCCTTTCTTCATCTAGCCGTCATACATTCAGGAGGCAATGTGGCCCGGGCGGGGGAAGGAAAGAGCCGGGCTTAGCCTGCTGAAGAACGGCCGGAGAAATGTGCACAACAAAACAACGTGCTGGAGAGCCCAAGAGCCTGGCTGTTCCTCTACCATGTTCATCATTTGCATATAGGATAGACAGTTTTTGGCAAATTATCTGGCACGACACTGGTAGCCCACTGTGAAGACATGCAAAGATATTTCTGAATTTATAGTTTAGCCCCTCCCCCCCCCCAGTTATAACCCCAGCCCCCCTCTAGGCAATGACCCCAGTTTGGGAACCCCTGAGGCTTGATCGTCTGCGTGTGTTTATCACTCCATATGACGTCTTATCTTACCATGTGCCCAAATCTCAGCATTTAACCTGGTGAGTACGTCATTATTACTAAAAGGAAACAAGTGCAGTAAGAACCAGGTTGTAATAAACCAGATCTTTCCTTTAAGTGATTTAAGGTGTCTGGCCCATGAGGTGGCACTCAGCAGCCTGGAAGCAGGACGTGGCCAACATCTGTCCACACAAGAGAGCAAACACTCATTAAATCCAGCTCTGCCTGTGCACACACACAAAACATCTGCCGTCATCCACCACGGCATTTCTTAAAGTAGGCACCATGGCACGGCAGCTCTTTGTACACCATACTTCAGTGCTCGCCATGCCGGCCAACTTCGTAATGAAAGTGAAAGAGGACTGCTATGTAATAGAGGCTAAGCTCTGGATCCAGCACATAGCCTGCTGGTAGCACACATATGAGAGAGCATGTGCGTAAATGTTTTGACAAAAGCCATGGCGTAGCAGAGACGGGGCTCTCGTTTTCTCCCCGCGCGGATGCGTCCCAGCCTGACATCACAGTCATTAAGAAGATTTCACTGTCAAAGATCCGCCTCAGATTCTCAACGCTGTGTGATTCTTCGCAGGGCATACAGAGGTTTCTTTTTGTTCCTTTTTTTCCTATCAATTCCAGAGTGATTACATCAATACGCTTTGTGTGAAGCGTCTGCTGCTGCTGAAACACACTGTTGTCGGAGATTTGGTTAGCCACAAGCACAGGTGGAAAGTAACGACTTACAATTACTCACGTTACTGTAATTGAGCAGTTTTTTTGTGTACTTTTACACCTTTACTCTTAAAAGTACTTTTTAAAATCTTATAATTTTACCTTTACTTTTGTTTAAAATCACATCCGTTACTAAGTAAATGGATGTAACGTTGTTTTGTGCCATTTCTTTGGCAAAGTATCTGTCAACAAACTAAAATCGAAAGTGTGATACAGCTTGGTGCCCTTGGTTTGTTTTCATTTTAAACTCATTGTATATCCTTATACAATACACATTTACTATACTGAGTCTGCCACTTTTTTTAAAAGTTTTTGGTTCCATGGTATCAGACTTTTGGACTTTCATCACAGAAATATGAATTGGTCATGTGACAAAGGGCTGGGAAGATTGGCAGAACAGGCAATCTGAAACTCTGATCCAATGGAAATCACAATTGTCAGATTGACAGCACTCTAGCCCAGTGTACCGGAGAGGGTGATCAGCCTGAGCTGCTTTATTCTTTGAACAAAAAACCTAATTTTAATTAGTGGATCCTGGAGGCCGCTCGAAGAAAGGCGTTTCACGCAACGTCTTGCATCAGCGCTGTTTTTTTTTGTTTTGAGAGCAGTTGTTACATCTTACATCTGGACACCTTGGTGTTGTGACAGGCTGTCAGGAGACGCAGCTAAGAAGCTGCTCTTGCTTTTTCTCGCTCTGGCTCTTTGTCTTAGTGGCTGTGAAGGCGACGGTGCCGACGCGGTGTCAGAAGTAGTGCCAACACAACAGCCACACTCTAATGAGCTCCCCTGAGTGGTTACCAGGCTGATGGAGATGGCTCGTCCTCTCTCCTCCCTCTCACTCAGCAAGCCCACTTCTAATTGGTGGAAGAAAAAGAAGAAGAAGAGATTTCAGAATTACAGGAGGCAATGCTTTGGTCAAAACAGAGACGGGGATAAAAACTATTTCCACCTCATCTGAATGCAAGCCTTTTCACCCCAATTATAATTTCTAGCACAGGCCTGAGGATTACGTTGGCCAATATGTCCTAAACCTGTGGGGAAGGACATGTGTGAAGTGAGAGGTGTCAGATGTTTTTTTGGAAGATGTGAGAGTCAGATGTGCCAAATATCTGTTGGTTGCTCAACTAATTGTGATCATTTTGTTGGCTCTGAATATCCGAGTGCTCTTCATGCTCCTGAGCCGGATAGGCCTCAAGACTGGAATAATATCGCCCTCTGCTGGTCAGAAAACATCACAGCCACAAGGGGAAGAAACCAGAGAGGCATCTGGACTCTCTGGATGACTTTCAGCATTCAAAACCAGTATGGAGAGAACGACACATATAATAAAACTACTTAAGCGACCAGTCTGCCAATTCTGTTGACTATCCATATTTATAGGTTATTAAGTCTGTCAGTTACATGGCTAAATTAAATTATTTGGGGGGGCAAACAAGAGCTGTTGGGGCCATTTTCCTCCCCCGCCTTTTTTTAAAACAATGGGTGATTGGTATACAAAACATGTAAAGACCTCTCCAGGCAAATGAATAATACTCTCCCTTAAATAAAGTTGTGTCTGATATTCACAAAGTTAGTTAGTTACAGGAGAGGCTGCCTTCAAGTGTGGTGGGAAACGTTGAGATCTATAAACAATCTGACAGAAAACAGCAATTGTGAAATATAGTCTACATTGCCTTTTCCCCGCTGCATAACACTGGTCAAAATCCCCGGTTTGCTTTTTTTGATGTTGGTATGAATGCGCGAATACTACTATGCTCACTATTTCTCTCAGACCAACACCTATAAAAGCTGAAAGTAGAATCTTTTCTCCTCTGAGTGCACAGCTCTTATCTCTTTATCTCTAAAATTAAAGTTGGGGATGCCTGGATAGCCCACCTGGTACAGCGTGCACCCCATGTACAAAGGCACAGTCCTTGTCGCAGCAACTGCATGTTTGTGATAAATTTCATGCATAACCACTCACTCCCTGATCTTGCATGTGAATTTGCACGGCTGTGAGAAGAAGTGTGCAGATTTTAAAGCCAAAACATCAATTTTCACGAAAGAAAGTAATTTTCGGGACCAAGTCTATATTTTGATAGTAGCGATACTGTTGAAGTTTGAATTAAGTAACTTGTATCAGCTAAGAGAGTAGGTTCTTAGTAAAATATGAGTAATTTCATCATCAAACCACCATTTTAATACAGCTAGCTAAACATTGGCTGACAGGGGTGGGGATAGTTGGAACACCATATAGGAAAATGCATTTTTGTTGTTTTACTAATTGTCAAACGTCTTCCTGTAATTTTATGTGGATTATGAGCTACTTCTGACCTCCTCTTGAAGGTCTCCATTTGTATGTGTAACATTCATATCAGAATATTTATATCAGAATAGGTTCTTTAAGAAAGGTCTTCCAATGTTAGGATCCATACCATACTGAAACGAGTCTTCATTTAGCCATCAGTGGTGAGTTCTTTGTGTTCTTAGTGAAGCACAGGAAGATGCTTTAGTGTTGGAACATGCACAATAAACTTATATACAGTAGATGCATATTTTGTGGTTGTATTCTCGGTTTTTAGTTCTTAAATCTTACTGTTACAATTTACCCCAGGTTGTGTTGCAACATACCCTGGTAGTGGGGAAGTTTGTAACAATGGCACTCCTTGCATTTGACATCAAATAATGAATTATGTGATATAGTTGAAGTTAAAAACATTGCTATTTGTTGTAGACAAATGAGGGTACTTTGTGTTAAAGTTTGAGTGCCTTACCACAAACATTCTGCAAGTTATAGGAGCTGAGTTAAATAGTGTTACAACCATCCCTGGTCTCGCTAATAAAGGCCTAAAATGTCCAAAAAATGATCCCCAAAAAAAATGTAAAGTTGCGTTAACAACGTTGACAACACAAAAAGAGGTGACTGGCGCCTTCTTTTTCACACAGCGACTCATTACGACAGTCTGATACATTGATGTGTGAGTGTGCAGCGTACCTGACACTGACATGAATGGGGAAGGAATTTCCAGCTGTAATGCTTCGCCAAACTGTGGCGATGATGAAAACTCGTCAGCATCTCATAAAATATCCTGTAATGAGGAATGTTCTGCGTTTTACTGAAATTATTATTTTTTTATCTTCAATAAAACAGAGAAGTGCAAACATTTATGAAAATGCCTCTCGGGTGAAAAGTAATTACCACCACCTTAAAGCCGGAAGGAACTTAAAAGCATATTTTTTTTTAGTTCCAGCTTTTATTCCTATCCACCCTTTAAAAATGTAATTTCCAAAGAAGTCGGATAACATGTAAAGGGCCAAAAGTTTCCTATGACTTTCCACTCTCCGCACACACTGCTTCATGTTGCCGTGTGTGAAACGATCCCTGCAATGTTACAATCTGTCCTCCTTTCAGAGGCTTATAGAGAAAAGGTAGCATGCTGCTTCATCCTAATTAGCATCATTACATTACGACGTGCCTCTAGCGTTAGCATTAGACCTGCAGTGTCCCTTTTTTCCCCTCTGACTTAGCATGAGTGAAAGCTTGACGGTAGGTATTTTATTGAATTTGTGTGGACTAGCCAGACACCCCCCTCTACCGGATGAAACCACCATTCAGATGCCGTTGAGCTAGGTGTTTGACCCAGGGGCGGAGCTAGATATTCAGGGATCAGCCCAAACCTAGAGGGGGGCATGCTCCGTTTACGGCAGCTATATGTCCTATTTTTTCAAAACGTTTGATAAGAGAATGCCTAAAACTCTGTACATCATTTGGGAAAACATGACACATTTGTCGCTTTTATTGACGCTTTTGTTTTTGTCGCTTTTTACATCCTGTTTTGTATCTAATTGTTCTCCAACTGTCTTTATCATTCGGAAACCCGAACATAACAAATGTTGAGGATGACAAATTTTTACTCCTGACACCTAAAATGAGGCAAAAACCATCCAATGTTACTGTTTTTAACTTCCATAACATAGGTAGGGTTGCTCCATTGATTTTTTGATCCAGTCAGAGAGACTGAGGGGAAATGACACAAAGTAATTTTTAAACCCCCAGATTATCACGTTCAGGAAGGTTACAGCGCTCTGTTTGCAGCAATCATTCATTCTTGTACATCTACACTACGACATTTTCATTTTTAAGCTGCATGAGTAGCAGAACTAATCTCCATCCATATTAACAGTCTGACAACACATCACATGACCATTCACACACACTGGGCATATGTGTGCCAGTGTAAACAGGAAGCAGATTGTCTGAAGTTACTCTGCGGTTGGAAATCATGGACGTATGAGTTAAAAATAAAGAAGATGCTTTGGAGAGAGAACAACAATGGCGAAAAGTAAGACAATGGATTGCCGCTCAAGACGATTGTAAGAAATGAAAACAACCCGGACCTTTTTTTTGTCTCTTATCCCAGAATGTATCTGTGGTGTAGCCGGACTTTACTCCACAACGCTGTGGAGAAAGGTCTGGCGATGGGAGACTAAGACATGTTTGACAGTGACACAAGGCTATGAGATTTTTAGCCTTTGTTTGCACCAGAGGTCAAACGTTTCCTGTAGTTTTTCACCAGGTTTGACACACTGCAGAAGGGATTTTGGCCCACTCCTCCACACAGATCTTCTCTAGATCAGTCAGGTTTCTGGGCTGTTGCTGAGAAACACGGAGTTTGAGCTCCCTCCAAAGATTCTCTATTGGGTTTAGGTCTGGAGACTGGCTAGGCCACGCCAGAACCTTGATATGCTTCTTCAGAGCCACTCCTTGGTTATCCTGGCTGTGTGCTTCGGGTCATTGTCATGTTGGAAGACCCAGCCTCAACCCATCTTCAATGCTCTAACTGAGGGAAGGAGGTTGTTCCCCAAAATCTCACAATACATGGCCCCGGTCATCCTCTCCTTAATACAGTGCAGTCGCCCTGTCCCATGTGCAGAAAACCACCCCCAAAGCATGATGCTACCACCCCCATGCTTCACAGTAGGGATGGTGTTCTTGGGATGGTACTCATCATTCTTCTTCCTCCAAACACGGTTAGTAGAATTATGACCAAAAAGTTCTATTTTGGTCTCACCTGACCACATGACTTTCTCCCATGACTCCTCTGGATCATCCAAATGGTCATTGGCAAACTTAAGACGGGCCTTGACATGTGCTGATTTAAGCAGGGGAACCTTGCGTGCCATGCATGATTTCAAACCATGATGTCTTAGTGTATTACCAACAGTAACCTTGGAAACGGTGGTCCCAGCTCTTTTCAGGTCATTGACCAGCTCCTCCCGTGTAGTTCTGGGCTGATTTCTCAACTTTCTTAGAATCATTGAGACCCCACGAGGTGAGATCTTGCATGGAGCCCCAGTCCGAAGGAGGTTGACAGTCATGTTTAGCTTCTTCCATTTTCTAATGATTGCTCCAACAGTGGACCTTTTTAACAGCTGCTTGGCAATTTCCCTGTAGCCCTTTCCAGCCTTGTGGAGGTGTACAATTTTGTTTCTAGTGTCTTTGAACAGCTCTTTGGTCTTGGTCTTGTTAGTATTTGGATTCTTACTGATTGTATGGGGTGGACAGGTGTCTTTATGCAGCGACCTCAAACAGGTGCATCTAATTTAGGATAATAAATGGAGTGGAGGTGGACATTTTGAAGGCAGACTAACAGGTCTTTGAGGGTCAGAATTGTATCTGATAGACAGGTGTTCAAATACTTATTTGCAGCTGTATCATACAAATAAATAGTAAAAAAATCATACATTTTGATTTGTGGATATTTTTTTTTTTTAGATTATGTCTCTGACAGTGGACATGCACCTACGATGACAATTTCAGACCCCTCCATGATTTCTAAGTGGGAGAACTTGCATAGCAGGGTGTTCAAATACTTATTTTCCTCACTGTAACTGACTGACAAACATGGAACATCATTCCATAAAAGAAATGTAAAGCTTAAAACTTTTTTAAGCCATTTGGCAAGAATTTGGTTGTATGCACTCATTTTATCCTCAAACTAAATAAACCTCCCCAAAATAGCTATTAATAAAATGTGAAAATAAAAAACTATTTCTTGTCTACAACCATGCCATTGGATGAAATTTTACACTTGTATGCCGGATGTTTTTGTGCTTGCTGTAGAGAAAAAAAACTTTCTGACAGGACTGTGGTCAAGACTAGAGGATGGATACCCGACCCGAGCCCGAGGGACCCGACGGGACCCGACGGGTCGGGCCGGGTTCGGACAGATTTTTAGAAAGGATGCTCGGGTTCGGGTCGGGCTCGGTCACATCAGCGCGATAAGGCAATGAACATTTTGAATTTAAAACAGCTTAAAATAAATGTCAAATATTACCCTAACATCCGTCTTCCTGTGTGCTGTGACAACGAAAGACGTGCGTATTAAGCTCCATGTGGCAGCGCAACGATGGAAGATGTTAAAAAGAAGTTGGCCGCAGGAGATTTTAAAACTATTGAAAACGAAGGAAAGTCAGCTGTGCATTGATGCGCTCATCTGTTGACATTTCCCAATGCCTTCCTACAATTGCTTAATAAAAGCGGCTTTCCACACAAACAAACGTACATGTGTCATTAGTATGAGAAACAAATGCGATTTTAACTGTGTCGGGCTCGGGTCGGGCTCGGACAGAAATATCTTAATGACTGTCGGGCTCGGGTCGGGTTCGGTTACTGCTCTGTCGGACGCGGGCCGGGCTCGGACAGAAAAATCCGGCCCGATCCGCACTCTAGTCAAGACCACCTTAGTCGAGTCCAAGACAAGTCCAAGACCAGGACTAGTCGAGTCCAAGTCAAGACCGAGTCCAAAGAGGTTTGAGTCCAAGACAAGACCAAAAATGTGCCAGAATTAGCCAAAAAAGGCTATTTTACATCTGTTGTCCCTGGACAGGTCATACAATGTCACACCTAAAAAGATAAAAGAATTATAATACTACATACTACTACAAGTAAAAGAGTCCAAAAAGGTTTGAGTCTAAGTCAAGACCGAGTCCAGGACAGAAAAAAGGTATTATGCATGACAGTATCAAGACAATCATTTTGGGTTTCACTTTCCCTCTAATATTATCAACATAATAAAGACACCTGGACTCGGTCGAGACCAAAAACCATATTTGGCAAGACCAGTGGCAGAGACCGAGACAAGTCCGAGTTCAAATACTAGCGAGTCCTAGACAAGTCCGAGACCATAGAAAAACGGTCTTGAGTCCGGACTCAAGTACTACAGCCCTGCTTTCTGATACAAACGGCTTGGTAAGATGAAGATATGTTTAGCAGTGCTGAGACCAGTCAGTGAGGAAAGCTTTAAACCTCTGTGATGTTTTTATAACCAATGAGCTAAACGGGGACACCACCTGTCAGAAGGAGCCATTAGTGGGAAATCCCATTACCAGTAATCCTATAGGCCCCGTGGTATACAAGCACAGTCTTCACCGTCTCTCCGTTTGTCCCTCTTGGCAGCGCCGACAGTCGTGCTACCACATCAGTCGTCGTGGCGACAGGCCCGTGACTGCCAGGGTTAGAAAAGGGCAGGACCCCTGGTACACTTCCTCCCAGGTGGATAGAGAGACTCGATCAGGATATTAATGCCACTCCGTGCCAGCTGCAGCTTACAGTCACGGCAGTAAGTCTTATCCTCTGAGGCGCTGCTTTTTCTTCACAAAGAACGCTTTTTGCTGTGTGCTTGGTTGGTTTAACCTGGTATCCTCCCCGCAAAACAACGTGCATGGTTAAAACTAGTCTATATCTATGATGTTTAATTTCCCATATTGTTCAGGTGCCGCCGGAAATTCCGCCAGATGTCTCTCTATTCAGCCGGATGTCCGTCACCTTCTGCTTTGTTTGTCTTGGCATTCGACCCACCGGTGGATTTATGAGGACTATGGTTAGCTGCTCATCGAGACAGCTAGCTAGACTATCTTTCCAATCTGAGTTTTTTGTTGCATGTCAACTTTTGAACTTTTGAACGTACATACAGTATGTTCCGCCAAAACCGGCAAATTCAGGGTGGGTTTTGAATCATTTTCAACCCCGTAATTGTAATTTTATGATAGCCCATCCGAAGTTGACTTACGTTATCACCGTTGTCTTTCCCTTTCCCTTTTAGCTTTTAGTTGTTCTTTGTTTATTTCCTTCTTTTATGTGAGGGCTCTGCCCAAGTTTCAGCCATATCTACAGCAGATATCTTCTAAAATAACATTAAAATACAATTAGGCCTAAATAAATCTCCTGCTTCCTTTTTCCTGGCTGGATACAATAACACAAACAGGCTTTTTTTGGTGTAACAAAGAAGTCTGTGACCCATTATAATGTGTTACTGTAGCGCCATCTACCTGCCACAAATCATTCTGTTACTTTGCGTGAAAAAAATGGCGTTCTTTTCACTGTTAGTCTGGTTTGCTGTTACAGGTCATTTAAGATCATTATATGAAAAATGACAGAGCTTCAGACACATTTAAAAGATACATACAGTCACTTTAAGTAAAGGTATGTATCATCAGGAAAATTAATGTATTAAAAGTAAATGTACTCAATGCAGGAAAAATATTTCTCTCTGAAATGTAGTAAAAGAAGTAGAAAGTGGCATGAAAAGAGAAAACTCCTTCAAATTTGTTCCTAAGTACATTTAGTAATGTTACATTCCACCGTCACACCTTCCCCCGTGGATGAAAAAGCCTGTGAATAAATGACTGAATTAAAAACCTGCACACTCTTGGGTTTCACCGACTGTGACTAGGTGCAGATACCAACCTTGACCTTGCAGCACTACCAGCAGAGGCAACGACTCAACGAATCAGGCTGGACACACAACTCTGCCAACAGGAAGGGAGGGGGAGAGAGAGAGAGAGAGGGAAGGGGCCTAGAGCTGTGTGGGGAGAGTGGCAGAGGGGTGGGAAAGAGAGGCTCAGAGCACAGGAGGCGGATAGAGAGAGAGGCTGGAGAGGGCCCAAGCCATCGCTCTCTCTCTCTCTCTCTCTCTCTCTCTCTCTCTCTCTCTCTGAAGCTGGTGGTGAATGAGTGAGGATGGTCCCTCGCTTTAATCCTATCAGTGTCGACTGTGTCCCGGGCTGCTCGCTGTCTCTGTCTGCCGGTAGGCCTTCTGCTTTCACTCCTCATGTTTCTGTTGTTTTCTGTGTCTTGTGTCATCTGCCTACGTTCTCTTTTCTGTTTTGGTGTGTGTGTGTGTGTGTGTGTGTGTGTGTGTGTGTGTGTGTGTGTGTGTGTGTGTCTGTGTGAGGTGGAAATATGAGAAGAGAGTGCTGCGGGCTGCATGTACTCTGTTTACACCCGTCCCAGGCAGGTGTCTGGCAGAGAAGACTGCAGCAGCTGCACTGGCATGGTCCCCCCCCCTCCGACACACACACACACACACACACACACACACACACGCACACTGACACACACACATCCCCCCATTCTATCTCTCTCCTGTAGTCTGATGTCATGGCAGCTGATGTTTGCTGGAGGACACACACATGCGTGCAGCTCGCTGCAGAGTAGAGCTGAAGGGATGTTTTAACTTCTCAGACAGTGACTGGACTGTTGTTGTTGTCCTCGACCCATCCCTCCCTCCCTCTCCTCCCCAGTCATGCAGAGGCTGTTGTGTCCTCCAAGCCTTGCGAACTGGGGGGTCGATTGTTGTTTTTCGGGTTGTCTTTTTTTTCTTTAACACTGCTGCATCTTTGCTCTTTTGCTGAGCACAGGGTCGCTGCTGTTGGTGGGTGTGATGCATCCCTATTGATCCTTAAAACAGTCCCAGGAATAGTTCATTACATCAGGCTGCTCTCTGCTGACCTAGACAACACTCCACTTACAAAGTGGATGGGCTGTTGCGTTGTACTCCCCTGTTACTGCAAATGAGATACACGGTCACTAGCAGTCACAAATCTGCCCCTACGACACACTCTTATCCTAATACAGCTAGTACAGTACAGGCAAAGCACACATTGATTCATCTCAAATAATGAGTGTGAGGTTCTGGCCCATGGCACAGTATGATGTGTGACTTGTGTGATCTTTGTGGATATAATTCCATCTCTGAGGCCAGATCTGTTTTTTTTTTTGGTTTATATCCTCGAGGGGCAGGATTTTCCCGTTGGGTAGATAATGCAGCATTAAGCTGCTTGGTATCTGATGATTCTACAATGATGAAATCCCTCTGTGGTTATGAATTAAAATGGGCTGAGCTCTGTTGTTTGTTTTGTGCTCTCAAGAATTAAGGTGTTGCTGAATTGACCTTTTCATTGGTTTTAGATTTCGCATATTGTAGCCGTCAGGACAGAGGCAATTTGTTTTCTTCTCCAACATTTACCAAAACATTTCCTGCCTGCTTCGAATCTGCATCTCAGTGGTCCACAGTGCAAAAAGTGTTCATAGAGGATAACACATCCAGATCCCTGCTGGAGAAGCCATTTTTTGCCATGAAGTGCGCTGAAGCGTTAAGGCGGTTTTAATGCATCACCATGCGTTAAATAAATCATCAACGGAGTTTTTCTGGAGCGGCGGTCAGAGTGGCCGAGAGGGAACCAGCCACGAAGCTGTGACAAGCATCTGATGAGTCATCTCGCGTTCAGTTTCAAAGGTGCTATAGGTGAAGCCTGGCCAGCCAGACGGAGGCTTGCTCTGCTGGCATGTCATTCATTATCATACCGAGGAGGCTCTACTCTAGAATAATGATTGTGATTGGAGTTTGCTGACGTTGGACGGAATCCAAACACTGACTCATTGGTGCTGCCGCATGACATTTGTCTTCATCCTCAAAATTGAGCCTTGGTCATTGTTTTTGGAGAAGTGGATTTTGTGGGGCTTATTTGAGACAGAGAATGAACAGTCAGGCTGTTAGAATGATGTCTTATTTCACATATGCTCAGCGTAGGTGGATAATCCAGCTTTTTACTTTTGTTTGAATATGAGCATGGGTACTGGCTTCATGCTAAACTATGTCAGCATGAGAAATGGCTGCTATCAGATGTACTGTAAATATCTACCACTGTCTAGGGCTGCTCGATTATGTCAAAAATTATAATCACAATTATTTTGGTCACTATTGAAATGACGATTATTTAACACGATTTCTTATTGACTTTTGGAAAGATGTTGTAATTTATTAAAATAAAAACCAACAGTGAAACAGAACTGTGAATACTTTTCTTTTGTGTGTAGAACCACCGGGAATAGCAGCAGCTACGCGGTGCTTTACTGTAAGATGACATAGTATTAAGAGCAACAACAGTAGCAAGTAGTATGCAAGAAAATCAGAGTTTACTTTCAAAATGTAATGTGCAAAATAATCGTTTTTTGTTGTGATCTTTAGGAGCAAAAATCTAAATCAAAATTTGAATTATTGCACAGCCCTACCATAAACTCCATAACCTCCAGTTTCCACCGATTGCACCAGTGGGCAGTAATTATTTGATGGAAGTGTGGTGACTACAATTTTGTTGTCCTGGAAAAATGGCGTCTTTTGCTTCTTTTGATAAAAGCAAAAACTGAGTTTATAATTCCCAAAGTTAGTTTGAAGTAAGTTATTACTAATACTAACAAACTACCAAATGAATACCCAGCAATACAGTTAAAATAATAGTTCCTTCCATTGTGTGTTCCCTCAAACGTCAGCACTGTCAGTATTTGCATTTGGCCACAGGCACACATTCACACATCCGAGTTCACAAAATATTAACTCTATAAAATTGACTTCAGATTGTGGTAAACAATCCAGCTCCTAAAGCAAATCCGCAAAAATGCAGACGTTTAGATGAATTGGCAATATGATCACTTAATTATTTGTGATTTAAGCATGAGATCTTGATTAACAAAAGACCAAATAATCATGTAGCCCAGTGATAAGATACATGGTTCAGCCAGCGTGCATGCAGATTACAATCTGTTTATGTATGCCTAGCATTAGGCCAGTGTGTGTCTGGGATTGGTCTCAACAGGTTGCCATACGGCCTGGTAACATGTGGCAGGGAAAAGATGCAGGGGATTATTCTGCTGGTGCTCTGCCTCTTAGATTTATTACCACCATTATTATCGGCAGACATAACAGCCGTTCTGGAGATGCTGTAACTTGTGAAAAATGGTGTGTTATATTATTTTAGTTTCACTGTTGCAACTAGGCGGCAGTTACAAGTGAACTATTGCTCCTAAACATGACAGCATAGACACTACGAGAGAGAATAGTCCACATGCTATTACACGTTGTGGCTGCAGTGAACATTAGGATAAAGGATTGATGCTAGTTTCCTGGGGTGAAATCCTTATATCGCTAATCCTTTAATAATGGGGCAATGTTATACATTTTGGATGTGTAATTTGGGTCTGCATAGACTGACTGACATATTTACTTGTGAAAAAGATTTTTTGAACCTCAGATTGAAGAAGCCCCTGCTTTAAGCTAAAAGCAGCTCTCACTGTAGCATGACTACTTGAGGCAAATTTGTGCTGCTGCAGAGCTGAAGATATCTTTACCAATAAACACATTCATTTACACATGCAGACGGGTTTCATGTACGTGTACATCACAAAATATGCAAAAATATAACAAACACACAGAAACATACTGTAGATTAACCTTGCTTATGTGATAGTGACTGGCATCTTTAAATGACATGCATTTAGATCAATGCACAGGTTACACTTACCTCATGAGTTCACCCTGATTCATTTATGCACATAAATGATGGGAACCAGTCAATAAACAGGTACTTGAGTTGAGTAGCCGGATCACCGGGGAGCTTTATTGCATCTCATTCCCTGTCTCTCTCCCCTCATCTCCTGCCATCTTTCTCCCGTTGAACATAGAAAAGAAATAGTTCTATTTTCTCATTGTTCTACATTGGAATATCACCCATGCTTTCAAAGGGGTCTTTCTAACAACATAGCATACAGTATGTAACATATCAGAGTGCTACAGGCCTGCGTTTGCTTTCTAACCAAGATGGCCCATGGTGATTTTTGGCTTGGTTGTTGGATTTTCCGTGTGTTTCTACCACAGGAAAACACTTCCAGAGGTTAAGATGACACTGGAATGTGAAGAAATGGGATGCAATGCAGGATGTACCTCTGGATACCAAAATGGCTGATTAGGAAGGTTTGGTATTGTTGTTTTTTTCCAATACCTGTGCTAAAACAATTCTTTAAAAACGGTGCCAGTGACTAAACGGTGCCTGAACGGATAAAAAAGAAATGCACAAAAGACAGTTGGGGGCATTGAAGAACTTGTTTATGGCTAAGGCCATATGGTTAAATTTAAATGATTGATTTAAAATGTAATAACAATAACTTAATTTGCCAAATGATTTCTTTTAAACCACATAAGAAAGAACCACTAGATGGCAAAAGTGTACTTTACAACAACTTTGAATGCAGCTTGAGCTTACAAGGTGCACTTAAACGCACCATTAAGTCTAGTTGGTGTTGTTTCTCCGACAACTCCGACTCCGGCAGTGTCCACGGTGTCTCAAATCGCAGCTAGTCTCCTCTGTGTCTTTAGCTGCAGACTGTTGGGTGTCCCGGTGTTGGAATCCTTTCCAGTGAAACACAGCCACATGTACGACCATTTAGCTGTCAGCATTTTAACAGTGTTTAAGCCAGCTACTAGCTAACGGGTAGGCTAACATTAACTGCTGCCAAGTATAATGTTAACTAGCGTCCCATGCTGTGATGCTTCTGCTGCCTATAATGTTCATTTCAGAGCAGCGCAGGCATTTAAGTGGCACCTAAATGAGGCACTATAATCCACATTTATTCAGTCATTCTGTCTGGTAGATACCGTCCGTTTAGGCCATATTGAAACCAGAGTTTTGGAACCCAACCCTACGTTGTTAGTGGGCCCTACAGAACCGCCTCATGATGAACACCAACATCAAATTCAACTTCAAAATTGTGCCACGATTATTTTCTAGAATTTCTTTTAATATCCATTAGAATAGGCTACACATGACACGTTTACTGTAAATGGTTAAAGTTCTGTTTCATTTCATACTGGTGATAATCTCTTACATCAGACAAACAAACAATCAGAGGTATGGAAGTCAACAGTTCATCCCAGTCCACTCTGTCCACCTCCCAGAGTCGAACTCAGGGTTGATAAATAGTTGGTAGGGTCATGTGGAGCTCACCTCGCTGAAAAGCTGTCAAATGATTAAATGGAAGCCCTCAAAAGTATTTTGTGGAAAATAATGACTTGAATGGAGTACAGAAATGTTCCTTCCTGTTCTTTTTGATATACCGCACTGTTCACCCTTTCATCCTTTTAAAACAATTACCAATTCCTCTTCATGACATCCATTTTTTTCTAGCCAGGGGAAATAACTTCTGCTGACTGTCCAAATCATATTTCACTGGAATGGAATGTTGCTGAAATTTTAGTGTTCTTTGTCGACATGATGAAACTGATCCTTCAGACGGAGCTGACGCTGTGTATTAGAGGTCTTTCAGCATTAGTTACCACACTGACACATAGGTTGACACCGCCGACTAAATAGTGTACTTTATATATTCTGTCATCCAAGTAATAATCATGATAGGCAAATGCAGCAGAAGCATTTGGCTTCCCTTTCTTGCAGCAATTGTCATATGTTTCACACCATGGCACAGGAGATGATTGCTCTGTATGACAGCAGCATGACTTGCTGTTTAGTAACCACCCTGCTTGCCTGCTCGGATTTGTTTTGGAGGTTTAACTTATTATTTTTAGACAGCTAGAACATAACCTAGGCCAGTGGTCTTTAATGTTTTTTAAGGATAGGACCCCTTGCATGAAAAGAGACAGAGCAGGGACCCCCTTTTACATCACAACATTTTTATTAAATTAAGTTGTATATTAAACTGGGCCTACAATAATGTGCAGGGTGGCCTAAAGACTGTATGCATACCTTTTTCATAGAATATTAAGTTATTAAAATAAGAGTTTTTACCGTGATTTGATAAATCATGTTTTATTTGTCAAACATATATGTGGCACAGTGAATCCTTAGGATTCACTGTATCTGTGGATGTCAGTGACTATCTTGATTCAATTCAATTTTATTTATATAGCGCCAAATCAGTTATTTCACAGCGCTTTTTGTAAAAGAGCAGGTCTAGACAGTACTCTGTGACGTTATTTAGAGAAACCCAACAGTTCCCACCATAAGCAAGCACTTGGCGACAGAGGCAAGGAAAAACTTCCTTTAAGAGGCAGAAACTTCGAGCAGAACCATTGCTCAGGGTGGGGGGGCATCTGCCTCGACTGGTTGGGGGTGAGAGAAAGAGAGAGAGAGAAGAGACAGACAGACAGAGAGACATTGTAGCAGAGGGTGTAGAGCAGGAACATGGAGGTAGCAGGTGATTCCAACCACAGATCCAGAGCAAGAAACACCTGCAGGAAGTGATAGGAGGAGAGAGGAGAGGGTAACATGCATTAATCGGATGAGGTTGCATACAGATGGAGAGAAGGAGGAGGAGAAAGGTGCTCGGTGCATCATGGGAAGTCCCCCCGGCTTAACTAAATACCAGGAAGCTTATCATCAGCTGATTTATATTTGCTAATAATATCTTGGCTTAATGTTAAGACCTATTCATTTTTGACAATACAGATAAAACAACAAATACATTTGATGGCCTCCGTGCAGTAACTCCCGGACCCCCTGTTGAAGATCTCTGTCCTGCGCATCAATCAAACACAAGTTGTCTTCTTATTCTTGAGATATGTAGAGGAAGTACTAATTCAAAAGGTTAGCAGGGGTTATATCTGAAGAGGAAGTGTTCAAGGGGCGGAAATAGATCTCTGGGTCCAGGAAGAGTCAACCAGATGTCACTTCATCCCAAGGTCTAAGTGCTAAGGATATTTTAAAACACAGCAAGCATTTAGTGTCCCCTGCGTGGCCCCAGCTTGGCCAAGCCTTAGAACAGATCAGACATATTCTTCTTAAATCTTCCTGTTCAGCATGTGCTGTCTTAGATGTATTTAAAATAACTCCCATTGCTTCTGTTTCACTTATGCTGACTGGCAATGTTTGTTGGTATGCATGAGGTGTACTTTGGACCTGTTTGTGTTGCTCATAAAGACGAATATTGACAGCTCTGCCAGATGGGACTCACAGCACAATTAGTCTCATTACAAATGCTGCATGGACCTACAAGACAGAATACACTGCCAACATGGATCAGAATAGCAAATGCTGCATTTAGTGGCTTAGCAACAATTTGTGCCTGAGCATGATTTAAGGGGGACATTTCTAAGTCTGCATCAGCAAATTTATGTGAAATAAATTGTGCAGATTGACTTTTACATATGGTAGATAACTCTTTGGAGTACTGCACTCAAAAGAGGCAATGAATGGGAGTCAGATAATCTGGCCACTGCATTAGTTGTACAGTATGTGTTTGTAGATTGTGTAATGGCTTGTAAGCGCTTTGCTGATAATCCTTCGGCAGAAGCTAAAGAGCTTCTGTATAGTAAGAGTGGGAGTTTCTTAACTCTCAAATAAAAAAATTTCCATCTGGAGTGCAGCAGAACAAGTTTAAACCACAAATTTTATACACTATTACCTTTTAACATTCCTATGGCTTAACAATTGCATGGCTGTATACATCCAGCAGACATGAAGCAACAGCAGCGTTTATTTGAAGTCATGTTTCTCGCCACCTGGTGAATGTAAGCCCCATATTCACTCTCCTTTTTGCTAATTTTTGGTCTTCACTAGGGGTGTCATGATTTAGATTTTTAATCAAAAATTAATTGATCAGGATAAACGATTCCACCAGTACTTGTTTCTCTCTTCACCCCCGCCTAGTTGCGCAAGTCTGACACAAAAAAACAACAACAGACACAGGGTGACGGTAGCTTACCGGTAGCTTGCAGCTACACTTTTCTAGACACCATGGCCACTGCTGGAGTCAGAAATTTGAAGAAAAAACTGAAGTGGAAAATCTCCTCTTGCTTCCGTGAAGTCACTGGTGTCGCAAAATGTTCTCTGTTAGTAAGTTATTTAAACAAAAACAACGAACATAAAACATGCGGGCTTCAATGGGACTGAAGTCATGTCCACCTCGTTAAACTAATGGTGCATTCAATTGCAACTCATGTCACTGTTGAAATAATATGTTCAAATTAAAAGTTAAATTGATTCGTAGATTTGAAATATTGTGGCAGCCCTAGTCTCCACCAACTCCTGAGAAAAAATGTCTGGCTCTTTAGTTGTTAGACATGCGAGACTAGGCAGTAACTTGGTCTGCTAGCCGTTATGGATGCCTTTTTCACTGAACGAACTGTACCTAGCTGCCTGTTGATGCTGGTAACACTGTTGAACCAATCTGTTGGTTTGTCAAAAAGCTATAAGGGGACCTGCAGGCGGATTGCAAACCAATCTGTTGGTTTGTCACTATAAACGACATAACACATAGTAACTTATTAATACAAACATTTAAATAAAAAAAACAAAAGTGAGTATTAAATGTTGTTTGGGAGTGTGGTTTCTGTAGTGTTGATCATGCTAATGATGATGAATGAGTTAAATGTGAGATAAGGTGCTTTCTCTGTCTCATCACTTTGTGGCTCACTCTATTATTTATCAAAGTATTTGTAACTAGATAAAAAATGAAAACTGAATTCAGCCTCTCAGGCCATCCAAGTGTCTCGTAGGCTGTCTCATGAACACTAAGCTATATTTGCTACTTAAATATTTCACTAAAACTCAGTGGTAGTGGCCCACACTAAAGTGCTTCCCCATTTCTTTAAATTCACCCAAGGTGTCGACTGACAGGAAGAGAAGGGAGATCTACGTGCCACGTTCTGGTCACGCAATAGCAGCATGTAGTGCAGTTAAAGAAATAGAGAAGTATTTGGTGTCAGATGAATAATATTTACACTAACGTGACGACTGGAAGAATTTATTGTTGTATAAAACACAGCGTAGAGTTTCAATTTTAGGAGGGTGCCATTGAAAGCCAAAAATAATCACCAATCAGCCAGGGTAATCAAGTGTGTGTGTGTGTCACACCAGGCTGCCACTCCCTTCCCCTGACAGGCGGGCACACACAGCCGGCACAACGCCACCACACAACCTTTCTTCCATTTCAGCCTCACGGCTCTCCTTGGCAGAGGTGAAAACTCCAGCAGGAGGGCAGGGGGGAGGGGGGGCATGCAGGAAAGAGAAAGGCAACCTTTATTGTAGATGCCAACATCAACAGCGCCCAGAGCAAGCAAGTAGACAGAGGTGTTGCCTGTCCTTCAATAGCCTCAGTGTGTGTTCTACACCACAGAGGAAAAAAAGGACAGAGCAGGAGCTGTGGGAAGAAAAAGCCAGCCAGGGTGGTGTCTGACAGCAACAGATCCATGCTCAGGCTGGAAATCCATCAGTGTTAAAGAGAGGAGTTCCAAAGTCAATTGTTTGGAAATCTTTCTGGAATTAAAACTATCCCGTCAGGTTATTCTAGGTTAAAACCAGGAGTCAGTTGTACGTCACCTGAGCTTCTGTACAATGAAGGTAAGTTTATACTTGCCATCTGTAATCTTTCTGTGGGTCGATTTGATTTTTAAACCCTCTGGTAGGGCTGCACGACATGACGAAAATATGCAATAACATTGTTAAATATAGCGACAACGATATTACTTGTGATGAATAAACAGATATTTATGTGTACTCCGTTATGTTGCTCGCAATATTCTGCTAAATACCACAAATTGCTTGTTGAATTAAAAAAATATATATTTCGAACTTTGTTTTATTGAACACATTGAACATATAAATGAACCTAAAAGGCACCAATGAAAAAAATTACAGAAATAAAGGTACAGTTGAGGTCTGTTTATAGTCTCTAATGTCCTTTTCACACCTGAAAGGCTGAACCAAGGCATGGACCATGGTTGTTGTTTTTGCATACATTTGATTCGGTTAGTTTCACATTGCAGTTATAAGCACACTAAAGAACTCCATGCCATAAAGTTGTGTCATAATGTCAGATGTATACATTTTAAAGTGCAGTTTTCTACTCATATTTTCTTTCATCTAACTCAAAAAATCTCTAAGTTTGTTTTGCGATATGTCGCAGCCTTTCGCGATGTGTTTTTATTGTTATTATTATTATCGTCTGGCATCACTGGTATCCTTCATTTAGCCACTGCGCTGCATAGAATGACATTTAATTTTCTGTTAGGGACTTATTTCTATTTTGGGGACTGTCCTGTTATGCCTGAACCAGATGGGGTTCTTTACTTCTCCCCTTGTGGTAGATAATAGATGACCCTCCCCTTCGGGGGGTTTTCTTTGTTGTGTGTCCTGCAGCAGATGATGTACAGCTGCTCCTTCTCCCGATTCCTTTCCCTCACTTGGATAACATGCCCTTGAAAGCAGCAGGGGCAACAGGCGGAGCCATGACTTGTCATGGCCACTCAGCTAGGACCTCAGAGTGCATAATTTGTGCCTGCTCGTAGCGGACAGTGTAGAGTACTGCCCATCAGTCTTTTTGGCAGCAGCACTGCCCACACAGTGTCAGTGATGAGCAATGGATGGCAGGACAGGGACGTAAATGGGAGGGAGAGGGAGAAGGACCTGTGGGGTTATGCAGCAAATTCCTCCTCCTTTCATTTCTCCCTTCTTTCCCTGTTCACCTGGCCTGGTCAGTCCATCATATAGTGGTGGTGGTGGTGGTGTAGGCAGGTGTTTTGTCATCGCAAAATGTTGACGTCTGTGAACATTCACTGGCAAATTCACAAAAAGATAAACCTGCACAAATTAGACAAAACAAAACTGAAAAGGATGACAAATCATGATGATGATGATGATGATGGTACTGTAAGTGCACCAAGAGCACTGGCTAGCTAGGACCTGTAGCTCGCGGTCTGAAACTTTCATTTTTCTCTCTGCCATTTTTCTACTGCTGTGATATCATTAGCACCAGACCTTGAGATGGGGCAGATAGCGATTGCAAGTTATGTTGAATTCATGGTACTATCAGCAGCTGCAATCCATTCTTTGTGAAATCACCCATCAGTGTTTCTATCAAATGAGTTTTGCAAACCAATTTTACCCTTAGAGGGTGTAAATATGCAGACTGTAACGGTAACAAAAAGAAGAAGAAAATAAGTTGGTACAGAGGGACAAGGTTTCTGCAGAAGCGTCTGGAATATTCAGGGGAATGTCAACTTGGCAGCATCGAAGTTCTCTACCTGGAATTAAATCTCTTTTCCCCGAAATAGGATGACGCACCTGCAGAGATCTGAGGAGCAGTTAACTATAGTCCTCAGAAATCCACCGGAGTGTAAAATTCCAACACAGAAAGCGGAAGGTAACGGACATCCGGCCTACATAGAGGGACATCTGGCAGAATTTATGGCGGCACCAGAGCAATCCCGGAAGTGGAACACTGTGAATATAGACTAGTTATAGACTACTTAGTAATCACATATTACTCCGGTGCTTTAAGCTCTTCATTGGCTACCAATATGTTGTAGAGTGCATTTTAAAATTTTAATCATTACCTATAGAGCCTTGCATGGTCAAGCCCCTGCTTACATCCAGGATCTACTACACGCATACACTTCTGGTCGTTCTCTGAGGTCTTCAAACCAAGACCTTTTAACTGTCCCCAGAACACGTTTTAAAACCAGAGGTGATCGAGCCTTTTCTGTGGCGGCTCCAAGGCTCTGGAATTCTCTTCCCTTAGCATTGAGAGCCTTGGATTCTGTGGAATTTTTTAAAAAACACCTCAAGACACATCTTTTTAGACAAGCTTTTAACTAGCAATATGGCTTAGTATTTTATGTGTTGCTGTTTTATTTTGTTTTTACTGTAAAGCACTTTGTGACCCTTCTTGTCTGTGAAAGGTGCTATATATATAAAGTTTACTTACTTACTTACTTACTTAGTGTTAAAACTGTTTGCTACGGCAATTCACTATGGCTACATTTACATTGCTACGTTTTGGTTTAAAAACAAACATCTCTTGCTACATTTACACTTCACATTCACACCCAATGTTTTACCACCTGATTGAACCACCAGCAACGAGCAGAGTGTACATGCCATCTGCTGTTAACCCTGGCACCCGCATGCCCAGTATACAACAATGTTGATTCAAAATGTGGTTTGGGTGTGATAAGTTGTTCTACTGGAGCTAAAAGCACGCTTCCTCCTTCACACATAGCCGGTGCCCAACCATTATCAGACACAGTTGGGGCACGCTTCCCTGAGTAGCAAAATGTTTATGAATACTAATGAAGTAACAGCTCGTCCACTAGCGCCTCAGGCCTACATCGCTGTGAGGCACTCATGTGTTTGCAGTGCAAACATGTCAGGATCTGTTGTGTGTACCGTGCGAGGCAAAGAATCTTGACTGCACGTGATGAGGGAGATCAGCTGAATGTGAATGTACGCTTCTGGTTTACTGAAAGTTATCTAGCATTATTTGGCTAAAATCTGATTCTTTAAAATCTGCAATGGTTGAAGGCCACTGGTTTAGGGAGTTTTTTTATGGACAAAATCTCAGTTGGGCTTCCCAAGCCAGCCGATGACGCAGTGTCACACTGTATCTATGGGTGACATCTGAAAAATGCTTCCTGTCTTGAGTCATAAGAGAGCATCTGGGTTGCTGAGATTGTCTGCACAGCACTCAGACCTGACAATAACAAATACTGAAGATAGGCGCTGATGGTAAAAACTCTGCAGTGGAGCACAAAATCAGAAAGTAAAACCTTACCAACATCAAAGGCATGACACTGATTGTGAGTCAACGTGTCAACAATTGCTTTTGAGTCAGAGGCAGAGCTATATCTTTTCTAAAGCTGAGATTACATCTGCCTGGATTTTTTAAAGGATACATCTGATTTATTCCAATTTTTGTTGTTTTGACAACCATTCCTATATTATTCTCCACGCATTAAGACATTTATGTCCGAGCCCGACACAGTTAAAATCTATGGAAAGCTTTTATTAAACAACTATAGGAAGGCATTCAAAAATGTCAACAGATGAGCGCATCAGCGCACTCGGGGCAACAAGCGTACATTAATAACCTGTTTCATTTAAAATGTTCAATGTCTTAACCTTTTCTGATTGCTTTGTTTCCGAATGTTGTCAGAAAACCAGGGGAGATGCGTTACCTCCAGGGCTGACGTTATTAAATGAATAACGTCGGGGTTAAAATCCTGTTTCTGGTGAGCAAATTAATAAAGTTGGCTTTCAGTCTGGGGATTGTTTCGGACACCGCACACACTGAATACAAAACTTAAACTTATTCCACACTGCTCCGGTCGCATATACACTTCTGCTTCCTCTTTCTTTATCTAGTAAATAGTAAGTAAATACAGGAATAAGGTCCTGTGTTCTGGACTAGTGCGTATTTCTCGCATCTCCACGTATTTATTAAAATCATTTTGCAGACATTATTCCATGAGCAACATTACTACTACTACTTCGCTACTATTGCTACTTTGCTTTGCTCTTTCGGTGTCTGTTTCCAACTTTAGCGGCAGCTGGTTTGACCCTGAAGATGTGAATGATGGGTGGCGAGCTCAACGGGAGTATATTTTTGTGAGAGAAACACTGCAAGCTTTCTTCTCTGCCGCATCACAGATTGTAAAGCACACCTGGCTACAAGAGACATTAGCTCAGACTTGCCGCGGACACCTGGGCCACGACAAAACGTAGCAACGCGTTTATTTAAACATGCATAGCGTCTGGGAAGGCTGCTCTCTTGTGTACCCTTGCTCATAGCTCCTCAAAGATCCCTCCTCAATCATAGCTCCTCGCTCCTCGGGGCAGGAATAAGATCTTTGAGACAACCCTTTATGAAGTAAGGGCAAAACAACTTCTGCTTCAGCCGAGGACCTAGCTATTGGATAAGGGAAGTGAGGGCGCCTGGGTAGCTCACTTGGTAGAGCAGGTGTCCATATATAGAGGTTTATTGCTTGATGCAGATCGACTCCACCCTGCGGCCCTTTGCTGCATGTCATTCCCCCTCTCGCCCCTTTCATGTCTTCAGCTGTCCTATATGAATAAAGGCCTAAAATGCCCCCCAATTTTATAGATAGATAAGGGAAGTGAGATCCAGCCATGTCGTTGAACCAAGGAAACTGTAGCAAAACGAGTGAAAAATGAAAGTGCACACAGTTTTGAGATTGAACATGCCCCTGGTAGTTACATCACATTCTCACCATAAACAAAACGTAGCTAAGTGTACCAGAGTTAGATTTGGTCCGCACCCGAGTGCGATTGCAGTGTTCACACCTCCCCAAATGGAAAACCCTCCAGGGTTCAATTCAACCGAACTAAATTAGGCAAGTGTGAAAACGCCCTTAAAATGAACCCTTGCAGAAACCCTGTACTAAGGCATTTAATCAAATTTTAATCACGATCACGATTTTGACTTCCCACGATCAAATTTGTGTGATCGAGTGATTCTATTTTTTAAAGCGTCATTTCATAGAACGCTGAGTTTTTTTGCAAAGCGCATTTTCCGCTCCGTAAACCATTGTCTGCTCATGAGCCAGTCAGTAGTTCCCTGCACCACCCAGCTTAGTTTCTAAATAGAGACAATCACAGAGGACAGAATATCATAGGTCATAAAAATGCAGCGCATTGACGATACACACATTTCATACACACGACGTGTGTATCCACCATTCGACCCGTGCTGGACCCATTCATAATGATCAGCCGTCGCTCTGTGAGTACTCTATCGCACCCCCCTCTCTCCCTAGCTCTTTAAATCAGTTATTGTTGAAAACAAGTGAAGGAGCTTTCTCAGAGATGCATTTAAAAAAAATATATCCTATGCTATTTATTTTAGATAGCTAATTTTCATTTACATGTGTTGCAGGCGTATGTCTATACAACTTCAACATAAGAAGAATGTAGCATAATATGGATGTGAAAGCAGTTGTAAATAGCCTATGTGACAATAAAATTTGTTTTGGTTAAAATCAAATAATCGTGATCAAAATATTGATCAAAATGATCGTGATTATAATTTTGGCCATAATCGTGCAGCCCTACCATGTACCCTTTGTGTCCTTTTGTAAACGTCCTTCACTGTTTAAATCCAGACTTTCCGGTTGAACTTAAATAATACAGGGGGGCTTACTTTCGGTTTTACCTTGTGGTTTTGATAATCCGGCTAAACTGTCTGTTTACTGTCTGATCCTCTGGCTGCTTGTGTTTCTTGCTTCATCATGCTTTTTTACAGTGATGTTACAGTACAAACATAATCAAACCCAATGTGAAACAATGGAAAATACTATGCAAATAAGACAAAAATGTACAAACTGAAAAAATCCTTTAAACCTACCCAAGCCTGTGTCTGAGGTTGCTCAGTATTTCCTTCTCACTACAATGCTGTGGCTTATTGGTGTTGGTTTGGCACTAGAGCCTATAGACAGCTCAGGAACAGAATGGAGGAAGAGTTACAGCACGAGGATTAGCAGAGATAAGCTGAATAACTGCACACTGGTCACAGGGGCTACCACAGCAGAGCAGAAACATTGAACAGACTCAATGCCATATGTTCATCAACATAATATCAACTGTGGGGCACCATGTGAATGTGCCAGCCAGCCAGTAGTTATCTATCTTCTGAAGGGGAGGGGTTTTATTGATTTGACAGTAGAGTTCAAATATTAGCAATCTTTGAGCAGCATCACTTACTGCACCTTTAAATAAATCCCCTTTCTCTCTCTTTCACTCTCTCTCTCTCTCTCTCTCTCTCTCTCTCTCTCTCTCTCTCTCTCTCTCTCTCTCTCTCTCTCTCTCTCTCTCTCTTTCTCTCTCTCTGGTGGAAAGGCTTGAGGCTGAGAGGGCAAGGCCATTACCTCCCTCTGAAGGCCACACGTGTGTGGGTTGTGAGCTCATGGATTACAGGGTTGAAGTGGAGCCAAACAGCTTTAAAGCGGACAGCCAAAGACAGTCAGCCGGCCGGGCCGGGCTGGGGCCACGCTCAGTTTGAGGTGTGGGTAGTCTCGCTTTGCCAGACCATGATCCAAAGCGCACTGGAGGAGACTCCGGCTACTCCACATAGCATTTGGAGATGGGAGTAAAATGTGCTCTGGTTTATTGGTCTTTCTTTAAACTAATTACAATTGTCTTGGGTCGTGCTAAAGACCGGAGAAAAGCCGCGGTGCCGCTGCAGAATAGCTTCGGAAGGAACTTGTTTGGGTGGAACGTATACGTTCAAAGGTTGTTTTAGTCGTGCAACAGAAAACTCTAAGATAGCTGTCTCAGATTGGACAGAAAGTCTAGCTAGCTATTGGGATTTAGATCTTGCAGAGATCTAAGAAAAAGAATAGTCTTCATAAATCTACCACAATTGACAACACAAAGGAAGCCCAAGGCAACAGATTTCTGGCTTAAATGAGTGAAATCCGTCAGCAGCGGAGCAATCCCAGAAGTCTACCATCAAGGATGACTGGTGTGGGTTATGCAGCTGGAGGCCGGCCAATTGCTGTCTAGATCTTTGTTTTATATGTCATAATAAATGTGTCTATAAACAGGACATGACTCTTACACAGGAGATAATCATAAATGTGCTGACATTCTCTATTATTGATCCAGTCTTTTCTCCAAGTTGGAAAACAGCATGTGTTGTTGTTTAAATAGTGTGTATGTCATTTGTATACATTTAGCTCTGGTTCATAATTAAGGTGAAGTGGATTGTGGAAAGAATTAGGTCAATTATAATTTCATTTTCCAAGCAAGAACAAACACACTAAAACCAACCCTGGAAACGTAAATGCTGTTCTTTTGAAACCCAATTGCTGTTTTTGACTTTTTGAAAAGTCCTTTCAAAAAGGAATCTCATGTACCCCTTGCAGTACTCCAAAGTACCCCTAGGGGTACACGGACCACTATTTTAGAAACACTGATCTTGTTTATATCTATGATGTTTCACTTTGAGGAATGTTTTGATGCCGCCAGAAATTCTTTTTGGCCGTATGGAAGTCACCTTCCGCTTTCTTTAGTGTTGTAATTTTAAACTCCGGTGGATTTCTGAGGACTATGGTTACCTGCTCCTCAGACCTCTGCAGGGTAAATCCAGACAGCTAGCTAGACTATCTGTCCAATCTGAGTTTTCTGTTGCGCGACTAAAACAACCTTTGACCGTACATGTTCCACCAAAACAAGTTCCTTCCTGAGGCTATTTTGCAGCAGAGCCACAGCTCCGTTCGGTGCTTAGCACCTCCCATGTCGGTTGTGATTGGTTTAAAAAAATGTCTACAAACCAGAGCTTCCACAGCACTTTGGCGGAAGGTCTGGCAATCCAACAGGTACATAGTGCAGTCTCTGTTAGCTATGGTGCCATGTAATTGCATATTTGTCTGGGTTCCCTGTTGAAAATGTGCCTTCCCAGTGCCTCTGTGTGGTGAATCTCAGCCAGCCTCTTTCTAATCGGCGCTGCTGTTGTTTTTGGCGGCAGGCCTTAGTATCTGGGGAGGTGGTCGTGCAGGCATATTTGTCTCCAGCTACACAGGCTGATCAATTTACTTTTCAAGCGGAGCAGAAAATGCAGAGTCTGTGTCTGCACGGTCCGTCCTGCGCATGCGCAAGATGTTGTGGAGGCTAATTTCAGACCGCTACAACTACGAGCATGGAACAGACCGTGCAGTGTCGTAAATCCTCAAAACAGGATTATCATCTCCGCATGCGCAAACATCTTGCGCATGTGCAGGACGGGTCGTGCAGGCAGCACAGATCGGGTACTGACAGTCTGTCAACAACTCTATTTTTGTCTCTGATGGATGAGAACCAGTCTCATCGCTGCGTGAGTGGCATTTTGTCACTCCGAATGTGGGCGGAAGCAAGCAGGGAAGGGCAGAGAGATTTGGACATTGTAGCTCGGGCTAAAGGGACACAATCATCTTGGGCGGCGCTAAGCTCTCGGCGCAGCGACTACGGCTCTGTAAAATAGTCTTTGTTTTGGTGGAACATTTTCACCCTGCAAAGAAAACGCCACATACAATATTAACTGAAGTTAAATGTTCCACAATACAGTAAGGTGAGCTTTTTAAATTAGCTGGATATATGGTGAAATTCCATTTGCTATTACCAGTGTATCACAGTGTGTTCTTGCTTCACAGCAATCCCACCAATCGGCCACAAAACGTTCCAGTTAGAGAGGAAATGTCATAAACATATTCTTTATAATTCTTTACAATCATTCACCAAAAGAACCAAGCAGACCTGCTTTGTTGCACAATCCAAATGTTCTTCACAACTTGCCATTTTTAGCGTGTGGCTTGCTACCTCAAAGAACACAGCGGAAGGCAAGGGGGCAAAACACCTGATATACTGCAGATGTAAATTTATTTCCGTTGATCCAGACTGAAAGGAGAGTAGTGTCTTTACTGGTGGTTATAGTTGGACCAAAGCTGTGACACCTTCTGTCCAGCCTGTTGAGGAGCCGCAACTGATTTAAGGATTAATACGAGGATGACAGTTCCTGCTGTTTCCTTTTGGAGTCTGGGCAGTGTGAGACAGGTGTGTCTGTAATACAGGCCCTTAAAAGGTCTCTGCAAATTCCCTTTGAAAGCACTCATCAGAATAATTCAGCTACTCTAGAAGGACCAGCTGTTTTATGCATTCCTCTGTGGCTTTTTTAAGTGCGAAGATAGATAACAAACACACAAGGAAGCACAAAACAATCAGTAGAGTGGACTACCAGTTCTGGACATTTTTGAGACACATAACTCAAACATAACTATATAAGTAATGTTTTCAGTTATTCTTGTTATAAACAGCCTATTCTGGTATTGTCAGGTGTTGTCATTCTACACACACACCTCAAAGGTCCTGAGGGGAACCTGATGCAAAGTTGTTTGTTTGAAAGCAGCATGGTGGGGTGTAGAACAATAGGACAAATCCATTATATCCATACATATAATGCTAATATATAATTAGTGACTAAATACAGCCAGCAACTGCCACTCGGATTTTATAGTTCTATATGTGTTCCCTTTACAGCGCTTTACTTCTATTTTACACTGTAAACCTCTGATGTAAATGTACAGCTAAAATCTCACAGTATCTTATAGTTTTAGTGTTATGCAGGATCATACTGTAAATGGCAATGCATTCTGTGAGAAAATAATAACATTACAGCACATTACAGCACATATGCGAATGTTACAGATTACTGTATTTTTACTGTTATATCAATGCATCTTGTGAAAAAAAAGGAAAATGGGGGAATTACACTGCTGTAAATTAAAATAATATGGTAAGAAACTGAATGTCTATATACAGTAAAAAATTAAGTAAAATGAAACAATAAAAACGGTCTGCTTACGGTAGAAGAATGCCAAAGCTGCTGCCACTATATTACTGTAAAGTTACGGTGAAAAGCTTTACAGTGGTAAGATAGCTCTGCAGGGAATTACATTTTTTGTGGCATTTTTAGGTCTTTATTATTGACAGGACAGCTAAAACTTGAAAGGTGAGAGAGAGGGAGAATGACATGTAGCAAAGTGCCACAAGTCAAAAACGAACCCGCAGCCGCTGAATCGAGGACTGAGCTTCTGTCTATGGGCGTGTACTCTGCCAGGTGAGCTACCCAGACGACCCAGACATGTTTATTGGCATGGGTGCCCATATATATATCTATATATCAATATATAATTAGTAATATCAGCAGTAACTGATCTAGGGAAACGTAAAGGTATTTTTCAGATACAGAATGTTAATGTTGTTCTTTCACTTTGGCTCACCCTATAATTATCTGTGTAGGTGGTAGGGTCCAATTAAATGAGGCTGAGATGTTTGAGTGTCTTCAGCAGAAGGAGAGAGAGATTACAGAGTTTGCATCCTGCTGAGAGGTTGTCATTTCATTTGGTTGATGTTATTTTGCTTCAGTTTGATTCAGTTTTTTTTTTGTATATATCGGGGTTCACTTTGAGCCTGTTGTTTTACTGTGGTTTTTATGTTGCTTTTGTTTTTTGTTGTGGTGTTTTGTTACAGTTTTCCACTCCTCAAGCTTCCTGTCGGCTTCTAAAAAATCCCCTTCATCGTGGTGGTGTGGCACTCATTAGGAAAATGTTACCTGGGGTAATAAATCAAGTCAAAATTGTGGTCATTTTCTCAGAGACTATACAATCGACATTCTTTTTTTTAAGCCAGTGCCGTTGCCCCCTGCTGGAAAATAGATAGAAAGCAGGTTTAAGGCACTCCCGCATTGGCTTCACTTTTCAGACCTGGAAGCTTCATTCAATTCTTTTATACAGTCTGTGGTTGAAACCACTGCCATTATGAAAAAATCACTTTTTCTGGGATTCGGAATGTTATTTTGTGTCTCTGGTGCTTCCACAGGTGTTGGTGCTTTTCCAAAAAAAACCTATCCATGCTGTTTTGAGTGAGATAGAAGTTTCTGAATGAAAATGTGCATAATATGGGCACTTTAAATTAAGTTTTTTGATCACCAGCCAACACGGCTATTAGATTTGTAATCAGATTATCCACTAGCCACATGTTTGTTTTATTTTTCCCCAACTAACTTTAACTTCTTGTCTTCTTCCTTTCATCGTAACTCGCAATCAATTCCACACACTCTAGACAGGCAGCCAACGTTTGTCCAATACGCCAGGGCATGGTGTTCGTAGGAAATGTAGGAATAGTACTACAAGCAGTGTTGCCAGAGAATGAAAACCGTCCAAATTTCTTGCCGGAAAACAGACCAATCTGGTTACTAGCCAAAGTTAATTTTAACCCACATTTTGTAAGCAGGTGTCATTTTAAAGGCCTGGTTGTAACTGAGGTGTTACCCCAGTTAAACTGTGATGTAGGTGGACCAGTAGAGCAGAAGGTAAAGCAAAAAGTGGCTTGATTGTCTTCTTCAGTATGCCTTATCTTCCTATAATCTCTGGTCATAGCAGTATAAACAGTCAATGGTTAACCTGTCCTTGCAATTTTGGAGCCACTTAAGCGTTCCATTTCAACTTTTCATGAAGTGGTATGTTGATGAGTGCCACCCCTGTAGCATGTGGCACAGATTCAGACTCATTTGTGAGATAAAAAATACATCACTCCTCTCCTAACTGCTGTACTGTCTGGCTATTCACTATCAAGACAAAAATAACCCAAGGTCTGATCAAAGGCAGCTGTCTCACACTGTCCCGCTCTGCATTTAAACAGATGTAGCGGGTGGTAACAGCTGCAGCTTTAGCCTACCTTAAGGACCACAGTCATCATTAATGCTAAAGAGAACCAACTGGCTTAGATAGAGCTGGGCTTTGCTGAGTGTTTAAAGTAGTGTAACTTCAGTTAAACTCAGATTTGATTGGGCTAGGGATCCAGACTTTGTCGCAATTTCAGGTTGTATTCAGTTTTGTGCATCACTTGGGCTGAATTTGTTTTTTTTAATTGAATTACTTTCCACTTTACGCTCTTAAGAGATCCCATTTTCTGGCACCGGTCGAGATCTCCCTGAGCTACATAGTTACCATTGTCTAGAGTTGCACTTCCAGAATGGAGGGTCAGGGAATTATCGTCCACATTTGTCCTCTGAGAGATCATCTTAACTTATTTTATGATTAACTCACATTCCTGGTATCTCTCTGTGCTGCACTTTACATGAACCTTCACCATATGGGAAACATTTAGCTTTTTATTAAGCTCTGTAACAACTCATAAGAGAGGCATTCTGCACCAGCTCAATCCTCACTCTTGCTCATTTTATACTGTAATTAGGATTATTTTCCATATTATATAGAGTCATTAAGAATCTATTCACCAAAGATGTATACACATAACCAGAGGTTAAAGAGCAAAATTAGACATTTTTAAGGGCCTTACTGTCATGGTGGGTCTCTACCCATACCAAACCTTTTAGCTGTGTTATCTCAGTGCTTTGGTTGCTTTGCTTTGATAACATCTTTGGTCCACTCGATACACGCCCGTTGTTTGGGTAATGATGTCATTATATAGAAATAGATATGCCCCTCACTGCTCACTTTTTGGGGCGAGGCAGGGGAATAGGAGTGGGGGTAAATCACCCTAAACATCAGCACAGAGATGGGAGGGGATGTGAGTCAAACATTCCCTATTAGCGTGGTTATTTGTTTAAAGAATAGCTTGGCGGGTCAACTGGCCAAGCAGCTGTTGCTTCTTCTGCATTGTCTGTTAGAAGACTGGGGTAATGATAGTATTTTTAAGCCCTCTTTTTAAGCCTTTGATCAGTGGTTGTAAAGTAGTGATTATCAGTAACTGTTTATGTCTTCCATATGAAGCTGGTGGTTGACATCTGAGGTCAGTTATACCAAGTTAAAGCTCACATTACTGCAGCTGTACCTCCACAGTTACAGCAGCTAAAAGGGTATATCCGGGGGGTTTCCCCAGGCTTTATCCGTACCGCCTAGATTCTAATAAAACCCATCTGATGCTATCACCGCCAGAGCTTGCTCCGTCTCTCTTCCATTTTTCTTCTTACTTGTTGACCCTTCCTGTGTAAGACCCTCCTCATCTGTGGGGCACCAGTGCTCCTGCTGCCACACGACCCAGTTTCCTCTGGAGGAATTCCCTCCCTCTTCCTGCGAACGCCCCTCCTCATTAGGCTCTGAAGAAAGGCCAGAGCTGGAGAGGTGTCTGAGAGTGAGGCTGTGCAGTCAGGCTCCAAAACTACATTTAACCCAGGGATGGAGTAACAGAGGGCAGGGTGGTGATGGCTCTGGTGTAGGGACTCAGACGGCAACATGTGGTGTCTGCAGTGTGCCTCTGACAGGTCCTTGCTGGAGCTGGAATCAGACAGCTGGTAAGCCCAACTTTAAGGTGTGTGTGTGTGCATGTGTGTGTGAGCGCTGGATAGTGTTGGGAAGGTTACTTTGAAAATGTAATATGTTACCGATTTCAAGTTAACCTATTTATAATAGTAGTGTTGGAGCCATTATATAGCTTTGCTTTTTTGGTTTGTTTACATACCACGTTGGTGACATTTATGCATATGACGTTTTGTGTTTGATCACTAAGGCGAGCATTGTCAACGGAAAGCATAATGGTAATTACCCAGAGGTACACAGATGTGTGGAAAAAAGGGGAAAGCATACAGCTTTTCACTGTGTTAGTGGCTTGAGGAGTGATATTGTCTTATTACTGTTTAGAGGGTAAAGCAGAAAAAAACCTACCTGAAATTAAATATTTAAGTATACCTGTGCTACGGTGAGTGTGCATCGTCATAAAAGGAACAGGTCATCGCACTGAAAGATATATAAAGTAAGGACAAATCCCACGCGTCAAAGCATTTCTCCCTTTGTCCCACCACATTGGCATAATGTAGGTTCGGTTAAAAGACCCTATGAGAAGTGGAACTCAGTGGTTAGCACTTCTGCCTCACAGCAAGAAGGTTTTGGGTTTGAATCCAGATCGTTCCGGGCCTTTCTGTGTGGAGTTTGCATGTTCTCCCTGTGTTTGCGTGGGTTTCCTCCGGGTACTCTGGTATCTTCCCACCATAAAGACATGCATGCTAGGTAACTAGGACTACAGTTGAAAATTAGCCGACTGGCTAACACTGGTGCATTTACAGAAATGTTGATTAATGTGCATTGTCCTAATCAAATAAAATTTCTACCCTACTTTATTGAAGTAATGTCACTTATTACATTTCATTTCTTTATGATTACTTTTCTAAATTTCTAATGAATGTTTTCAACCTTTAAACATTTTCAGATGTAAGTAACTGTAACGGATTACAGTTACCTTTATTTTGTAAGTAAATTACATAACGCTGTAACATATAAGTTACTCCCTAACGCTGATGTTGAGTGTAGAAGTCGTTACTTTTAATGGCTGCTTCACATGTAGTTTCTCTTGGATTTGGCTTTGAATTTGTCTCATGATGCAAGTTGTACATTTTCCTAATGGTCCCGTCCTCATTCATGCTCTGCTGCCAGACTTAACAGATATCAATTGAGAAAGCATTTTTTAATTGCCTTTAATGCGGTAAGTGTTGTGCCAGAGTACAGCTGCTGATAAAATTAGCAAGGAGCACACTTTGTGTAAATAAAACGCAACTTCATTAGTGATTTTTGTTGTTGTTGTTGTGGTAGTTCATTTCCCCTTAGTGTGCCAAGCAAGTGAATGCAGCTGAGTCATATTATACTCTTCTTCATCCAGTGCCCTCTAACCATATTGGATTTTCTTAAACTGATTTCAAGAGGAACTCACTCATGAAAAACACCCAGGGCAGTCGGTGTGAATACATAGCAAAACAAAGAAAACCAGAAGAGACAGGTTTTATGTGCGTGAGTGGCAGGTTGGAGTAATTAATTCATCACTGCGGAGTGACACAGTGAGAAGAGGCTCAATTTGAGGAAGCCTCTCAGTGGCACAAAGAGACCGTGCATCTCCAAGAGAGCTGTTGACACCAGAGCTGTCCTCACATCACCTGTCCTCTCCGCGGGATCCATCACTTTCCACTATAAGCACTTCATTAAAATTCTATTAGCCAGCAATTTATGCACAGTCATGATATTGCTGTAACCCTTTGTGGGTGTTTGAATTGAATGCTGTAATGTCATCCAAGGCTACACCCTAGATACATTCTGGCATAGGAGAAAAAGGAAGGATCTGAAAAGGAAGTTTTTTTGGTGGAACATTTGCAGCCCGCAAAAGAAATCACCACATACAATATTACATAAAGTTAACTGTTCACATAATACAGTAACAGAATCAGCTTTATTTGCCACTTATGAGGACACATTTTGCTTTAGATCATCATTGCTCACAATGTATACACACTATAAACAGAAACAATACAGACAGTTTGAGGCAATAGTGCAATGAAGAGTGCAAAGTATGCAGGAGTTAATTATGATAGATATTATTTTAATTATGGAGCATAGTGCAAAGGGTGCTGGAATAAATCGTATTATGTTATTATATTACAATATGAACAGTATGAACAGCTCTGAAATAGAGAATGAGGATGATGAATAAATAATAAATAATAAGTGGGACAAGTAAACAGGTGCGGGTTAAAGGCAGTGTTGTTGGGTCCACGATCATCTCCACAGTTTTGAGCGTGTTAAGCTCAAGGTTGTTCTGACTGTATCAGAGAGCCAGCTGATCAACCTCCCGTCTGTAGGCCGACTCATCACCGTCCCGGGTGAGGCCGATGACCGTTGTGTCATCAGCGAACTTCAGGAGTTTAGATGGGTCTCCTAACAGGAGCTATTTAAATTAGCTGGATCCATGGGTAAACAATTTGCTTTTACCAGTGTATCACCGTGTGTACTTTACAGGAAACCCACCAATCGGTCCCAACATTTTCCAGTTAAAAGTACACTCACCGGCCACTTTATTAGGTACCCCATGCTAGTAACGGGTTGGACCCCCTTTTGCCTTCAGAACTGCCTCAATTCTTCGTGGCATAGATTCAACAAGGTGTTGGAAGCATTCCTCAGGGAGTTTGGTCCATATTGACATGATGGCATCACACAGTTGCCGCAGATTTGTCGGCTGCACATCCATGATGCAAATCTCCCGTTCCACCACATCCCAAAGATGCTCTATTGGATTGAGATCTGGTGACTGTGGAGGCCATTTGAGTACAGCGAACTCATTGTCATGTTCAAGAAACCAGTCTGAGATGATTCCAGCTTTATGACATGGCGCATTATCCTGCTGAAAGTAGCCATCAGAAGTTGGGTACATTGTGGTCATAAAGGGATGGACATGGTCAGCAACAATACTCAGGTAGGCTGTGGCGTTGCAACGATGGTCAATTGGTACCAAGGGGCCCAAAGAGTGCCAAGAAAATATTCCCCACACCATGACACCACCACCACCAGCCTGAACCGTTGATACAAGGCAGGATGGATCCATGCTTTCATGTTGTAGACGCCAAATTCTGACCCTACCATCCGAATGTCGCAGCAGAAATCGAGACTCATCAGACCAGGCAACGTTTTTCCAATCTTCTATTGTCCAATTTCGATGAGCTTGTGCAAATTGTAGCCTCAGTTTCCTGTTCTTAGCTGAAAGGAGTGGCACCCGGTGTGGTCTTCTGCTGCTGTAGCCCATCTGCCTCAAAGTTTGACGTACTGTGCGTTCAGAGATGCTCTTCTGCCCACCTTGGTTGTAACGGGTGGTAATTTGAGTCACTGTTGCCCTTCTATCAGCTCGAACCAGTCTGGCCATTCTCCTCTGACCTCTGGCATCAACAAGGCATTTCCGCCCACAGAACTGCCGCTCACTGGATGTTTTTTCTTTTTCGGACCATTCTCTGTAAACCCTAGAGATGGTTGTGCGTGAAATCCCAGTAGATTAGCAGTTTCTGAAATACTCAGACCAGCCCTTCTGGCACCAACAATCATGCCACGTTCAAAGTCACTCATATCACCTTTCTTCCCCATACTGATGCTCGGTTTGAACTGCAGGAGATTGTCTTGACCATGTCTACATGCCTAAATGCACTGAGTTGCCGCCATGTGATTGGCTGCTTAGAAATCAAGTGTTAACGAGCAGTTGGACAGGTGTACCTAATAAAGTGGCCGGTGAGTGTATATGCTGTAAACATATTCTATGTACATTTTTACAGTCATTCCCCCAAAAAAACAACTAACGAAGGGATTTTGAGAACGGCAATACGGAGAGCAGAAGGTGAGGGGCAAAGCCTAACATGTCAGGCTTTATCGTGGAAATGTACATATGTTGATCCAGACTAAAGCTTGATTTAGGTTCTGCAGAGCCTCCACACAGAGCGTTTGCTGTAGCCTATGTTGGTGGCCTGAAGTTTATACTTGCACGTTGGTGTGTGCCCCAATCTGTTTAGGAGAATAGCAAGACCGGCATGTGTGTGTGCATGGGGAGTGACGGCGATTAGCTTCGGAGCCAGTACCGACTCTAGAGGCACAGTGAGAGAAACAAAGTGTCTCCCCTGTTCTTTCTGACCATAGTTGGAAATCCTTCGCAGGAAAGGTTAACCCTCTCCTTGATTTCATGTACTGTACATGTAGTTAGATTTTTCAAGAGGTGCACGTCAGGCTATGGCGTAGGGTCCGGCCTAGGTCCGTGTCTTCATGTATGTCAAGTGTTGGATGGAATGGTGGAGCCAAGTGAAAAGAGCAGGAACGCAAAAGTTGAGGTTGAGGGTTTATTTAAATAAAAAGCAAAGTACAAACAAACAAAGGAAGTCCTGATAGGGGCAGGCAAAAACAAGCAGAACAAACCAGGCATGAGCAAACACAAACAAAAGACAAGACATAACCAAAACAATGTACTTACATACGTAACCACGACGTAGATTTTAAACAGAAGCATTAATCACGCTTAATGTGGATGTAATCCTGGACATTTAAAGGGACCCACCACTAATTTGATTGTATATATCAAAGTTAATTTAGCCACAGGAAGTACTGCGCAGCTTGTGAAAACAATTGTAGAATTTCCTCTGTGGCTCTGGAGGAGCTTTAAGTCAGAAAATGATCGACATAAGAAGGCACCTCTGATTGATTTGATCGGTTGGTTAGGGTAAGGCATGAGACTGAGATTGGTTAAGGTTATGAATATGAGGGTAAGGGTTAGTGCGGGTCATGCCTTTGACTGCACTCCGGACCCTCTGCATCCAAAATGACAGGCACACAGAACAAGCTGGTAGAGAGACAGACCGGGCCGGACAAATGGGAAAATAAACGTTGATGACCACGACCCGCTGATGCAGCTGCCCACTGGGATTTGTCCCAGTATGCCAGATGGCCAGTACACTGCTGCCTGGTAAGCAGTTTTGGGTCATTTTCAGGCCATGGTCTGTTACTTCACTAGGGAATCTTAAAAAGAAGTCTTTGTAGTATAGGGTTAGTGCTTTAGTGGTACTGTGTTAAGGCAAGATAAAAAAGAAACCCATTTTCTTTTAATATTATGATGACATTTCATTTCATCAATCGAGGGCAAACCCATTTTATCATTTTCTGTCCATGTGATGATGACTCGCAGTTTGTTGAGAATTAGGTTCACTCTGTCTTGACATATTCTAAGAACTTTGGACTCCCATTTCTCCTCTTCTGACCTTTTTATCCCAATCGTTTCTGCTTTTTAAATGGGATTTTTTGAGGGGGAAGGATATTCATTTTAATGAGGCTGGATGAATGCCTGGCACCAACTGTAGATGTCTCTCAGTTAGTTGACAAGGATGACCAAGTCTCTCTCTCTCTCTCTCTCTCTCTCTCTCTCTCTCTCTCTCTCTCTCTCTCTCTCTCTCTCTCTCTCTCTCTCCCCCCGTCAAAGGGAAAAAGAGAATTGAATCAGTAACACTTGGACTGCTGGGGGAAAGAGTGCGTTCATACATATTGAAATTGATAGTGTCTTTTATGTTTTGCACCCTCAACCACCCTCTTTCCTATTATGGTGACGCTATTTTGTCTTTAAACACATTGCGTGTTTCTTTATTGTGCAACTAAGAGCAGAACATCTTGTTCAGTAACTCGTAATGCAACAAAACCAGCTAACGGAAGATACTATAAACATGCTTGACAACTAAGTGCTATCATGCTTTCAGAGTACCTAGAGGCATCAGCCTACTCTTGCTTTGAGCTGAGTGCCACATTTCAAGCATGCTGAACCTCTATTCCATCTAAATTAATGGACTGTTCCAATTAGACATCCTTTGCTGACGTAGCAGATGTATTACATCCCACCTTTAGTCTTATTAAAGGGATATTTCACTGCTGGAAAGATGAATATGTATTACATTGGGTCATTTATGTAGTAGAAATTAGATTTTTTTTAGAAGTTGGTGCCTTCTAGACCGATAAAAGCTAGAAAATGTATTTTTGGGCTTATGTGGATGAAAGACAACAACTATCAGAATGCACTTGGTTCCCTTCCTATAAGGCCACTCCCAAGCCACGCCTAACGGTTACAGACATAGACAGTGAAATTGGTTACAGAGAGGAAGTCAAGTCACGTGTGTTTTATTGTCATTTCAACCATATACACAAAACAACGTTTCACCATAGCTCAAGTGGTGTTACACATTTAAAATATATCAAAACAATATTATATAAAAAGGACATACGAAAAAGGCTTTCTCGTACACTGCTTTCAATATCCCCTTCGCCAGCTAGTGGCATCGAGCAACACAGGCTGAGGTGCTGGTCTCTGTAGCAGGCAAAGCTTGCGTAGTGTGTTAAGTATTCGGTCTGTAATAAAAAATTATCCGATCATGTGCAGTAGTTTGAATGGTTGACGCTGAAAAGAGAGAGCCTGTTAGCTTAGCTTCAAGATGGCTAACACTCGACTTGCATCGGCTAGTGACAGTCCCACCCCCTATGGGCAAGTTACAAACATGCGGAACTAGCTGGCTGTAGTCCACAGCCTCTAGGCAAAAATGCCTCTGATGACGTTAAATGAGGATTTTTGTGGCATCAGAGGCTTTTTTCCAGACCCACAATACAGAGAAATCTCATCTCAGGGGTACATGAGGGAGGGAAGCACGGTCATTTGAAAATACTACCAGGTTTCTACTGATACAAAGCTTAATGTTAATCGTTGAAGTATCCCTTTAAGGGACACTTTCTGTCTGATTAGATTGGTTCCTTTTCTAATTAAGAAAATGTGTTGAGGATGTATAGGGAGGAGAACGAAGATGCAGTGGGTTTTTATAATGAGTATCGAGTGTCCGGCTCTGAGAGAAACAACCTTTTTTTCTAATGAGAGATGTTATCTGCACGACAGAGCCTCAGCTTTCTTCACTGTGGCTTGGCTCAAAGCAACAAGTCCTCAAGAAGACATAACAACATAGATTGTTTCTCATGGGCTTGCAAAATAACTCATATTGTTTGTCAGTGCCTTCCAAAGCCATTAGAAATTACTGTTACAGATATCATATTTAACTGATCTTCCGCCACTGTGGTCAAGGTAATGTTACATTTAGGCACAACAGTTACATGGTAAAAGTTTGGAAAAGGGGGCAGTGATAGTTACTTTAAAAAAAAGCCAAACTTGACTGTTTCTAGAAAACAAGAGAGCCAATCTGTTTAACACAACCCACAAGTTCCCAAATTCACCTCAAACAGTGGTGCACTAGCAACAAGTATGCCACAGATTTTTTTTAAATGTTACAATCCACAGCCAAATTACCTCTTTCCCAGTCAATGGTTAGGAGCACAGCCTGGTATTTACGGTAGTTTGGTTGACTTTTCCCCCATCGGCATATGGCAATGTCCCGCCCTACCAGTGGTGGAAGAAGCATTTAGACTGTAAATATACTCTGTTACAATTAAAAGCCCTGCATTAAAATGCTACTTAAGTAAAAGTATGTACGTATCATCAGGAAAATGTAACTTAAAGTGTTAAAAGTAAAACTACTCAAGAAATATCTTCAAATTCTAGAAACTGGAAACAATCAAAACAGTTCTGTTAATCAACTAAGTGTTTAGTTTTTCATTTCAGCTCTACATGTAAGTCTATATATTAATAAAAGACATGTGTTTTAGTCTCATTTAGTAAAGTAACTAAAGCGGTCAGGTTAATATAGTGGGTATTTCTCTCTGAAATGTAGTAAGTAAAAAGTGGCATGAAAATAAAAGACTCAAGTAAAGTAAAAGTTCCTCAAATTTGTACTTAAGAATAGTACTTGAGTAAATGTACATAGTTACATTCCACCACTGGGCTCTATTCTGCCTCTGATTGGCTAGTACTTCACAGAATGCGGCTTGAAGTAAAAGAATACCTGCCTGAGCGGGCTCGTAGATGCTGATATGGCACACTGAATAACAAGATAGCTAGCTAGACTCTCTGTCCAATCTAAATTTTCTGTTGCACGACTAAAACAACTTTTCAACCTATGCATGTTCCACCAAAAACAGTTCTGGGCTAATTTGCAGCGGCATCGATGCTCCGTCCGGCGATTAGCGCTACCCATGACGATTTTGATTGGTTTAAAGAAATGCCAATAAATCAGAGCACGCTTTTCACCCATCCCAGAATGCTATGTGGACTTAGCCAGACCCTCCTTCGCAGCACTGTGGAGGAAGGTCTGGCAATGTGAATCTAAGCTGCTGATAATGTCCTTGTGATTTCAGTGTTTTTCTTGCCTCATGTTGGATTTTTGGTGTCCATAATTCATTCAATGCCATCAAGATACAGTATTGCAGTCTCATAGCTGTTTAAGATTGGTTGAGTTATTTTCAAGGGAATGAGTAAAGATGTCAGGCAGCAGAGGTTTGTGGGATTTCCCACCAGTACGACATTCTGTACAAAATTCCAAATACTCACTGATTTAACTTGAGTAGCATAATACAAACTAAACACACATTTGGCATTACCTAACATTAAAATAGTCTTATTTAACCTTGGTTGGTGTACTAACCAAAGAAAATAGGTTTTTTGCAAGAGTTTTAAATAGATTTTCTTACGCTCTGTTTTTTGCAATAATGTGTTAAGATAAAGTTCCTTGTCTTAATAAAGGACTATTGGCAGGCATTGAAAAGTGTTACCTTGCACTATAATGTTTAGAAAAACAAAGACATACTGAAAAATGATCACAATAGCTATGATTAGGAAAAGAACTCTTTAGACTGCCGCTCTAGATTCTCTCACTCATACTGTACGTATAGGCCTATACCCGGCCAGCAGTGTCAAAGTTCACGGTTTCCATCTGTCACAAGCTTCTCGCTGAAACACAAAGCAGTGCATGCCCTCAGGATGATGAATCGGCAAACTAACCCTGTGTGCTCTGTGTGTGTGTTTTCTGTTTGCAGTGTGGAAGGTGATGCTCCAGGCAGCGAGGTGGGCGCCTCTGTGGACCCCAGCAGCGGCTACAGTTGCATCCCAGTGACCCGCAGTGGCGGGCTCGGCCCCGACCACCTGGACAGCCAGCTCTACGGACACATCTTGCTGCCCGGCCACCTGCGTCCCCGCCGACCCAAGCTCCAGCACTCCCAGTCCATCCTCCGCAAGCAGGCAGAGGAAGAGGCCATCAAGCGCTCCCGCTCGCTGTCAGAGAGCTATGAGCTCTCATCGGACCTACAGGACAAGCAGGTGAGGGGGTGTACACAAAGACAACTTCCATCTGTAAACATAAACAATATCAAGCTGGTTCAGTCCCCAACTATAATCGTATTTTTCCTCTAAATATTGTTGTTGATCGTTCTTCCAGAGCAATTCTTCATCATTATTCGGGCCATTACCAGTTTATCGGTCAAACTGGATACCCATCACAATTCAACATCATTCATCTTCCCCGGGGGTCTATTTGAGTCTAACAGACCCTATATTGCAACCATTTTTTTAGTTTTCTAAATCATGGCAAAAGCAGATAAGACAGCAAAATCATTTGTCATTCTGTCTAATGTGTGTTTCCAAAGTTTAAATTCTTACTTTTGTTGCCAGGTGAAAACAGCTTTTGTAAAGTAAGTTCTCTAGATGAAGAGTTATTTTAAGTAATAGACCAAACTTTGGTAATATCTTTTTTGTGTGTCTACAAGCTTGACAAAATACTCTTAAATCAGGGTCCATTAATTATTTTTTTTCTTTATCTTTATCACATTACCAAAGTTCTGTACTTTGTACTAGATCAACTGCAGCCCCCTTGAGGGGGGTCCAGACCACAGGTTGGAAATCCCTTATGTAGGCTATTCCAGGGTGTTCCTCAGATGCATTTATTACACAAACTTTCTTTTTCTACCTGCAGGTGGAGATGCTAGAGCGTAAATATGGTGGGCGGTTTATAACCCGGCATGCAGCCCGCACCATCCAGACAGCCTTCCGCCAGTACCAGATGAACAAGAACTTTGAGCGTCTTAGAAGTTCTATGTCTGAGAACCGTATGTCTAGACGGATCGTCCTATCCAATATGAGAATGCAGTTTTCCTTTGAAGGACCTGAAAAAGTCCACAGCTCCTACTTCGAGGGAAAACAAGTCTCGCTAACAGATGATGGCACCAAGATTGGTGCACTGGTGCAGTCAGAGCACGGAGGGGAGATGGTGCAGGCCAAGACGCCTACGACACAGAGCGACTTCACAGACGCTATAACAGAACTAGAAGACGCCTTCTCAAGGCAGGTCAAATCTCTGGCCGAGTCCATAGACGACGCTCTGAACTGTCGCAGTCTGCATGGTGATGACAGCCAGTCGGAGCCAGGGAGAGGCCACCAGGATATGGACAGGGAGGTCAGCTGCCAGGTGAAACCCTCCCACCCCGCTTCAGAACACCGCAAACTGGATGAGATGACAGCGTCTTACAGCGATGTCACCCTTTACATCGATGAAGAAGAGCTGTCCCCGCCGCTGCCACTGTCTCAGTCTGTGGACCGACCTTCAAGCACAGAATCCGACTTGCGTCAGCGTTCCCTCAACTCTTCCCAGGACTATTGGTCACTGGCTCATAAGGATGAGAAAGGGGACACGGACACCAGCTGCCGCAGTACACCATCTCTGGAGTGCCAAGAGCAGCGCTTGCGGGTAGACCACCTACCCTTACTGACAATTGAGCCCCCTAGCGACAGCTCGGTGGAGCTGAGTGATCGTTCTGATCGCAGTTCTTTGAAGAGGCAGAATGCCTACGACCGTAGCCTCAGCAACCAGCAGAGCAGCCCTAAAAACATCAGCCACAGCCTGCCGCCACGAGGGCCTTCGAGAGAAGAGGACTCCACCCGCCATCGGCCACGGCAACTGGAGGCCCATTTGGCCATCAATGGCACCGCAAACCGGCAGAGCAAGTCAGAGTCCGATTTCTCTGATGGTGACAACGACAGCATCAACAGCACATCTAACTCCAATGACACCATCAACTGCAGCTCGGAGTCCTCGTCCAGGGACAGCCTGAGGGAGCAGACGCTCAGCAAGCAGACGTACCACAAAGAGACTCGCAACAGCTGGGACTCACCTGCGTTCAGTAATGACATCATCCGCAAGAGGCACTACCGGATTGGCCTAAACCTCTTCAACAAGTACGTATAGTATATTCCACCACACAAGACATTTCATTAACACACTGCTCACACAGAGCCAGACACAATCTGACACGTCACTTGGGTAACACTTTATAATAACCATCGCTAAAAAATTTGTTAGTAAAAAAAAAGGTAATAGCAAACAGTAACATTTCTGTTAACTAACAACAAAATGATAATTAATGATCTTATCTAATTATTAGTTATGCTATAATTTCTTATTTTAACAGTTTATTGTTGCTAACATCATAACATTCTATACATAATATTAAGTATTTGTTAATGACTAAGAAATCGTTTCTAAACCGTCGATGAACGTTATTTGGTTGGCTATTATAAAGTTGCCTATAATGTACAGTATATAATACCTTGTTAATGGTTAATAAAGACTTTGTAAAGCATCTATAAACATTATTTGGATTCAAATAATCATCTCTTTTTTAGATCACCCAAATATATTTAATGGAGCCAAATAATGTTACTTGATGCTTTATAAAACCACTGAATTAATTATTATAAGCATTAGTTGCAACTTTATAATAGCATCCAATCAATGTTTATAGATGGTTTACAAAACAATTAATAACTATTGAAGTAATAACATCTATCTAAATGTGTAAACTAACATTACTAATAATTAGTAAACATAATAAATCATCATTCCATTGTTTGTTAACAGTAAAATAACTAATAACTAATGTTTAATTAACTCTGAATTTACCATTTATTAGTGATGGTTATTATAAAATGTTACCGATCCAGACCATTACTTGGGGAATTAATTGAGGAATGTGTTTGGTTTTTGAACCCAACATAAAATTCTTATGCACGTGAAATGTGGAATAATGTTGATTGAAACACGACTAGCTGTCTGTTGTACGTACATAAGGTGCAAACTCTCATTCTGCTTCACTTTACGAGGAGTGATTCATCTGAGCCTGTGAAATTCCATTTAATCACAGGATTGTGGATTTTATTTCTTACAGAGCCAGCCATTAAGTTCCTTTTAATCATTTATGATTAATACCGCAGAGAAAAAGTAGCTCCGTCCTACCCTCTCCCTGTCTCCCTAAATCCTGTCCCTCCTCATCTGACTGACACACATTTAGCAAGGGGCAGAAGTGAAGTGGGATAATCACAGATTTGGATTCTGTCCTCACTTTTTTCCCATTTTGAATCTCTGTCTCTCTCTACCATCTCCTATGTCTCCAGGAAACCAGAAAAAGGCATCCAGTATCTGATAGAGCGAAACTTTGTTCCAGACACTCCGGTGGGTGTGGCCCACTTCCTGCTCCAGAGGAAAGGCTTGAGTAGGCAGATGATTGGCGAGTTCCTGGGTAACAGACAGAAACAGTTCAACCGAGATGTCCTTGAGTGAGTTTGCAGCAAGTAATGTCATTGTCCTCTTTTTGACACATTTGTATCATGTGCAGATGGATCATTTTGTATTTCCAAAACAAGCTTTTGATTTGGCTGGCCAACTATGCCGGTGTTAGAATTTTATTCTATCTTCCTCCCATGAACATAAATATAAATCATTTGTTGCAAATAGGGTTGCCAGCTTGCAATCTGCACTTATTCAAACAGTATTTGGAGTTTCTGAGTACTGCATAATGACTCAAGTTACATCCAGGAAATAAACAGAAATAGAATCCACTCAGGAAATTGCTGTGATGCTCAGATAAACAAACGGACTCCTTTTATATGCTTCAGTCCTTTAACAGTAAAGGCACATCTTATTTTGTGGTAGTGATTCTCAAACAGCACCTCTATTTTGTGCTTAAGACTGGACAGACCTATCTGAAACACACTTGAAGTACTATCAGACCCCACTGAGATTCAGTGGAGGATAAGACCAACAAAGACCTGTCAGTGCCAATTTGACAGGCATATCTAAAGGGCTCCTTGAGAAAAGATCTATTAATCCTGATGTGCAAGAAATATAGAAAGCATAGAAAAAAGTTCTCAGCTCCTTTATTCAAGTAAAAGGGTCAATTTCACAGTGAGAAAATGTTTCATTACACGTAAATGTCTTGCATTTAAACTGCACACAACAAAATCTCCAATGTACAGCATCACAACAATTATAGATATTGCTAGTTTCCAATGCCCAAACAAATAAAGAAATGAGAATGTGTAATTTAAAAGGGTCGCTTGTGGCGACGAACCCACAAGCAAGCATCACCTGGCTCTGCCGTTGACCTTACCTCTATGGAGCTTTTTTAGCATCTTTCAGTTTGTCGTTTTTGGTTTTACATGCTGTTGCGGTTTTAGTTCAGTCTCAGCAGCAAGCAGTTGTTTTTTGGCTAAATATCCCAACCATCATGTACCAACTGTACGATACTCTTCTAATACCAAACCACAGACCGACAAAGTAATTGATAGCTGATGAAACAAATGGAGCATTTAACAACTAAAGGGCACCAAAACAGAGCTACAAGAGTGAATATGGGACTTCCATTCATCTGGTTGTCATAAACAGGTCTCCAAATAAATGCTAATGTTGCTTTCTGTCTACTGCCCCCCAGTAGACAGAAAGTACAGTCAGTAGACAGTAGACAGTAAATAGGCAACTGTTTGCTAACTCGTTAGCCATAACAAGGTAATGTCAAATATGTCAAAATAAAGGCAGTTATACATTACTGAATTCCATGCAGCTCTTTGGAGCAAGTTATTCACATTTGAAAAGATGTTATTTGTGTGTGTGTGTGTATATATTGTATATCTAAACTGATCTTACCGGTTACAACTAATTTTGTGTTTTTTCACTAGCTGTGTGGTGGATGAAATGGACTTCTCAAGTATGGAGCTGGACGAAGCGCTGAGGAAATTCCAGGCACACATCAGAGTGCAGGGAGAAGCGCAGAAGGTTGAGCGGCTGATAGAGGCCTACAGGTGAGAAACTCTAAAAGATGGGAACACAATACGTGACAAGACTGTGTGTCCACCAAGGCATTTATTTTTCCAGCTAAAAAATGCCAGGTGCTCTGAAAATGTTGTGCTTGCCCTTTAGGAGGGAAACACGATCCCTTTAAGAGAAGCAGAGGAGCATTGTGTGTGTTCTAGTCTTGCTTTGCCAGACCTTGAGCATACACATGTTCCACCAAAACAAGTTCCTTCCGGAGGCTATTTTGCAGCGGGTTTAGTGCCGCCCATGACGATTGTGATTGGTTGAAAGAAATACTGATAAACCAAAACATTCCATCTCAGACTATCTAGACCTTCTTCCGTAGCACTTTGGAGGAAGGTCTCACAATGCAAAACTATTTCATGTATAGTTCTTTAGTACGCTTGCAAAACTGCAGTGTGAAACCAGAATTAATGGGCTCAGTCGTTTACAATGTAACAAAAACACAAACCTTGCTGTGATAAATCCTGAAGAGCATCAGTGCTGCAGTGCAAAGCCATTTTAAACCCAGACTTTGTTCGACCAGATCATTGCAGAAAATAATTTAGAGAACATTAGTTCAAAAAGTTGAGGAAAACGTCCCTCAGGGCTGCTGATGGATGTTGTTTGTAACTCGTTTATTTTCTCCAAACCTCTGGTTTGACCACAGAGAATTTGGTTTGAGCACTGAGCAAGGACATTTCGGCCTCAGTAAACACGCAGGCACTGTTACACTGGGGAGATCCCGATAACTGATCATCTGGCGCTCGCCTGCAGCCCACAGATACAATCATGGACTCACTTTATGGTGACTCAGAAAGCTGTTAAACGGCCTGTCTGATGGCTGCAGGCTGTTTTGTCTTCAGCGGTACCGGATCATTGTTCTTTTGACTTGAGGCTATGAAGCATTTTTTTTTTTAAGATTATTTTTTGGGCTGATTCGCCTTTTAATGTACAGGACAGCTAGGTGAGAAAGGGGGGAAGACATGCAGGAAATTGTCTCAGGTCAGACTTGAACCCTGGACGTCTGCGTTGAGTCATAAACCTTTATGTGTATGTGAGCCTGCTCTACTAACTGAGCCAATCAGGCCACTGAAGCATTATTTAAATGTGTGTCGTTGACCACAGCTCATATGATGGAGAGATCAAGCTCAATATTGATATTCCTGCCCATGAGTGGACCTAACAGGGAGGGTCGCTGATTTATTTTGCCTTGAAGGAAAGACTTAATTTATTCTGTCTCTCAGGTTCAACCAGATCTGATGTTAGTACTGTGTTCTGGTCCAACTGAAATTTAAGTTGTGTGTAATACAGTATAAATGATATATGTGATACTATAATATCAATGCATGGTTAAAAAAAAATATTTTCTTTGTTGATGATTTTCTGGATTACTCAATTAGTTTTTTGGTCTCTGAAATGTCAGAAAATGGTGAAATGATGTCAATCAGTGTTTCCCAAAGCCTAAGATGACATCCTCAAATCTCTTGTTTTGTCCACAACTCAAAGATATTCAGTTTAATGTCACAGAGGAGAGAAGAAACCAGAAAATATTCACATTGAGAAAGCTGGAATCAGAGAATTTTAAGGTTTTTTTGTCATAAAAAAATGACTTAAACAGATTATCAAAATAGTTGACGTTGATTTAATAGTTGGCAACTAATCGATTCATCTTTGCAGCTCTAGACATGTTTGAGGCGAGAAACCAGCCTAAATAGAGTTATCTATCAACTAGGAACAAACACATCGCAAAAGTCAAAGTCAAAGTCTGCTTTATTGTCAATTTCTTCACATGTCAAGACATACAAAGAGATCGAAATTACGTTTCCCTCTATCCCACGGTGAAGACAAGACATATTTTACCAGTTAGGTCCACAGACAAACATAACATTCAAGTAAACAATATAAAACAAAAAGTAAAAATAAGAAGGCACATACAATGAGGAAAATAAGAGCAGCAAAATTTGAGTTAAAAATGTGCAATTGTACATACAGTAGACAGTCAATATAATAGTGCAAAAGTCAGGACACTCAAAGATTATTTGTGTTAGTTGAAAGAAAGTATCAGTCGAAAAGTGCACTGTAAAATGTAACATTCTATATTTAGTGCTGCCTTTTATGTTCGATTTTATGTTCAATTTGTTCAATGAAAGAATGTTGGTAATTATTTCCTTTCATTTGTTTTAAATTCAACAAGCAATCGGTTTTATTTTAGCAAAATACTGAAAACAGAAATGCAGAACTGAGTACACTTTGATAACTTATTTATTTATAAGTTATCAAAGTTATTTTATTTATCAGTAATATATCATTATCGTGATATTCGACAGCGTTACCGCATATCGCATATTTTCCTCATATCGTGCTGCCCTGCTATCAACTACAATAATTTAAGCTGTTCCAGTACATTCTGTTTTGTTGTAAATCAAAACGTAATTCAAAAGTCAAATACATTTCTGTTCCCATTGTCCTCTTTGCAGCCAGCGCTACTGCATCTGCAACCCCGGTGTGGTGCGACAGTTCAGGAACCCCGACACCATTTTCATCCTGGCCTTCGCCATCATCCTCCTCAACACAGACATGTACAGCCCCAACGTCAAACCCGAACGGAAGATGAAGCTGGAGGACTTTGTTAAGAACCTTCGAGGTACTTTTGTCCTCCCTTCTTGCACAAACCAAATATTACCGTCAGGCGCTACTGTGCAGCTCCAGGGATAAATATTCCACTCAAATTGAGTTTTGTGCATGCCTTTTGCCTTGATTAATGGCCGTGTCAATGAGGTATTTATTTGGCAGAGGAAGAAAGCTTTGCTGTCGAGGCAAATCACTTTTTAGTTGCCCTGGGCAGATTTTGAGGGTATTAGCAGGGGCTTTGTGGCATGGCTAACTGCCTATTGGAGTGTCGTAATTAAAGTACAGTATTGAGTGAAGAAGAAATGTTTGTCTTTGGGGGGCTCTGAAGGACATTTTTGTGTGTACATGTGCAACGCAGCAGTATGTAAGTAAATTCACGGGTTCATCTACTCTCATGAATCTCTAAATTAATCATTAATCCTCTTTTTCTCTGTCTCTTTCTCTTTTCTCTCATCCTCTAAAAGGAGTGGATGATGGGGAAGACATCCCCCGAGAGATGTTGGTAGGCATATACGAGCGGATTCGCAAGCGAGAGCTCAAGACTAATGAAGACCACGTGTCCCAGGTTCAGAAAGTGGAAAAACTCATTGTTGGAAAAAAGCCGGTGAGTCTTGAGGTTTGCTCTCGGGGCCGCTGTGCAAAAAGTGTGACCACTTTCATCTTACCTTCCATTCAAGAGCTGAATATAACAGGAGCATGCATAACATATTCTTTGTAAATCTTTAGAAACATTCCCAGTAGCCTTGTTGCACTATCCAAATTTCCTCCTTTAAATGTAATGCGGCCTCCTTTTACTGAATTCGAAAGGACCAACTGTATCCTTCACAGCCCCAGGATTCCCAGCATTCATCTCGGCATTCAAGCCAAAGCACAGGCAAATACAAACAGCCAATTCCCAATATTTCTTTTTTTTACAATTTATGTCTGCTATGTCATTATTAAATTCACTTCTGGGAATATTTTAGGTGAGAAATGAACTGTGTAGATGTCAAATACATCTATCTAACAGGAGCATTATTATTATTATTAATATTATTTATGGCGTACATCCTCTAAAAACAAAAATAAATGAAAAGAGCATCCTTTAGTTGAACCTACTTTTTTTCACCGTGTGACATATTGATTCTTCATGGCCGGAGACCTTCATGCTGAATGACTGCAATATGTCTTTTGCCCTAAGAGTCAGCCAAGAAAAGTGCGTCTGACAAGCTCCGTAATAATAAAAGAGACAAAGAGCCTCACACTATATAATCTTAAAGGTGTTTACTTGAATCCCCACCCCTTTTTTTCGGGCCATTGATCCTTTTTTTCATCAAACTAACTCCACTTTCAGAAGTCCTAAGGGACCTTGACTGTGTCATGATCATAAGGGTTGTCGCGCATTGGGGACACATACATGAATACAAGATGGATTGTGAGAAACACGTAGATGTTTGTTCTGTGATCCATAAAAACTAGTTTTCTTGATTTTGAATTTGCCCAATTTCTCTTGTTGAACATTACTCGTGGAATTTCTTTTCCTTGATGTATCGTGAATGTAAAAGTTCCCGTATGTGTTCACTGATCCCTGCAAAATGACTTGACTTGAATGTATTTCTCACTTGATAGATTGGCTCGTTACACCATGGTCTGGGCTGTGTAAGTATTACTTTTTTTTAAATCTATATCTTAGAGATGAGTGGAATCATTTGTCAAATATTCAAATACTTTATGGAAGAGATGCAAACATTGTGGATAGAGCTGCAAAGGCGAATGGATTAAACAATAAGCTGTCAACTATTAAATGAATTGCTAACTATTTTGATAATTTTATTTTTTTGTTTAAATTAAGTCCAAATTCTCTGATTCCAGCTTCTTAAATGTGAATATTTTCTAATTTCTTCTCTTCTATGTGACAGTAAACTGAATATCTTTGAGTTGTGGACAAAACAAGACATTTTAAGAACATCGTTGATTTTGGGAACCTGATCCACATTTTATAAACCCAACAACTAATCGATTAATCGAGCAAATAATCGTAATTGTAATTGTAATCCTAATTGTAGAACGTGTACAGTTATATTTATTTTCTATACTCAGTGATGATGCTGTATTGTGTGTGCAGGTACTATCCTTACCCCACCGGAGACTAGTCTGTTATTGCAGACTTTTTGAAGTGCCCGACCCCAACAAACCCCAAAAGTTGGGGCTGCACCAAAGGGAGATCTTCCTCTTCAATGACCTGCTAGTGGTAGGGCAGACATTATTCTTCCAGCACATGGAGAACACAGTTAGGCATTCACAAAAAGAGTCTAAACCACAGTATATTATGCTATGTTTTTTTTTTTTTTTTATAGGTTACTAAAATTTTCCAAAAGAAGAAGAACTCTGTGACGTACAGCTTTCGGCAGTCCTTCTCACTTTATGGCATGCAAGTGCTGCTCTTTGAGAATCAGTGTAAGAAAACTCTTTCTAAATGTGTCAGTATGATTCAAACAAATTAGATTGCACGCAAACACGTCTAAAGGCAAAAATGTGTATGGCTGTTAGAGAATGGCCACGCTCCAGGGCAGTGTAATATCCAAGCTGCAACTTCCAGTGCTGAAAAATGAAGCCAGTGTGGAAATGCCAACAGTTTCGAATGGTAGTCAATATCAACGACGTCCCATTTCCAGGATTGCTCCAGTGCTGCCAGAAATTCTGCCGGATATCCCTCGTTTCAGCCGGATGTCCGTTACCCAGTGGTGGAATGTAACGAAGTACAAAATCAGTAGTGCATATTTTTGACTTTGTTGACATTTTGTTACATTTTGCAGCAATTATGATACTTTCTACTCCACTAAATTTCTATAACGTTCCGTTACATTTTCAGTCGGATCAGTTTTAGCCCCTACCAAAATATCTTCCTGACTATCACTTACGGCACGAGCCGGCCCCAAGCCCGAATTGGGAGTGGGTGAGCAGGTCAGGGATGGCAAGTGACATGATCCCCGTAGCTCTCCGCAGGGTAGTGGAGCTACCAAACCCCCTGGCGGCGCCCTGACTGCTGCTGCTACAGGCGGAGATGAGAGCTCAGCTACTCTTGAGGCTTTACGGGTGGTTTACAGCCTCGTTGTTGTGATTATTTGTACTGTTACTTAAGTACTAAAGAGATTCAGTACTTCCTCCGTTACCTTCCACTTCCTTTGTGTTGGCATATTAAACTACGGTGGATTCATGAGGACTATGGTTACCTGCTCCTCAGATCTCTGCAGGGTAAATCCAGACAGCTAGCTAGACTATCTGTCCAATCTGAGTTTTCTGTTGCACGACTACAACAATTTTTAAACGTACACATGTTCCACCAAAACAAGTTCCTTCCTGAGGCTATTTTGCAGCGGCACCATGGCTCCGTCCGGCGCTTAGCACCACCCATGACGATTGTGATTGGTTTATAGAAATGCCAGTAAACCAGATCATGTTTTTTCTCCCATCCCAGAATGCTGTGTGGACTAACCAGACCCTCCTCCGCAGCGCTGTGCAGGAAGCTCTAGCAAAGTGAGACTAGTCGAATGGCCACGTGAGCCTGGCTCCAAAAGCGAGTCAATCCCCATAGACCCCCGTGTAAAAATGCAGAAATAAACATGTTTACTGTCTGAGACAAAAAATAGTTTTGGTCTTTAAAGCCTTAATGACAACTGTACGGGGGATTAAAACATGTTATAACTCACCTATTTCAATTTTATTCAGGCTTTAAAGTGTGCATAATTATCAGGTGAGTGCCTAGTCTCGCAGTGCCAGACCTATCTCCACAGCGCTGTGGAGTAACGTCTGGCTACACCACCAGGTGCATTCTGGGATAGGAGAAAAAACTCTGGATGCTGGAATAGTCTCAGGAAGGAACTTGTTTTGGTTCAGACATTGGTCGACGATCAAATAAGCATTTTGTTTGAAGCATACTGATGGCTATCTTAATGGCTTATCTTATTGAAACAATTCTAATTTCTGTAGCCTCCCGTTGGTGATCTGTCTATTTTGTGTGGACTCGGGTTAAAGTGTGGTTATCATCACTCTTTAGATTATCCCAATGGAGTCCGTCTGACCTCAGCCATTCCCGGAGCTGACATCAAAGTCCTCATCAACTTCAACGCACCCAATCCTCAGGACCGCAAAAAGTTCACTGACGATTTGCGAGAATCGATTGCTGAAGTCCAAGAGATGGAGAAGTATAGAATAGAATGTGAGCAAAAGTTTTACATCTTTTCTAGATATTTGTGCTTAACAACTATCCGTCCTTTAACCAGACTGTAGTCTAACGCAGTGGTTCCCAAACTTTCTCTACAGGGCCCCTCTATTTTGCAAATTAAAATATTCAAAAGCCCCAAATTCAGCTGTTTCTACGTGAAGAGATAGTCAATGAGACAACAATTGGCAGTCAGATCAGGCTCCTAAGATCGAGTTGTGGTCACCACTATGTATTTTCTTGTTTCTGTCTTTGTTTGGTAGTTATGGCTTTTGCTGAAGCTTCATTGTCTGCTTTATGTTTACCCGGCAGTCCTTTCACAAAGTTGTCTATGCTCTGCAAGCAGTGCAGCAGAATTGTGCATTATTTATTTATATTTAGCATCGCCGCACCCTCCTTTTATAACTCTGGGGCGCCCCTCTGTTTGGGAACCACTAGCCTAACGTCAATTAAAATATAAGATTACAAAAGAGGTAAGTCTGGATCCCTGGTAACGTTGTGTATGTGTCTCCCGCCCAGCTGAGCTAGAGAAGCAGAAGGGGGTGGTGAGGCCCAGCATGTCCCAGAGTTCAGTGTTAAAGAAGGACACGGGCAACGGCAATCTGAACCGAGGGAGCCTTGATGACAGCTACGCCATCAGCGAAGGTTTGAAGAGGAGCGCCCTGAGCAGCTCCTTACGCGACCTCTCAGATGCAGGTAAAAGTCAGGGGTTGCCATAGTAACACAATATCTCACGTCCCACCCCTCCGCTAGATAAAGTAGAGTGTGTACTCAAGCTGAATGCTGGCATGAAACTATTCACTTCTTTTTGGATGTAAATTGATTTGGAAACTTTGGAAGAAGCCGAGGTCGTGTTGCTGTTTTGATTTGGGTGGTAGCCACGGCAACAGACCTGCCAATGCAGAGTGTCTTATAGGGAACACATCCTCTGAATAGAGCTGCACTATTATGGCCGAAATTATTATTACTATATATATATATTTTTGAGGCATTTTCAGGCCTCTTAGGCGATCCACTCAGGCGACTGGCCAACATTATTTTAATCAATATTGAGATCACAGTTATTTATTCCAATTATTCCTTTATTTTTGGGGCGACATTTTTTTATTGCACTTTCACATTTATATAAACAAAGTACTGCTTTTACTTCCATATTGGGCTAAATTTCTCCCAATTCACAAATCTTAGCATCAAAATAAGATTCTAATTCACATTGCATAGAAGCAAATATTAAAAAAAAATTGTACCCTAACTTTTTACTCAAAATTAAATCAACAGCGCGCTGCTTTCCCATTTTGCTTAATTCATCCCAATGTACAAATCTTTGCATTGACCCTCGTAAACATTTGATTTTCTGAGTCAAAGTTTCAAATGGAAAACCTTTTATCAACATTTTGGTCGTCTTTTTCGACCCTTTTGTGTCTTTCCCCCGATGTTTTTGTCAGTTTTTCAACGTTTGTCGTCTTTTTCGGAGCCTTTTGAAATTGTTGTGTTTTTTTCGCCAATTTTTTAAAGATTTTGTTTGACATTTTTGTCCCTTATTTTTGCATTTTTGGTCACATTTTTGTAACTTTTTTATATTTGGTCACATTTTAGTCACTTTTATTGACATTTGTCTTTTTTTCACACACAAGTTCTTTTATCAATTATTTTTTTTCTCCAAATCCTATTAAATTGACAAAAACACCCAGATTCAATAAAAGCAGTGAAGTGATTATTTATTTAACTTGTGAGGAGCGTTGTTGGGAACCATCCATGTTATTCTTTTGGACAATTTGTTTAAAAGAAACCCAAATTTCTGATATAAAAACTTTTGAGAAGGGGTCAAATTTGCCCCGAAGACAACAGGGGGGTTAATATAAGACTTTAAATAAGCTTCTTCTTCACCTGAATTCAGTGCATCTCCAATAAGCAAAATTTAATTTGTTTTTTCAGCGGCATGAAGGCTCCCAAAATTTGAAGCCAAAACATCTTGATTGCTTTATATTCTTAAAATAGTACACAAGACAGTCTTTGAAAAAATCATGTTCCTCTGCCTCCTCTTGCTGCTACTAAAAAAATCGAGCTTTCTCATTTTTAGCTAAACAGTAAAATACATTTCTGAAAACATAAGAGGAGAGAAATGTAATGCAGGCAATGCAGTAACAGGAGGTTGATTCATATTTGGCCGTTGCCTATTTTGACAGTTAACGAGCTGTCAGTGACACTGAGACTTCTCGGCTCTGATTGGTCTGTTGTCCTTCTGCCATTAGGAGTACCAGGAAGAGAGAGGAAAGTGATTATTTCACAGATAATCTGGTTGATTGTACTACAGTCAGGATAAAGTGACAGTGTGAGCAAATATGACAAAACGTTATTTGTTATAAAAGTTATCAACGGTAGCTTTAATTGTGGGAAGCCAAAACCGTGATGGAGATAAATATTTGATTAATTGTGCAGCCCTATACCTCTGAGCCATGAAGAAGGTGACACAAGCAGACAGAGATGGGTGTTTGCTAAGGAGCCCAGGTGTAATTTACTAATAACGCTGCATCACCAGCGGGGGAGGAGGCAGCGCTATGTAGGTCACTATGATCAATTTGAGCGTCTTAGCGGTAAGAGGAATTAATGTTGAGAGGTTGATTCAGGCAGGATGTAGAGAGTCGCCTCTACACTGCAGAGCCGCTGTGCACAAACCCACTCAGCGCAGAGTTCAGACTAGTAAAACCTTTTGAATGAGACATAACACATTTTAGTGGCCGTCTTTAAAGAGCCCAACCAGGCCTGTAATTCCTTTAGGAGCTGTTTGTGCATCACTTAGTAATTTCTTTACAAGATTTGAGGTTCATTTTTGTTTAAAGTGCCTATTAATACAGCTTCCTTGACCCTTAAAGGGGAACTCTACTGATTTTGCAGACAGGTGTACACAAAGTCACTTTAGCAGTCATGGGCGGTACTACTGTACTCAGCCTGTGAGAACTGTTGTTTTCTGTGGCGCTAGAGGAGCTTCGTCATGCCTTAGAAAATAACCCTGATGGTGTCAAATGGCGGTTTTCCACTGCGTGGTATCTACTCGACTCGCCTCGACTCTACTCGCCTTTTTTGGTTTTCCATTATGAAAAAAAAGTCCCTGGGACCTGCTACCAGGTACTTTTTTTAGTACTACCTCAGTCGAGGTTCCAAGCGAGCTGATGCGATACTAAAAGGTGACGTGGAAACCTGCAGACTGCTGGTTGGTCGGATCACTGCGTTTTTAGCAGACAAGAGTGCCGAGTGTGTGTCCGGAACAAATGGGACATTTAAAAAAAATTCTAGCCAGACACCGACAGATTATCTACTCTCTGCACTATTCTCACTTTCCAACTGTTCAATTTTAAGGGCTATATATTATGGGATTTATGTCGTTTCCAATATTGCACACTGTTACTTTAAAAAAACAAGACAATATATCAAAGAAACGTTTTTATTTAGCTTTTCAAGTAGCGCATCAAACCCTCCCGTCCATCCCGGTCTTCTCCCCCTGCACCCTGTGACAGTGTCCCCCACGGCTCTGCTGTCCCAGATGCATCCCAGTCATTGTCATAAGCCATGACTCATAAAGATTATACAAAGCCCATGCAGGTCAGAACCAGAGATTTCACCCGTCGGACATCGCCCACCAGACGGTCTGCGGCGGCGATTCTGCAAAGCGTTAATGCTCTGAAACACAAACAGTACACAGCAGACATATTTTGGTGTGTAATCATGGTTGCTAAAGTTCATGTACTTTATATAGCGTATAGTAAATACTGACTGTGACCCTGAACACACGCAAATGTTAGCTAACCTTACCAGGAAACTTAACTTACCCTTTCGTGTCGACGAACAACAGTCATGTCAACGTCTGAACACCGTCGGAATTCCCAAACTCCTGTTTTTTTAGCGGTGATTTTAGTTCCTTTAGCTTCTTTTGAAACAAAACATTGGCGAGTAGCCGACGTGCTGTTGTGATTTACGTTGAAAATTACGTCATCACACGTAGCTATGGTGACCAGCCACGCTGAGGCGTTACTCAATCTGCAATGGAAAACGGACGCAGAATGCGTCGAGTTGAGTAGAGGCGAGTCAAGGCGAGTCAAGTCGAGCTGTTACCAGCAGAGGAAAAACGCCAATAGTGATGTCATCAGGGTAATCTCGGTTTAGGTTTTGAGACTACAAATTAAAGAAAAAGACTACAAACTGAAAATAGAGAGAAACTGGAGGCATGATGTTTGAACTCTGTGGCCATTTACAAGGTGAAGAATGTCTAAAAAATTACATTTTTGGTTGATGGCAAATGTAGGATACAGTTTTTTTCCGACAAGCACTGGACTAAAATTCCTGCAACTTAAAGGGTACTTTAAAAAAAATTTCAACCTGGATCCTATTTTCCGATGCACGTCAATTTTTGTCCACTAAAAGTGCGTTTTTTTCCACTGACAAGTTCAGATTATTATTCTAAGTGTCTGACAACATACAGAGAGACCTTTTTCTTAAAAATAAAATCCCTTTTGTTTATCCAGAAATGGTTGCAGAATTGCCATTGTCAAATTCACCAGACTCCATGTAAATAAACAGTACTTTAAGAGTGTATAGAGCCAGCATATGTTCACATGTAAATGGTTGAATTAAAGGTTTATTTCAACCAAACCAGAGTGGTGATTGTTGGAGCGGTGGAAAGACAAACCAAGAAGACAGTTTTATTTAGTTTCTGTCAACTTTGGATGAAGTGTGATGATGAATAAACTACTGTTTTTTTAAATGGAGTCTGGAAGTTTTTTTCAATAGTTTTTGTTAAACAAAACTGATTAAAAAAAGGTTTATCTCTGTAAGGATTCTCCATAATGTTGTCACTAATAATCTGAGCATGTCAGCTGCAAAAACAGCAGCACAGTGGATGGAAACTGAAGGCGTGAAATTGCCCAATAACGTTACTTTGCGGCTTGTTTTGTGTCACTTAATACTGGACCATTTTCAAAGATTGTTGTTCCCACCAGTCACTTAGACACAAAACATAGGGTCCAGGTTGAATAAAAACTAAGTTACCCTTTAAGGCAAAGCTCTTCAACAGGGGGTCCGTAGAGTTACTGCAGGGGGGGCCCACAAAATTATTGTTAATTTTTATTATATACGTGTATATATATATAGTTTCATTACAGAACAATACTTCAATAAAGTGTGACGTGAGGTACTGCGGTGCGTCAGAGGGGGATAAGTACTGTAAGTCAGAAGTTACAAAGAAACTCCCGCGCACTGTCTAACTTGTTTCTTTGCAAATTTTGAAAGTTAAAAAAATTAAAATGTCTTAACATGAATCCAACAAATTATTAGCAAATATAAATCCCCACTGATGATAGGCTTACTGGCCTATAGGTAAGGTAGTCACTAAGGTAGCATCCACCAATACAGGTCATCCTAAGGATTCACTGTGCAACATAAAAACACGATTTATATAATCATACCAACAATTATTTTAACAGTTTAGTAATCTATGCACTAAACGTTATTATAGGCCCACTTCATACAACTTAATTTTGTACAATATATAGGGGCTCTGTCTCTCTCACAGTTAAGGGATCCTTGGCTTAAAAAATGTTGAAAACCCTTGCTTTAATGGATGTGAAATGCTAAGTTGTTGGAGTATCCATTTAATGCAGCCAAATTTAAAATGTTTTACCGATGAGTGGACTCCTGCCAGCTGTGCCTACAGTTGCTGTGTAGACCTGCAAATAAATCCTCAAGATTGAGTGATCCCAGAGACTAACTTTGTTGTGGAGATGTAGCGCTAGCTTGCTTCTTCCCTTTTCTTTTAGTCCTTAATCGCCTCCCTCTGCCATACTGACAGTCTACTGCTAGCTAGTCATGTGCCACTGTGCTCGCTCTATAGGGTGCTAGCGTCCCTTCCCCTCCGTACTAGACAGACTGGATATGTGCACGTTCACGAGTTAACCAGGCGTGTCTAATCTGTCATGTTACATGTTCTGGGCAGGCAAGCGTGGGAGACGCAGCAGTGCAGGATCACTAGACAGCAATATTGAAGTAAGTAGGACGCAACTGATACTGTGAGCTGTCCTCTGACTTTATGTTGTTCGTTCGGGAACACACAAGTCTCTGTTTTTTGTTTCTTTGTAGTTTGAGGTTTTTTTTTATTTATTTTTTTACTGTTGGTGGTGTTTTTGTTGTGTGAGCACCTTGGTCACTGTGCATGCAATGGGCTGAACGGAAATGATCCACTGTGGCTGACACATGTTGTTAACCCTTGATGTACACAGCATGACACAACTAATGACACTGCTCTCGTTGTTGACATTAGCCTCTTCCCTTTGAATCATCCTCATGTGTAGTTAGTTAGAGTTTTAGCCATTTTCTGAATTTTGTGAACCTGGCTGTGCTTTGTCATCTCCGGCTACTGCATGCTCACACGATTTAAAGTGCACGGCTTTCTTTCTCTGACCCCTGACCCCTTGACAAGAAATTTGTCACCTTTCCTTTTTTTATTGTCACACTATAGCCAGTAGTATACTGCAGTGAAAGAATCCAAACATGGAGGCACAGATGTTAAACAGTTACTATAAACTCTCTCATACCAGACAATCTCTTGTCATTAAGACCACTTTAAAGTGGCTAGCTGTGATAGGTTGATTGTTATTTCACATAAGCCTATATTTTTTAGTTCTTAACCGCTAGTTTTAATCTTGATCTTTTGCCAAAAAAGGACCTTTAAGGATAAAGCTGTCATTATTTTTCTATTGTTTTCTTATTGTCAACCATTCCCATTAATAAACCAAAACCAAAAAGTCCATCTCTCAATACTTTCTACACAGTGTGTTGGTACTCAGCCCAAAGCTGAATTAAATTACGCTGATTTTCAGTCTGGATCATGGCTGAAAACTTTTTTAAGAGATCTCCAGATTCCATGTGGCCCTGTTTATAAGTGCAGGATAAATGGTTGAAATAGTTAGCTTGAAGTAGCCTAACTTTAGTGGATAAATGGTTGAAACAGTTAGCATAGGGTAGCCTAATGTTAGGTATTAATGGTTGAAATGGTTAGCAACAAGGGACGTTAGTGGATATATGGTTAAAGTATGTAGCTAAAAGTAATATTATTGGATACATGTTTAAAATAGTTAGTTTAAAGTAGCCTAATGTTAGAAGATAAATGGTTGAGAGAGTTAGCTAAAAGTAACCTTAGTGGATAAACGGTTGAAAGAGTTAGCTAAAAGTAACCTTAGTGGATAAATGGTTGAAATAGTTATATTAAAGTAGCCTAATGTTAGGAGATAAACGGTTGAAATAGTTAGCTAAAAGTAACCTTAGTTGGTAAATGGTTGAAATAGTTAGCTTAAGGTAGCCTAATGTTAGGGATAAATGGTTGAAATACTTAGCTAAAAGTAATCCTGGTGGATAAATGGTTGAAACAGTTAGCTAAAAATAACTTAGTGGATAAATGGTTGAAATAGTTAGCTAAAAGTAGCTTAAAGTTAGTGGTAAATGGTTGAAATAGTTAACTAAAAGTAACCTTGGTGGATAAATGGTCAAACATTCAGCTTCACTCTGAGTAGTAGTCCAAACCAACCTTAATATTTGCAGGTCAATTGTATGAAAATATCTACTTTTATATGATGAATATTGTCATACATTTGGAGCATACATTATAAATTGATGCAGGGGTACATGAGTTCAACTGACAGACCAAAAAGGTAGGGAACCACTAATTAAATACACAGTAGGCCTATGTATTAAAATATTTACTCTCATCTTGTCAGAAGTGGTCAGAATCCAGGTATCATGCATGACAGAATACAATTTAAAGCCTATAAGCACTGTCACGTTCTACTGTGTACGCAGTTCGATAGTCCAACAAGTCATCGCAAGGGTTAAGCTGCTCTGATCAGTTTAAGTCAAACACATTAAGAAACAATTAATGAAAACACATGAGAACATCATAACTCAACACTCTTGGATCTTTTGGATCTCCTAAGTCATCGGTGATATCAGTTGGTGAGGATACTGAAAGAAGCCACCCCAGCAACAGCCGATTTCCCTTGCTGCCGTCTGGCAAACGAGAAGTATCTGCTGTCGTACCACCAGACTACAGAGCAGCTTCTTTCCTTAGGCTGTGAGACTCTTCAACTCATCCTCCTCAAAGTGACTACAACTTGCATGTCATTGTACAACCTTGTCTTGTAGAATGGCAATAAAAGAACCTTGAATTTTAATTGTTTGCATGTTATGCATGGCTCTGAAGGATTTGCTTTATTCCTTTAACATACACCTTTGTTTTGATTGTTTATCCAGTTATTCTTTTACTGTGTTCCTTTTTGTCTTTCTAAATGGGAATTTAGAAAACCCATCTCGAAAACACATCAACTCTTATCGTTAAAGGAAAACGTCTTTCATTTTTGTCTTTTTACTTTTTTAACCTGGACCCTATTATCCCATGCATTGGTGTCTAAGTGACTAATGTGAACAACAATCTTTGAAATTGGTCCTTATTAAGCGAGAACACTGTAACCGGCAGCCGCAAATTTCCAAAACAAATGGTTGACCTCTGTAGGGATCATTTCCATTATGTTGTCAGACACTTAAAATAATAATCTTAGCCTGTCAGTGGTAAAACAAGCACTTGTAGTGGATGTAAATTGAAGGTGAGCAATTACGTTGCAATGTTGTAGCTTGTTCCGCCATTGTCTTGCACACTGGACCAATTTTAAAGATTGTTGTTCCCATCACTCACTTAGACACAGTAACAGTAAAATAGGGTCCAGGTTGAAAAACACAAAACTTACCCTTTAATTCAGCAGTGCACTCTTGGTCAACCCAAACTTGACACTTGAAAACAGTACTGCATACAAATGTGTGTACTGTATACAGGCTGCAGCTTCAGATTGTTCTTTATAAAGTCTCCAAAGTGAGAGTACATGAAAATGAAAGAGGAAAATGTAACCTTGGAATTCAGATAAAACTGACAGGAACAGCATCAGCAGTCAGAGAGTGAGCCTGAAGACTTAGACGCAGTTTGTCTGCTCATGACGATGCAGATACTGCAAGCTCTGACAAGCTCAGCAAGTTTAGCCTCCAAATCATTTAGAGAGAGTCGAGAGAGAGTCGACCGTGAGATGTTAACATGGATAGACAAATAAAGGCAGTGGACCGGAAAAGGAAATAGAGAAGCTTTTCCACAGGGCAACACAAGCAATTGTGTAAGAATTGAGATCAGCTGTAGCTGGTCATGTAGTTGGTGCTGCTGTGTGATAAATTCAACAAGCCTGTGCACACTGCAGAAACAAAAACGAGTGGGGTGATGTGTTTTTCTTTCCACAATTGTGTCTTTTGTTTAGGGGTGTCACAATTTCAATTTAAAATAAAAAATGTATCGACATGAGCTTTTGATTTTTACAAAATCAGAAGCAGGATTGGCAACTTTTGGTCTTGGTAAATGGTGAAATTTGAATCTGCAGCAAGTATACCTTCACTTTTCTCTGCTGTTTTCCTACGGGACAGCGAGACTCTACTCTGTCTGTGTTGGGACCTGACCGTCCTCTCTCTTGCAGGGGTCCATCATTAGCAGTCCTCACATGCGGCGGAGACCCCCCTCCAGCCGAGACTGCCCGTCCCGCCACAGCGGCCAGTCCCTGCCCAACTCCTCTTCACTGCTCGGCTCTTTGTTTGGCACCAGGCGGATGAAGTCCCCTAGCCCCACACCGCAGACCCTGCACCCCACCCTCATCTCCCACACCCCTCACCCTGCCAACCTGCACCACACGGCCCGGGCGGAGACAGACACGTCGGCCTCCTTGCACCACCCCCAGTTCTGCCACTTGACCCAGAACCCTCCGCCTTACCATCACCACCACCACTACCACCCGCCGGCCCACTTGCAGCACCCTCCACACCAGTACCACCCGCCCCCTTCTCACGGCCAGCAGCCAGCCTACCCGCCTCACCTTCACACACAGCACGGCCACGGGAGCCACTTGGTACACTCCCCCCAACCCCGCTCACGGCGCCCATCACCATGGCCCGCCGCCAGCACCCTCCCAGGCCCCCACCAGCACCAAGCCCAAGCACAGCGGCATCAGTACGGTGGTCTGAAGGTGCACGGGGGCTTCCTGGGCTCTCTGACTGAACTTTGAGTTTACTCCGTGGCTCTCGGGTGAAGAGACGGTCACACTGCCCAACTGTTGGTCTTGGGATGTGAAGCCAGACGAGATCCCATTGCCTCCCTTGTCATTTTTTTTTTTTTACTTTTCATCACAGGGGGCAGTTTATTCAATATAAACACATTTCCTTTCATGTCTGCTTGCTTCAAGAGCAAGAGACAACAACGCAAGAGCATGCACAAAGACCACAACTACTGTTTTTCTCTTTAGTAAATTAAAGGAATGTCATCAAATATCTTACTTACTAGTATTTTACAGAAGTAAATAGTAATCTTGACTTTAATGTCTACAAAGTGATTTTATCTAGCGTGAGGGTGGTTTGACAGACTGACAGACAGACAGACACCCAAGCAAACAGACATACAGGCAAACAGACAGACATACACATAGGCAGACAGACAGACAGACAGACAGATCCTCAGCAGTACAGTAGCTGTCCGAGTATTTAATGTAGCCGTAGCTTACAGTGCACTGTGATATCTCTCTTAGCAGTGATAAATGTGCCAATTATCGAAGCATTATTTAGTCAATTGCTTTATGTATATTGTGCAAAGTATTTTGTAAAAATAATAATATCAACTGTTATTATAACTATCATTATTACAAAACAATTAAAACTCTCAGTATTATGGCACATTGGTGGCGTAGTTTCACTATTAAGAAACCAATCAAAGCATTTATTATTTGGGCGTTTCAGTAAGCTGGAATACTGCTGTAAGTGGTTGCCTTTGAGTCGTCAGACTGTCGAAGGCCGGTGCAGACTTGCACACGGCTGGCACACAGTCTCGTCTCTCCAGTCCTGGAAAAAGGCAGCCACAGCGGTCTGCTGAGCAAACAGATTCATCTCAAAGCCCGCCCTTCAGTACTGGTTGCTTGTCTGCCATCATTTTATTTTTTAAACTATTTTTTCAGTCCAATAAACAATATGAAATGCTCTATATGTCGTACCGCAACCTGGTAGGATTCTTTAAGTCCATTCTGCAAGAGGTGGAGGTTTTTTGTGTTTTTTTTAATGGAAACTGTCTGTGCAAACTGTGTAGCAAACAGCAACATGACTGTTTAAGTGACCCCCCCCCCCCATGTGAAAGCTCTCAGCTGGCTGAGTGTGCCCGGTCCATCTTTGGTTTCATTGTGCGTCTCTTGAGCAGTAAAGTGTGTCGCGCAGCGTTGGTCACTCCCTTGATCTGACCTTTCCTCTGACGCCACAGTACAGAAATCAATAATTATCGTTCTGTGAAGGTGGTAGCACTCTTATGCTTCGCTCACCACAAATGGCGGTTTATATCAATCGTTTTTATCTGACATAAGGGATGGCTGGTTATAGCTCCCAGCCTTCCTGTGCACAGTATCTGTGGTGTGTGTGCAAAGCGGAGGATAGGGGGGCTGTATACTGGAGTAGATTTTCTGTTGAAAGTGATTGAAAGACACAGCACTTGTTCTTCTTAGTTAATATCGGCGGGAAGTAAGTCTGTAACTGCTTAAAGACTATGTGATGGATTTTATTTCAACTTGTATGTGCAATATGTATTCACTTTTTTTTTGTCTAAGAGCGATTTCAATCTTTTGGTTAATCCTTTTTTGATAGTGTTGTCTTTTTTTTCCCCCAACATCCTTTTGTCATTTCCCCCTCAGTGTTTCAATGAAGTGCGAGTATCCACGTGGATTTGGAAGGATCTTCCACACTGATAAAGAATGTCAAAGAAAATAATTGCATGTAACAATGTATTTTGAGGCTATTTTCTCACTATTGTGTATTCTCAAACTATATCAGTGTTACAGTTGACAGTTGTTAAACATGAATGTTAGAATAGTTTTGACTTCTTCGATTACAGCCAACTGAAGTCAACTATATAATTGTGTCACTCCAGAGGATAACTAAACCTGTATTGTTTCCCGATCCACATACAGTAGCTTGCTGGATTTTTAGTGTACAGCAGTAGTTAAAGCTGGGAGTTATCACAGCTGTGAGGGGAAAGGTAGAGCAGGCGTGATGAAAGATGTACTCTGTCATCTGGAAATCCGAGTGAAAATGGACAGACAGCTATGAGAATAATGAATGGAACTCTTTTATCTTCATACTTATCATCTGTCTCTGTCAATGGCTCACACATTACTGTTACAAGTGATATCCAGTAGATCTTAAATACTTCTCAAAATCCTCAAAGTTATCAAAGTACCCATCTCCAATACCCTTTATAAAGGGTTTGAAGTTGTAACTAATTTGATTAATTATTTTACTTTATTAACTGTTGAATACATTCATGTTTAACACATCAGTAATAAGCCACACATAAGAATAACTTTTGGGTTGCCATGTTCTAAAACAAATCCCCTAGGCTGGTGTTTATCCTCCAGCAAATGGTAAAAGTCACATTTGCTGGTCCACTAATCTAACAGCAGGAGGCAGTAATCCAGATTAAAACACTCCAGAGGAATGGACACGCATTTCCTGGGTGAAAGTATTAAAATTGTTCCGTCCTCTGCCACACCAAGACCAATCCAGAATTCAATTCAGTTTTAATATAGTACCAAATCATAACAGGAGTTATCTCAAGACATTTTACAGATAGAGTAGGCCTAGGCTACACTCTATAATTTAAAAAGACCCAACAATTTCCCATGAGCAAGCATTTGGTGCGACAATGGTGAGGAAAAAGTTCCTTTAGACAAATACCTCGGACAGACCCAGGCTCTTGGTGGTCGGCATCTGTCGCTGCCGTTTTGGACACAGACCGGCAAGCAGACTATCTTGTCTGCCCGACTCGTAGATTTTATTGTCTCTACAAGTTTATTTTACAGAACAATCACGTGTATCTGTATCTACCTTCCACACCAGGCACTCCTGTAATTAAACTCCATGCCTTCTTTTTTCTGATGTTGTCCTGATAAAAAGGCTCTGTAATGTCTAATTATGTTTTTCCACCTACAAGAATCTCCTGTCGTCCAGGGGGTTTTTCACGGAGAATAACCTAAGTGTGCTGTTTCACTATCTGCCCGGCTGTGCAAACGCCCCGCAGCTTGCGTGAAAATAGACCTTCTGTGTATCTTTAGGGCGCTTCTGGGATGCTGCGAAATTAAATTTAGCAAGATTTTGTGTAACTTTGGGCCGTAGCTGTATCCCGTCTAGACACAAACATGAAGTACTGCAATTATTGCTGTCCACACCGCCCCAATTATACTGAACGCAGGAAGCATAAAACCCGTTTTTCCACCTCTGCTAAACCAATCTGGGGGAAATGTTGCCGGAGGAGGATAAACACAGCCCAAAGAGATTTTTCCCAACCTGACGACCCAAATGTTCCTCTTATCAATAGCTTATAACAGATGTATAAAGCATTACTGAAGTATTTATTAACCATTAATGAAGCCGTTAGTTACCGCCTGTAAACCCTCTCTGAAGGGAGATTTATTATTAGACAGTGGTACCATTAAAATATTAGTTATGATCCAAAATGTATTCAGCAGGCTTTATGTACTGTAGACAAATCTAAAATCTAATACTTGACTCTGATCTGGCAATTATACAGCATTTTATCCAGGTTTAATTTAGGTAATATGGAGTCAGAAAAGTGCCAATATTGCATGGTCATTACATTTTAAATCATATTTATACCAAATAAATTGGGGACCAAATGAAACCATCCAAGCACAACCCCAGAGTTGCCCAATTGAGACTTCTGTCCTCAGACCAAAGTCTGACTACTAACTAGTTATATTAAGGAGTAATGGTGCAAACACCAGCCAAGAAGAAACCTAGCTTTATTAAATATTCCCAGATTATGTCAAATCAGTGGGATTTCAGTCACAACACACCAGTTCCTTTAAGATGACTGATCATACGTAAAAGAAACACCAGTCCAGATTCCGTGTGAGGTGCTTTGTTGCATGCCATTGATGCCTACCATTTCTGTTTTCTTTTCTTTTCTCTCTCTCTCTTTTTTAAGTGTTATTCTATCGAGCAGCGGGCTTGGCTAGCCTAAACTTTTGATGTAGCTTTGATTTCTCTGACTGATGCTTGTTTACATTTAGATGATTTCTGGCCCACTGGTGTGTCTTTTTATTTACCGTTATTACCGTCATTCTACTCCGGCATGCTTTCAACATGACATGGCAGTCTATGCTAAGTATAAATAGAAAATCCATCTGGGGGAAATCTAATGTAACTTGATGGAGAGGTTTTGGAACGGAGGAAACATTTTAAGGGTGGGTGGGTAGTAAAGACTGAGGAAAACATATGTAAATAGTCTGTAAATTATTATTATTATAATTATTATTATTAGTACTACTAGAATGTCATTGATTTATTTACATAATCATCCACTGCTTCTCTCGGCCTCTGACAGGACTGAATTATCATAGGATCTAGAGATGAACGTCCAGCTGTTACACAGTTACCACGGCGTCTGACTTGTTTCCTGAGACGCTCCTGTTCTCTCACACTCGCAGCCAATTTTGAAGTCAAAAGGAAAGGGAGGAGTGCTCTTTATTATGCATTCTGTTTCTATGTAGACAACCCCTCCCCCCCCTATTGATGTAAAACTAGTACTGTGACGATGTTGAGAACGCAAAATAAAACAATATATTGTAAAACCTGAGCTGGGTGTCTCTACTTTGTCAAAGAAGACAATTTCTTTCTTAGGGACCCTACGGTCTGGCGAGTCCACTCAGCATTCCGGGATGGGACATAAATGTGCTCTGGTTTTTTGGCATTTCTTTTAAACAAATCACAATTGTCTTGGCCGCCAGCTAGCACCGGACAGAGCAATGGTGCCTCAGCAAAATAGCCTCGGGAAGAAACTTGTTTTGGTGGAACATGTGTACGTTCAAAAGTTGTTTTTGTTGTGCAACAGAAAACTCTGATTGGACAGATAGTCTAGCTAGCTGTCTGGATTTACCCTGCAGAGATCTGAGGACCAGGTAACCATAGTCCTCAGAAATCAGCCGGAGTTTAAAATTCCAACATAAAGAAAGTGGATGGTAACAGATAACTGGCCGAAATGAGAGACATCCGGCAGTAATTTTTGGGCGGGGACCTTCTAAGTGAAAGTCAAGGCCCAAAACCAGAGGTGATTGTGCCTTCTAATGGGCAATATTTTGACATCAGTTTGAGTCATTTTTATGGAAAGAAAAACTAAAGGATTCTCTGATTCCAGCTTCTTTAATGTGAAAATGTTGTCGTTTCTTCCCTCCTCTGTGACAGTAAACTGAATATATTCGGGTTGTGGCCAAAACAAGACATTTGAGGACTTCAGCTTTGGCTTTGGGAAACACTTGTGGTCATTTTTCAATATGTTCTGATAGTTTATAGAATAAACAGCTCATTGAGGAAACAATCAACACATTAATTAATAATGAAAATAATCGTTAGTTGCAGCCTTAATTGTTGTTGTTACTGTATGTTGGTCAAAATGTTTCAAAGCATTTGTCAAACTGCAAGGACTATTCTGGTGTATAAACACAGAATGTACAGTATGTATCAATTAATTCATGTATTACCTAAAACAGTCAAAATTAAAGATATTAAAAACATGTTTTAATAGCCCATTAAGCCAAAATGTGTAAACCGTTAAATCTGAGCATGCACGACCCACATCTGAACTAAGACTCACATCACTCAAGAGCTACAGAATACAGCATTTCCTTTAGGTGTAAAATTACCATTAATACCCCACATTCCCTGTAACAATACTGAGGAAACATCTCTGTCATCAGTAGCTATATGACCCTGTCCAAAAGTGATACAATTGTGTTTGTGTTTCACTCCTTTAGCTATATCCAACAATTTAAAGGCCTTCTTCAGAGGCATTAACCTACACATGCTACGCAAGTTACTAATGAAAGTCAAAGCAGCAGTAGATCTAGGCCTAATTCTCTTCTCAGTCATGCACAATCCACATGCCTGGCTGCCTGTGACAGGTGGTCTGAGGGACACTTTGCCCTGTCTGTCTGTCCGTTCCTTGGGAGCTAAAAATAGATCCCAGCTCTGAGGGCCACATCCAGTGTCAGCCGGACGACGTCATCATGCGGCAGGCAGAGCTTCATTTCCTCTGCCAACAAAGAATAGTTTGCATTATAGAGCTGTACAGTGAGTGATAGACTCTGTGAGTCATTCTTATTTTTGTTTGAAGATAGATAGCTTGATATTTTATTGTTATTTTTGCAGCATTTTAAAATATCTCTTAGTTGCTGAAAGTTATTGCTGTTTTGAAAATCAAGTTCACTTCCAAGTTGATACGGTTTTATTTGTCTATTTTGTCTCCACTGCTGTTTTTCCCTAGTACAAGACAAGATTTTTCTTTTTGTTATACATTGCGCCACCATGTGGTATCCTCGCACTACTGTAATGCTGTTATGCTGTGTTCAGGTGCTGTCAGAACTAGCCCAATGACAAGGCGATCATTCATGACATTAACAGACAGCCGGGAAACTTGGGGAAACCGCGATATATGCTTTGTTATCATATACCATTTTTGCTGGAAATATTCTATACTCAGAATGAATAGCAAGGACAATAACTTACATATGGGTATGACGGACTTAAAGGGAATGCTTAGTCAAGTTACTCGACCGTCCAGAATATTTTATATATATAATATTGTATTATATGTTCTTATTTTATTTTGTTTTTACATATTTAACTGCGTTGCTATTACACGTTTAAAGCGTGTTTTCGTCAACTGAAAGCTACTGTTTACGAGGGACTTTAAACATACCTTGACTGTGTGTTTACGTCATCAGCGTGGGACAGAAACGAGTGAAAGGTGGTTGTATATAATACACCCATCGACTCATGTTAGAATTTCTGCAAGAATGATGAATGTTAACAGATTGGTCGTCTTGTCTAAGTCTGTTCATATCGGACAGCGGCTGCTCGCCAGTAATGCGAGGCATGCTGGGAAAAAAGTGCTTCACCTTCAGCAGCGGAGGTCCATTAAAACGCAATCAAGAAACCTCGCTTATGCCAAAGATTTGTTCCTCGGTCAGGTCAACAAGGTAACGTTGACGGAACTGGGAGTTTGCTCGTGTCGGTATGACGTCAAAAAGGGGGGTGCAGTTGTTGAACTCGTCAGTTGTTTAACTTTGCGTGTTAGTTTAGGATTCATGACGTGAAAAAGTTTGGGAACCACTGTGTTTGGCTACCTAGCTAGCTAGTTACATCTAACCCCAACCAGTTAGCTAGCTATCTGTGCTATGCATATGCGACGGGTCTGCTGGCAACATAAAACGTGTGGTTTCAGTGGTGAGTGACAAAGAAACTAATACAGGATTTCCCTGCCATTAAAAGGTTTGGGGACATCACCCAAGACGAATAAATGTAACTAGCGTTAATTGTCTGAAAGCTGTAAGTCTTCTGGTAGCTGTGCCAAGAGAAATCTCAGTCATTCCCATTCAGCAGAGACTGAGAGCGTAGGTATGTTCGGAGATAACATAGGCACAGGCTAGTTATTGCTAACTAACATGCTAGTTAACATTAGTAATAAAACCTAAACAACTAACGTAAATCCAAACTGTCTGCGAGCTTACCCTGTACTTTACGGTGATTTGTCGACTATGCCACAGCAAGTCTTGTGGTTATGACACAACCGTTAGCCTATTTTTACAAAAACGTCTGCTACGGAGCCATAACGTGAGTTATAAGGTAATGGAGCCTTTGATACATTGTCGTGTTTCTTTAGAAATAAACAATTGACAAAAAGAGTCTTTAAACGCGTCAGATGTAAAGTTATTCGCTGTCAAAGTGACGTCAAAATGATTGGCAGTCAATGGGATGCTAACTGCAGGTGATGGCTTCGTAGCATTAAAATGGCGCCGTAGGAGCTACACTAGAGAGGAGAGGCTTACCCCCTTGGTAATACACCTGTGCCTTTTCCTACTATGACATGTTAAAATGTCTGCCGTGAAAAAAAGTTCTATTCCCAATTATAAAATGTTGACGTCAACTGTCAATTACTGCAGAGCACAGCCCCTTTGGACTTGGTTCTTCTGGTTTCCCTACAGTTATTTTCAGTGGTTTAGTCTATAAGTTTTGAGCATCAGCCACTTCATTTTCTGCAGTTGGATACGCTTTAATGCACCAATTTACAGTGGAAATACCTATTATTTATCCTATGCAAAGAAAAAGAACACAGTTGACAATTCAAAATATATCAAATATAATGGAAAGTATGTTGTTGTTGTGTCATTTGTGTTTTTGTTCAGAGGACTTTAAGTTTTTATATCTCATGTTTTATTTTTTATTTATCAGAACTTTAATATATTTTGATTTTCTTCTGTTCAAATTATTATATTATTACTACAAATAAGTAATGTTTAGGAAATCTGTTTATGTTTTATAAAGCGGTATATATCTGCAAATAGGATTTTTAAATAACCAAATAATCGTTTCGGCCGTAAAAATCCTTTATCAGTCGGGCTCTACTTTGTACTGTAGATTTCATTTGATATTGATAACATTTTCCTTTTATTTTTTTTGTTCAGATCCAAAATATTATACAGTTCAAAAATAGATACAAGAAAAAATACTTTACCATTACAGAAAGGTGAACTGAATATATGAATGGCACACAGTGTAATTTATTGTGACTTTTGTGTATGCTGTATAAGCATTTCTATCTGTTTTGTTCTGTAATAATATATTGTAAAGCAAGATTGTACAACCATTATTCTTCTGCCTGCTCCTTCTCAAACTCATACTTTTTCCTTTTCTTTTTCTTTTAAAGTATCTTAATTATTCGAGGAAAAAAAAGAAATAAAATGCCCTAAAATAGTGCGTTTGTCCTCCAGGCTGAGGTCTTCCCTTATCCAGAAATTGGAAATGAAGAAGCAGAAGAGATCAACCAGCTTGTTGCGCCCGTGGAAAAATTCTTCAGTGAGGAAGGTGAGAGAGGGGATGTGATGACTGTTAGCAACCTATAGCTTACATTTTTATGCGTGAATATTGCTTTTGAGTAATTTGATGAATTGACAATAAATGACTGTTTACTGTGATTTCAGTTGACTCAGCGAAGATTGACCGAGAAGCCAAAATCCCCCCCGAGACTCTGAATGGGTTGAAGGAGCTCGGGCTGTTTGGAATCATGGTTCCTGAGGAGTATGGTAAGACGATTGTGACCTGGAACGTATTGCACCAGCTGTTTGTAATGGCGTTTTCCATTACGTGGTACGTGCTCCACTCTACTCGCCCTTTTGCTTTTCCATTATGGAAAAAAAAAGTCCCCGGTACCTGCAACAGGTGTTTATTTTTTAAATTTTTTTAGTATCACCTTCGTCAAGGTTGTTGAAATTAACCGGAATTCTCCTTTAAGTCATATTTTCAATGCAGAACTGTTACTATGTGTAACATAGTCTTTTTAAAGTGTGGTAGTAGTACTTTTAATTAGGTAAAAGATGTGAATACTTCTTCCACCGCTGTACGTCACTACAGTTTATACACATCCTTCGTTTAAAATGGCACCACAGCCATTTCTCTCACATGCCCATGCAAGTCAGAAATCAAGTTCTAGTCCCGCCGTGTTTTAATAGCACAAATCTTTATTTTTTGTGTTCACCCCAGGGGGTCTCGGGTTGTCTAACACCATGTACGCCCGACTGGGAGAGATCATCTCATTAGATGGCTCTATTGCTGTAACACTGGCTGCACATCAGGCCATTGGACTGAAGGTAAAAATAAAACCATCTAACCGGTACGGCTGGATTTGAACATTTTTTCGATGGCTAGCTTTTTGATTTTCAATTTTGGAATTTGAATATATAATTATTTTTTTTAAAACATGCATGCAGGCTGAAATTTAGTGTGTTTTTTGTTGTATTAAGCTGCTGGCTAATTAATGCAACGCTATGTCATAGATCACAATTGTGGCATTTCAAACATTTTCCAATTAATCGGTATCGGCATTTATAATGGTCAATAAATTATTTTTTTATATAAATATTCATTTATCAGAATCATTTATGACAAATAAAAGATTCTGACAAACGAATATTTAAAAAATAAAATAAAATGGATGAAACACCCTAACCATGCTATGAGTGTTGGCGATGCATAGTTTGTCCACCAGAGGCTGCGCTACAAGGTCACTTTTTTATTTTTGTTTTTATTTTGTTATTGTTTTTTTGTTCTAAGGATTGAAAGTTTTTCATATCTTAAGTTTGTATTTTTTATACAAAACATACATTTTGTTTATCAGTTTATTTTTAACCTGCATTATCATATTATTTTAGTGAGGACTCATAAATAACTAATGTTAGGGAAATCTGTTTGTTTTGTTACGCGTTTCTGGATTGGAATATCAGATTTTTAAATCACCTAATATTTGCATCAATATCGACCATAAAAGTCCTTTATCGATCGGGCTCTAGTCTGAATGTTTAACGTTAAATTGCAGCAGCCTGGAGTCCTTTTCAGGCGATTTGATAAAGGTAAAGCTAGTATGACCGTTCATTATGAAAAAGCTCTAGCGAGGCGCTGACGGAGCATTTATTCACACACACCGCGTCTGTATTCACTCGTCAGACACAGGTCTTTCCATTTGTTTTGAATGCCTGCAGTAAAAATTTAAAACCAATTTCAACTTTAAGAGAAACCCAACTTCAACCAGCGGTGAACAAACATGACACCGGACTCACTTGTCCGTGTTGCGGCGTGCGAGTCCCGTTAACGTGACTGTAAACGGGAGACATCACTGCCTCTATCCCTTCCACATAAAAGTTTTAAACACTGAAGGTAAAAAATGAAACCCAAGCACTGAACTGCTCAGGAGTTTGTGCAACAACAAAACAAAGTGGCTTCAGCTCGCACTTCATCTTTTTTCTTTAACTCTGACCCTTCACTTGTTGCCTTCACGTGTGATTGTTTTTTAACCCCCGCCGCTGCCGCCGAAGCTTCGAATATTCGCTGTTGAGTAATGACGCTTCAAAGCTCAGTACGGCCCTGGTAAATTAAAACTTTTTGTTCCGATAGAAGAACTCTTCTCACTGGGTTCATAATCGGCATGTCTTATGTGGAGAAACTGGAAGGAATGTTTAAGTCTATGATAACACAAATTGGTATTATAACAACGAATGAGTTTTTTTTTTTTTTTTTAGTGGATTCCTCTGTGTGATGAGATGTAGGCATGGAAATCTTCCTTGCAATACAAGCTCCAACAATTATAAAGACAACACAACAACAACAAAAACAACATGAAGACAAAAGTAAAAAACATATTATAAACATAGTAAGAGTGGTTCTAAATAGTCAAAAATATATACAAAATATATGCCATCCTGTTCTAATTCAGCAAAGATATTGACAAGGGAATAAATGCATGTTTATAGTTGTTCTTTCTGCAATCTGCGACCCTACATAGCACCTCCCGGAGGGCAGTGGTTAACACTCCTCATGCAACACAGGGGAAGAGTCCAGGGAGACGGTGTACGTGGCTTTCAGTGAACGCGTTCTCCTCTGAGTGGCTTACCCATTTGGGAGCTAACAGCTGTTTTGGTGTTTCAGGGGATTCTGATAGCAGGAAATGAAGCCCAGAAGCAGAAGTATCTGCCCAAACTGGCCTCAGGAGAACACATCGCAGCGTTCTGTTTGACAGAGCCTGGAAGGTAAAGGCACTCAAATCTCATTTACATTACAGATTTTTTTTTTTTTCGACATCACCACCCACCCAGATGAAAAATGAAGAAACCGTAACCACAATATTCAAGCCCACTCAACGAAATAGACAATAAACCAAATAAACATGTATAAATGACAACACCATGAGCCCATCATACATGCTCTCCCCAGTACGAAGCTTCCTAAGAGCCTTCCAGAAAGTTCAGGTACTTTCCTCAGTTTCTAGTGTAGCCATCCAATCTGGCAATCCGTTTTTAATACTTTTTTTTTTCTTCAAACGCAGCCAATGTAGCCATCTCCCAAGCCCACTCCTGGATTTACAGCATCCATTCTTTCTTCCATCCTCTAAAAATAATTGTGATTAAAATCTATATTTGGTTGCAATTAGCTTGACTTACACTCAGTTTGATCTTTTCAGTGGAAGCGATGCAGCCTCCATTCAGACCCGCGCCACCCTGTCAGAAGACGGAAAACATTACCTGATCAACGGCTCGAAGGTGAGAGCAAACAAGCTTGCAACCATTTGATCTGGGCTTCAGTTTTTCATGCTCTCACATTATTGGTTTTGCCCTAAAGATCCCATCTATTTGTGTTACCAGATTTGGATTTCAAACGGAGCGATGGCAGATGTTATGACAGTGTTTGCCAGGACGGAGGTGGTTGTAGATGGCGTGAAGAAAGATAAGATTTCGGCGTTCATCGTGGAGAGGGCTTTTGGCGGGGTCACCAGCGGCAAGCCTGAGGACAAACTGGGCATCCGAGGCTCCAACAGTAAGCCTCTTGATTCGGATTGAAGGATGAACACATGGGAGTGTTCTTGGTAGAGTTTCCATGCTATTTGTGGATAAACTTTTTGACTTTTTCAGCCTGTGAAGTGTCCTTTGACAACGTCCCAGTGCCAGTGGAGAATGTAATAGGAGAAGTAGGCGGTGGATTCAAAGTAAGCTTTGTCCTGTTCCTTAACAATCACTATTGCACATGACTGTATCTGCGATGGTGCATGTCCACTGGCAGAGTCATTATCCCCGCTTCCCATTCATTGGCTCGTTCGAGATGAGCTGCACCTCACCTGTAAAGTGGACTAGAGCAGGCGGCAGCAGCAGTGGACGGTGTCAAAAAGCTGCATTCAAGTGGAATAGTTTCCAGACGTTTCCACCTTCCTTCAGGCTTAACAGAAAGTCAGACGCACTCGCATCCTGTTAGGTCCGACTCTGATGTTTTAAATTGTTATCAGACCCATATATCAGCTTGTAATTGGACTCCAGTTGTTTTTCTTATGACAGACTAGCTGTCTAAATGCTCTACATTTGATCTGATGCTGATAATAAGCAACGATTTCAGTAATCTGAACAGATTTAATCTTCTAAACGTCACCATCAGCCACACAACATGTGTTCTGTACAGAATAAGCCTTTAAATCAGACAAATAGCAATTAAAATCCCTCCAATTCAAAAACAGTAAAAACTTCAAGTTGCAAGTCGGGATCAAGTCGGACACAAATCTCAGCGTAGTTCTGGTTTATCTCGAACAAGCCTACTGTGTATGTGAGCAGCCAGGCAATGCATTCTGGTAGCATTGTGGCACTTTTAAAAGTGTTAAAGTTGAATCCAGACAACTTTTATGCAAATTGAGCTAGACTCTCACAAATTCACGATAATCTTTTAAACTGACCATTGATGATCTAAAATGAAGACCGATTCAGCCACTACATAGCTTGTTTCTCGCATAAAATGTGTTCAAAAACACATTTTGCCGAACCTTTTTTTGTGAAATAATTGAACATTTTTAAAGGAGCCGCCACGTTAGTTTGTTTTGACAATCCAGGAGCAGACAACCCACGAGTGAAGCGTTCGTCCAATCAGCTGCCGCCCTCACGGATGTAGGAGGGTGTAGCCTGTTTTTCTTTGCTTCAAGCTTCCAATGCTGGGAAGGTCCGTCCAAAAACGCCTGCTGCGTGATATATGAGGAAAACACGCAACATGCGTTGTTGAATATAGCAATAACGATATTACATGCGATTAATAAACAGATATTAAAGTGTACTCAGTTTTTCCTTTATGCAGCTTTCAGTATTCTGCTAAAATACGACAAATTGAATTTTTAAAACAAATGAAAATAAATGATTTTCTATTATTGAACATTGAATTGAATATAAAAGGCGCCACTAAAAAAAGTGACATTTTAAAGTGCACTACTGATATTTGATGTGTTTATTTTCGCAGTTGATATTGCAATGCCGAAAAAAGGATATGTTGTGCAGCCCTGCTGTGGACACGTACCATAAGGGTGTGTTGGTGTGTACAACCAAAGTTGTGCTTTGTGTTTGACAGGTTGCCATGAACATCCTGAACTCGGGGAGGTTCAGTATGGGCAGTTCTTCAGCTGGAATGATTAAAAAACTGATTGGTAAAAACCCCGTACAGCAGCTGAGATAACTGATAAAGAACTTTTTATAAAATGTCTTCACTTTGACGTCATCTTTGTCTGGCTTTCTGTAGAATTGACCTCAGAGTACGCTGCAACCAGAAAGCAGTTCAACAAAAGCCTGGGTGAATTTGGTATGATTCAGGTACAGTCAACATTTCTAACTCAATGAGTATGTTTACATGCACACTAATATTGCACTATTATTCAGAATATGACAATATTCTGAATTTGACACAGGTTATGTAAATTGCATATTCCCTTTGGATATTACGATTAAGGCCTTTTTTTAGAATTTAGTATTTTGACAATTGAGACGTGTGTGATATGCCGGTATTATTCTGGTTTTAGAAGCATTCTTTGAACAAATATATATATATATATATATATATATATATATATATATATATATATATATATATATATATATATATATATATATATATACACACACACACACACAGCACATTCTGAATAGGTCTCTCAATCAAGGTTACAGTTTATAGCCTCTTGTCTGTTTACGGCTCATGGTCAGTTCTGTGCGTTGCTATGGTTGTTGTACACAAATCAACCAGCCAACAGGTTGCAGGCCTGCAGTAGAGATGCATGACTAAAAGAGAAGCCCACGCTGCTCAGAAGAAGAAACACAGCTACTTTTAAACATTATAAAAGACTTGGCTATCAACAGGTTTTTGGATGTGCACAAACGTCGCAACGGCAACCTTTACAAGAAGGTGGTTGAAGGAATGAAAAAGTGACGCTGTGTTTGCACAGTCAGCCACTGGTGGTCAACTTTGACAAAAAAAAATCCTATTTCAAACAGCTGCTTGTAAACCGGAATATTAGAATATTCACTTTCATTAGCCTGTAAACAGCTTAGTCTGAATATGGTATTTTTCAGAATAAGGGCGAGAACTGGAATGTAGGAGCCATATTATATTGTTTATGGTTTCATTTATTGATTATTGTGTTGTGCGCTAATATTGTAGGTGGTGGGCGTTTTCATGACGGTCTGAGCGGAAGTGATATATTTGTTTGCTTCACCTGTGCACCTGGGTGTTTTTTGGGCTTTGACGGAGAGGGGGTGAAGCTGGGAGCGAACACTTTTGTTGACCGCATCGCGCACCGCTCACAACGCAGCACAGTATAATGTAAATATTTCTACCCACCAGTAAACAATTACCTAAGGCAACAGCAATATTCAGTACTTTGTACATATGGAAGACGAAGAATAATAAAATCATTTTTGCAATACAATCAAGAGCGCGTCACAGGTGTGTGCATCTCTCAGCGTTTAGCCCCTCGCGGCAGCACTCTTTGGGACTGCTTACAGCCGCAATATTAGTCAACAAAAATGTGATACATGGAATTGGAATATTCTCTGCGGATTCCTCGGATCACAACGGAATATATTTGATGTCGGAGGAGGAAATATTGAAGGCACGGAGCTCCGCCGTATTGGATGGCGGTGCGTTCAAATACGCTCCGAAAACAATAGACGGGGCCGCAAGCAGCATAGCCACGGAAGCGGTATGTAGTAACTTTGGGTCAATTAGTAGGCCTACTGTGTACACAGTGTAAATAGGTTACTGCCGCGTGTCCATTGGGGACGCATTGTTGTTTGCTTGTGTGGTTTATTGTCTTGATGTGGTTGATGAGGCATTAGTGGATTGCATGATTGAACGGTGTAGATTATTGTGATTTGTGATACCTTGGGAAAAGGCAACAAGTGGATCATAAGCCATTTCAAAGTCAATTTCAGAAAAGGATGGAAGGACAAAAAAGAGAAATCACACTCACCTTTAAAGCTCTTGAGAATAAAATTGAGAAACTTCAGAAAGAACGCAAAGGAAAGGTTCACAGAATTAAAGGTCTAATACAGACAATAAAGGATCTAATGCAAAATGATGATAATGATTCACAGGTGCGATTTCATCTGGATACTATGAATCAAATGGTGGATGAAGCTACTCAGTTGCATGAGTCTGTGATTCTTGTACTTCCTAAAGAGGAACACGAAAAACAAAATGAATGGTTTTCAAGTGTACTTAAACGCCATAAAGGACTGCAAGAGGACGTAAAAGGATGGCTTTCTGAAACTGGGAGACAAAAAAGCAATACACTCGCTCATATTTCCACAAATGATGTTTCCCTGTCTGTATCACAAAAGGAACCACAGGAGCTGGATGTACATCAAGATGAAAATAATTCTCATGTTTTACAACAATTGGGGCAATTATCTGTCATACAAGATGAAGTTAAACCAAGTGACAGTGTGTCAAACACCGGAAGTGGAAGGTCTAATGGGAGGAGCTCGGTTGGATCGAGGACAAGTGTCTCAACAACATCATCAGCCCGTATTAAAGCTGAGGCCAACATGGCTGCTCTCCTTGCACGACAAAAACTATTGAAGGACAAACATGAGTTAGAAGGAATGGAGGAACAACTAAGAAAAAAAAAAAGGAACAGCTTGCATTGGAAGTGGAAATAGCCGCAATAATGGCTAAAGTGAATGTGCTTAGAAGCTCAGGAGGTTCTCGTGTTTCAAGTCATCCATCTGTAAAGTCCAATGGCATGAATTCTTATTTTGAAAGGGGACAAATGAAAGACAAATTACTTAATGCTAAAGCAAAAACCATTTGTGCTTGAAACAAACATCCCATTACTAGCAAAACCTAGTTTGGGTGCTAACCCTCAAGAGGAAAATACCACCCATCCGACCCAAACCCACATTACATCATCAGGATGCCCAGAGCTCAGGCGGCATGAAGGTGTAATACAAACCCTTAAATCACAACCACCATTTCAGCACCACAGTAATCAGCCTCTATCACCGGTGCCAAGCAGCAATAATCACAGTCAAATAATTACAGTTTTGGAAAAAAAAAATGAAATAACTGCATTATTGGTTCAGCACCAATCTCTTTCATCTCTGCCAAAACGAGATATTCAAGATTTTGACGGTAATCCTTTGCAATATCACTCCTTCATAAGGGCTTTTGAACACAGCATTGAAGAGAAAACGGATAATCCTAAAGACTGTTTATATTTCCTTGAACAATATACCAGGGGGCAGCCAAGGGAGCTTGTAAGAAGTTGCCAACATATGTCACATGATAGAGGGTACGCCAAGGCTAAGGCTTTGCTACAAGAGCATTTTGGTAATGCGCAGAAAATTGCTTCTGCTTATATGGAAAAGCTCTTTCATGGACACCTATTAAATCAGAAGATGTGAAATCTCTACAGGCTTACAGTCTGTTTCTGAGAGGATGTTGCAATACCATGGAAGAAGTTGAGTACATGGGAGAATTGAACATGCCTGCCAATATGTTGACCATTGTGAGGAAGTTGCCCTATAAACATAGGGACAGATGGAGAACTGTGGCATGGGAGTTGCAAGAAAGGCGTGGCAGGAGAGCCACATTTACTGACATCGTGGACTTCATTGAAAGACAAGTGAAAATAGCAGGCGATCCATTATTTGGAGATATACAGGATATTCCATTAAGGACAGCAATTAAGGATGTGAGGAAATCTAAGTTTGAGCCTTACTCTAAAGACAAGAGAAGTAGCTTTGCTACCACCATTGCAACAGTGGAAAGGAAAGTTGAACCTGGACCAAAATGGAAGGAGAGGAGCTCATCTGGGATGAAGGCTTGTATGTTTTGTGGAGGTGCGCATACCTTGGATCTCTGCATCCAATTGGAAAGGAGGGTGCACAATGAGAAAATTGCTTTCTTAAAGGAACATGGGGTGTGTTTTGGCTGCTTGTGCATTGGGCACATGAGTAGAGACTGCAGGAAGCGTCTCTCATGCAAGGTATGCAGTCAGAGGCACCCTAGTGTACTCCATATTTCCCAGAAGGAGAAGGAAACAAATTTTGTGCAAGCCAAAGGAGAATCGGAGACAGCGATGAGCAGTGCTCTAATCTCTGTTCAATCCAGTGGTCTAACAGGGGCCGGTGAGCAAGACTGTACACTCCCCATAGTTCCAGTTCAAGTAAAGTCTAAGAAGGGATATAAGACCTTAATCACCTACGCCTTCCTGGATCCTGGGAGCTCAGCATCATTCTGTACGGAGCGGCTGATGAACAAGCTCAATCTCAGGGGAAGAAGAACAGGTATTCTTCTACGGACTATGGGTCAGGAAAAGGTTGTTGGAAGCCATATTGTTTCAGATTTGGAGGTGGCTGAATTAGACGGTGATAATTTTTGTGAACTGCCTGATATCTACACACAGAAAAACATGCCAGTTCATCGGGGCAACATTCCTCGTCAGAAAGATCTTCAACGGTGGCCACATCTGAAATATGTACAGATAAGAGAGATTGATTCAGAGATTGACCTGCTGATTGGAACCAACGTCCCAAAGGCACTGGAGCCATGGCAAGTTGTCCGAAGCATGGATGGGAGTCCGTACGCAGTTAAGACTATTCTGGGATGGACTGTAAATGGACCTCTTAAAGGTGACGGGAGTAGAGAAACTACTTGTGGACAGCCAGATGTCACTGTCAATAGAATCTCTGTTGCAAGTTTGGATGATTTGTGGAAGCAGCAGCTAAAGAACGATTTTCCTGAATGCAGTCAGGATGAGCAGATGGGGTTATCAAGAGAGGACAGTCAGTTCCTGGAATATGTTACAAAAACTGTCAAGTGGAAGGACGGCCATTACAGTATTGGATTACCATTGAGAAAAAAGGATGTAAATATGCCAAATAATAGGACAGTAGCCGAACAGCGTGCTCTGAGCCTCAAGAGGAAGTTCGGCAAAGATCCTTTGTTTCACACTGATTATACTGCTTTCATGAATAATATCATCTCCAAGGGCTATGCAGAGATGGTACCAGCCAAGGATCTGGAACGGAGTGACGGTAGGATATGGTACATACCACATCATGGTGTATACCACCCAAAGAAGAAAAAGATCAGGGTTGTTTTCGATTGCGGAGCTACTTTCCAAGGAACCTCATTGAATGCACAGCTCCTGCAGGGACCTGATCTTACTAGCAAACTAGTTGGAGTTATGACAAGATTTCGAAAAGGATCCTGTTGTACTCATGGCAGACATCGAGGCAATGTTTCATCAGGTCAGAATACCAGCTGAGGATTCAGATCTGTTGAGGTTTCTTTGGTGGCCGAATGGAGACCATAATCAGAACCTGATAGATCATAAAATGGTTGCGCATCTGTTTGGAGCTACATCTTCACCAAGTTGCGCAAGTTTTGCCCTCAGGAAATGTGCAGAGGATAATCGGGAAAAGTTCAGCCCCAAGGTAATTGAAACAGTTCTGCACAATTTCTATGTGGATGATTGCCTTACATCAGTGGCTTCTGAAGAGGAGGCATTGACAATGTACAAAGACCTTTGCGCCCTTTGTGCTAGAGGGGGCTTTCGACTCACAAAGTGGATTAGTAACAGACGTTCCGTGCTGGCGGCTATACCTACCGCAGAGAGAGCAAAAGAGGTTAAGGATTTGGATTTGGATAATGATACGCTTCCTGTAGAAAGAGCATTGGGCATACAGTGGTGTGTTCAGTCCGATACCTTTAAGTTCAAGGTCAGTATCAAAGAGCAACCCTTAACCAGAAGAGGGATCCTCTCCACGGTCAGTTCAATATATGACCCCTTAGGAATCTTGGCACCTGTTGTCTTGTCTGCCAAAAGGATCCTTCAAGATTTGTGCAGAAAGAACCTTGGTTGGGATGATGTTGTACCTGACTCGGCTGTACAGGAGTGGAGAAGTTGGCTGAAGGAACTCTGTCAGCTTGAAAGTTTTAAGGTTGACAGATGTCTGAAACCTGTGGACTTTGGGGAAGTAATATCCGCTCAGTTACACCACTTTGCAGATGCCTGTGAGAGTGGCTATGGAACAGTTACCTACTTGCTTTTACACAACATTCACGGACAAGTTCACTGTGCTTTCATAATGGGTAAGGCCAGAGTGGCCCCATTGAAACCAATTACAATCCCTCGTATGGAGTTGACAGCTGCCATGGTTGCAAGTCGAATGGATGAGTTGTGGAGGAAGGAGTTGCAGATGAAACTTCGGGACTCTATTTTTTGGACCGATAGTACTTCCGTATTAAAGTACATCAGCAATGAGACCTCAAGGTTTCGGACCTTTGTAGCCAATCGGGTTTCAAAGATAATCAGCACATCAAATCCATCTCAGTGGAGATACGTTAACACCACAAGCAATCCTGCTGACCTGGCTTCTAGGGGAGTAAAGGTGGCAGTGCTTCTGAAGGATAACATTTGGGTGTCTGGACCTCAGTTTCTTGTTGGACCGGAAGAGAGGTGGCCTGAAAACCCAGATGGCTCTGGGAAAATCTTACCGGACGACCCTGAAGTCAAGATGAGCTTGATGGTGAATGCTGTACAGGCTGAAGAGAAGATGGATGCAGTCACTTGCTTGCTCAATCACTTTTCATCCTTGATCCGTCTGAAGAAGAGTGTTGGTTGGATTCTTAAGCTTAGGAGCCTGCTACTGTGCTTCAGTCGGAAGAGAAAGGAGTTGAGTGTGACTCTTGCTCAAGGTGGCTTGGATAAGGACCAACAGGAGAGGACAATAGGAAAGGAGATGCAGAGTATCAAGGCTCAGACTGTCTGTGATCCTCTTTCAATTGAAGAATTTAGAAAGGCTGAGATGGAGATCATACGGTTTTGTCAGAAAAGGAGCTTTCCAGAAGAACTCAACAGTTTGCAAAAGGGAGAAAATGTGAAAAGGACAAGCCACATTTACAAGCTAAACCCAGTACTTGAAGATGGTATCCTGAGAGTTGGAGGACGGCTAAGCAGAGCAGCTATGCCCGAAGAATCTAAGCATCCTGCCATATTGTCAAAAGATTTACACATTTCTGACCTCATTCTTCAGCACATACATCGAGAGGTGGGACATGGTGGCCGCAACCACATGCTAGCTAACCTGCAGCAAAGATATTGGATCCCAGGGGCTAGTGTGGCTATAAGGAAAATCCTGGCAAAATGTATTGTCTGTCGACGATTGCATGCAGCTCCAGGGCAACAGCAGATGGCGGATTTACCTCAGGACAGAGTTTCTCCAGATGAACCTCCATTCACTCGTGTTGGCGTGGATTACTTCGGACCTTTCGGAAGTCAAGCGGGGGAAGGAATATAGTGAAAAGGTATGGAGTTCTCTTCACGTGCCTTTCCATAAGAGCCATACACATCGAAGTAGCATCGTCGTTAGACACCGATTCCTTTGTTAATGCTCTTCGGCGTTTTATAGCAAGACGTGGACAAATACTGGAATTGCGCTCAGACAATGGGACAAACTTTGTTGGCGCTGAGCGTGAGTTACGGAAGGCAATGGAGGGTTGGAATCTTGCTCAAATCAACAACACCCTCCTTCAGAAAGGAATTAAGTGGGTTTTTAATCCCCCCACAGGATCACATCATGGAGGAGTTTGGGAGAGGTTGATAAGATCGGTGAGGAAGGTCCTGAATTCCACCTTGAAGGTGCAGAACCTGGATGAGGAAAATCTTCACACAGTTCTTTGTGAAGCAGAAGCTATCATAAATAGTCGTCCCATTACCAAGGCATCCACTGATCCCAATGATTTGGAACCACTAACCCCTAACCATCTTTTGTTGCTAAAAATCAAGCCATCTTTGCCAACGGGACAGTTCCAAAAGGAGGACATTTATGCTCGCCGCAGATGGAAACAAGTTCAGTACATAACTGACTTGTTTTGGAAACGTTGGACTAAGGAATACTTGCCTCTTCTTCAGGAGCGTCAGAAGTGGTCAAGGATTAAGCGCAACTTTCTTCCTGGAGATATTGTACTTATAGTTGACGACTCAGCACCTCGCAACTCATGGCTTACAGGAAGGATTGTAAAAACCATCCCTGATCGAAGAGGACTTGTTCGTCAGGTGCAAATCAAGACAAAGACCAGCTATTTGGACAGGCCTATTACAAAGATTTGCCTTCTACAGGAAGCAGAGGATCCATGAGGACATCAAGCTAACCTTTGAGCTTCATAGACTTTGACTGTGACTTGAACATTGTCTCATTGGGTTTTTGGCTCTACATGACTGACTAAGTGATTGTACTGATCACTCTTTTTAAAGACTCTATGGACTTTTTCTACGCGTCTTTGTTTCTTTTTTGAGCTCAAGAAGAAAAGGACATTTTTTAATGGACTATTTATCCTTAAAAAAAAAAAAAAAAACTAAAAAAAAGGGAATGGATTGTCAGTCTCCTACATAATGTGTATTTATGTAATTATTGTGGTAAAATAATTAGGGGCCGGAATGTAGGAGCCATATTATATTGTTTATGGTTTCATTTATTGATTATTGTGTTGTGCGCTAATATTGTAGGTGGTGGGCGTTTTCATGACGGTCTGAGCGGAAGTGATATATTTGTTTGCTTCACCTGTGCACCTGGGTGTTTTTTGGGCTTTGACGGAGAGGGGGTGAAGCTGGGAGCGAACACTTTTGTTGACCGCATCGCGCACCGCTCACAACGCAGCACAGTATAATGTAAATATTTCTACCCACCAGTAAACAATTACCTAAGGCAACAGCAATATTCAGTACTTTGTACATATGGAAGACGAAGAATAATAAAATCATTTTTGCAATACAATCAAGAGCGCGTCACAGGTGTGTGCATCTCTCAGCGTTTAGCCCCTCGCGGCAGCACTCTTTGGGACTGCTTACAGCCGCAATATGGAATATTATGTGCATGTAAACATAGTCAGTAAGTCTTGTAAATAATCACCACCACTTTGTGTGTTCAGGGGTGGATAAGGTGTGTTTTTGCCCTGTTACTGCAGGAGAAGTTTGCATTGATGGCTCTTAATGCCTTTGTGATGGAGAGCATGGCGTACCTGACAGCAGGGATGATGGATAGACCGGGCCTTCCAGACTGTTCTCTAGAGGCTGCTATGGTTAAGGTTAGATGGCTCTGTCCTCAAACTTTGTTTATTTAAAATTAACACAAAATGTCTCATGATGTGTATTCTTGATCTTCTGCTCAGGTGTTCAGCTCGGAGGGAGGCTGGATTTGTGTCAGTGAAGCTCTTCAGGTCCTCGGAGGTCTGGGTTATACGAAGAACTACCCCTATGAGCGCTACGTCAGGGACTGTCGCATCCTGCCTATATTTGAGGTACTCAGTCATTAAAATTAGGTCCATAGATATAGGGTTGGGTACCGAAGCCCGGTGCCAATATGGCCGGTTCCTAAACGACTGATGGATGACGACGATTTCAGTCCCACTGTAATGCCTGCGCTGTATTTTGGTGCTCCGAAACGGAATTTACAGGCAATGGAAGCTACAATGCACGTGACGATAGGTAACATTACACATGGCAGCAGGTAACGCTAGCCTACCATTAGCTAGCAGCTGAATTAAACACGGTTAAAATGCTGAACGGTGTAAAGTGTGGCTGTATTTCATTGAAAAGGACCGGCAGGACCGACAGGACTTAATGGTTCAATTGTAAGCTTATGATGCATTCAAAGTTGTTGTAAAATACCCTTCTGTCTTTTAGTGGTTCTTTTTGTTTCACAGCAATTAACTGGTGAAACAAGTTATTGTTACTGCATTTTAAATACATCATTTAAATTTCACCATTTGGCTTTAGCAATAAACAAGCGATGGAATTATATAAAAATACTTATATTCAGAATTTTCACAGATTTTGTTTTGTAGAGAGTCAAATATTTCTTTCTGCTGCACTACACTACTGTAGTTGGTTTAAGATGATACGTTCTGTAAGTGGCCACCAGGTGGCACATTTGACTTTGACAACATGGATTCTTTTTTAGTTGAGGTTTAAGTGATCTCTTTGTAGTTGGATGAAAGGATGAAACAGCAGTTTATCATCTATTTAAATTTCCTATGTGTCATATAAGGTGTCAATCGATCATAATCAGTCAAATCAGAATTGAATGTTTTATTGATTGGATAATGTGGAACTCTTGAAAATATCAAAATGTAGTGTGGTGCCCTGTTATCCCACAGTTCACCCGCACACACATACACCACTTTTTTCTTGTGTTCTTCGTGGGCTGCATTGCCACCTACATGTAGTATAATAGATGTTAAATTGATAGTGTACAGTGTTAACAATCTGTTGCTGTTTCCAGGGTACCAATGAAATTCTGAGGATGTACATCGCTCTCACTGGAATGCAGTATGCCGGCAAAGTCCTCACAGGGAAAATAAAGTAAGAATATCACTTTGTGTAATTATTTACACATAATCATTTTGTTCCATTGTTATTATAAAAGAATATTTCATAGTATTTGTTTGGTAAATGAAATGTTTCTCTGGTCTTAAAGGCTGCATCACAGGTAAAATATGTAATTTTCAGAGATAATTAGATGTAAATCTGTGAGGTTGTGTGTAATGGCCCAGATATACTAGCTTATTAACAATGCATACACGTAAACAAGCGGCAGCGGCGTGAACGGCAGCAGTGTTTCCACTATGTTGATACAGTGCCTTGCAAAAGTATCCGGCCCCCTTGAACTTTTCAACCTTTTGACACATTTCAGGCTTCAAACATAAAGATATAAAAATTTTATTTTTTGTGAAGAATCACCAACAAGTGGGACACAATTGTGAAGTGGAACGAAATCTATTGGATATTTAAAACTTTTTTAGCAAATAAAAAACTGAAAAGTGGTGCGTGCAAAATTATTTGGCACCTTTACTTTCAGTGCAGCAAACTCACTCCAGAAGTTCAGCGAGGATCTCTGAATGATCCAATGTTGTCCTAAATGACTGATGGTGATAAATAGAATCCACCTGTGTGTGATCAAGTCTCTGTATAAATGCACCTGCTCTGTGATAGTCTCAGGGTTCTGTTGAAAGCGCAGAGAGCATCATGAAGACCAAGGAACACACCAGGCAGGTCCGTAATACTGTTATGGAGAAGTTTAAAGCCGGATTTGGATACAAAAAGATTTCCCAAGCTTTAAACATCCCAAGGAGCACTGTGCAAGCGATCATTTTGAAATGGAAGGAGTATCAGACCACTGCAAATCTACCAAGACCTGGCCGTCCCTCTAAACTTTCAACTCAGACAAGGAGAAGACTGATCAGAGATGCAGCCAAGAGGCCCATGATCACTCTGGATGAACTGCAGAGAACTACAGCTGAGGTGGGAGAGTCTGTCCATAGGACAACAATCAGTCGTACACTGCACAAATCTGGCCTTTATAGAAGAGTGGCAAGAAGAAATCCATTTCTCAAAGATATCCATAAAAAGTCTCGTCTAAAGTTTGCCACAAGCCACCTGGGAGACACACCAAACACGTGGAAGAAGGTGCTCTGGTCAGATGAAACCAAAATCGAACTTTTTGGCCACAATGCAAAACGATATGTTTGGCGTAAAAGCAACACAGCTCATCACTCTCAACACACCATCCCCACTGTCAAACATGGTGGTGGCAGCATCATGGTTTGGGCCTGCTTTTCTTCAGCAGGGACAGGGAAGATGGTTAAAATTGAGGGGAAGATGGATGCAGCCAAATACAGGACCATTCTGGATGAAAACCTGTTGGAGTCTGCAAAAGACCTGAAACTGTAACGGAGATTTATCTTCCAACAAGACAATGATCCTAAACATACAGCAAAATCTACAAAGGAATGGTTCACAAATAAACGTATCCAGGTGTTAGAATGGCCAAGTCAAAGTCCAGACCTGAATCCAATCGAGAATCTGTGGAAAGAGCTGAAAACTGCTGTTCACAAACGCTCTCCATCCAACCTCACTGAGCTCGAGCTGTTTTGCAAGGAAGAATGGGCAAGAATGTCAGTCTCTCGATGTGCAAAACTGATAGAGAAATACCCCAAGCGACTTGCAGCTGTAATCGCAGCAAAAGGTGGCTCTACAAAGTATTAACGCAAGGGGGCCCAATAATTTTGCACGCACCACTTTTCAGTTTTTTATTTGCTAAAAAGTTTAAAATATCCAATAGATTTTGTTCCACTTCACAATTGTGTCCCACTTGTTAGTGATTCTTCACAAAAAATAAAAATTTTATATCTTTGTTTGAAGCCTGAAATGTGTCAAAAGGGGGCTGAATACTTTCGCAAGGCACTGTATGTTGATGGCGGCCCGCCATGGTAAAATCTCTGCCACCATGGTATCAGAAATAGGGCAGATGCACAACAGGGTGTCCACTATGTACACAGTGCACCGCCTCTCCTTCAGCTGTTTATATAAAGTCATAAAGTCGTAATTACACGACTCTGCAGAGCCGTCTGCTCCACTGAACTCATGCAAACTGTTTGCTCTCTCTCCCCGACCAACTGAAACAATGACAGGACGTCATCACTCACGAAGTCATGGCAACCGAGTAAACAGGGCAAGTACTACTTGTCACTGAATCGTAGGCAAAGTGACAAACGGCAACAAAAGCCGCAACATGAAATCCACACTCACTTGGGTCCCGTGAAATATGACCGCTACAGCTAATGTGGACACTGAATTTGATTAATTTGCTTTTTATCAGACTTATTGTGTACCTGAAGGATTTAACGTATATCAACTAGGGTACAGATCAGATACTCGTTGCCTGCTCTGGTTGGGTTGGTTATGTTTAGGCAAGAGGAGTGGGATTGGTTACGGTTAGGGTAAGAATGTCAGGGCGAGCCAATCAGGGATGAGTCTTCCCCTACCATCCTGTGCTGAGTTGCATCTTGTGGATGCGTAGCGTTAATTTCTGAAGACGTACACAACCTACTCCCCAATGGAATGCAGGATACGCGTGACAGCCATCTTATGAACGTGTAGTTCAAAGCACGTATATCTGGGCCTTAAGTAGTCTTAGCAAAAATACCATCAACAAGTTTGTGTAATTTTTGTAAAAATTTGTGTAATAAAAAATATTTTTTTCTGCTCTGCCTGCAGGGAGATGAAGAAAGGAAATATAGGTCTGGCTTTGGGCATGCTGGGTAAGAAACTGAGGAACTCATTCGGAAGTTCAGCAGACCTTGGCCTGACAGGAAAAGACGGAGTGGTGCATCCCAGCTTGGCCGTAAGAACTTTTTTTTTTTTAACTTTTAAAGGATACATTTTCTGCACGCCTTAGGTGTATTCGTTGATGCCCGGGATTTTTCTATTTGCAGGAAAGTGCAAAGAAGTTTGAACAGAATGTCGACTTTTTTGGATCGACTGTGGAAAGCCTGCTGTACAGATATGGAAAGGTAACATTTGATTGATTTTACATTCTGGAAAAAAACAGAGATCAGATTTTACTGTTCAAATGTTTTCAACGAAAATTCCCATTTGTCTTAAATGGCTGAATGTTCGTGTTTCTTAAAGAGAGTGTATATCGGCTCATATCTTCCAATCAGTGTTTCTGACGTGGCGTTCCAAAGTGTTCTCTTTTTCTTCCTTTGCTGTGCTTTTGTAATCACAACTTCCTCACAGAAGCTATAAATGTCTTGGCTGTCCAAACCTTTACTTCCTGTATCATTTGCCTCTATATCGATCCAATATACGAGAAGTGTCCTCGGAGGGCTTTCATTACACTGCACTCAACTGTTAAAGTATAAGACTGGGAGCCTTTAAGTCCAAACTGCTTAAAGCAACAGTTTGCAACTTTTATAAAAATAGGCTTTTGTCACATTTGCTGAAACTCTCACTCTATCCTGACTGTAGTAAATGACACAGATAATCTGTGAAGGACAACAACCTGCTGCTCTGTGGTCATGGCAGCTCCGCCACCGTTGGCGTAGGTCTGTGAATGGGTAAATGTAAGGGATAAACCGCTTTGTCCGGTAAAGTAGAAAGGTTCTACAAATTAATAATAAATTAAATTAATATTTAAATATAGTAATATTTAAAAAATATTTACCATCGGATGAGTTGTCCTCGAGAATGCTTCAAACAGGCACGCCACCCAGCAACGCTGCGGCAATACTGGGAACCTAGTGTTTTATGACTGAATTTTCTGTCACATATTTGTGAGAATTTACAGAATAAAGTTGTGGGAAAAAATAAATACTGGGAGCCAAGTAATGGACCCGTTCCGAACAGGCACTGCATTAGTTTTTATAAAAGTTACCAACTGTGGCATTAAATCCAAACACAGGATGTAATTAATCACAGCTTGAAAAAAATCCAAACAATTTCCCAAGCAGCCGTGAGAGCTCAGTCAAGCTAAGAACACATTTCTGTGTTTCTGGGAAATTCTTCCTCCATGCCTTATGGGTTGAGGATTGCAAGAAAATGGTTTACCTGATGAATTACAACCCCACCCCCAACTGCATTACAGAGACACATTTCAGTTTTGAGGTTGGAAATGATTGTGTGTGTCCGTCCCATTGATGTTTGATGTTGTCAGACCATAGTGGATGAACAGCTCATCCTGAAGAGAGTAGCGGATGTGATGATCAATCTCTACGCTATGACAGCTGTCCTGTCCAGAACCAGTCGCTCCATCAGCATCGGGCTCAGGAATCACGACCACGAGGTGTGTGTATATACACACACACACACACACACACACACACACACACAACGCTTTAAGACTAGGGCTGGGGCAAATGGAAAAAATCCGAAATTACAATATTCTTGACCAAATACCTTGATGTCAATTTTGCGACAATATTGTAGGCTTGACAATTGCTTATAAATTCATGACAATGTGTGTTTTTCATGGGACTATTAGGCGTGTACTTAAATTGACTGGCGCTTTGCACACAATACTACGGTACTTTGTTGTGTGACATACAGTGAGGAAAATAAGTATTTGAACACCCTGCTATTTTGCAATGTCCTCCCATTTAGAAATCATAGAGGGGTCTAAAATTGTTATCGTAGGTGCATGTCCACTGTGAGAGACAAAATCTAAAAAAAAATCCAGAAATCACAATGTATGATTTTTTAACTATTTATTTGTATGATACAGCTGCAAATAAGTATTTGAACACCTGTCTATCAGCTACAATTCTGACCCTCAAAGACCTGTTAGTCTGCCTTCAAAATGTCCACCTCCACTCCATTTATTATTCTAAATTAGATGTACCTGTTTGAGGTCGTTAGCTGCATAAAGACACCTGTCCACCCCATACAATCAGTAAGAATCGAACTACTAACATGGCCAAGACCAAAGAGCTGTCCAAAGACACTAGACAAAATTGTACACCTCCACAAGGCTGGAAAGGGCTACGGAGAAATTGCCAAGCAGCTTGGTGAAAAAAGGTCCACTGTTGGAGCAATCATTAGAAAATGGAAGAAGCTAAACATGACTGTCAATCTCCCTCGGACTGGGGCTCCATGCAAGATCTCATCTCGTGGGGTCTCAATGATCCTAAGAAAGGTGAGAAATCAGCCCAGAACTACACAGGAGGAGCTGGTCAATGACCTGAAAAGAGCTGGGACCACCGTTTCCAAGGTTACTGTTGGTAATACACTAAGACGTCATGGTTTGAAATCATGCATGGCACGGAAGGTTCCCCTGCTTAAATCAGCACATGTCAAGGCCCGTCTTAAGTTTGCCAATGACCATTTGGATGATCCAGAGGAGTCATGGGAGAAAGTCATGTGGTCAGATGAGACCAAAATAGAACTTTTTGGTCATAATTCCACTAACCGTGTTTGGAGGAAGAAGAATGATGAGTACCATCCCAAGAACACCATCCCTACTGTGAAGCATGGGGGTGGTAGCATCATGCTTTGGGGGTGTTTTTTTCGCACATGGGACAGGGCGACTGCACTGTATTAAGGAGAGGATGACCGGGGCCATGTATTGTGAGATTTTGGGGAACAACCTCCTTCCCTCAGTTAGAGCATTGAAGATGGGTTGAGGCTGGGTCTTCCAACATGACAATGACCCGAAGCACACAGCCAGGATAACCAAGGAGTGGCTCTGTAAGAAGCATATCAAGGTTCTGGCGTGGCCTAGCCAGTCTCCAGACCTAAACCCAATAGAGAATCTTTGGAGGGAGCTCAAACTCCGTGTTTCTCAGCGACAGCCCAGAAACCTGACTGATCTAGAGAAGATCTGTGTGGAGGAGTGGGCCAAAATCCTTTCTGCAGTGTGTGCAAACCTGGTGAAAAACTACAGGAAATGTTTGACCTCTGGAATTCCAAAAAAGGCTACTGTACCAAATATTAACATTGATTTTCTCAGGTGTTCAAATACTTATTTGCAGCTGTATCATACAAATAGTTAATAGTTAAAATAAAAGGCATACATTGTAATATCTGGATTTATATATTTTTTTTAGATTGTCTCTCACAGTGGACATGCACCCACGATGACAATTTCAGACCCCTCTATGATTTCTAAGTGGGAGAACTTGCAAAACAGCAGGGTGTTCAAATACTTATTTTCCTCACTGTAATTCCCGAGAGGCTGCCTTGTGGGCGGCTCTGCGACGCACACGTAACAGGGAGCACACAACAGGGAGCAGATCAGACAAGGAGCAGATCAGACAAGGAGCAGATCAGACAAGGAGCAGCTCGACCAGTTTTGACCACAGCTCCACACAGTCCTGGGAAGAGGCCCAATCAGTCAGATTAACTCGAAACACCTGTGTGGGTGCTGCAGCATGTCATATGTCACCTCTAACTGTGCGTGTATTTCTTCTTCTTTTTTGTTACAAACATGTTTTATAAGGCCTGTCGTCTATTTCATCCATATGCTTTGACTTATCAACTCTAATAGTATAGCTATTATTTCCACCCCACTGTTGTGTATAGGTGTAACCTGTACTGCTCTAGTCTGGCTATCGCCAAGCTCAATAGATTTGAGGTTGAGTGTTGGTCTGGGGAGTCTGCTCTGTATTTTCTCTGCACAAGAGGCGTGACCAACGGGCATAGTTCAAATGACTCTGTACGCATTTGGAAAGTCCTTCACCCAATCAGACAAACAATCTGGGGGACGTAGTGCAAAGCGACTTCTTGGTCGCTTCTCTGTTGTCATCGTGTTAAACCCGGCAATAGCGCGGCAGGTAGATGAGCCAGTTTGTGATTGGTTCCCGCGTAATTGTGAACTGAAGTAGGAGAATTAAACGTGCAGGTTTCCAGACCGAGCTGCAGGGCGAAATCAAACTGCTGTCAGAGTGGGCGGGGTTTATTCAGGCTAGTGCTGCTCCACCTTGATGGAGAAAACGGATCTAATGAAAGCAGGTGTAGGTGAAAAAGGACACTAACTGTAGGTTAATGTGTGCTGTGTGTAATCCCAAATAGTAATGCAGAGCAGACCGCAGACCACACACACACACACACACACACACACACACACACACACACACACTCAACAGAGAGACATTAAAGAAGGCAGTGAATGCTTTGTATTATCCTCTTTTGCAACAACCCTTTGTGTTTCAGATGGGCAGCCCTGTGTATTCCTCTCAACTGTAGCCACAGGCATAAATATCAGCAAACAGCCTCCTTTTGTATTTTATGTAAAACACACACAGAAACTGTAGAGATCCCGTCAAACTGAATTCCAAAGTTAGTCATTTTGAAATGGTGGCTTTAAAGTAATTCAAGCCCTGTTGTGAATTATTTTAAAAGCAAAAATGGCTTTAATGATTAAGCTTTCATCCACTGTGTTTATAAAAGCTTGGATTGGTTCCGTACCTGTTAGGTTTGACTTATATCCATGATGTGTAGGAAAGTGCTAATCCGACATATGTTTATAAAATAAAACCTATGCGTTATTTAAGAATCTTGGGCCTAATGTTTCCACATGTTGTGTGCTGCGTTTGAAGATGAAAATTGAACCCGAACGTTTTTGGAATTGCCTCACTTTAGATTTTTTGTACGTTCTGATATTCTGTGCTTTTAACTGTCTCCTGCGTGATATTTGTGTGCTTTCCATTTCCAGAATCCATGTCTGTAGGTTTTGATGAATGAGTGTTCCTTTTTTTTTCTTCTAGGTGCTGCTCGCAAACACATTCTGCAGCGACGCTTTCTTCAAGAACAATTACTTGATGACTCAGTTGCAAAAACGTAAGTACAACACAAAATAGTAATTGAGAACAGCCCCTTGCCTTTTTTATTTTTATTGCATCTCTGTACAAAAGACTTGCACATGTTGCGGAATTTCCCCCAACCCCACATACCAACACTCACACCCCTCGCTGCTTTTCGTTTTCACACTGTGCGTGTGTGTGTGTTTTTTTTTTTTTTTTTTTTTTTTTTTTAATGACCTGTATGTAGTCCAGAGTTATCCGGTGACACGATCCAGACAAATGAGTTTTTTATTTCACAAATGAAAGTTGTTTTGTAATTCATGTCGATCTGTTCCAGACTCGCCTGAGAATAACGACGCCAACATCAAGAAGATCGCCAGGGAGGTCTTGGAGAAGAGAGCCTACGCCTGCTCCCACCCTCTTGATAGAACATACTGAGCTCTCCCAATGTAAATGTGATACTGTCTCCTCTATTCTCATTGGACAATATGGAGCAGGAGAATTCAGTCCCAGTGCTTAGTCTTTTCTCTTCTATTAGTACTTACTTTGGTTGAGATTATTTGTACAGACCAACTAATAAATTAAGAGATTTATATTAGTAGTTAGTGTATTTTATTGACCTGTGGCTTCAAAGATAACACCTTACAAAATGGGCATTTGCTTCTGATGGCATTAAATGAGTTTCAATCCAAGTGCTCTTCAAGTTTACTGCTATAATTTATTACTGCTATGATTAATTATTGCACAATATCGTTTTAATGCTTAAAAGAAATGGCAGGAGCGCTTCTGGTATCCTTTTAACCACCGGTGCTCATGGAAGGGAATAAGAATAAGAATTCTGGCCAAGCAAGTAATACAAAATCATGTCCAGGCACTTATGGGTGGTTACAGAAAGTGATTTAAAAAGGCCTTTATTACATAGAGCAAGACATTAAAAATCAATCAACACGTGTCGGCTTGAGCCCTCCTTATGATTTGAGATAGTGTGTAAGTAAATATGCTTATTGGCCTATTTGTTCTACAGGCAGGTTTCAAAAATGTTTATCCACCAGCCAAAGGCTTGAGAATATTCACATTTCATCAGCCACTCAACAGATTGTCTTTGTTTTTTTGGCTGGTGAGTGAAGTAAATCTACAAGCAGATTGCATATTTCACCAGGTTTTGGCTGGTGGGTGGTACTAATGTTGTACCCTGTCTACAGAGTACAGTTGTTGTGGGTTCTGCTTTCTACCAATGTTCCTGAAAGGCTGGACAGCCAATCTGTGTGTCTTCATGTTTGGTTCCTACTTTTGAAAAGTGAAGATACTCCTCTCGTCGTCGGTCAGAGGCAGGGCAGTCCGCTTGTACAGGAATGAATGCTGCTTATTGAATCCGCTGTAAGAAGCAACAGAACATACCACATGAACATAAAGCCCTTGGCAGTTTCTCAATTATAAGTTTCTTTTCTTTTTTTATAAGTAAAAACTGTCACTTAAACTGACTTGTAGTGGTACTTGTTGTACATGGAGGTTTGTCTGGCGATGGCGTTGTTTTTGCTTGCAAGGCTGCAGTACCCACAGGGGCCTGGGGCCAGAGCCACACTCTTCTGTTCCTCTGCTTGCTTGTCACCCGAGTTCATCACAGACAGTTGAGGCAAGGGCTGCAACACATACAACTGCTGTTGGCTTGAAACTTTAAGGTTATTACAGTCAACTGCAACCAGAATCCAGACAAATACTGAACTGATGCAAGCATTGTGGAAAATAACAGTGGAAGTGGAAAAGCAGCTAGAACCAATATCTTTATTATAATATGACATTGTGAAAGGTTTACTCGTAATGATGATGAACCTACAGAGAATTATCTCCTCAATCTGCAGCCCCCCTTGGCTTGGCGGAGATTTTTAAAGGGTTAGAGGTCATTGTTTAGCTTTCCGGCCTTCAACTTTGCTGTTTTGGTTTGCTCTCATACCGCGGCAGCTGTTTTCAGTGTGTGTGTTCTTAAAAAAACCTTGTACACTACCTTCTCAGCACCAAACAGCAGACAGACACAGTTGGTGCCTAGCTGGGGAACACCGTGGAACATATAGCAGCTAAATAGCCAGATATTTACTTTCTTCAAAAACTGAGCTACAACGAGCAAGAAACTGACTTTTGAGGCATGACTTAACACGACAGTGTACAGAAGATAAAAGAGAATTCCAAGTGGCCTAAGGATCAACTAAGTTTTTTTCTTACTTTGGCCTTAAATTAATGAAAAGGTGAAAGTAGATCCTGTATGTGTCCTTTTTAAAAAATTAAGCTTATTATTGACAGCTTTATGCTTCACAAAAGCAAGTTGGTAGTTTTGCTAGTTATTTAGTTGTAAAAGAAAAACCTCAAATCTGAACTCTCTCTTTAGTAGCATTTCCAAATAATGGCACAAAGTCACAGCATCAGAATATCATGCTGTTGTCCAGATATTACTGGGGCTTACAGTTCATGTTTCATGTGTTCATTATGTCAGCTGTGCCCAAAACCGCATCATCTAAATAACCTAAAATACTGTACCTTCAGGACCATGCCTGGTTTCCTCAGTGTATACTTCTTAGGCTCATCTTTCAGTATATCCTGAAATCTCTCTGAGTTTCCCCGCATGTGACACTTGAATTCTGGGAAGGAGCCCTTGCTTGGTGGGTTGGTGCTGCCGTCAGGAAGCAGCTTCTTCAGCCAGCGACAGTACTGAGCTCTGGCTGCCTCGAGCTGCTCCTGCTGCAGAGGGTCTCCTGAGGAGCAACAGCACACATTTAACTCTGGAACTGAAAAGATTGTATGCTTTTCTGGCATAGACATCAATTTTAAGTCACTGGATGGTTGGACAAACATCAGGACAGACATTAAAGCTATAGTGCGTAGTTGCCCCTTATGATTAATTCTAAGTAATGACAACAACATTGTTGATACGTCCACATGATACAAGCCTTCTCTGATCGCACACCACTCCCATCCCGCCTCCAGTCAGTTGCTAGTAGCCAAGGAGGACACAGGATTAAAAAACATGATAGACTCTTCAGAAGGGGTAATTATTTTTACTCTGCAGAGAGGGTTGTGTGGAGCTGATAGTCTTAATTAGCTTTGTAGCTTATTTGGCAATGGCTTGAATGTAATGGACATCCATTAATGTAAAAAGGTTATGCAGTAAAGCTCCAACAGATCATTTTTGTTCTGGCCATAATCTATTCTCCAGTGTGGTGTGGGGGTGTGTTACTCAGCAGCCAAACTGATACTGGCTCAAACAGCCGCCATCTGGAGCTTCGATCAAAACAAATCAATATTGGACTTAAATACTAAGAAGAAGATCATAGCCCAGATATTATAGGAAAAACTCCACTCTTGGAGACTGTAGACTGAAGTTAGTGCTGATTAATTTAAAGTCATCCCTTTTTCCCTATGTTTTGTACAGTTGTATCATTTCAAAAGGCACCCAACCAGTGGGAGCAACAACAGTGCCACTTTGTGAGTTTTGGGTTACTCACCATTTACATGAAATTGCACATACCGTATTTTTTGCACTATAGGGCGCACTTAAAAGCCTTTAATTTTCTCAAAAAACGACAGTGCGCTTTATAATCCGAAGCGCCGTATATATGGATTAATTCTGGTTTTACTTACTGACCTCTAAGCAATTTTGTGTGGTACAAGACGCTAAGTCAAAATGTTTTAGTACGACTTTGGTAAACTACAAAGCCGCACCGCTTGCAGCATTACGGCTAACGTAGCCAGGAGCGTCGCGGAATAATATATGCTTCACCATAATATTACAGTGTGTGTATAAGGACCCCAAAATGGTACCTGTCTAAAGACACGCTTACGACGCAGACTTCAAACTCAAGGCTATCAGTCACGCAGTTGAACAACATGAATGAATCAATGGTACGGAAGTGGGTTATTGAACAGAGAGCAGCAGGTAGAAGCGTCTCTACAGTCTCTATTCGACTGAAGGCAACAGCGTTAGCACGGGACATTAATATCAATGACTTTCGAGGCGGTCCTTCTTGGTGCTTTCGTTTTATGAAAAGACGTAATCTCTCTCTATCCGCACACAAACTACCGTCCCGCAGCCACTGCCAAAAGATTACGAAGAAAAGTTGGTCATTTTCCGCGCATACTGCAAAAACAGGATCACTGAAAAGAAGATCCGGCCAGAGCACATCACCAACATGGACGAGGTTCCCCTCACCTTTGATATCCCCGTGAACCGCACTGTGGAGAAAATAGGGACCAGAACGGTGTCTATAAGCACCACAGGGGACTGACTGACTTACCTGACTGTTTTTTTCCCGTTTAATGCGCGTTATAGTCCGGTGCACTTTATATATGAAAAAAGATCGAAAATAGACCATTCATTGACAGTGCGCCTTATAATCTAGTGCGCTCTATAGTGCAAAAAATACGGTACACTGTTGTGTGGCAAGAAAAGTACGGTGTGTTCTAGTCTATCGACTTAACGATGAATCCTCCAGGTACACTAAAGTTAGCCATGACGTTCCACAAGGCTCAGTGCTTGGACCAATTCTACTCTCCTTATATATGCTTCCTCTAGGCAATATTATTAGGAAGAACTCAACTAACTTTCACTGTTATGCGGATGACACACGATTATACCTATCAATCAAGCCAGACCAAACCAGTCAGTTTGCTAAACTTCAACTATACATTAAAGATATAAAATCATGGATGACCTACAATTTTCTGATGTTAAACTAAAACAAAACTGAAGTTATTGTGCTAGGCCTCCTAACATCATTATCTAAAGAAATAGTTACTCTGGATGTTCTTGTCCTGGCAGGATATATCCTTTAACACCCACTTACAACAAACTTGAAGAACAGCCTTTTTTCATCTTTGCAACATTGCCAAAATTAGCAACGTCCTGCTACGCTTTGCTGTGCCATGATGCATCCTGTGGCACCCTGCGGTGCTCTGCTGTGCCACGAACTACTATGAGTACTATTTATAGTCATTGTTCTATTATCTTTATTGAAAGTAAGTTTTTCCTCGCCACTGTCGCACCAATGCTTGCTCAGAGGGGAATTACTGGAATTGTTGGATCTTTGTATATTAGAGTGTGGTCTAAACCTACTCTATCTGTAAAGTGTCTCAAGATAACTGATGATATGATTTGATACTATGAACAAAATTGAATTGAATTGAATTATGAACGACAAAGGTCTGACAATGCAAGACTTTGTGTGTCCCGACAGCATCAAAACAATGGCAAATGAGTAACATAGCTTGAGTGGCTAAATCCAAACTGTTGCAAGTTGTACGAAGACAACATTAAAGTTGTGCCTTAATCTAGTCCTCATGTCCATGTCAATCCCAACAAAGCAGGGACTGGGGGGTTACGACAATAACTTAAAACGTTTTACCCATGAAACCCTGGTTCTGAAAGCAGCCACATTGAAGTTACAAGTAACCAGAACAGAGCTGTGACTCACTTTACACAATATTCTCTATTACCTACCTACAGTCTCTCTCTCTCTCTCAGCTCCCCTGTATCAAACATCTGCAGAAAATCAGTAACTAAATAACAACCAAACAAACAAAATCACAACAAACAAATCAAGTAAACCCTATAAGACAAAAGATTGTAGTAACTGGGTCACTTCCAACTTTAACTTGCAATAGTCCAGGTGAAAGGCAATGTGAAAATTGGTGGTTGATGGTCAAGGATCACAATGATACCATCTAGCCTGTTCATTTGTTCTTTCAAACATAATCAGAAAATAGAATTTTATTTATATAATTCACTGCTTTGTTCTTGCTAGCGCTGCTCCCTTTCTTCATTCTCTCTCTCTTTCTCTCTGGCTCGTTGGGTTGGGGATGAGCTGCCAACTTTGTACTCTGTCAACCAACAAAAGTAACATATACATTTTAGGGTCATATTGAATAGAGAAAGAGCATTATTCGTCATACTATAAAAGACCACGCCTACCAAAAATGGGAAAACAATCTGCTGCACCACAATATTCCACACAAATACCTGTAGCTAGCTAAAAACATTAGAATAAAGGATAGGAAAGGACAAGTTAGCTGTAAGTAAGCTAATGTTAGCAAGCTGAGACACTTGCAAACATAATATGCCATAGCTTCCTGATTTACACATGCGTTAGCTTTATTTACAGATTAATAGTTAGCCTAAAACATTTGGATATTTAAATGCTTGCTGCACACATAACGTTGATACTGATGCATACTGAGTGTCAAGATCCACAGTTTTCCCATTCTTCCTGCTGACGCCTTCGTTTTGGGTTATTTAACCACTTGTTAGTGCATCCCTACACACAGCAGTTTTTAGGCATTTTTCTGTTGTTTGCAAGCAGACAAAACTGACGAGGAGGAACCTTCACGCAATACAAGTCAATGAAGAGAGGAGAGTTTGTTTTCCCCTCTGGTGTGGGCGGGGCTTAAATGCGCTCTGTCTCTGTATTGTTCGACTCTTTACAGTCCCTGTATCAACAGTTTAGGCTGTTGTGTGTGGCAGCATTGTAATCATTGACCATCAAAACAGTTCAGGAGATATGATGCAAAAATACATAATTAGGTTGTGTCGGAAAAGTTGAAGGCACCACCAGACGTTTTTGCGATGGTTCCATTTCTAAAAAAAATAAGTCCAGGGGCTCAACCATATTCAATGTTTTTATGAAAAATTGAACATATCACAAGGACTATAATGTTATACCTTTGTTGGACTTAAATTTTTGGATACTTTTGGCTTTTTCAGAAATGTAGGACATGGAAATAACATATTGCCGCCATGCCCCAAAACCTGTCATGTGGCCTCCAGTAACCGTCACTTTGTGGTTGTATGACATGGCATATTGAGGCAGCTGTTGTTAGAGACATTTCTATTTGCTGTATGATGGATTTCTTCTCCTTTGCCTGCTGAACTTAAGTACAAAATGGTGAGTGTGTAAAAAAAACAGTTTGAAAGCTGTTTGATTCTGACACCAAATGCCAAAATTTACAGCTAATGTCTTAGATGCCTACAAGGGAAATTGCAGTGGGACATCTGGTAAGCATTTGGCCAGTTACTCACAGGAAAAGAGAAACACACCACCTATACATGAAAGGTGTAACACTTTAGGCAGTTAAAAGTTACTTATTGATGCAGCACAGCCTACCGGCCAGGTGACTGGTGACAGGATATGGGTGGAAGAAAGTAGGTTTTCTGTAGAGCTGAAAGTCCTCAGAGCGCTGGCTCAAGGGCCATATGTCCCTTGAAAGTGTAGGCTTCAATATATTGGCATGTAGGATGTTCTCTCTCCATGGCTGGAAGCACAGTGAACAGAAGTATTATCAATGTAACTCTCTAATACTCTTGTGTCAAACTCAAAGCCCGCGGGCCGAACTAAGCAACTCGCTGATCTGGCCCGCATATCAGTTTAGGTTCTCAAAAGATTTGGCCCGCCTTTGCTACAAACCAAAACATGGGAAACTTGTTTTTCAAACTGTAATTACGCTACACTCAAAGCAGGCCTTTATGTCGACAAAAATGCGTCAAAAGGCGACAGTATCAAAAAAAGTGACAAAAATTTAAATTAAAAAAACGACGCATTTTAAAAATGGGACAAATGTCTGAGAAAGCCACACGTTGAAAAAAGCAACAAAAATTACAAAAAAGCTACTAAAATGTCAAAAAAGCGATATGTAGTGATACAGTCAAAGATATTTGACTTTTTTGATGAAATAAAAACATGTCAATAAACTTTACATGTCTGGCATACACACCCTAACACTAACTTCTTCTGGAGAGAACAGCAGGGTTAATATTATTAGGCAAGTCCTATTATATGCTACTGGGTCATAGAGAAGTAAACAGCAAAAAATGTTAGCCCTGTGCTAAGATTCATGGGAATGTCAAAGGCATCACCTTCCTCAGCTCTTCGACACGAGCTTCATCTGGGTGTTTTGGGTGCACTTTGGACTTGCTCATACTTGTGAACCAAACCGGGGGAGGCAGCAGTGGTGTGGGAGTCATTTTTAGAAGGCACATCTTCTTGCTCCACTGTAGCACTCCAATACTGCTGACTGTAGGTAAACCTCCGCCCTGGCACCTGGCGTTATCATCAGAGAAGCACAATACTTTTCAGTTCATCTTAGATGGACACTTTCTTTGACCCAAATACTTCATTATGTAGACTTTACATTTTTGCTGGAAATTGTTTGGTTTAGATTTTTGGATTTGTCCTTTTAATATCTAGCAGATATATGCATATGCATGAAGAATCTGTAGGCCACTGGACAAATTTGTAGTCCGAGTAGTATTGACCAATCACATTTGAGTGGGCTTGCAGTTCAACACTAAGTAAAAAGCAAACCAAAAGTAAGCAAAATAGGTGGAATGCATTGGCCAAAATGCAATTTCGTAACCCACTGGCTATCGACAATTTTTATATTTATTAGCTTTTTCAATCATTTATCTGCATTTGTGTGCATGTATCAGTTCATAGAGACGTTGTCTCTCAACTCCAACTCCATTCTCCCGTCTCAAGTTTCTAAATTAAACCCGGAAGAAGAGTAAGTCCCAGAAGAGGAAATCGTAAACATTCATCCAACCTTGGACATCTCTTTGCGGAGCAGCTCCTTGGCTTGTTCAGTTGAGTTGAAGGTCTGGATGCTGTAGTTGTGTGTTGGCCTGGCATCCGACTGTTCAATCCTTAATACAGCAGCTTCTGGCTTCTGTAACCACTCACTTTCCTCTTGAACCTTTTTAATATTGTCCTGGACAGTGATAACATCATGACATTATAACATGATAACATTATGAGTGGCTCAGTTAATTAGTCCAATTCTACTCAAAATTATTTTACGCCTACAGACCTTAATGAAGTCCTTGGACTGTTTATGTGGCAACTGCTGGCTGTTGTGTTTCCATTTCATGTACTCTCTGTTGTGCGTGTTGAGCGGTGAATGTCTTTTAATGCGAACAGGCAGAGTAGGCATGTCCACCTCAGTGTTTACAAAGGCTTTTTGCTCCCACTGCTCAGCATATTCCTTGCTCATGCTGAGAATCATGTAAGCTGAGGGGAAGAGGCTGCACTGCACCACATCTTTGAGTGGCTTTACTTGACAAAGCTGGCTTAACCTAGGCAAGGCAAGGCAGCTTTAACAATTGTTAAAAAAAACAGCTAAAATTGTTAAAAACCTAGTCAAAATAAAATTACATTGCGCTGCCATGCAACCCCGCCATGACAACCACGCCATGACAACCATTGTAGTGAAGTAAGTTAGCTGTATACAGGAGCTGCCCACACATCCTTCAAAATATAGCTCCGAAGCTTCAAAGTAGGCCTGCACAATTAATCGTTATAAAATCGCAATCTCAATACACCCTGTTCACAATTTAATTTTTAAATAATTTTCTTTTTTTTTATGAATTTGATTCTCATTTAATATTACGAACTGACTGCATCACAACGCTACTACTTTGTTCTGTGAGTTTTAAACATAGACTGTATAAAATAGGTTTTAAAGTGCCGCGATGCTCTCCATTCTCTTCATTGAAGCCTCCATGTCTACAGGCTAGTGGTGATGAGCAATGTGCTATAGGTGCCAAGAAATCTTTTACAAATCATTATCATTACACCTTGTGGGGCGGCCTCTAGCTCACCCAGTAAGAGCATTGGCCCCATGTTGGCTGAGTCCTGCAGCGGTGCAGGACTCGCAGGACTGCTGCGTGTCATCCCCCCATCTCTCTCCCCCTTTCCAGTCTATGCACTATCACTGTAGTTAAGGGAAAAAAGCCCCAACAAAATAATCTTTAAAAAACATTACACTTTGTGAGAACAAAAGTTTTGGCAGAAAATCGTGATATCAATTCTAAGCAAAAAAAAATTGTGATTCATATTTTTCCCTCAATTGCGCAGGCCTAATTCAAAGCACAACAACTGGTATTCGAGACAGCCGTAGGTTGCGTTGATGTACAGTATTCATGTTTTGTACTTAATGAATAAAACAAGCAAATCACAGGTATGGTCCTTTAAGGCCACTATAACTAAATGGGTACCTTAACAAAGCTTGGAAGCAGAGTTGGGGGACCATGCCTCTGATGTAGACCAGAGGCTGTCTCATGATGGTCTCTAGTGACTCATGTAGATGGATAGGAGTCAGACCCACATCTAGTGAATCATAGATGCGCTTGAAGAAACACAGCTTTGAATTGTAGAGGACTATCACCTGCTCCTCCTCACTCCCACTCAGCCTGCAAAACATCACACAAGCTGCAGGATTCTCATTGGAATTTAAACACTGGGTTCAAATGGACAGCACAGCTGAAAACTGTTAGCACTAGCTGTTAGGGCAAGATAGTGTTCATGGGCTTACTTCATCGGAACAGCATCCCAAAGTCTCTTCACCGCTTTATGTTTCAGCCCTTCAAGAACAAAGATATGTTTCCTCTTATCGAGCACGTGGAATCCTGTAACAAAATCCAGATCCTTGCTCTCGTCGTTTTTGAAAGTCATTTTGCAATTTGATAGGGATTTCTCTATATTTTCCAGTGAGCGTGAGTCCAGATGGAAAGCTGATGCGTTGATTCTGAGGATTTCGGACCTCAGCTTGGTCATCAAAGTGAAGTTATTGTAATCAAAGAGGTAGATGATGCGACCAAACGGACCGTCGCAGGACTCCAGTTCACAGTTGTCGTTCTTATTGTTGAGTGGACAAGCTATCTCAACCTTGACTTTGAGTTGAGAATTGGCATCAAAATAATGGCCTTGTTGCATTGGCTCTCTACTGGCTGCCGTGTCTGTCATCTTCCTGCATGCACTTTTCTCCCTGTGCAGCGGAGGTGGAGGGGAGCATTTGATCGGTAAGTGCACCGTTAGACTTTTCTTCCCAAGTAGCAGCTCAGAGAAGTTCAGGCTTGCAATACCATGAGAGTTAACGACTGCTGCCTTCTGTTTTAATAGTGCCGAACCCCACAGGATGTCTTTATCTGACAGGGTGCCAAGCTCTGCTCGGGTTTTCTGAGTTTCTTCCAACTTTATGTCACGATCATGGACCTCGATCTCAAGAGATGGACTGGAGAGGAACTCTTTGTGCTCTTCAGGACTCATCAAGCCAGTCAGGATCACGTTCACATCTCTGAAGTAGATTTTGGTACCATGCTTGTGAAACTTTGTTCTGTGCAAGTTATGGAACTTGTACTGGCAATATACAGGCATACATTTTTCCTGGGAAAACAAAAAAATTAATACATCTGCACTCTGTGCAAGGTATGGAACTTGTACTGGCAAAATACAGGCACATATTTTTCCTGTAACTATGTCATATCAAAGCTCACTGCTAAATATGGGAGGGATAGAAATAGATTTTTTGCGATCATTTTTAAAATGGTCTAATCGGAACCTAGGTATTGTGAAAGAATCAAATCAGGATGAATATTTTTCCAGCCCTACTGCTAAATGTCAAAGCTTACAAATAGCATTGTGTCACATTATGAAAACTAAACAGTGAATGAGGTATACATGTACAGGGCAAGCCAGGTATCTATTGGGATTTCTTTAATAAACATTAAGTGAGAAGTGAGTCACACCTGTAGGACGTGAAAGGGGACCGGGGATGAAGGCATTGAGGACGCAGACAAAATTGTGATGACCAGTGGATTGAGTTCAGCCTTCAGTTGGTCAGATATTAATGGTCTGTCCAGAGAGATGTTGCACATGACCTCAAAAACACCAGATGAACAGACTGGGAAGCATTCAGTCAATGAGGTCTCACCTGGCAGTAAAAAAAACAACAGACTACAAAATGCTTTTGTGGTTAACATAATGTCTGACATTTTAAATCTTATGATCCACCAGATGTCAAACAAATGAAAATCATGAGGTTTGGCATTGAGATATATTCAGTCACCAGAGGATGAACCACAGATGACTTTGTCAAGGTTACAAAAAAATTTTTGCTGCTAGTGCTCCATGAGAGCACACTGGGATTGACATCCTCAAATGACTGGGATTGTTATGACATTTGGTACAGACTTTTGTTTTCCCCATGGGATGAATAGTACTATCTTTGGGATCATCTGAATTTTCATCTAAACTTTCTAAAATTTAAACTTTCTGGAAACCTTTACCCCCTCATTGCCCTGTGCAATTTGAGACATTCACGCAACACGAAAGCAAGAGCATGTACAGTGTATTACACAGAAGTGTACTAATGGAAGTATCCGAACTGAGACACAAACTTAGTCTTGTTCCCTAGTTTCTACTTAGGTTAATACAACAAGTAATACCTACTGTATAATGTATAATAATAAAAGTGGGTCCGTAGTTTTGAGACCAAGATAGACTACATTTTTTCTCCAGCCTTCAATCTGAGGGGTTGCAAGGTGATTAAGGGGCAAGCTCACCACCTGTCCAAAACATTCTGCCACACATTTAATGATGTTTATTATTCATCTTTTTTTCGTATTAGGGGGTTTTTTCAGCTCTCAGGGACAGGATGGTAATAGAATAAAGGGAAAGATGACACTGTGGTCATAACCAGGAGACATAGAAATGTTCAGTGGAGTGCAAGAAAGATTCAGACCCCTTTAAATTTTTCACTCTTTGTTTCATTGCAGCCTTTTTCCAAAAATCAAAAAACGTTCATTTTATTTCTCAGTAATGTACACTCAGCAACCCATCTTGACAGAAAAAAACAGAAATTTAGAAATTTTTGCATATTTATTAAAAAACTAAAACTGAAATATCACATGGTCATATGTATCCAACCCTTTGACAGAACTCATATGATCTCAAGGTGCTGGCAGATTTACTTCTGATCATCCTGTGAGATGGTTGCACCTTCATTGGAGTCATGGCTGTGTTTGATTAAAAGGATTGGACTTGATTAGGAAATACCAACAAACCTGTCTATATAAGACCATGTGACAGCTCACAGTTTTTGTTTTTTAAATGACAATCATGAGGTCAAAAAACTTCCTGAAATTTCTCAAGACAGGGTGGCAAGGCACAGATCTGGTCAAGGTAAAAAAAATTCTGAACTTTTTTGTTCCTAAAACAGTGGCCTCCAATAATCCTCAAATGGAAGAAATTTGGGACGACCAGAACCCTTCCTAGAGCTGGCCGTCCGGCCAAACTGAGTATCTATTGGGAGCCTTTAAGAAAGGCAAAGAAGAACCCAATGGTCACTGTGGCTAAGCCGGGATGATGCAGTGGGAGATGGGAGAAAAATTGTAGAAGACCATCACTGAGTTCAATCCACCAGTTGGGGCTTTAATGGTCTGTCCCGAAGGATGCCTCTCCTGACCTGCAAAAAAAGCACCAGATTTGAAAAACACCTGGGAAAGATTCAGTAAATAAAATCTCACTGGTCTGATGAAAAATAGAACAGACTTAATTCTAATGCTTTTGTGGTTAAATAATGCACTGCTCATTTTAAATACTTAGTCCAACAGTGAAAACATGGTGGTGGCAGATCATGCTGTGAGGTTTGGCATTTTCAGATGCAGGGACAGGGATGAACCCGTTGCAATCGAGGGATGAATGCCCTCAAGTTTTTCAGGGATATCATGAGATTGAAACCTTTTGACAGAAATGACTGGACCTCAGACTGGGATTGACACGAAATGGGTACAGACTTTTGTTTTCCCATGGGATGAATAGTACTATCTTTGGGATCATCAAGAAATTTCCTAAACACCGCTAAAATTTAAACTTTCAAACAACTTGTGGCCCCCTTGAATGGCCCAGCCCCCTGTTAAACCCAATTTGAGACATCTCTGGAGAGACCTGAAAATGAGCATGTCCAGTGTTTACCATCAGAACCTGTACTAACTGGAAGGATCCGAACTGAGAATGGCAGAGGATAGTCTTGTTCCCTAGATTGAGAAACTTGTTGCATCTTTCCCAAAAATACCTACTGTATAATGTATTAATAAAAGTGGGTCTACTAAATACCCAACAAATGGTCTGACTACATTATTTTCCATGTGATATTTCAATTTTTGGGGTTTTTTTAAGGTGATTAGCAAAAACCAGAAAAAAAACATTTTTTTCTGTCAAGATTTAATGATGTTTATTATTCATCTTTTTTTCGTATAAAATGGTTTTTTGATTTTCAAAAAGGCTCTCAAATATGTAATAGAATAAAGACGAAAGTGACACTGTGGTCATAACCAGGAGACATAGAGGATGTATATGATAAACACGGTTTTAGAGGCTAACTGTGTGAATAAAAGGTTGACTCACCGGCAAACAAAGAAATGGTACTGATTTCAGCTGAGGCAGTGCCACTGTTTTTGATATTCTCAAGATCCAAAGCATAAATTGTGGGTTTTTGCAATTCTGTTTTGGTGAGAAGGGCCAAGTTATTGTCTGTAAACAGGGTTAAGAAAGATATATCTATAGCTTACACAATGTAGATTTTCCTTATATGTTATATAGTTATATGTATGGGTTATTTGCTTCAGTATTTAATATTTGTTTATTTCACGTTAATGTTTAAATATGTTTTTATGTATGCATCAAACCAAAGTTAAATCCTAGTAGGTGCTACTTACCTGGCAATTAATCTGAGTCTAAGTATATGAGCATGAAATCTAGCAAAGATATAATTAGTCACCAATGTGTCTACATAAACCTATGTAGTATCTTTGTTTATTATTATGATTCCATAACAAATAAGGTAAATATTGTAGATGTACCTGTTTCTGAGTCCCCCTCTGAATTGGAATTAAACCGCATATCGCTTCTGTGTTTTTTAGATGTGTTTGACTTGCTCTTACATGACAATCTCAGTTTCTTCACCATAGTCTTGATGCCACCTTAGAATAAATAATATAATTTTAATTATATAATTGTTTATAATAACACAGTATACATAATATGTATGATGTTGAAATTGATGCTCACCACACGTGTCTGTTGCATCGTTAGCCTGATCCTGTGTCAGTCTGAAGGCCTTCAGTCTTTCATAGCGGGCCTGGCTGCACAATTTGTCCTTACTGTTCCATATCTGGAGCTTGATCTTATGAGGAAGTAGATTGATCAGCAACTCCCTGTCAACGCTGACGTTGAAATTCTGTTTCCAACCAACCCATGTCTGATCTCCTTCATGCCATGTTCCCAGAATCTGTTACAGAATTCACGCATGTATTTCTGTATTAAAAGGTAGGGCCGTACAATAGATATCATTTGTTTATTGTTTTCAACTGCCGCAATATACACTTTACGAAAGACACTCAGAGTTTTTTTTGTGTTAGTTGAAAGGAAATATCAGTAGAAAACTGCACTTTAAAATGTCTCTTTTTAGTGGTTTCTTTTATATTTAATTCAATGTTTTTTGTTCAATAAATTAATTTTTGAAATGATTTCCTTTTATTTGTTTTAAATTCAAAAAGCAAAACTGAGTACACTTTAATATCTGTTTATAGTATTTAACATTATTGCATAGCACATATTTTCCTCATATTGTGCAGCCCTAATTAGAGGCACTTCCATATTGGATTTTTTATTCAACAGCAGAATATTTTGAAATGTTTCTTACTAGAAATCATCAACCCTATCATGGCAATAATAACCGCTGTACAGTGATGGGTCATTTGCTGTAACTCTAGACAATGTAGCTGCTTTATTGTTGTTCATTCAGGATGCTCATGAATTGTTCATAAGGGACACACACACACACACACACACACACACACACACACACATGCAAATGCACAAGGTTACCTTGAACTCGTCTTCTTTGTACATTTTTGCCACTGGCCCAAACAATACTAGATCCACTTTGACTGTCTTTGTATCGCCTGGCAACAACTTGTATTCAATATGATAGCAGCTCTGAGCTTTATGGGCTTTCACCAAAACAGAAGATGAATTTCTATTTGCCTTCTTTGCCATTTTAGGAGCTTCAGGGACTGCGGCTTCTTCCCCTAAGAAAGGACACAGGTTTATGATCAATAATCAAGGATAAAATTAATCTGTAATCTGTTTTTTACATGATAGATAGATAAATATTCTGTATGACAAACCTACCTGTTGGAACAGCTAGGGCAATGTAAACTGTCCATGTGACGTAGTAGTCATCTGTGCGTGTTGTGATAGCCTCAGTTGACTCTGACCTGTTTTCCAAACCTGGCTCCACGGACAATAAATCAGTCTCAAAGACGAGGACATCTTCCTGTTCTTTATCTGAAACGTCTTCATCATCACAGTCTGACTGTGAATTACAAAGACTCGCCTCTGACATGTCTGCCATGGCCCATGGGGTCTGAGTCCACTATAACGGTTTTGATGAAAAACACAGCATAGAAATGGGTGAATGAAACAGGGGGATTTTTGTGCTATCATTTGGTATCTAGTCCATAGAAGTATGACTCACCAGAGGCCCCATGATACGATATTGTCACGATACGATATATTTGTGATTTCAAACATTCAGATATTCTGCGTTAACTTCAAATTATGTCCCTAAATAGAAACTTTGTAAACATTTATTGTATCTAAAAAGATATATGTGCAATTTAGGCTATATAATAAAATATTGTACTCAGAGACCAAGGTCCAAACTGGATCAAATGGTAACTTAATCCGGGTACTTTGTGTTTTGAATACAATACGTTATGAAGTGTAATGAAATCTTTGATTAAATAAGGTAATGGCTCCAAACTTACCTCAATTATAACCTGTCTCCTCCTAGTTGTACTACAGCACTTAGGCCCTACTGTTAAAAATAACTTTGGAGACACTCCCTTATTTAATCATTAAATTAATAGATATGTTTGTGTCGGTGTTGTAGTTTACAGACGGTCCCTAAACACCACCGGCTGCTGTAGAGACCAATCTAATTTCTCCAAGCTGGAGGACGGCTGGTTTTGATGAAAATTAGTTTGTAGCTCATTGTTAACCTTACTACGTTAGGAAATACAATTCATTTGTGACTTAATACCATTTCGCTATAGAGTAATTGACCCCAGAAGTTTGAATCTGTGAATATTTCTAACTTTGCTCACGTTTATAAAACCGAGAGAACAGATTTGTATTCTGTGCACACGGTTTAGTTTCTTTCTCAGCTAACCCCAGGGGGGGCTCCGTATGTCTGCGTATTAATAATGATTAACAATGATTTTGTTTTAAAATACTTAGAACGTCAACAAGAAGTAACATCACCCAACTGTTCTTAGAGTAGGCCTACCTTTAAGGAAACACATGTTGTTACAGTTGTTTCTGCTGTGTGCTCACCTGGTCCGGATACGAAGAGCCTGAAATGTTCGTGAAACGTTAGAGACGTTTAAAGTAAAACCTCCAATGTGTCACTTAAACAAAAATCTAAAATACTTCCGCACTTCTTGCCACTTTACTGGTCTATTATTTCCGTAGCTGCTAGCTCATTGAATTGTAATTATTGTCACAGTATGTGCCCAACTAGTAAAGTAGCTACTTTACAGGTCACAGTCACACCAAATTATCACCGAGTGCAACCCGTTGCCAAGCAATCACCACCATGACAACCACTACGGTTGCTGCCCTCACGTGCTGTTGGGACTATCGCAATTCCATACATTGAACGAAAACCACTAGGGTAGGTTTTGAGTTAGGCTTATTAATTGGTTATGTGTTTTTTTTCTTCAAATTATTTATTATTTATTTTATTTTATTATATATTTATTAGCAAAACAGCTAACAGATTTGGTTGCGGGAACATTCCCTGAAGATTAGGTTTGGTTGTGTTTTGGTTGCATAAGAAAGTATTTTTAACGTCCTGGGAACGTTAGTTTTTGGTTGCGGGACAAATAACACTATAGTGTACTTGCAGTGGTAACTAAATTATAACAATAAAAAAACATAACAAAAAAGAGGATTCAGCAGTTCGTGCAATTAAAAAATGTGCATAGGTCTTTAAGGCGTTGACGTTTGTAAAGTGCTGAATAGTTTGTATCTATTGCTTCACATTCACAAAAACTTTAAATGAAGGTCTTTTGTGAATATGAAATGTTGCTAAGATATTAAAAAAGATGTATGATATAGCTAATGCTTTGTTATAAAATGAAGACACAGCACATAATGACAATATGATAATAACAATGATAATAACAATAGGCCTAGCCTACAAGGATCCACAAAAAAAGTTTATTTATGGGTTAATTCAAGAAGATGTATTTGAATGAACATCATGAAAGGAATGAAGCAAAAATGAGACTGTTACAACTGAGACAAAGAACAAACAACGCATCTACAGATCTGGTTTATAAAGGGGAAAAATTGAACTTTGACAAAAAAGTTTAAGCAATGGACAGTTAAGGTAGGCTAATACTGGGAGCCTTGTAAGTTTATTTTGATGTATGATGTAACCATAAAGTTACATACTTTGTTAATGTGTCTGTAAAACATGAAGGTAAAAAACATCTTTCCAGTTCCTGCAAAAATCTAAAAACTAGCATATTTAGAAACATAAATCTAAATACAATCAATTTGCATTATAAAAAGCAGGGTCTGATACCTGTACAAAATACATGGAGATGAATTCAGGGGACATGCACCTTGAATGATGCCCTCTGTCCCTCACACTTACAACCCTTCTGAGTTGATTTGAAACGAACCATAAGTAGGCGAAAACTCATTTACATATGCAATTATTAAGATCAGTGTATATGATGAATAGTGGCATTAGAATGTGCCAGATTCCACCAAATTTGGGTTAATTGCAGCCAATCATTGCTTTGGGGAGGCATGCACCCAGACCCCCTTACACTAGTTAAATGTTAGCAGGTCTCCCATTTGGCAAGATTCGGGAGTAAAACAGAATAAAAATCATCATCCTGAAACATCTGTGCCCCTCCCTTCTGAAATACGGCTGCCCCTGCGGATGAGCATTGCATTCAGAAGCTTTAGTGAATACCTGCATACAAATGAACTCATGCATTACACATGAAGGGTTAAAGCAAGGTGCATGCAAAAAAGCCTTACATATGAGCTTGTGTTTTACTCCTGTGTAAAGACTATGCAATAAAAATACTTCAGTTGAAAAAAAAGGAGGTTTAGCCTATAGGCTACCTCTGCTCCACAGCGTAGTCTCTTGGGCATCTTACATCTTAACAAGGTCAACCCAAGAGAATGACAAAAGTTTACACACCTGGTGGCAATTACACTCAGGCAAACGGCAGTATAAGACTGTTGTAGTGCATGTAGCCTACATTACAGCCTCCTGGTTGGGACCCCTGGTTTTGGATTTTGGGGGCAGTGCTAATTTCAAATCGGCCCCGTTTTAACGCACGCCTCGTTTCAGCTCTGCCAGTCTGCTATAGAGCTACTACAGAGAGGATGAACACACATGACGACAGCATATTGGATAAAACAAACCAAAAACAAAGTGACTGTGTTAAGTTTGAGGAAGTAGGCTATGATGTGTCTGAGTAGAAATGATGGATGCAATAGACTCCATTGATCCATACAGCCGTCCGGCGCGCAGGACACAATGGATAGTCAGCACTCTGGCTTACCATTACGGATTGGACCGGGGAGTGGAGAACGAAATTATAGTTTTGGCTACCGGGTTGGATCAATACCTACAGGAGATTTTCCATCACATGGACTATCAAGGTGGAGGCAAAATCCCAGTGGATGATTTTAACATCTTGTGTGAAGTTCTGGGACTGAACAAAGACTCGGAGGACACAGAATGCACCGGCGTTTTGGACAATTTACCCAGCGAGCTCACATTCAGACACTTCCACGCCAAACTGTGCGGATTCTTTAGCACCAAGGCGGGGTGTCAGTATGAGAACGGTCGGCTGCTGGTCGGGAAGGACAGCGAGCATATCGAGACTCAGATCCGCCTCAGAAGCCCTCTGAGGCGGCGAGAGAAGCTGCTGTGTGTGGGTGTGAGCGGTGACCCCTCCTCGGAGGGACGGCACGCCTCCGGCTGCAGGCTCGGATCCTGCACCAAGGAGTGCTATGAGGAGATAGTGGCGCTGGAGGAAGCAGAGGACCGAATAGCGAAACTGGAAGATGAGAATGCGAGTTTGAGGGAGCTGATTGAGGACATGCGAGCCGCACTTCAGAGCAGTGATGCCCGGTGTTTGGCTCTGCAGGTGAGAGCATTGTTGTTGCAAGAGTTTATTCTGCTATGCCTACTGTAAGAATAAGAAGAAGGATAAACTCACAAAACCCTGCTTAACTTTTGAACGTGGTGTCTATATTCGTAGATAGAGGCTAATGGTAACGTCATTCAGTTTGAAGATAGGAGCCCTAATGCCAAGGGGCGGAGCAAAGGGATGGCTTCTGGGTAAACAAAAAGATTTGGTAAAAATGGATTTTATAAAATTGGCATTGAAAAAAGTATCATTCAGGAACTAGTATCGAAGTCACAATATTAGTATTGGTATCGAATATTTTTGAATGATACCCAGCCCTACCGACAAACTGGTAACCCAAAAGTTTTTCTTCCTAATGGCTTAAATGTATTTATAATGCCTTTAGATGCAATTTATATCATCTGCTTAGTCACATTCACATTTAATTTGGTTTAGATATAAGGTTGTATTTCCACCACCACCGCTAGGGGTGCTGTTTTACAAAACGCTCCTGTGGGTGGTATTAGAGGGTAGGGAACAAAAGACAGATTTTTGGGACGCGATCTGTGCTGCCCGCACGATCTGATATGCGCATGCGCATGAATACATAGAAAACGGGATAGTTTCCTTACACTATTTGTATCACGCATGCGTTGAAACACTTGACCGTCAGGCGGCACAACTGGCGGCATATACATTTTATGTTATTCATTATGCAGTTCACGACGGGTCTGTTTCATAAAGATATTTAAATGAAGTACTTATTGTCATTGATCCAAATCCGCATATCGACGTCCGTGTACTGCGCCTAGCGACATTATTATTTTTGTGACATGTAGTGTGGGGGTGTTGTGATGTTTTTAAATGTAACATTACATTATGCAATATGAGGTGTTTACGTGGTTGCCAATCCAAAGTAATAAAGGAGTTGTTAAATACACCATTTTGGTTACATGTGGTATGAAGTCGAGTCTTTCTGTCACTGCAAACCTTCAGTTTCCTCCACACTCCCCTTTGCGATTCACTGCTATGTTGTATTAAGTCGCAGAACAGATTGCACAGCTTAAATAGTCGTAAAACAGGATTGTGATCTGCGCATGCACGAACATCTTGCAAATGCGCATGTTGCATCGTGCAGGCAGCACAGATCGCGTACCCACACCAATATTTTTGCATGTCTTGGAGGACTTGTTGGAGATTACTAAAATGTAGTCTATATCGACGACATTTAATGCCAGAAATTACTATGATTACCTGCTCCTCAGATGTCTGCAGGGTAAATCGAGACATCTAGCTAGACTATCTGTCCAATCTGAGTTTTCTGTTGCACGACTAAAACAACTTTTGAATGTACACATGTTCCCCCATTACATGTCATTTAGTTGACACTTTTTATTATATACTGTAAATGTTGAAGGTTGCACGCCTCTGGAGCAACTAGGGGTTAAATGTCTTGCTCAGGGACACATTGGTTGACATATCGCAGTGGAAATCGAACCTGGGTCTCCCACACCGAAGGCATGTGTCACCACACCAAAACAAGTTCCTTCCCGAGGCTATTTTGCGGAACGCTGTGTCGACTAACCAAACCCTTTTTCGGCAGCGCTGTGGAGGAAGGTGTAGCAATACAAGACTAACTAGAATGTGACTAAGCAAATGCAATTTGGTTTTAGAAAATATCATAATTTGGTCCCCTTTTGTCACCTGTTGCACTTTTGTTCAGGTAGGACTATGGAAAAGTCACTCCAAACATAAACCAGAGGAAGGCTGTTTTGCTGTCCGGCAGAAACAAGAGGCCCAGAACAGTTTGAGCATCACCAACCCAAAAAACAGCACCTATAGCAACCTGAAGAGCCTGCAGAACATCATCCACGAGATAGAGCTGCTGCGGAGTTCCAGCGACCGACAGGTGGAGGAGGCCATGCTGTGTAATGAGAGACTGGAGCAGGAGCTATGGAGCTCCAAGGAGACTGTGTCTGCTCTAGAGGACTGCAACCGAGCCCTGAAGAGGGAACAGGTGGGCATGAGGAGGAAGGTGGAGGAGGCCCGGCAAGCGCTGCTCAGCGGCCTGGGGAAGGTGAAGGAACTGGAAGCCAAGGCCAGTCATGTGTCGGCACTGCAGAGGCACATCCTCCAGCTGGAATCAGAGCTCCTCTACTACAGGTAAGCACACTGCAAATACTGTATTACATAAAGCGTGTTGTGTTATTTTGGCGGCAGAACCTGCTGCAGGTGCTTCCATGACGCTAGCCATTATTATGCATCTTCCACGTCTTCTTTTGGTTTTGGCACTTGGCAACAAAAAGACATTACGTCACCAACTGGAATGGAGTGAGCATTAACTTGCAATCTAGGAGCAATGATGCGCCACACTGCTTTTATGCAGTCTAACAAATTTCTTCTGATGTTATTTTGTAGTAACAAGTAATGAAGATGCTTAGAGGACATATAGTGGAGTAAAAGTAAAAGTTTCCAAAAATATAAATAACGAAGTAAAGTACAGATACATGAAAGTTCTACATAATAGTAACAAAGTATTTGTACTTAGTTACATTACAACACTGGACATAAGACATAAGAGACGTAAGAGGCTTTATTGTCATTGCACCACTGTCAGACAGTATTACACCAAAATTATGTTGGTACTCCCTGAGTATCTAGAAAACACAACAATCACAACAAACACTGGAAATGTACAATTTACAATTTTAAAAAGGCAGTTGAATAAGAGCAAGAGGTGAAAATGTCCTAGCAGTAGATAATGCACGTTACAGATAACAGTTTAGTTTCATTCCTGATAAGTTAGCAGCATCAGTAATAAATAGATACATAAATAAATAAATAACAATTGTACAACCAAATTAAAAGTGCCACCTCATGGAATTTCTTCTCGATTATGGAAAAAGTCATAATCACGATTATTTTGGTCAATATTGAAATCACGATTATTTAGCATAAATACTCATAGTCTTTTGGTAAGACGTTGCATTCATTGGACTAAAAAAACAGTGAAACAGTTGAAGAAATGAACAGCGAAAACACCTTGAACTGTGACATTTCCCTTCATTCTTTTTCCTCAGTGTGCTTGCAATACGTAATATGCTAAATTACGGAAGAGGATTAGGCACACTGGTGAAAAATGTAAGTTCTGACTTTATTTTCAGAATTCTGAGAAATAAAGTCAGAATTCTCAGGAAAAAAAAATCTGAATTAATAAAACATTAAACTAAGAACATAAATCAGTGAATGGGAAGATGGCAAAAGGATTCAAACTAGAGTAAATCCTCAAAACAGTAAAATAATTATGTAAATAGTAAAATAATTTACTCATTTTGTACATTATTACATAAAGTGCAAGTGCGTAGCAGCCATAGACTGTATATTAACGGTCTATGGTAGCAGCACTAGTGGATGAAAGCGCTTAATGATTTCTCTTATTTAATGTGCAAATTGCTTGTGGGAAAAAACTGTCCTCAACTCTGGAGGTGTATATTTTGGCTGACCTAAATGACTTCCATCACTTTTAGAGGGAACAACTTCAGCTAAGTGCAACACCAAAAGTCTGCTCTGCTATTTCCATTTGTACAATTATTTAGACAAAACAAAGAAACACATTTCTTTGAGAGAGAAGGTGGTTTGACAGCAGGTTGAAATATGAAAAAATGTATATAAAAAGTCCAAATAGCAACTGTTTTTGTAGCATTTTTGCTGTCTGGTCAGACTTTCAGGCGGAGTGGGTGAAGGTAAGGGTGGGGGGGGGTTGCAATCATGCCCTGGCTCCGCCTGTTCTCATGAACCATTTGTTCAAAAAGCTACAAAAAGTTAAGCATTGAAATTAAATAGAAATAAACATGTTTCTTCAATGTTTTTGTGATTTTCCTATGGCATTGTGTTGATGCATCAAAGAAAATACTGCCCCAAGTCACAAAGAGATGGCATAGACTAGACAAGTCGTTTTTTAACCTCCAATCAGCTGTCAAACCAAGTGTCTGGCTGTTCATCATGTCATGAGAAAGAAGGGTTTGTTTTTGGCAGGTTAGTGCAGTAGTGATGCCTTTGTGGCCAAAACGAACCATAATGGATTATAATCCTTCCTAAAGTAAAATTACTTACTGTTTACTTCTGGCTTCCTGCCTGGAAAACTCCGCCATGCTACTTATGAAGGCTTGATGTGGTGTACTTTTCCAATTTTCAGTCTTGTTGTGTTTTAGTCTGTTTAACAGGCATCGTGTGTGGCAGGTCGGGCCTACGCCTCCTATTTTGGTGGAAGTAAGGGTGTAATTGGACTTTTAAAGTACAAAGCCATTGGTTTAATGTTTATCTCTGCGTCTCTTGCCCCTGCTCCAACCATATAATCAGTGTCTGCAGGTCTGGCTTTCTTAGGAAGAAGATTTTTCTAAGTAGTTTTAACATCTACGTAATGGTGTTATTATGGTCTCTAAGACAGAGTCACATTCAACCAAACCCATATGATTAAAGTCCTCACTACTACCTGCCTTTAGGTGATTTTAAATAACACATTTTCAACCACAATACCCTTCCGTATAACCCTAAACTCCACTAATCTATGCAGACTGCGTTCCAAAGTCTTTTCACTGCCCTTCCATTGATACCCCTAATGGCAAATAATTCAACACCACAAAGGCTCTGACTTCTCTAGAGAGAGCTCCATTGAGTGAGAACCGTAACAGACTGAGCATTCTCATCAATCTCAGCTCACTTCTTTCACTTTGCTCCCAAATGAACAATACCACACAGGCACCTCCGTCCTATGGATCTTAGCAACCAAGCTCCATGAATATTCCCACCGAAAGCCTCAATGCTTGCTCAGTCAAGTCTCATCCAGGGACGGGGCTAGAGAGAAAGGTGCAAGTAGAGGTGTTGTGGTTTAAGATTTGAGTAGGAGACACTGCTATTTTTGTCCTACCTTACATCACATTAAGTCACGCATCAATTAAGTCATTATTCTTTCAACACGCTTCAGTGTCAGATGTCTTAGATCATATGTGGCGGGTTTAGACAGGGTTTCCGTGGCTCCTTAACCCTTGTGTTGTCTTCCCGTCAAAATTGAAAATCAACACTTTTGTTGACGCTTTTTAATCAATGTTTTTAACTTTTTCTTACGTTTTTCTTACACTTTTTTCAATGTTTGTCACTTTTTTGACGTTTAACACCACGTAACACTAACTTATTACCTTTATTTTTACAGTTATTTTTGGAATTTATTGTCAATAAACTTTTATACCTTAAAAATTATACCTAATGTTTGATAAAAAGGAACCTAAAAATAAAGGAATGGATGTTGATGGATAATCACAGACTGGAATATGTCAACTTTTACTCAATACTATTTCAAAAACACTTCAAAACGGGTCAATTTGACCCAAGGATAACATGAGAGTTAAAAAGTCTTAAAAGGTCTTGAGATCAAATCAAGGAAATGAAGGTCTTAAATTGTCTTTAATTTACTGTAGGTGTTTACTGTTTGCTGTAGGTACTGTATGTATTTTGCAGATGGTGATGGGAAAACTGTCAGACACAGTAAACTAGTGTAAAACACCCAATGTATGTGTTTGATTACACATTGCCAGCCCTATCTCCACAGTGCTGAGGGGTAAAGTGTGATTTATGGTTCTGCAGAGGCTCCACGGAGAGCTTTTTGACATAGCCAACTAAAGTGGCCTGAAGTTTATACTTGTGCGTTGGTGTGTGCATCGATCTTTTTAAGAAAATAGCAGGGCCGGCATTTGTATGTGCACATGGGGAGTGTGTGGTAGAGAGAGCGCTAGTGAGTGTCTCCCCTGTGCTTTCTGACCAAATCTTTAGCAGGAAAAGTTAACCCTCTCCTTGATTTCATGTTGTTTATGGAGAAGGAGAACCAGGAAATGAGTCGGGGGAAATGCAACGCTACCAAATCAGGGCCGAGCGTTGTGTGTTTCATTTTTTGAGAGGTGCAGGTCAGGCTACGGCCTGTAAATCACGTTTAAGTGTTCGACAAAGTTCTGATATAGACTCTGGCGGACCATGGTTAAATCAATAAAATTGTTTTTAAGTTTAAGTTTTTTAAATATTTGTGCTTATTGGTCAGCGGATTTGCGTTAACTTGTTATTATCAGCTATTCCGTTTCCAGTCTTTGGGCTATGTTAAGCTAAGCTAACCAGCTGCTGGCTGGAGTTTCATAATTACAAGTGGCGGTTCTAGACAGCATGCGATTTTAGGGGTACCAAATATATTAAGTACAAGTATGCACAGTACCACCAACTCTCCATAGGTTTGATTTTACAAAAGACAGACGATAAACATGTAACAATAAACTCAAGAATATTCACTCAGTGTTAACCTAGATTTAATTTATCACTGCACATGAATAAAATCCCTTCTTCGGAGCTAAAGGTGTGATGAAAAATGTAGGAAAATATTTGCCAAAGTTAGGGGGCCAGAGGGGGGTCAAGGCTTAATATTAAAGGGGCACTGGCCACGCTGGCTCCCCCCAGAACCACCACTGATAATTACTGTACAGACGTGAGAGTTTTCCTTTTTTTGTTGATGTACTTTTTTCTCATCTACAAAATCCCCTTTTCAACTTCCCAGCAGAAATCCGTTGAATTTCAGTAGAAAATGTGGTCATCGGTATGAAACTTATGTGGGTGTTGTTACATAACATGTCTGTGATTTCTTTGGATTGTAAACTAGAGCAGAGCACAGGCTGAGAGTCAAATTGGAGCCGCTCCTCTAACATGAGTTTAATAGCACAGGAAAGTCCTTTTATACTGGGATAGTCTAAAAGTGCCACTTTTATTTCTGTAGGACTATTTTTCTCCAGAAGATATAGGGAGTCTAAATCAGTCACTTTAGCCTATAGAGCTCTGTGTGCCGGAGGGATTGGACAATAGGAAGCACAGCGAGAGGAACAAAAAGAAATGAGGGGGTAGAAACCATCTGGAGGAAGAAGCAAACACTCAACTGTTTGTTCATGAAATGACGGACATGTTTTGCCAGGCCCTCAAGAGAGGAATGGCTTCCTTCAGCTTTCCATCTTTTTTGTGCTCCAAAGAAAAGATGTAGAGTGGAGATACAAAATCACTCATTTAAATGAACTTTATCTTTCATCCAGAACTTCTTTTTTCTTTCAGTTTTAACCTCTTGATTTCTATTTTATAGTACAGGCCATTGCTAGAGAGCACACCAAGCACATGTGCCCTAAGTGTGCAAGTTTAAAACTCATTTTCCGTTTTAATGTCTGCAGACTTCTCTGTATACTTCTAACCCCTGGCCCTCTGAAGGCAGGCCCCAAGGGAGGCATAATCTCCCAGCCTTTTCATGCTCTCTGCATGGCGTCTGAGAACGGAGGGGAGAGGAGGGCCACAGCAGACCATTTATCTGCCTCTGCAAGAGCTGAAGCATTGTGTGGAGCAGGTGCTGCCACGGCATTCCTACCCTTTAAATAATGTGGAAAGGACACACTCGAGGGATGTCTGGGACCCGTGGCATTTTGCTGCTGCTGCCTTACTGTTGTTCTTGAACAGCTTTCAAAAACCCCACACTGCCAAGTGGGCTCATTTTCACATTGAACCGCTGCCCTGCTCTCCTTCTCTCTGGTTTGGAGGTATGCTGACATCAGCAGAAATACATCACCCACAAAATATCTTTTAAACTTATGCCACCCACCCTCATTGGACTTCGCTCCGTGTAATAGTTCAGTCTGCTTTTAACACCCTCGTTTGTTTGACTTTTTGCACTTTGCTCGCTAAGGAAAGCTTAACTTGACTGTGAAAATGTTACAACCATTGGTTTTTGGATTAAGTGCTCAGCTAGTGCTAAAAAATAATCACATCCCTGAAGCTGCTTTATTTGTATCCCAGGCTGCATAGGGCTGTATCTACACTACTGCATAGGGCTGGGTGATATGGAAGAAATCTAATATCATGATACTTTTGACCAAATACCTCGATATTGATACCACAACGATATTGTAGTGTTGACCATTGGTGCTTTCACAAAATATTTACACAATGAGATTTTTGATAAATAATCATCAATAATGTGGATATAATGACTAAGTGGGTAAAGGCAAATAATATAACAGTTACAACAGTCTGGTAAGTTCAGAAAATGACATCACACACTGACACACTGTAATGCATCCTTTAAAAGCAGGAAAAGACACCACTAATGCCATATCACGATATTACGATATCCAAAATCTAAGACGATATCTAGTCTCATATCACGATATCGATATAATATCGATATATTGCCCAGCCCTACTGCCGCGTTTTGTTTTTAAATGGAATGTCTTTTGCTACGTTTACGCCTTGCGTCCACACTACTCCGGCAATTCCGAGCCCCTAAAACGGAGACATTTGGAAACACTGAGTTTGAAAACTCCAGGGTTGCTTTGTAGTCTGGACAGGGACAAACGGAGACCTCTGGAAACGACGACGCACGTCAGTCAGTTTCATCGGTCAGGCAGTCTTCCATACCTTTCAGTAACTGTTCCACGTCGTCGTCAATCCAAGCAAATAAGTCCCTGGTCCTACTTTTCTCCATTGTTGTTCTTTCTCCAAAGTATTTTCAGTATTTTCAACATTCATGTATTTCAACCGCAGAGTAATGTCAGACAATCTGCTTCCTGTTTACACGGACACGCGCACATGCCCAGTGTGTGTGAATGGTCACGTGATGTGCGTTGTCAGACGTGTTAATGTGGACGGAGTTCTGCTGCTTGAGCTAAAGCTGGAGTTTTAGCGGGGGGGTTGTTAATGGAAAGTTCACTTCAGCGCCACACTGTGATAAACACAAGGAGGACTCTGGGTGTCCTGGCTCTAACAACAAACAGCTGGACTACCCCCCTCAGGCCAAAAGAATGGCTTTGGACTTTTGCTAATATGGCAGAGTACAGGATCCTATTAATTAGAAGTGCTCTGACATAGCACAATAGAGCTCTTCATGTGTAATTTTACTCCTGTGTAAAGGAGTAAAAGGTGCCTTGAGGGATGTAGTAATAATCTAGCTGCCATAGACTACCAAATGCTTCCACGTATATATATATACAGTATATATATATATATATATATATATATATATATATATATATATATAGAGAGAGAGAGAGAGCATTTTCTCTGCCAAGTGCTTGAATAGCCTGCTATAATGTGTCTTTTTCCTAAAAAATTTAACCAATAGTCACATCCAGTACAGAGAAAGTAGCATTCTTGAATTCTGTTCAATAAGTATTTCTTTCAGAATGTGTTATTCTGAAAGTCTAAGCTTTTTCCAAGCCTCCATTTAATCTTGGCTACGGATAAGAAATGCCTTTGATACAGGAATCTGATCAAAGGAGAGGGAAATACAGACGTTTCAGGAAATGTTAAATTGATTATCTGTCTGCTCCACTTGTATAGTACTTCCTCGGAAACCAAGGTATGTACAGTAAACCTCTCTTATTCTCCCTTTATTCTCCACCTGATGTATAACTAGAACAAATTGCTTAGTTTATTTCTGTGTCCTTCATCTTCTTAATGGAGAAAAAAGCCAAGAAGCACAAAATGCTAAATGTTCCAAAGCAGCACTTTTTTGTGCCTTCTTCCACTTCTTTCGTCCCTTAGGGATAAAATAAGCTGACAGAGACACACATTTTCCCCTTCGTAGGTTTTGATTACTTTCATATTAGCAAACTATTGACTATTTACTATTCCAGTAGACATTGTGTAACATTAGTATTCATTTGAAGTTGTGCATCTTTCCACCATGCAGTATTCACTCTCCTTTTGGCTTTGTTTTGATTTCCACTAGTTTCACGTTGGCAGACCTATCTCCACAGCGCTGTGGAGCAAGGTCCGGCTACACGCCAGATACATTCTGGGATAGGAGGAAAAAACAGTCTGGGTTGTTTGCATTTCTTTATTAAACCAATCAGAAATGTCTTGGGCAGCGCTAAGCCCCGGATGCAGCGACGGCGGCTCTGCAAAATAGTCTCACACAATACAGTAACGGGAGCTATTTCAATTAACTAATTAAGCAATCCCACCAATTGGTCCCAAAAACTCCAAGTTAGAGAGTAACAGCCGTTAACATATTGCTCGTAAATCTTTACAGTTACTTCCTGAAAGAACCAAGCACGCATGCCTTGTTGCAGCTTTCCAAGCTTTTCTCAAAACTTGCCAGTTTCAGTGTGTGGCTTTCTGTTGTTTCCGGAAGCGTAGAGGTATTGTGCAGTGTGCGTCCAAACCTTTTCAGTGAACACAGCTGCACGCTGTTGCTGGGGACATGGTTAATGAGAGCAGTGAGACTGAACCAAACAATAAAGTTGGAGGCCAAAAACAATTAGCTTAAAAAAATTCAAATAATGTAAAGAAGCTACAACAATCCACAGAGCTGAGGAAAACTGCAAATCCGGTGATAATTCTCTGTGGGTTCGTCACTATGAGTGACACCATTAAAAACTCAAAAGATTCATAATCCTTTATTAATCCCACAACAGGGAATTTCACAATTTCACATTTTTGTGCACAAAATATGAGGCAAAAAAAATAGTCTGTTGGTGTATATTGTGAAAAAATATATATTCTGGTAGAATATTTGACATGAGTTTAACAATTTCTCATCAATTACTCATATGTGGAAAGACTACAGGTTTGCAGATCTGCTGTGTATTTTACACTCTCTCTTTCTCTCTCTCTTTCTCTCTCTCTCTCTCTCTCACTGTCTGAGCAAATTAAGTAAATAAATATGTATTTAGATTTGGCAGGGTAAACCCACCCATGCAGGTTTTGTATTTGGTACATTGGCGAGAGCTGTAATGCCTGGCTTATGTCTAATGAAACACTGATCAAATTGTGTCCAACAGTCTGTCCACTATGTCGGTCTGTACTACTTTCAGGTGTCTGTGGTCATCCAGTTGGAATTCCCACGCTCAGCACAATCACCAAATACCTTATCACTGTAAAACCATGTGCACATGTGAACAGTCTAAATCTCGACCACAGTCAAAAGAAGTTAGATCTAGTTTTTTCATTCATTCTTTTCACCAGCTTTTCACTTTGCACCAACATCATTGGAGCCCAGCAATGTGATTTAAACTCTGGGAGAAAAGTATTAATAATCATGACCATATTTTGTCCAGTGAGTTTTACACTTCAGAACGGCGCTATATGCTGCCTCCCAGAAAAGAAAAATATGTATTTATTATGGACAATGCACATTAATGAACATTTCTGTAAATGTGCCAGTATTAGCCGATTGGCTAATTTTCAACTGTAGTCCTATTTACCAATAGTTATGTATCATGTCTTTATGATGGGAGGAAACCCACGCAAACAAGGGGAGACCATGCAAACACCACACAGAAAGGCCCTGCCCGGACGGGGGGGATCAAACTCTGCAGCGTCTACTTGCTGTGAGGCAGCAACGCTAACCACTGAACCACTCCGCCGCCCCAACTGTCACTCTAACTTCCTCTGCCATTAAACTGCTCAACATGGAGTAACTGCCTTGAGTGATACGTTATTTTGCACAAACCTCATATTGGTTAAATGTGTTTAAAATTGGTGAATTGTTTTTTTTTATGTGCAATACACTCAGCACTTTATCAATGTTATTATTTTATCTCATTTTTCTCTTTTTATCATATTTTATTGTCTTTTATTCAGTCAAAAAAAAAATCTTTTTGCATATTTTTTGGATCTTGCACTTTCCTTTTTCCTTTTTATTGTGCTCCCTCTGTCTTCGATGACTGGCACTGGCAAAATGAATGTGTATAAAAACTGGCGGTATAAAAACATATACTAGGTTCTCTAGTCAGTGCCCTTGCTGAAGGCACTGGCTCAGATCTGGAGTTGGTCCCCGGGCGCTGTAAATGGCTGCCCACTGCTCCCTTGAGGGATGGGTTAAATGCAGAGAATGATTTTCGCTAAAAATGTGTATGGGACAGTAAAGTTCCTTTACCTTTATATATGTCTCGGTGGACTGAAGAAACTGAATTACCCTTCGGGGATAAATAAATCTATCTATCTATATCTGTAAAAAGCAACTAAGGGTGTTTGTTAGAGTCCTTTTTGGACTCTCAAGACAAAGATAATTTGCCACCTCTATGCATGTCAAAAGCCCGAGCCAGAAGCTGTGGCCTTGCTACAGTATTCACTGGACACAGGCTGCAGGCCTCCCTCCAACCACTGTCAATTAAACTGCAATTAGTCACACCAAAGCCTGCATTTGAAAAAGCAATCCACCACTTCATTCCAGAGTCCAAGCGTCTCCACAGCAACCAGCAAAGTTTTGTGTGCGTTTATACGTCCGTGCACCAGTTCCATGTTGGTCCGACTGCAGCTGCTTTCCTCTTGTGAACTAACTCCTTTCCTCCACTGTGGCCCCCACTAACTTAAACATGACTTTCTGATTGATTACCTGAAATCATTCTGCAATTATTGACCTTCAGTGAAGTCAGTCGTTTTCCCCACTTTTGCACAAAGAAACCTAAAGTAGTACAAAGATGCAGAGCATAATGTTGTCTTACGCCATAGTCTGCCTGGTGCCAACAGGATAAAAGCATGAGTGCTCCGTGACTTTTTTTTCTCTTCTTTTTTCATAGAGTCAGGCTGTTGAAAAACCGTTTTGAGATTTTCTCTTTTTTTCCACAAGACATCATCTGGAAACACTTATTCTGTGAATTTACGAAGGCCCCCTATCACATTTCCCCCAACACAAAAGAGCAGACAGGAGGAGAAACCTAGAAAATTCAAACCATTACAGAAAGATTGATCCACCCAAACTGCAGTCTCAAGTCTTTTTTCAGTAACAATGTTTGAATGTGTCTTTCACGTAAAGGAAAACATGACATACATAATAAAAGTGTTACATGTAACAGAGCTTAGAAAGCTGTCTATGTGCTTAAAACGTTCTGTGCTCTAATTTAGTTTTATCCAGTGTCAGCCTGTGTGAGTTTACCTCACATCTTGCAAGCTAACTTCTGCACAGTAACAGCACCATTCTACCATTGACCCACTTTACTGTAAAAATGCCTTAAAGGTACAATGTCTGGCTTCAATTACCCCACCCAGTTTTGGCATACAACATCACAGGCCTCTATAAAATGATTGTGGCGGTTGTAGATGTGGCTTAATACACACTGCCTTGTGTTACTTGATATGTTCTCTTTGATGTTGGCAATTTGTTTGGACCGAACTTTTCTCATCTTTGCAAAACTGTGCAAAGAGTAGTTTTAGACCTGTAGTTGGTGCCAGTTTATGTGCAGTGACATACACAGCAGAAAAGATGGGGTCATGTATTTGCAGAGAACATGCCGTTCATACAGCTATATTAAGCTTACAGTGCTCTCTTTCAGGTTGGAGGTGTCAAAACTACAACTCCCAAGCAACACTAGGGCAGAGCAGCAGCTAGGTGTTGGCAGCAGGCCGCCGCAGAGATGTTGCTTGGACTCCCAACATGACCGATGTTCTCCGACAGGGCGCGCTGTGACAACCCCGGATAAAAGTATGGCTATTTCTATTTTTTATTATTACACAAGGAAGGGGAAAACATTACATTACATTGCATTGCATACATACTTATTGTGTTATTAAGAAAACATTGGTGAAATGATGAAACAATTTCAAATAAAGACAATGCTGATTAAGGCATTGCAGTGTAATGCTATGCTCATAGAGAAACATCATTTTTGGTCAACAGTCACAAGAGCAAGGATTTTGACATATTAGAATAAGGTTTTCTCACCATTCTATTGATTTTATTTCCAGATAAGAGTAAGACATTTTTTTAATGAAAGCAGAGATTGAAATGAAAACAGAATTCAGCGATATCTTCTCTCTACTGGGCAGTTGACAGTTTCTGTTGGTAAAGACAGTAACTTCTTTTCCATCCCATCACTTAAGAACCAGTCTAACAAAGTGCGTTATATACTCACAGCCTACATCAATTAATTTTACAATTTTTTGTTCTGTGAAAAATCTGAAAATAGTGAAAAAAGCATGTAGCAACTTCTCAGAGACCAATGTCACATCTTATTTTTTTATGACAGTGGTGCCCAATCCATTTGGTCTGATGTTCCCCCACAGCCCTGTGATCAATTTCCCAATGTACAGTATGTTCCAAAAGTATGACACTATTCATAATATAAAAGTGGATATTGGCTATTTTGTCCTGTGGAACTGCTCAACCATTAATCTATTACTTTAAAGTGCTTATATTACGCTCATTTTCAGGTTCATAATTGTATTTAGAGGTTGTACCAGAATAAGTTTAAATGGTTTAATTTTCAATAAACCTCATATTTGTTGTACTGCACATTGCTGTAGCTCCTCTTTTCACCCTGTGTGTTGAGCTCTCAGTTTTAGCTACAGAGTGAGGCCTCACACTTCTGTTCCATCTTTGTTGGGAGTCGCACATGCTCAGTAGTTAGGTAAGGACTAGTAGCCAGTCAGAAGCAGCTAGGCGAGCAATATAACTCTCTGAAGTAAAGGCTGGACTACAACAGAGCTGTTTGGAGCAGTGTGTGAACAGTGGTTTCTGTTGGAGATGGTAAATCCCTTTGGGGGGGACTTTGGGCTTTTTCACTTTGCAAACCTATAACACGCACAGAAAATATACATAACGCAATAAAAGAAAGGAAAAAAGCATAATTTGAGCAATTTAAGCTAACTATTTCAACTGTTTCTCATTTCTTTCAGCGAATTATATGAACTGTTTATCCATTTCTTTTAGCTACCTGTTTATACTTATGTGCTCACTTTCTAACTAGAATTTACAGACTCTTATTTAACTCCAACATGTAGTGTTTAGGTGTCTCCACGTACCCCATGGCAACAGCAGAAGTAGCCCTGATTAGGAATCACAGTTCTGTGATATGAAACACAGAAAAGCAGAACATCCTTCCACTGTACAAGCTGGAGCCAGAGAATGTATAGTTACTATTATGAATAAACAATTACTTGACTAATTGTTTCAGCTCTAGTCTCAAGCCTTTTCTTCCCTACACCTCTGGCTGACATCCTCTGTCATAATAATAATAATGATTACATCAGTGCTGATGGTGTGTTGTTGCATGTAGTGGAGGAGCAGCTGTTTCGTTCAGTGGAGGGCCAGGCAGCGTCCGACGAGGAAGAGGATAAGTGGACCGAAGATCAGCAAAAGCAGGTGGACGAGGTGAAGAGGATCTTGACAAGGCTGTCCTGCTGTGGGGAAAGGTACTGCCAACCATATCACCATCACTTTACCTTAAAGCCCAGGAGAGTTTTGTTGCATAGTCCGGTTCATTTGGGTGCAAACCAAACAACTAAACTCTTGTCCACTTATCAAAACGTCCATCATAAGTCTACATTTATGATGCTACGTTTTTGTTTTAAGCAGAGTTTTGAGACAAAAGCGATCTCCGTGCACACGGAACTCCAGTTTTAGCTTCAGTAGAAGAACTATTGTACTATTCTATTTACATTTACTGTAAACTAACATGCCCAAACCGCATGTCAAATTCTCCCTGGTCAACAACATCATCTCTCTCTCTTTCTCATCAGGGCCGCCCTCTCCTCCGCTTGCTGTCAGCTGTTCACCTTCTCCTAAAATATAACAAACACTAAAGCAAAACCAGAAAACCCGAGACTTTGTTGCCCCGTTTTATCTGAAACTAATGTTGGCGAGTAACTGTGAGAATGGAGCAGGATTTAGCTCCAACATAACTCAGATATTCTGTCCAATAGACCAGCGACTGTTTTTCCACCATGTTTGGTGCATTTGACAAAGCGCAGTGTGAATGCAAACCGAAACCAAATGAAAAATTCAACAATGTTGCAACTTCACCCGTGTCTACCGAACTATAGTTGTGAAAGCGCCCTAAAATGCACCGGTGCTCCGACATGACTCTCCCCAAGACACAGTAACGAGACACTCATTCTCCAGTTTGTCAAACTGCAGCAAGCCGATTTGGCCTAATGAATGAATACATTACTTTTCTCAGATCCAATGATTGTGATTGGTCCCAAATGGATTTATTAAGCAAGTTTTGTTCTCAAATTGTTTGAGTATTATTTATTAATTAATTATCTGCTCTAGCTTTTCCAATGTTTTAGACACAGATGTGGTAATAATAATGGTCAAAAATGATGTTAAACTGCATTTTTTTCTTTTATAAAAAACGTTTTCTTGAAAAAGGACCCCTAAAGAAACCCCCCACCAAATACCTGCACCTAAGTCTTTCACAAACCTATGAAAAAAAAACAACTCTGATCCTTTTTGACAGCTATTGTCGCTCTGAGCCTGATGGACTTTGTGTCTGCTGGTATGTGTTGTTAATCAGGTGCGACGACAATGCGTTCAAGAAGCTGATGTCTAATTATGGGAGCTCGAGGAGCGAGGAGAGCTGCGGCGCTGTGATGGAGCTCCTGGAGAGGGTGACCAGGTTGCATAAGCATCTGGAGCTGAAGGAAAGCCAGGCAGGAATAGACATGGACCAGGTACAAACCGCTAATAACCTCCATCACACCAGGGTGGGCTACTACAGTATCCTCTGCCCCGGTCTGCTCCATCCATTTATATGAACATGTTGTTGTTATCTCTGGACAATGTTCTGCCTTGCTTTAGTCATTTTGTGGCTGTGTGTATGATGTTAAACTAGAAAATAGACAACTGTTATGAAAGTGGAGGGCTTCAAAGGCAAAACCACAGCTTGTGGCATGATCCTGCAGCTTCCACCTAACCAAACCACTAGCACCCGAGCCTCCCTCAGTGGGTGTGTTAATACGTGTGTGTGTTTGCAGCTGTTTCTCACTGGAGTTGTCCCGCATGACACTCAGGAATATCATAAATTAAAGTTCTCCTTTTACAGTCGAGTAGTATTTTCACAACACAGGAAGATAGGCAGAAGGGGGAACCGTGATGTAATGTGTTCCCAGAACGTCTCAGCACTCCGAGAGGAAAAGTTAAAACTAAACAAAGTCATGACTGTGAGGCTTTGTTTATGTGCAGGATGTGTGGAGTGTGACCTTTGTCCTTCAATACGCTATGACATAAAGGTGCAGTGCAGGGATTTCCATCCTTTTTGGCAGACCAATCTATAGTACTTTTGTGGGCTGAAAACTCACTCTAACCCTCAACATTTGACATACATTTATGTTATATATATAAATATATACTGTATTATGGTATATTTCAATGTATTAACGTGTTCAACAAGATAATATTGTTACATTTAAACTAGTGAATGTAACATTATTGTATTGACATATCCAGATTCTCTTGTCAAGTTATGTAGGCTACAGCCTAAGAATATAATCGGTGGTTCTTTTTACAGGATAAGATTGACAATATTCAATTTTTCCTTTATTGTCAACAAATGTAAATGTGCTGTATTTATATAGCCATTCTCTATTCTTTACGACTACTCAAAGCACTTTTACATCATACAGGAAACATTCACCATTCACCCACATTGAATTGATCCCATTAACCAATGAGTTTGGGGCGGGTTTCCTCCCCTGAAAAACAACCCAATAGGTTGTTTGTACCATAGACATAATAAAGAGTAGACGCCGCATTGGCTGCTGAGCGCGAGAAATCCAGCCGCCATCTTGGACCGGTCATACTCGTTACTTGGCAGCAGAAGATACAAGATGCCAGAGCACTGTGCAGCATATTCCTGCTCAGATCGGCGGATTTTTTTTATCTTATCTCTTTCACTCTGGGTTCTGTGAAGCATTTTGTAGGCCTATCTGTGTTTTGAAAATTGCTACATAAGTTAAGTTCCAAAAGCAACACTAATGTATGCTTGTGTGGTTATTACATTGGGATTGTCTCTGGTTTAGTTGGGATTTGTTTGATAAGACTTGCACGTTACTCTTATAAGATAGATAGATAGATAGATAGAGATATATATAATTATATAGCCTTTTCAATAGCAATGTGCTTGAGTACAGAGTCAACACAACATAAAAGAGGTGTATCTGGCCAAATACTTATGTAATAAGAGCTGAGACAGCTGGTCATTTATCAAATATATCGAAAGTCGCAATAAGTATGCAATATTTAGTTTATTTTGTGGAGCTGTCCTGTTAACTTTATTTATGTATTTTATACTGTCCAACCAGTAGAACCCGTCCTGTTCTGTAGACATGGTCCTTAGTTATTTATATTATAACTTTATTTATATATTTTATACTGTCCAACCAGTAGAACCCGTCCTGTCCTGTAAACATGGTCCTTAGTTATTTATATTATAACTTTATTTATGTATTTTATACTGTCCAACCAGTAGAACCCGTCCTGTCCTGTAAACATGGTCCTTAGTTATTTATATTATAACTTTATTTATGTATTTTATACTGTCCAACCAGTAGAACCCGTCCTGTTCTGTAGACATGGTCCTTAGTTATTTATATTATAACTTTATTTATATATTTTATACTGTCCAACCAGTAGAACCCGTCCTGTCCTGTAAACATGGTCCTTAGTTATTTATATTATAACTTTATTTATGTATTTTATACTGTCCAACCAGTAGAACCCGTCCTGTTCTGTAGACATGGTCCTTAGTTATTTATATTATAACTTTATTTATATATTTATACTGTCCAACCAGTAGAACCCGTCCTGTTCTGTAGACATGGTCCTTAGTTATTCATGTTGGACCAGTCCAATATAACTTTCAGTTAAAATAAACCTTGTGTTGTAAGAAAACTTGTTTAATTTGTTATGAATCTATTTTGTAATTTTATATATGTTTAAAAATATCGGGATTCATATCGATGTTGTAATATCACATTTTGTCAATGTTGTGCAACCCTAGTGTGTGTGTGTGTGTGTGTGTGTGTGTGTGTTGGGAGTGGGGCTGCTAAATGTCAAGGTCTGGGAGGCAATTGATGCAGAACAACGTGGTAGTACTGTGCGTGTGTGTGTGTGTGCGTGTGTGACAGAGAGAGAGACAAATATAAAAAGCTTCAAGTAGACTCTAATAATATAATCATATTGTTTCTTGTACTTAAATATCTGACTTTACGGTCACTATCTGTTTCTTCTTCCCTATCATATTTATAATGTGTGTGCAAATTATTTTTCTATAATAGGTATTTATACCTATTATAGCCTACATCATATATGTGATGTAGGGGTATTTATACCTATTATAGCCTACATCATATATGTGATGTAGGGGTATTTATACCTATTATAGCCTACATCATATATGTGATGTAGGGGTATTTCTGCCTATTATAGCCTACATCATATATGTGATGTAGGGGTATTTATACCTATTATAGCCTACATCATATATGTGATGTAGGGGTATTTATACCTATTATAGCCTACATCATATATGTGATGTAGGGGTATTTTGCAAATACCTATCATTTACAAATGATAGATACACCGAGGATGTCTGGTCTAAGGTGACCAGACGTCCTCGGATTTAGGGGACAGTCCCCCGTTTTTGTCCCCTGACTAAATACAGAAGAAAAACTACCTCTGTCCTTGTTCTTTTTTTTTAAAGACACAACATTAGGTTTTTCAATCAGATTTATAGTCAAACTGGAAATATCCCCGTTGCTCTCCCTTTTCGGGGATTATGTTTCCAGTTTTGATCTCGGACGTCTGGTGACTTTATATCATATCAGAATATTCTATTACTGTTAAGCACACTATGAATATTAAAATACGCCTAATCATGTGTCCTGTATCATAGCTACATGTATGACCTTTGTAGCAAAAAAAAACATGAAAATCAGTTGGGTATTCAGTGAGATTGATTAATTAAACGCGCTGACAGCTCATTGCACCTGCCAAACACATTACACTGAGTGGAGCGGGAAGATGGCGGCCCCAAATCTTGTCAGCGCCAATAGGCAGTAGTGGTCGATGCGGCGTCTACTCTTTATTATGTCTATGGTTTGTACAAGCAGCAGTTACAAAAAGAATTTTAGGCAGCGCCCTCTTGTGGCCATAGTAAATATGACGGGAGAATAGCTATAGGTAAGGTCTTATAGTTGGGGGTGGTGGATGGTTCAAACCTTACACAGGACTTTCACACAGGAGACCCGATTTTGTGAAAATAGAAGTAACGGAGAGAATTTTTAACTTTACGGAACTACGTTGCGTTCTATGTCACATGCTTAATTACGTTATGTCCCATACGCATGGAAGTAAAGTAACGTAACAATGTACTTATTTCAACCCAAACCAAGATCTTTTTATAAACTTAATTAAGGTGCCTAAACCTAACCAAACTGGCCGTTTCACAACCTTAACCACATGTTTATAGCCTGGCATAGCCAGACTAATTCGCAAATGCATTTTAGTCTGGAACCCCTCAGTTTCACAAATTACAGCTAAACAGTCAAACATTGTTGTGCGTATGTTTTTGTACGATTTCAACGCAAACCCGTTCAGGAGAAAGCGTTAAAACAGCACACTGAAATGTGTGTTTTATTAAACATTTTAATCAAGAAATACACTACCGGTCAAAAGCTTGGGGTCACTATAGACAGAATACCAGAGATCAGTTGCATGGTTTTTTAACCAGGGCAGCAGTTTTCAGATTACATTATGTGTTTACATAATTGCAAAAGGGTTCTCCAATGTTTTCTCAGTTAGTTTTTTTAAATGGTATCAGATTAGTAAACACAATGTGCCTTTGGAACATTGGATGAATGGTTGCTGATAATAGGTGATGTAAATATTGCATTAAAGATCAGACACCCACTCAGATCAGCTGGTATTCTGTCTATAATGGAGTGGAATGAAATATTGTAAGTGACCCCAAACTTTTGAGCAGTAGTGTGTGTAATACAGTACCAGAATATTCATTCCTATTTGATCAATATTGCCTACTTTGACAGTTTGATCTGAGTTTCTGAGCGATGTGTGTTGTGTCACAGGGAGAATGCCAGTTACATCCAGTAACTACGTTCAGTAACTACATTGAAGCATGACGCTCTTCTGTCAGTCATCTTCCTAAACCTGCACCGTGTGAGATAAACGGTTGCGATTGGCCCGTCCGAAACATTTGAGACAACAAATTGGCAATGCAGTAACATAATTCATGTAGTGATGTCAGGATAATGACAGTGTGAGCAAATATGACAAAGAGTTGTTTTTGTTTTTGGCTGGTTTCAAGACATCTTGTTCAGCACATTACATTCATTCACAGTCTGGATCAACGACCAGTGTTGCTGTTCCAAAAATTCCTTCGCTTCGGGAAACAACAACAAACTTTGAGCAAGCAAAGCACACTAAAATTGGCAAGTTTTGAAGAAAATTTGGATCGTGCAACAAGGCATGCCTGCTTGTTTCTTTCAGGGAATGATTGTAAAGATTTACAAATAATATGTTTACGGCCTTTACCATGTAACTGGGACTGATTTGTGGAGATTGCTGTAGACAAAGTATACACAGTGATACACTGGTAAAAGCAAATGAGGTTTAACTATGTATTCAGCTAATTTAAATATCCTACAGTTAATTTCATTTAATATTGAATGTGGCATTTTCTTTTGTGGAGTGCAAATGTTCCACCAGAACAAGTTCCTTCTTAAGCCTATTTTACAGAGCCGCTGTTGCTGCGTCCGGAACTTAAAAAATATATAAACAAGCCAAAGTGTTTTTCTTCTATTCTGGAAAGCATCTGTGGTGTAGACAGAACCTACTCTACTGCACTGTGAAGATACAGCTTGCAATGTGAGACTAATTCATTCATAACAAGATAGTAGTGTTCTTTCTATGTATGCATTTTTAACTACACAATAGGAGACCTGACCGTATGCCAGGTAGAAGGAGGTTACTGTCTTTTAGTGTGACCGGTGTGTATTGTGTCTTCCAGATAAAGGACTCTCTGGTGCAGGAGCTGCAGCAGAAGGCAGAGGAGGCTGAGCTGCTTCAGATGGAGCTGCAAATGCTGGAGACAGAGAGGGTTCGTCTGTCGCTGGTGGAGGAGAAACTTGTTGACATCCTGCAGCTGCTCCAGCAGCTCAGAGACCTGGTTAGTCACACGTCTACGTAGTTAGGTTTAGGGTAAGAATACCAGGGTAAGTCAATCAGAGGCAGAATAAGGCGGGCCACAAGGAACGTCCTTTGACGTTGATACGTCTAGCGGTTCCGATCTAGCATCTACCCTCTTTTTAGGCCGGATGTCTGTCACCTTCTGCATTCTTTGTATTTTTGTTCTAAACTCCGGTGGATTTCTGAGGACTGTGGTTACCTGCTCCTCAGATCTCTGCAGGGTAAATCCAGACAGCTAGCTAGACTATCTGTCCAATCTGAGTTTTCTGTTGCACCGTCTTTGTTTCTGTGTGAATTAGCCAGACCCTCCTTCGCAGCACTGTTGAGGAAGGTCTGGCAATACTAGGGAAAAATCGATACAGCAAAGTGTACAGGGGCGGAGACAGACATTGTAAACATCTGAAGAAGTCAATTCTGATAGCAATATTTTAGGGTCAAAGCTTGTTATAACCACGGCTTTGCGTTACTGTAATATTAACAGCAGTAAATTCAAAAAATAAAACTGAAAATCATTTCTGTTGGGTTGGCTGTTGAGAGAAATCCACCCACGATGCACTGGAATCATTTTTCTGGTCAGACATCAGAAAGAAAACCAAATTGAAAGTATTTACAAGCATTGCTCAAGGACCAACAATATGTTCATGAACTTACTCATAATTAGAATTTTTAACAAGGATTTCTGTCAATTCTTTAGTGATCTGACCCAAACACTGGGATTGATTATAAATCGAGAGAGAACCAAATTCATTTCAGTTGTTGAACATGTGTGCGAGCTTCTGCGGTTACAAGACTCCAAATTGCCTGTTAAAGTGCCTGTTAATTGCCTGATAGACATCTGAGAATAGCTCTCTCTTGTTTCAGAACGTCTCGCGGAGGTCTCTTGGGAAAATCTTGCTCAGCACTTTGGGGTCCTGCAGTGACCCGCAACACGGTTAGTAGAGCTCACACGCCCAATAAAATCAATGCAGGGCCTGTGAAATGTGGTAATGAAAATTTACAGTTATTTATAGCGGGGAATTAAATTAGATACTTGCCGTGTCGTCTGTAACACGATTCCCTCAGTGGTCACATCTGTTCTGTTTTTGCACAGGGAAAGCCCACATTCTGGAGGTGCTCAACGCTCTGTATCATGAACTGGTTGCCTGTGATATTCTGTCTACCGATGGACCTTTGGAGCGGACACAGAGTCAGCTGTCTCTCATCATCTCCTGCTAATCAACACTGCCTCCTGCTGGGCCAGTGATGCTCCAACAGCCTTTTGAGAACACTTGGTCGAAAAACAAAGTGATGGATGTCTATAGTGTAATTATATTGTAGTTTATATACTCCTCGGACCCTATTATCTATAAAGGGATAGTAATCTAGAATGTTAGAATTACTATAGCAAAGGGCTTTATTACATATTAAAGAAATTCGTGCATATACATGTTTTTTTTCAAGATCTTGTATTGCACATAACTCTTCTGTGATCCAATATGGACTTCTTGTTTCTTGCCACCACAGAGTTCTGAATGTGAAAATGTTGAAATAAGCTAAACCTTAATGGGGCATAAAGTAGTCTGTGAAATGTATGAACTGCAACTGGTCAACAACGTCCCTGATAGAATTTATAGAATTGAAAGTAAACTGCTGCAGTAGTCTTGCATTGCCAGCTAGTTCACAAAGCATTCTGGGATGGGAGTAAAAGGTGCTCTGGTTTATTGCCGTTTCTTTAAAACAATCACAATCTTCTAAGCGCCGGACGAAGTAACAGTACCGCTGCAAAATAGCCTCGGGAAGGAGCTTTTAGTTGTACAACTAAAAACTCAGATTGGACAGATAGTCTAGCTAGCTGTCTGGATTTACCCTGCAGAGATCTGAGGAGTAGACCATAACCATAGTCCTCAGAAATCCACCGGAGGTTGAAATGCCAACACAAAGAAAGAGGAAGGTGATGGACATCCGGTGGATTTTCGGCGGCACCAGAACAATCGAAATGAGCCGTGGTCAATATTGACTACTGCTGCAGTGTCTCAATTCTCAAACTTCTGTACTTACACTTGCTATCCAGGATTCAGGTACTCATCCGTCAGTGCATCATATGAACTGGACCAAAGAAAAAGCCCTGCAAAATGTAAATGCTAAAAGCTTTTTCCAAAGCTTTTGACCATATCACACAGTCTTTATCTGCACGCAGATGGAGTTTTTCATAAATGTTATGTTATGGTATATACAGTATATTTGCTATTAACCTGCTACACTTTTTGTCACAGAGGAGTGAGTGAGCATGGCTTACCTGCCGTTCCCGGCCCCGCCCATGTTGATTATTTTTTCTTTAATTTCAAAGGTAGGTAGAGGCACTTCCTCCAAGAGCCTGAAACATGAAACTTCTTTTCTTTCAATGGATGAGTTGTATTGTCATTTTTGTCTGGAAATTAGAGCCTCAGATGCAAAACCACTCACAGTTGTTATTGAATCATGCCATTAAAGCCTTCTATGTATGCAGTCTGGGTTGCTGTGATTTTCTTTTTTTTAAATGTAAGGAAATGTCTAACTCCTACTGCTGCCAACTCAAAATCCTGATCCACATCCACGTAGCAGGCATTAGAAAACAACTCAGCATCAAAAACACAAAAAGAAAATCTAAAAGTCTGTTTGTGTCACATTTACAGAGCCAGCAGTGTGTATAGAGATTAACATCAAAAACCTCCAGTCGCATGTCGTACCAAGATGACATTTAGGTAGATCACTTTCCAAAAGTCATTTGTTTAAAATTATATTATTTTTAACAAAACCTTACCTTTGATTTCTTATCATAAATACCTTAAATTTGTTTAATCTACTGTACAGGCTGGGAATTTGTTTTAGTAATAATTTCAATTTTCATTGTATCAGTTCTGAGTTTTAATGTTGAGTTTCTGTTTTGTCTTTTAAGCATCTGTTGAGTGTATTAAAGGCCCATCCAGGTACGGGCATTGCAAATTACTGTAGCGTATACATGCTGTGGTGTGTGGCACTGTTTGATGCTACATATTGTCCCTCTACAAATAAACATTCAAATAAATCAGAAACTCTAATTTACCAATGAATAAATTATGAATTCAAGCGTTGAATTGCTAGACTGAACTAATTTACAGACCATCTAAATTTAAGTTTAATTGACTTAATAGCAATGACTTTGTAGATGTGCAGTCTGTTTTAGAACATATGATCATGCTATTCCTTGGTCATTTAGGCTACATATGCTGTCCATACCTTGATCTTGATCTAACATTACCTTATCTTGAATGTCTACATGAGTGATGTGCAGCTGTCCTCCATATCTTATCTAATGGACTCTATTGCCACTTAGTAACTAGTAGTGGAGTAAAAAAGTACACGATTTCCCTATATAAATAGCAGCATAATATAATTTGTAATGACAATGATCGATAAGTAGGCTACCTGTATAAGTAGCCTAGCCTACTTGCTTGAGTAGCTAGCTTTTGCTACATGCTAGTTGCTACTAGCTCATGCTATCAGTTTTGTTCTTCTTTAGCTGTCTATGGTTTTGTTGCGTCGCTGTACCAACCCCAAAATCCCGCAAGACAAAGAGATTAAGAAAGAAGGGGACTGCCTTAATAAAGAAAGTAGATATACATTGATGTATTGGCAAACAACAGTTTGCCAGGTAATTAATGATACAACTGGTGCAAAAATGCAAAAGAAACGTCAGTAGAAAGAACTTTAAACCAGATCTCGGGTTCTCGCGGGATATCCTGGGTTACCTAGCGACGAGACTCTAATCACACCAGCATACCTGTCCCGGTGTGTTTTACTCAGTCGCGTGTGCTCTTTTCTGACTTTCAAAACTAAATTAATGCCTGTTGGTTATATTGGTGGACAGGCGTTATGCGTGGAGAGTCTTCATAGATTTAAATAATTTCAAAGTCTGTTCGCGGCGTAAAAAAACAACAACAAAATGACCTCTGTTGTTGCACAGTCTCATTTCATCTTTGGTCTACGGTCAGGTGTGAGTAACAATTTGTGTTTCTTTGATGAGCAAACTGTCGTTTTCCCCTGCGGAAACAGCTGTGTGTGCTACAACACAGTCCAAAGATGTCAGAGGTTCATACCAGGTAGGCAGCTAGGCCGAATGGTTGCTAGACATCGTTTTGCACTTTAGAAGTTTTAGCGTGTGGTAACTCTAGGCTAAGTAAAGTTCAATGACATTCTTTTAATTTTCCCATGTTAGTTTGTCATGTCATTGCTCATGGTCGCAGAGTGTTGATATTTTTTTAAAGGTAAACTTAAAACCTACCTTTTCTACCCAGGACTTTTATTAAACAACGTATGAACCCATTTTCTTTATCTATCTACTTATAGTCTATTTATTTATTTACATGTAGTCTGTTTGTTTTAGTTCGTTTTATAAATCATCGTATTAGTTGGTTTTATTTTACTTATTTATATGCTTTTTATGGATTTTTTTTAATGTTTTTTATGTACTTATTGGCCACTGTTCAGAGATTATATATATATATATATATATATATATATATATATATATATATATATATATATATATATATATATGTATGTGTGTGTGTGTGTGTGTGTGTATTGTATATGTGTGTGTGTATTGTATTGGGGGATATTGGATGAAGCACTTTGTGCTACATTTGCATGAATGAAAAATGTTGTTGTCTCTACAGGCTCAGAGAAAAGCCAGGGCATGCGTGCTTTGGCCATCAGCGCCAACCGGCGTTACCTGGCAGTGTCAGAGTGTGGTGAGAAGGCCACCATCACAGTGTTCGACCTGCAGCACGAGCAGGGCAGGAAGAGAAAGGTTCTGACTGCAGGAGACATGCTTGTTCAAGAGTTTGTATGCATGGCTTTCTCCCCTGATTCCAAGTACCTGATAGGCCAAACAGGTGGCCCAGAGTGGATGCTGATCTTCTGGCTTTGGGAAAAACAGAAAGTCCTGGCAACAGTGAAGACCGGTAACTCAAACAATTCTGTTACCCAGGTGAGTCACCCATGCTGTTAGAAATGCAGCCACAGCTCTTGTGTGTGCGGGCATGCGTGCTCTGACCATGTTATAGTATTGATACGATAATCGACACAGTGTGGCCAAATATTGATATTTTAATTAATAAAATAAGACGCTCAAAATAGATTTCTCTGCTCCCAGCATCGCTGCATCGCCACTTCCTTGATGTGGCGCTCAACACATGAATGAAGGAGACTTGAACATGAGTTAACCAGCCAAAGAGGCAGAGGTTTTCAATGGGAAGCAGACAGCAGTTTGCGGAAAATACCCGATGCCCCAGACACATTTAAGTTCAAAGTCTGGACCCATAGTCGCTCTATAAATGTGTGATTTTAATTTACAGACTGAAAACTTGCTGCATAACAGTGCTGTTGTCTAACAGTTAGACTTGGCTGTGAATAAAGAGAGAAAACCTGCACATAACCTTTTCACTGGTATTGTGTGTTCATCGTTAGACTGACATTGTGATGTATCATTATGGGACTGTCTGGCTATATATTGAGTATTGCAGAATTGCTGTATCGTGATGTGATCGGTATCGTTAGCCATTTATTGTTTATCGTATCGTGAGCCATTTAGTGTGTATCGTATAGTGAGGTACCCTGTGATGCCCACCCCCGATGTCCCATCAGGTCAGCTTCAACCCTTACAACAACATGCAGCTATGTGTGAGTGGAACCGGTGTGTTAAAGCTGTTCCGCTACTCAGAGGGAGCCCTGAAACAAAGCAGCTTCCCAAAAGTAGAGTCCATCAACTTCCTGTGTCATACCTGGATGACGGAGGAGCGGGTGATCGCCGGAACGGACACAGGCAGGCTGCTGGTGTTTGAGTCTGGAGACTTGCGAAGAGAGATTAACATGGCTTCTAAGGCTGGGCAGGAGCAGTCTGACAGGTCAGAAGTTGGTTACATTAATACTGTGTTAACATAGTTTTTTCACAGAATGGGTTATAGACTCATAGGTCACATGCAGGATAGGCAAGATGAGAGTTAAGTCTAAATTTGTAAGTATGTAATTGATAAATTACATTGTGTATAGTCTCAACAAATCTACCGAAATGATCCTCAACAAATCCTACCAAAACACCAACAATGAGTTGATTCCTCTAACAAACAAAGGTGGTGATTTGATCACTCTTAACTTGGACTCAAGTTTATCCAACATTAATGTTTTTTATTACAAGATTCACAACAACTGAAGCAGTTGTTACTAAAACTCTTGGGTGTTTTGCTAATCTCACTAGCAATAAAACCATCAACAGTATTTTTACTGGGAATGTGGGTGTAATGGTGATGCAGTAAACTCCCCGCTAGGTCGTTGGTTCCTTCAATCAAGCCAACTTATTAACATGGTTTTGTTGCACCCTTGACTGATCTGTTTGTTTTTGCTGATTCTCCCTGTCTTTTGGTAATTCACTGCACAGACCAGTGGAGATGAAGAAGATCAAAGACATTGACGTGGATGGAGGTCCCAATGTGCCTCGCATTACAGCCATTCTGTCCTACTCCAAGGGCTTTGCATGCTCTTTGGGGTCCGGCACCGTCTGCCTTTTTGAAAAGAACGAGGAGGACAGTTATAGAAGAAGCAAGGAGATACGGGTAAATGCTCATACAGGTACCAGTGGTACTGTAGGCTCTGTGTATGTGTCAGATTGAGCATATATACAGCATGTGTTACTTTCTGTCAGATCCCACCAGACCCATACAGCAATGAGCTGACCCTGGCTGAATGCCAGGAGATTGACACCATGTGCATCAGTCCAGCGGAGGAGACTCTGGCCATCAGCACAGACAGAGGACAGCTGTACAGCTTCAGTCTATCTTCTTTAGAGATCAACAAGGTACAGTCACCTCTACCAGCAGCACTACCACTAACACTGCTTAAACCAATAGTAGCACTGTGGTTTGTTAACACAGAACCATCTGTAAAGCTGTCATTGAAAACTGTTTGGGAAAGGGCAGGCACTTATGGAAAAATACCTGGCAGGTGATTGGATGAACCATCTGTCTATCACATCACCATTGTTGTTTTGGACAAACAGTCACGGCCATCACATACACCTAATCCCAGCTCGTAGCTGATTGGTGCGGTCTGCTGCTCGGACCCAAACTCATTAAGTGAAGCCTGTAAAGATGGATATTCGTGTGATGTGTGAGCCTACAATTCTCATGTGATCTTGTGATATCACGAGAATCCAGCGGCCATGCGAGGTAACAGATGGGTGGGGCAAAATAAGGCAGGTTGTTATGTGCCAGCATGTTAGCATGTGTGGCATGTGCCAAATTTACCAACCCTCTCGTTCCCACTGTGTTTCTTTTTATAAATTAATAGGGAAAGTCTGTTTGTGTAGCATTTACAGAGCGAGTGCTGTGTATGAACACACACAGAAAGGACATCCAGTGAACTTTGAGCAGATATTCTCTGAATTTGAACACAGACTGCACCTTTATGTCTTTCTTTTATGCAACTTTGGTTGTTTTACACCTTCCATTGCTTCCTTAGCACATTCTTCTTCCCTTTGTCTGCCTCTACCTCCCTCTTTCCCTCATGTTTTACACAGAAAATCAACTTATCTTTTGCTTTAGATCCTTAGGTTCAACGTTTGTTTGTAACTTTATCCATTAGGAGGAACACATCCATTTTGAGTTCCTGTCGCAGCCCTTCCACTCTAAGTCCATCACTGGTTTGTCTGTCTGCCTCCGAAAGCCTCTGGTAGCCACCAGCTCTCTGGACCACTCTGTCCGCATCTGGAACTATGACACAAAGTAAGAGACAAAATCACACCCCAGTTCCTTGCTGTTTTGTCAATCATTGCCCAAAAGAATCAAGCAGGCCTGCCTTTCTGCACAATGCAAATTTTCTTAAAAACTTGCAGTTTTCAGCGTGTAGCTTGCTAGCTCGAAGTTTGTTGTTGTTTCCCGAAGAGAACGGAGTTAGACGGCAACACGCATCAGTGACGGATGTTCCGGCGATTATCATGTAAATGATCAAACTAGGCACAGGGTCATCCCTAAAGGAGGAAAAGAAGGAATCACTTTACAGTTGTGACCTGGAAGGGGGTAGTTGCGGAAACCCCCTTTGAGCCCCACCCCACTGCACTAAGAACAGAAAACAAACTAAAACCTGACCTTTCTGGCTTTCCTTGATGCAAAATCATCAGTGATGTTATTGTATGAAATCTTCCCCCCTTTTTGAGTGATTGATACTGACAAATAGGCCAGTGACCTCAGGTATGACTTGATCAACTTTATTTTTGAAAAGCTTCTCTCTCTAAGTGCAATCCTGAAAGCAGTCCAAAAGTTGGGGTAGATCTCCGATAGATTCTTATCATGCATAAAAGGGATAAGCTCATGGAGGCTCATGGTCCCCCTTGCGAGGACCATTTATTTGGGATTTATGTTTTCCTCCGTGGGTGCTCACTGGCGCACGCCCTTTTAAAAACAAAAAGTAGTCAAAACATGTTTGCATTATTATGTTTCAACTCAGGATAGGATTGGAGATGAAAAGTTTAACTGACACATAACTGTGGTTAGCTTTGTGGTTGCTAAGTATTAGCGGAGCACCCACAGTATTGGCTAAGGACTTGCTACAGTGTCCCTCAGTGCCTCTCTTTGTGAATTGTTACTAGAGTGTTGGAGCTGTACAAGGAGTTCCAGGAGGAGGCGTACAGCGTGGCTCTGCACCCCACTGGCCTCTTCATCCTGGTGGGCTTTTCAGACAAACTCAGGCTGATGAACCTGCTTATTGACGACATCCGCTCCTTCAAGGAGTTCACTGTGCGCGGCTGCAGGGAGGTGGGTTATATTTGCATGTGTGTTGATTGATGACGTGATGCACTTTTGAGCGCTTACCATTTTTTTTTTTTCATTTTCTCTCCACACCTTAGTGTGCTTTTAGCCACGGTGGCCACATGTTTGCAGCTGTCAATGGAAATGTCATACACGTCTACTCCGTCACCTATTTTGAGAACATCCTCAATCTGAAGGGCCACAATGGAAAGGTTAGTCAGGGATAAGAGTGTTTCATAGAGCATGTGAAATAACAACAAGGTTTTTCTGGAAATTCCACCACACAGGGTAGTGTCCAAAGGCAGCCCAAAAGTCAGCTTTAGCCATGCCTCTCCAAAAGGCGATAGTTCAGTACAAACTTTTTTTTTGCAGGTACGAGGCATTGAATGGAGCCTGGACGACAGCCGGCTTGTGTCATGCGGGATGGATGGCGCGGTGTACGAGTGGAACACGCAGACTGGCAAACGTGAGTCTGAGAGTGTCCTCAAGTCCTGTAGCTACACAGATGTTGCCTTCTCTTCAAACTACAAGACCATCATGGCTGTGGGAACAGACCTCACACTGAAGGAGATCCAAGATTGTCAGGTCAGTCGTAGTCTTGCATTGCCAGACCTTCCTACACAGCGCTGCGAAGAAAATGATGGGAGAAAAACATGCTCTAGTTTATTGGCATTTTTTTAAACCAATGACGTTCGTCTTGGGCAAAATAGCCTCGGGAAAGAACTTGTTTTGTTGGAAACATGCTCTTTCAAAATGTGTTTTAGTGGTGCAACAGAAAACTCAGTTCTACAGATAAACTAGCCAGCTGTCTTGATTTACCCTGCAAACATCTGAGGAGCGGTTAACTTCATAAATCGATTGATTGAAGTTTAGAATACCAACACTACAGTTACAGTTCATAGTATAGTATGTCAAAAAAGTGATAAAAAAGTCATAGCATATTGAATAAAGTGATAAAAAGTCATAGTATTAAAAAAAAAGTGATTCAAAAAGTATTAGTATAGTATGTTAAAAAAACAAAAGTCACAGTGTAGTATATCCTAAAAATTGTTAAAACGGTATTTTGAACAAAATCTAATGAAAAAGGCCAGCCCAGACTGCGCTTCAAACCTGGGTCATAGTTTGCTTTGACCAAAAAGTGGTTAAAATAATCATGTTGAAAAACTGGTGAAAAAAGTCATAGTATACTATGCTGAAAAAAGTGGTTAAAATAGTATTAGTATCAAACTAAACGATAAAAAAGTATTGTATAGTATATTGAAACAAGTGGTTAAAAAGTCATGTCGAAAATATTATAAAAAGTCATAGTATAGTATGTCAAAAAAATCATAGCATGTCAAAAAAGTGATTAAAAAAAGTCATAATATAGTATGACGAAAAAGTAAAAAAAAAAAAAAAATCATAGCTCACTGTGTTAAAAAAAAAAAAAAAAAGTGATTACAAAAGTCATAGAATAGTATATTGAAAAAAGCATTAAAGTGGTATTTTGAACTAAAGGTCATGTTCATAGTTTGCTGTGAGTACTTGCTGGTTGCCTGTTGGAGCGCTAACCACTGAGCTACGGTGCCAGCTAAGACATTATGTTGAAAACACTCATATTCTAGTATGTCAGAAAAGTGATAAAAGTCATTGTATAGTATGTCAAAAAAGCCATTAAAAAGTCATTGTATAGTATGACAAAAACATTTTAAAAAAAATCATAGCATACTATGTCAAAAAAATGGTAAATATTGGTATAGCATGTTAAAAAAGTGATTAAAAAAAGTCATAGTATAGTATATTGAGAAAAATGTTAAAATGGTATTTTGAACAACAGGTCATGAAAAGGGCCAGTCCAGATTGGGCTTTAAACCTGGGCCATTGTTTGCTTTGACTACTTGCTGGTTGTCTGTTGGAGCGCTAACCACTGAGCTACTGTGCCAGCTAAACATTCATATTATAGTATATCAAAAAAGTGACAAAAAGTCATAGTATAGTATGTCGGGAAAAAAAGCCTTAAAAAGTGACAGGGCCCTATCTTGTACCCTGTGCAGCGCAAAGCCTGATGCAAGTGTCTTTGGTAGTTTAAAACCGACGCAATAAGTGGTTAAAAGGTCATAGTATGAGGTGGCGGAAAAAAAATTGTAAAAAGACATAATATAGTATGTCAAAAAAGCAATAAAAGTATGTCAAAAGTCACTGTATAGTTTGTCGAAATAAACGTAACCAAATGGAGCAGCCCGTACTGGGAACACACAATTACCTGTGGAAATGTATCCATTGCTCTTAATCTGAAAAAAACAAGGAAGTTTCTGTATTATGGAGGCTATAAACTTCTTGCATTATCCTCTCCACTAAATGTTGAATATGTTTACCATTCATCAAAAGAAAAAGTAGAAGAATTATTTAGTTAATTTTGTCCTCCCAATTGAGTATTTTATTGGTTCCACAGGTCCTGAGGGAGGTTCCTGCTGACGAGGTAGCACACACTGCTGTGGCAGTGTCTCACTCTGGTAGGGTTGTCTTCACCGGGACGTCCAGTGGAACAGTCAGAGCCATTAAATACCCGTTGCCTATCCAGAAGGAATGGATTACGTACCAGGCTCACTGTGGCCCCATCACCAAGGTTGGTTTTTAGAGCATAGAATGATAGCATAGCATGATTTTATAAAATCTAAAACCCTGATTTTCAATCTGGTTAAGACGGCAGGTAAAATTATGGGAACACCTGCATCTCTCAACCCACAGGAGCTTTTTGAACAGGCAACAATCAGGCAGGCTAAGACCATTCTGTCTGATAACGCTCATGTTTTGTTTTTACAGTTTGAGCTGTTGAACTCAGGAAAGAGGTACAGGGTTAGAAGCATTCATTTGTTCCTCTCGCAGTTATGCTCATTAATGAGCAGCGATGAACGTATGACTATGAATTAATTAATGTATATCTGTGACTGTGATGGATGAAAAGGATGAATGAAATTGTTTTTGTAGTATGGCTTTTATCTTATTTAGTATAGAAAATTGTAAATCTGCAATTTGCACAGGCCCTCGAGTAGCCCATATGTTGACTGTACATTTGTCTTTTTATTGTTTTTAACCCTGTGCTTGTTGTTGTGTCTGTAACTCTTGCAGCAAAGTAAGTTACTTAATGTCCAAAACAAATTTCTCCTTAGGGAGACCAATAAAAGTACTTTGACTTTGACTTTATAAATCCTGTTTTAATGTTAAACATACATGTGGCACAGTGAATGACTACATTACAGTCCGGTGAGCCAATGTTTTTCACAAAGAGGCTGATTTATATTTGCTAATAATATGTTGGATTCATTTAAGACCTTTTTAAAATTAAATTAAAAAAAAAACATTTAAAACATTAGGAATTTGGTGCTCTCTAGTCTAAACTGTTCACGCACACCGTGCACACACTAAATAGACAAAAAAGCAGAAATCCATCATGTTTGAATGTGCTTTGAATATTTTTTAGATTGAGAACTGATCTTATGCTGTGTAGCGGTAGAATAAAGTCTGACTGACTGGCTAACTTTGTGTGTCCTCAGATGGTGATCACGTTTGACGATCACTTCCTGTTTACGGTGTCTGAAGATGGCTGCCTGTTGATGTGGAAGGTCATCGATAAGGATGGCCGAGGACTGAAGAGCAGCAGGCAGATCATCCACACCGAAGAGATCCTTGTCACTAAGTCAGACCTGGAGGAGAAGGTGTGAGTTTGTTAAATATATACTGTCAAACAATCAGGAACTTTAGCTTAAAAGATTAAGGAACTAGTTATCTACATTAAACCATTTGTACCCATAACCAAATATAACGTCACTTTATCTTTTTTTATACTATTTATTGATCCCCAATGGGGAAATTACAATTTACACTCTGTGTACACTCTGTGTACACTTTTGTTAGTAATCAAACATAGGTCTGAAATACACACAGACACACACATGCTCAAATGGAAAGATGTCAGAGTGAGCGGGCTGCCAGCTGGACCAGCGCCCTGAGCGGTTGAGGGGGTACAGTGCCTTGCTCAAGAGCCCCTGGCAGTGCCCAGGAGGTGAAGTGGCATCTCTCCAGCCACCAATCCACACTGCGTACTGAGCTCCTGCCACCCCTTTCCCCCTTATGATTGATTACTTTGGGTTCTGTGTAGAAACTCTACACAATCTCTCTGTTTGAACAACCAAAAGCAATGCAAACCTTTGGCATTTTCCACGTTTGAGACAGTGTGTTGCTATGTAACGTTAACCTTAAAACGATTGTTTCCTGACCCACCCCATTTGATCTGGAGGATGAGATGGAGAACGCCACGTAAACAACCTTCTGGTAAGTAACATAATCCAATCAAATGTTCCTGAGAGGACAGCTAAAGATGCTAGGAGCTGCAGATGGAGAACGAGTACCAGCTCCGCCTGAAGGACATGAGCTACAATGAGAAGACGAAGGAGCTTTCTGACAAGTTTACTCAGCAAATAGAATCTCTGAAAACAACGCAACAGGTCTGCTGGTCACCCACCAGACAGCTCTACTCCACATATACTCCGCACCGCTGCAGTTTAGGGTCAAAATGTTTATCAGAAAACAATGCCTGTATGTATTGGAGAAAATCAAATATCACAATATATTTGACCAAATACCTCGATATTGATACCGCAACAATATTGTAGTGGTGACTATTGGTGCTTTCACAAAATATTGACACGAGATTTTTGATAAATAATCATCAGTAAGGTGGCTATAACGTCTAAGTGGGTAAAGGCAAATAATAGAACAGTCTGGTAAGTTCAGAAAATGGCATCACTTTACTGTAATACATCCTTTAAAACCAGGAAAAGACATCACTTATGCCATATCATGATGTCCATAATCTAAGACAATATGTATCTCTAATATCACGATATCGATATATTGTTGATGTATTGCCCAGCTCTACCTGTATGAAATTACAATGAATTACTATGGGCTTAAAAAGTCTAAAATTTCAAAATTGAAATTGTAAGTATTGTGTATTGTGTTCTAGGTCTTATATCATTTTAAACAGGTCTTAATTTTCCTATGTCAATGTAACTCTTTTTGTATGTCATGATATACTGTAGGTCTTAAATTTCATTCATATTGGTTTTAAAAAGTCTTGGTGAAACCTGTAGAAACCCAAAATTAAGAAAATAATGTTTATTTATTAGGCCTTTATTGAGTCAGCAGAGGTCGCTTCATCTTTGGAATGGATTGTATGACTTATGGCCCCCGTTCTATATTTATAACATGCTCTGTACCCGCAGGTCATGAAGACAGAGATGGAAAAGCAGGAACGTGAGCACCAGAAGAGTTCTGCAGAGCTCACTGTGAAAAACTCCAAAGAAATAAAGGATTTAGGTGAGAGGAGGACTAGAACCGTGTCCACACAATCCCAGGACATTGTTACCTGGTTTTGTAGTTGTGAGATGTTAATGTTTTGGTTTAAAAAGGAATATTTTTTGCTACGTTTACACCTCGCGTCAACAATACCACAGCGTTTCCGAGCCCCTAAAACGGAGACATTTGGAAACACTGCTGCCCCCATCTTGGTTTGAAAACTCCGGGGTTGCTTTGTGGTCTGGACGGGCACAACCGGAGACCTCTGGAAACAACGATATCGGTTAGGTAGTCTGAGATACTTTTCATTTCCACAGTTCCACCCCGTCGTCGGCTCAAGCTTATATACCCTGTCTTACTTTCCTCCATTGTTGTTCTTTATCCAAAGTATTTTCTGTATTTTCACCTCATACATCCATGATTTTCAACTGCAGAGTAACGTCAGACAATCTGCTTCCTCTTTAAACCAGCACACACATGCCCAGTGTTTGTGAATGGTCATGTGATGTGGTCATCATGATGATATGATGTGCGTTGTCAGACATGTTAAGTTGCCTCTCAAAAATGAAAACGCAGTAATCTAGATGTAGCCTAAAGGATCAAGCAATCTGTTTGTCTATTTATTAACGACTCAAACAATCACACACAGAGTTATCCTACAGCCAGAAGCTGATTGTGGAACACGAGAGGTACCTGGACCTTCAGAAAAAATATCACAGAATGCAGGAAGACTACGAGAAGCAGCTGAAGGATGCAGAAGAGCGCAAAGTGCAGTCCCTGCAGGAGCTGACGCAGCTCTACGAGGCCAAGCTGCAGGAGAAGACTCAGCTCCTGGTTCAGGTAAGTCAGGGGGAGACAATTCAATTCAACTTTATTTATAGTGTTAAATCAACAACCAACAGGAGTTATGTCAGGACTCTTTACAGATGGAGTAGATCTAGACCACACTTTATAATTTCCAAACTGATTTTGGTTTAGCAACAGGACAGACTGTATAAAAGCATTCTTGGGCCTGTTGCATCTAAACAAAGGCACTCTAAATCGCCTGTTAGAAGGCAAAAGTTGGTATTCATAATTTAAAACATGCATGGAGTCAGAAGAGATGCTGTTGGCAAGGCTGAGCATGCTCTTCTTAGATAATGTCACATGAAGACGAGACGCCGGACCAGTGAAGTTCTTGTGTCCTACTTCTATTTTGTGCAGTGTCAGGAGGAGGCCCAGCAGCAGACCAATGAGTTCAAAGAGATCATAAAGCAAGTCGAGGAGGATGAAGAGAGGAAGATCCATGACATCCAAATCAAATACGAGAAGAAACTGCACACACTGAGAAAGAGCTCAACACGAATCTGAAAGGAGAAACTGGTCTCATGACACAAAAGGTGACCACAGCGTCTGTCGACTGCTGCTTTTTTCATCTGCAGGAAAAAAAAAACATTCTTTCCTTCTCGGTCTCCTGGGTAATCTGCTCTTTGTGTTTCTTCTTCCTTGTTGGTGGGTGATTTGTGTGATCCCAGTTCTACAGTCTGCAGAGACAGATCGACGACCGATGCGCGGACATAAACAAGCTGAAGCAGGAGCGCCAGAGGCTGCTGGGGCTGATCCGCTCCCTGGAGAGCGACATCGAGGACCTGAAGCGGCAGATCTCTGGACACGAAAAGACCAACCAGGACAAGGTGGATTAAAATAGATTAGATTGAAATTCAGCCAACTTTTGATATATTTTGTTTGCATTTTTTGCTATAGCCCTATATCCTTGCCATTTTTCCATTTATCCAATGTTTTTGTTTTTGCTCTAAAAAAAACCTTTTTTGTAAGGTCACACAAGTGGGACATTAATTTATCTAATCTCTGTAGTGACATTTTAAACAAGAACACAAGAACATGTTCACGAGTGGACGACTGAGTGTATTGAGTAGAAAATAAGAAAAAAAGTAAGATTGTAAGATCTTGAATGAATTAGATCATGGACCTGCAGTTGATGAAAGTTTTGGTCCGAGAGATCTGAAAATGTTATTATATTATTTAATTTAGACTTACATGACGGCCGTCAGTGGGGCGATTAAAAAGCAGCGTCTGTCCGCTCAGTACTGGGAGACAGTGGGACATTGTACGTGAAGTATTAGGTCCTAGGAGGTTATGTCCTGCTGCAGCCATGTATTAAAAAAGATTGTTAAAAAAAAAGCAAGTCAACACAGAAAAAGAAACCTTTTCTAAAACTTTTTTTTTTTTTTTTTTAATTCCTTCACACATACAGGATAAGACCATCTGCGGCTTGAAGAAGAAGAACCAGGAACTGGAGAAGTTGAAGTTTGTTCTGGATTTCCAGTTGAATGACTTGAAGAAACAGACTGAGCCTCAACAAGATGACATCACTGAGAAGAAGGAGCGGATCCATCAGGTGTGTGCGTGCGTGTGTGCGTGTGTGTGTGTGTGTGTGTGTGTGTGTGAAGCTCCAGCATTCTAGAGTACAGATTATAGTCAGGTTTCATTAAAACATGTACTGAAACAGTGAACACTTAAACATCTTTGATTAGTTATGTGTCGATTGAAAATTTTAAGAATGAAGAAACTAGAAAATATTCACATTTAAGAAATTTTACTTTCCATAAAAAAAAGATAAACCAGATAATTGGTTATCAAAATTGTTGATTAATTGATTAATTTAAAAGTTGACAGCTAATTGATTATTGATACATCTTTGCAGCTCAGCCAATGTACATTGACATACATCTACGAGCTTCATTACAATCAACAGCTACGTTATCATTTAAAAAACATTTTAAAAGGTTACTAATCAACAACAACTGTTTAACCCTTGTGTCGTCTTCCTGTCAAAATTGCAAATCAACACTTTTGTTGATGCTTTTTATCGATGTTTTTAACTTTTTTTTGTCCCTTTTTTTCAACCCTTTTGATGCTTTTTTTCAATGTTAGCTACTTTTTTGAAGTTTTCAACACTATGTAAGACTAATTTTAAAAACTTTAGTTTTACAGTTATTTTTTGGAATTTATAGTCAATAAACCTCATTTATAGGAAATTATACCTAATGTTTGAGTTAGAAAAGCAGAAATTAGAAATTATTTAGAGTAAAATGAAAAGAATGTATGTTGATGGATAATCAGACTGGAATATGTCAACTTTTACTCAAAACTATTTCGAAACCACACAAATGCTATAAAATTGAAGAAGACACCCCAAAATGAATGAAAGTAGAGATATGTACTTACCAAAGAGCGTTGAGGGTTAAGATGTTATTGTAATTCATCCCAATGTGTATGTACTGTATTTATTCAATGTTCACTGCTGTGTACCTAGTGTTATTTAAAGGGGGGATAACTTATCCTCCCCCCAACAATGTTTTTTAGTTTGTATCGTTCTTTTTTTTTTCAACAATGTGCTAATGAACTAAACTAGCTCTAGACACGACTGATGTCCCTTCATTAGTAATCTTAGAGAGGAACATTGGAAGTCTACTACACTATACTCACTCAGGTGAACTGTTTGGGGACATTTTGTGTTTTCGTGTTGACAGTAGCCATTTGCTGTTTTTTTTCCCTTTTGTGACAGCTGGAGGAGGAGCTGGTGCAAATCGACCAGAGCAACACTCAGCTGAAGCTCACCGTCTCTGACCTGAGGCTCAAACTGAGGACCAGAGACAAGGAGATGCATAAGGAGACGCAGAAAGTGAGCACGTAACTAACACTCTGTGTCAATGCTGCAACAAGCTATTATAAATCACAACCTTTCGCGTTTTCACTGTCACATGATAAACTCACAGGTGCTGCTAATGGGTATCGTCTACAAGCTAGTTTGTAGTACTCACCAAATCTTTAATTAACAAAAATCAAAAGAACGGACCTGATTGCCGGAGGTAAAGCTGGATGAAGACGCGGATGACATCTTGGCTTTTTGATCCGTGAAGGCTACCGTAGCGTGGCGCGAGAGAGTTGATTGCGATATATGATCTCAACGCTAGATGGGAGAAATACCCTCACATTGGACCTTTAAGACATACCAGTAGATGTGTGTAAAAGTGTGAACTTTTGGATTTCTTCTCTGTGGACAGATGAAAGATTTGGAGACACATCTTCAGCGGCTCAAGTCAGACCTCCACAACTGTGTTGGCTTCATCCAGGAGCCGAGGAAACTGAAGGAGAGTGTGCAGATGCTCCGCGCCCGCTATGTACCGCAGACCGACGGGGTGAGTGGTTCATATATGGCGTTTTTCCATCACATGGTCTCGGATCGACTGAAAGTTGTAATTTACACACCGTAAGAAATGCGGAGAGTAGGCAAATAATGTGCATGTGCTATTCCCAAGGCGGAGAAAAGCAGCGTGGATGAAGATATTCAGAGGACATTCTGTCAACACCGTGATCACCTGGAGAGGACGGTTAATAGTCTCAAGACAAGGCTGGCCAAATCTGCTGAGGAGCATGACAAAGTCTACGTCAAGATCATGAAGGTCAATCTAAAAACAGAATTCCTCTGACCAATCATTAGGGATTAGAGCGGCAAATCTATTAGCTGTCAAATAATAAATGTAAGTTAATTTTCATGAAAAAGAAAAAAATTATCTGGTTTCAGTTCCTTAAATGTGAATATGTTCTAGTTTCTTCTCTCCTCTGTGACAGTAAACTGAATACCTGAGAGTTGTGGACAAAACAAGACATTTGAGGACATCGTCTTGGGCGTTTGGGAAACATTGATCCACGTTTCACCATTTTCTGACATTTGATAAACCAAAACAATATTCTACAATGGAAAATAAGTTTGTTGCAGCCCTAGATCTACGTCCTATATTTATTATTAAAATTATTACAATTATTTGAGTATAATGCTCATGGTATTCAGTATTTCTTTCTCCTGTGAGTACTTTTCCTGAAGACGTGATATTCTAACAGTGATTGTCGTCTGCTCTGCAGGAGAATGTGACCCTGATTACTGAAATCAATGAACTGCGGAAGGAGCTGCGTTTGGCGAGGACTCAGGTCAAAGACTACAAAGCTCAGCTGGCCACGTGCAAGAAGTCCATCAAGTCACGTCCTAACTCAGAGAATGGTCCTAAAAAGGAGACTAAACATGAAGACGCAGACTAGGAAATTAAAAAACACATGCTCCAGAGAGCCATGGAAGCCCTGCAATGGCAACAGCTGAGGATGTCCTGCCTGAAGGCCTCATCACGAATAGCAACTTTTTTTCTTAATTTTTTTAAAATCACACAAACAAACGAGTCAATTCTTTGCATTTTTTGAGCACCATAGGATTTTCCTGCATTAAAGGTCCCTGACATGCTGTATTTTGACCATAGGCAGGCTGGGGGAACTCATATTAATGTTAAAAAATTCATAAAGTGAATTTTTCACGTCAGGGTGAACTTAGCTTTCTTTCTTTTTTAACCACTGTAATTCCGCTTTAAAGTTGGCCATTTTAACGTGGACGTTGACTTGCTTTTAAAGCCGGCCTCAAGGGGCGGCTCGATGACCTGCGGTTTCTGGACTTCCGCGTTGGCTTCATTTTTCAGCAGCGGAGGTTGCCAAACACCTGTGTCTTTTTCTTATGGTTGTTCCTGGTTATTATGAACTAATATGAAGAGGATTTCAATGTGATGACACACAGCAGTTTGAGGAAAATAACACTTGCCCCAGGCTCGTTTAAGTCTGGACCCATAGTTGCTCTTTTAGTTGTGTGATTTTAATTTACACTGAAAAACTTCTGTGGAATTGTGCTTGTTTCCAAGTTTGGACGTGCAATGAATAAAGAGAGAAAACCTGCACTTAATTTTTTCATGTGCATTTTGTGTTTATAGTTAGACCCCTTTCTGCTGTATCTTGATATTATCGTAATCGTAAGCCTTGTATCGTGTTGTATCGTGAGCTACACAGTCCGAACTGATCAGATTTATTAACTGATATATAACTTTTAAATACATTTTAATTAGGTCAAAAAAGGTTAGAACAAATTAGAAACACACGAGTAATACCACACAGTAATATAACAATCAAAAAATGATCCATTTAAAAGTTTGCAGACATCTTGGTGACATCTTGTTTCAGGTCCGAGGTGTGCTTCTCAATTCTCCGGTGCAGCTCATCCATTGAGGTCGACAGGGTGTCATACATAGCCTGGACACAGAGAAGTGTTCCCTTAATTCTTTTCCAGAATAGGTTGAATACATTTGGTTCATCAAAAAATGTCATGTATAGTTATAAAGCTGGTTTGTAATTTATGTTTTATGAGATGTAAGTCATTTTAATCATGAAATTAACGAGATTTATGAAACGGACTTGGTCGGCATTGCTGGGAACGCCCACTAAAACAACATGGTTGTCCAGTGAGGAGGAATAATTGTTTTCCCCCACGGCGACTCTGCCCCAAGCCCCGCCCCCAGCTATGACGAGTCCCAGACCACACAGTTGTACACAGTGTCTGAGTCTGGATTAGAGGATTTATATCCTGTACCAGAGATGTTCAATACAGTTTAATTAATGTTCGTCTCCAAGCATGAATGAAAACAATAACAGGTGCAGGCAGAGAAGCAGGGGATGCTCTTACCTGAGCTTTCTCCGTCTCTTTGCTGCAGACGTCTTTCAGGCTCTGGATCTTGGCCTTCAGCTGCTGCGTCTCTCTGGAGATCTCCTGGATTTTGTCCGCCATCTCCTCACGCTTCTGATAGATTTGGTTACACTCCCTGGAGAACCGTTTAATAATGGTTCAGTTTACAGAACACTATTTTAAGATTCTATCCATTTACCACATTTACAACCATAGCTGGGACGTTATCCTTCGTTGTATTTGTATTGCGATTTTTATCTATTGCGATTCTAGAAGTATTGCAACTCCATAGTATCAACTATATTTTTCCGCGAGCTAGTCTCGTTTTGTTTGAAAATACTCGTCAACAAGAAGTAACATCACTCAACATTGCTTAGAGCACCTTTAACGATGTATGAATAAATGCAGTATAATATATGTATAATAAATACCCCAGTACTTCTTGAACATGCTGCTCCTTCATCTCTTTCTTCTTCTGCCTGCGGATTTTCTGTTTGGACTCTTTGTCCAGCTTCATGCCCAGGGCTCGCTTCAACTGGCCTTCCGCGATGATCAGGTTCTTCAGCTCCTTCTGCGTCTTCTCATACTGAGCCGCCAGCTTCTGGTGCTACACACACACGCACACACACAGAATATCACAGCAACACAAATAGCAGTATCTTAATACTGTTAACGGCCGGCAGGACGCTGTTAACTGTTCTGCACTGAAGCAAAGTGTGTTAATGATGTTCTGTTAGTGTTATATGGGTTTAAAGTTGTTTCAGTGATTTAGTGTTCCTATTTATTCACATTTGTTGGGGGTGGGCGGGGGGGGCGGGGCGGTCCTCTGTGCAGCATTGGGTGTAGAACCAAAAATAAACTACCTAGTAGCTCTGGCTCTTGAGTGAGTTTATCCATTCACAGATTTCCCTAACTTAGTTATTTGTAGTTATTTATGAGTTCTCACTAAAACAGTATGATAATAATTAGTACCCACAATCAAAGACAGGGCACGAAAACAGAGCAGTTTCTGTTTTCGTTTTTATGTTCCCTCATCATTGACTGGTGCTTATTGTGGGCCGGATGTGAATCACTAGTCCGTACCTCCTCCTGCCACTGCTTGGTGTTGTTCATGCTGCTCTCCAGGTCCTGCAGCAGGTTGTACATCTGCTGGATCTCAGCCTCAGAGTGAGTCACAGCCTGCCCTAAGTTCTGCAGCTCCACCACGCGCTCATCCGTTTCTTCCTGAAATCAATGCCGTCCAAAACGTATCACACAGACAGGACAAAAATGGACGCATATATCAGTCTGACCAAATTTGAAAAAATGCCAGCTTTTTGGAGACAGCACTGTTGTATTTGTTTGTTTGTTTTTACTCACGATGGAGAACTTGATGTTCTTGACATTCTCCCTCATCTTCTCCATTTCACTCTTCAGCTCTTCTGGAGACTCCACAATCTGAGACTTGAGTTTGCCAATGTCTTCTTTTAGGTTGCTGACGTCCACCTTCACCTGGGCCTGACACACACACACACACCACACACACACGCACACACGCACACCCAAACGCACGGCTTTGACTCTTACTGTCTAAATGCGTTACATTTCCCTCTACTCGTTTCCGGGTTCTCTTTCTCCAGAAACATGACAAACTCACAAGTATAAACCTCAGGCGACCTTTGAGGCTACGCTGAAAGCTGTGCGTAGAGCCCCGGCAGAAACATAAATTAAAGTAACACATAATTCTTCACAAAGGCATGTAAGGTTTGTATCAGACACATACCAGTTTCTGAGTCTTCTCTGCGATTTTGGTTTTCCACTCTGCGATGCTTTCATTTATCGCATTCTGAAAGGAGATTTTATTTCACTTGAGAGCACACACACACACACACAACACAATTGTTTTGTTATGTTGTTGTACTTCATCAACACTTACCACTTCCTGGCATTCATGCTTGGTGGCGGCCTGCAGCTCAGAGAGAGCGGCAGCCAGCTCGTCAGCCTCGGCCTGCTGCTCGGGCGGGATGTTCCTGAACAATACAAGAAAAATCCATAAGTGTGCAAAGTGCAACTTCACTGGAGAGGACACACATCTTATTATGTTCGGATTTCTTGTGACCATGGAAACATTATCATTACTGAAATGTTTGGTTTGTGAGCTTGATATTAACATTCATTTTCAAATAATCACACAATAGAACATCATTCTACCATTTTGCGTTTTAGGGCCGCAACTTAAGAAAAATAATTGTCAATTAATCAGTCCATTATGTCCATTCAATTAAGCAATTAATCTTAATCTGTAAAATGTCCATCAGACGTTCCCAGAGACAACGGTGGCGTCTTCAAACTTTCTTGTTTTGCTCAACTTAAAATCCAAAACCCAGAAATATGACATTTTAAAGATATAAAAAAAGAAGCTAAACACACGTAGACTTACGTCAGCATCGCAATCTTCGCCTTTGCTTCGGCTATGCCTTTGGTGAAGAACTGCAGCCTGTCCATGTCTGCCCTCTGTATGCACGCGCGCACACACACAGACACACACAGACACACACAGACACACACAGACACAGACACACACACACACACACAAAGTAAGCCTATGTTATATTTCAGATCTTTCTGTTTACAAGGAAGATGTCCAGTACAGCCTGTAGTAATCTATTTTTCAATTAGCCATGACTAATCATGTAGGAGTTACAAAATTGTTGAGTGCATATGTGTCATGGCCGGCACTGCTCCTACATTGTGTGTACGTCCCACAGAGCAGGCGCACTCGAGACCTCCACCGGCTGAGCTAATTCTTTGGCCAGAGGCCATCAGACGGCCCTAGAGTCGCTATTTTGCCACTATGTTCAATTTGGTTGAAAGCCTGTGTGGACCAATGTAACATACAAATTTGGCCTGCTTCTCCGAAATCACGCTCATCCTCTGCTTCCTGAAGTGGAGAAAGTTCATGATGCCACTTAGAATAGTCAGAGTCTTCTGTTTTTCTGGAAAGGAAAAGCAAGACCATTAGCATTAGGGTTATTTGACATCTAGTCATCACATGTGCTGTGGACAGATAAAACTCAAAAACACATACTTACTTGGAGCTAGAAGGTCACTCAGTGAAAAATCGTACACCAAGCATATTGGCAGAAACTGCTGCCTGAGAAAGATCAACCACAGTGATGTTAAATATATATACAAAAACCATGCTGTAGCCTAAGAGTAACAAAAACAGCTGTGCGCTCTAGTCATTTTAGTCGAGGGATGCAACAATGTACTCAACAGACGAATCGATTCACGATTTCACAGTTTTTTTTAACAGAATGATTCAGGACAATTCCGTCTTTCTATAAACTGTGAAAACCAACAGATGTGTCCTCTTATCAAAACTACAACTGAAATTGTTTTTCTTAATCTTAAATAATAAAAAAATATTTATTTTTTTAAAACAAATCCCTCATCAAATAACTAAATAGAAGAAAAATCTCTTGAAATAAATGAACTAAGACGACGTAGTGACGTGTGAAGTCAAACAAGTGAAATCAAAAGTACACGAATCCCTTTTCTTTTTATCTCAACCCGTTGTAATCTTTACACATTTATATTGATTTTTAACCGATTATCGATGCAAACTTACACAAATAAGGATTTCAGTCTATTTGGTTTGCTAACACATATCTAAATAAATGACAGCATGAAGGTGTTATCAGTGATCACCTTATCTTTCATACCGTGGCAGTCGGTACAGACTGTGCTACATCCAGGAGAGAGAGCGAAAACTCACATGCGCATGTAGACGCTCATGATAGCAGTTGCCCCCTCATGATATTCTGGGTTCTGAATGTTCTCCAGAAGTGGAACCTGAGGGAAAACGAAAAAGAAAATCAAGCACTTAAATATAGGAAGGATAACATCACATGTCATTTAGCTGTAGCTTTCATCCAAAGTGACTTACAATTGCTATATTTGTCAGATAGGTTGTACAAATCTGGAGCAACTAGGAGTTAAGTGCCTTGCTCAGGGACACAGTGGTTGGTGATGACTCTATGACATATACTGAAACAATTGCAAGGTATGTGTATGTTAGTGTAGAATCTAAAAGAGAAATGTGATAAAATATTAATGAAATATAAATATGTGGTAATAACTGACTGTTATTATAAGATGTAGAAATTTGGAATAATAATAGGTTAATATTATACAGTATGTTATGTGTCAGTGTATATAGTAGGTGGGCCATGCATGTATGTGTATGTGTAGGTATGTATGTTTAGTGTAATATATATAAATATAAATATATATATATATGCCATATACTGTTCTCCCTGCTGCCCTCAGCAGCTTCAAATGCAGAAGAACCAGATTCCACAGCAGCTTCAACCCGTCATAAGACTGCTGAACTCCCAATAACCCCCCCCCACACACACACGACACTAGTCACTTTACATTGACACTGAACCCTATTTGCACTAAGTAACTTTAAATTAATGTTGTTCTTTTCACTGTTTTCACTGCAATACATCCTGCTGCTATTTGCACTAGTCATAATCATCTTATAATAATTTTTAAAATTACATATTGCACACACTTTATATTGCACACTTATATTTATACTGTTTCTCTTTTTCATTTTTCAGAGCCTTGCAACGTAATCTTGCTCTACTGTATATTGTGAATGTGCAGCTGAATGACAAAGTCTGTCTAAGTCTATAGTATATTTAACAATATTTTTTGCATTTCTAATCCAAACAACGTCAAACTTGGCACTGCCCGTAGCAAGACACCTGTCAAGTTTGAAATCCATCGGACTAACGGTTCTATAGGTATGCACCACATCCCCACCAACGCACACACCCTTCATAACACACACCCCCACCCACACTTTATAGATAGATACCAAACAAAAACAAATACACAGTTTAACTTGGAATTTATAGTGAAATCAAGAGTTCCTTCGTAAACTGGTAAACAGGCTCAGCTCGTAGGGAGTTGTGTTGGGAACCGGAGGGTCGCTGGTTCAAGTCCCCAGAAGGACTACAGTATGGTGGTGGACTGGTAGCTGCCATTTCACCTCCTGGGCACTGCCAAAGTGCTCTTGAGCAGGGCACCAAACCCCCAACTGCTCGGGGCGCCTTTCCATGGGCAACCCCCCATCCTCATGTGTGTGTAATAACAACAGAGTGAAAACACTGTAATTTCCCCTTTCGGGATTAATAAAGTTTACTTTATTATTATTTATTTATTAATGTTGCCTGTCAAATGCAGTACTTACCATGGAGTGACACTCGGGTCTGGAACGATACAGGAGATGCAAAACTCTCATGTACAACGTCTGAACCGCCTCTGGCTAGAAGAGAGATTTAGTGACATTCATTAGTTTATAGAGGACTAGTGTCGCATTGCCAGAACTTTCTCCACACACACCACGAGACTGCACTGGACCGTTACTTTTACGGTTAACATTTGATAAAATGTGACACGTCCTTTGCTTGCTAACTGCTATGTGTAAAACCTTTGAGAAAAGGACCTTTGCGTGCTGTGTTTTCAAGAGAATTACTGTCTGACAGCAACCAATAGGTAACGGGTGGTTTATGTTATTTTAAAATGTAATGTAAATAAAATAATGCACATATGTGGCTGCATGGGATGCGCTAAACTAACGTTAAACAGATAAGTAAGAACATGTCTGGAATTTACACCTCAGTTCGGTCTCTCGTACCATTCAAATTTTAATTTAACTATTAAGTCCAATATATACTTTTGCCACTTTGTGACGAGCCGTTTAAACGCACTCTTTATGTCGTTATTGTCCAGTGCGTGTGTGTTTGTCTGCAGCCATTAGCAACAGCGAACGGGCGTTAACGTTAACGTTACCTTAGGAACGGGAGTCAGGTCGCTCTTGGTAAAATGTTTTGCCTCTTGACCAGTCAGAACTTCTGTTCGGTAAAAATTTACTACCGCATCTGCACTATAGATAGGGAACGTGTTTTCGGCCATTGTCGCAATTTAAGTGCCAGTTGTAACAGAAAACACAGACAGACGATTTCAGCTACAATACAAAACTGGCGCCTTAAAACCTCAAACGACTTCCTTTCTACACAGCGCATCTGATTGGTCGTCTTCTTCTTCTGTAGAGTTTTACGGCAGTTTGCATCCTATGCGTTGCATTACTGCCTTCTACTGGTAATTACTCGTTACGTATTTATTTTATTTCATGTAACCTACCATAATTTTCTGAGTAGTCGGCTGCTTTTCAAAAATGTAAATATATGGCATCTTTAAACCTGATTTCCACTGGTCCTAACTTATATCATCCTGCCCCTTTTTCTAGATTGTACCTCCTGCACGACATCAGGACATTCTCCACTGTCTCCTTTTCTTCACACAGACTGAAGTGTCCAGTTAGGTGTTTTCCCATTATACAAAGTGTACTGTTCAATCTACTGTGGCCAATTCTCAATTTACTGATAATGACTTGCTCTTTTTTGTTAGCCCCACTGTTACTCACTCCTCCTACTTTATTTTGTAGTGTCTCCCTGTATGTCCACCATCCCTATAGTGTTGCCACTGTTTGGAAATACCCCCCCCCCCTTATTTTGACAGTTTAATTTTTTGTTCTACATTTCCTTTCTCTACAGCCTCCTTTGCTAATTTATCCACTCTCTCGTTTCCTGGGATACCCACATGGACGCCCCAGTTTTACCCTGTTTAGCGAGCCTTGAATTGGTCTTGATGATTCCTGGTTGATCCTGCTTTGATACTTGACAGTGCTGATACTAAGTCGCTACAGAAGTTTTATGAAAATACAAATTATAATTAAACAGTAGGCTACATATACCAGGGAATAGGAAAACAACTAAACACAAATAAATGAAATAACAAGCTTAAATAATGAGTGCACAGAGGCTTATAACATACATATGGTGTTTTATAAAATAGTAAGAAAGATAAAAGGTTGTATACACATAATGCAAATAATATAGTTATTGGTGTATCAAAAGTCCTGAGTATTAAATATTGCACTGTAATGAAATAAATGGTTAAATATTAAATATTGTACTGTAATGAAATTGCACAGAATTCCAGTGTCTTCTTAGGTGTTATATATTACTATTGCACAGTAGGTGGGAAGAAGAAATTCCGGGGGCCGGGGTAGGCTGTGAAGTGAAGTCAGTGTAATTCAACAATTGTACCACAACATTGTGCCTTAATAGTCTGTTGTACAATTAATAATAACACAAAAAACCCTGCGGTTGTGTAGTTTCTAATCTATATCTATGTAGTTTCAACATATTCTGGGCGCACACTCCGAAGCAGCAGGGGGCGCTAGTGTAACACTGCGCGTGTTAAATATGCACGTGACACAACACGGAACTCACTGGAAAGATGTCAGTCAGTGAGGAGAACTTTGTGTCTAATGTTAGAGTCCAGGCTTACTGTTTGCAATGAATTTGGACAGAGTTAGCAGACTGGTGAATTGCACGTCGCCCAGGTTTGGGGTTTGAGCGATAATGGCGGTGAACTGGGCCGAGAGGGTGGCTGCTTTCTCCCGCAGTCCGTCCCGCTTCCTCTCCGAGACAACAGCCGAGGCTTTCCTCGCTCAGCTGCTCCGCGAGCTCCGAGATGACAGAGCCAGTTACAGTGTCAAGGTAATAAAACATAAACAAAATCTAATCTCAAAGTAGCATACAATATGCTTGTTCCCGACCTACAAATGCCGTATTACACGTATTTCTTCTATTCGTATTTCATATCGAAAACGTCTGTAGTCACCCGTCCGGGCGCCGTCGGCCAATCAAGAAAAAAAAAAAGTGTAGTACTTTTTTATTTTAAAATTCTTGACATTTTTTTCTCCCCCGACGTTTGACTCTTTTTTTTCCGAAAATATTTTTTTCACGTATTTTTTCTCTGTTTTTAAAAAAAGTATTTTTCTCTGTGCTTTTTTAACAGTATTTTTTGACGTATTTTTTTCTGTTTTTAACAAGATCCCTGTTAAAAATATCGTGTATTTTTCAAACATTTTTTCAACGTTTTTCTGTTGACATTTTTAAGCTTTTTCTTTTTAGGATTATTTGTTATTTTTTTTGGTCTATTCGATATGTAATACTTTGAATTACTGGTAGTGTTTAACTAGATTGTTTAGATAATATAAGCTGTAGCATAAACGTTGACGTTTTCATTCCTTGGAGATATTATAATCGAGGAAGATAAATGCGGAATAAACCGTGCTTCGAGGATCTCTTCACGTTTCCTCACAAGTCAAAGGGTGACTTGCTAAAATTTTGTCTGCGGTGGAATATTTTTTTTTTTTGCCTCACCCTCCTGCCCACTCATATTTATCGACATTAATCCCAGTTAGTATTAGGCGTGGGAATCACCAGACCTCCCGATACGATATCATCACGTTACTTATGCCACAATATGATATTATTGCGATTTTAAACATATTGCAATATTCCGCGATATATTGCAATTTATAACCTTTTTTCCTACTTCTACTTTTTAGTTGGCCTATAAAATGTCAGGATAATGGTAACACATGCCGATCAGACGACGTCCTCAAACGTCTGGTTTTGTCCACAACTCACAGTGGAGTGAAGAAACTAGAAAATATTCACATTTAAGAAGCTGGAATAGAAAAATGTGACTTTTTTATCCCTTAAAAAATGACTCAAACCGATTAATCAATAATAAAAAAATAAAATACTTGACAACTAGGCCTACTCAATGAATCTATGCAGCTCTATGTGTGTAATAACTACTTGGTGTTTTCAGCTTTCCAGTTGTACATTCAATGTAATCTTAACCAGTGTTTCTGGTCTCTAGTATCATGAATAGGGCTGGGTACTGAATTCAATACTTTATAGGCACCGACCAAATTACCTCTAAAGTATTGAGTTTCCAAAAATGCCTTGTCATATAATACCCAATTTCAATGCCTAAGCAGTAAATCTCATCAGCGTCAGTGAGCCAATAAGTAAATTTTCTTAAAGTTTTATAACATCGTTATAGAATAACGTATAGTTTAGGAACTGGTATCGAAGTCAGGGTATTGGTATTGGTACTGGTACATCATGAACAATGACATGTCTATAACTCTTCCATTCCCCCCCCACCTCAGATCCTCCTGTTGGCCCCCCTGTGTGAGTACCCGACTCTGCTGTGTCCCTCAGACTCAGTGGGTGAGGAGACAGCCCTGGAGCTCATGTCAGTGTTCGACCAGTGTCCGCCCAAGTCCGTCCAGTTTCGGTGTCACCTCCTTCTGGGCCTCAACTCAGTGCTTGTCTGCACCTCCTGCGTGAGCGGTCGCTCTTGTGCATTCCAAGACTTCCTGGACCTGCTCCTGCACATAGCCCAGGACACCAATGATCTTCACGGCGATGGTGCTCTCCGCTCTTTACGGGCCACAGCTTGTGACTGCCTGCGGGAGTTGGAAGCCTGCTCTCCAGGCCTTCTCTCCCAGAGCCTCGAGCTCCTGAGTGGGCTGCGGCAGCGAGAAACATCCCAGCTCCACCAGGCCTACGTGGGACTCCATACTCTGGTGTTAAGAAACGCCGTGTACCAGCTCACCCAGGAAACAGGAGCTGGTGCTGAGCATCTTAAGGCTCTTCTGGGAGGAAATATGTCAGTTGCATGGGACGCGGAGCTGGACTCGGGCCCGACCGAGATCAAAGACCCAGCCGTACTGTCTTCTCTCATCCTGGGACCCATGGGTACAGTGCCAACCCTCCAGACTGGCCCTGATTGTAAGGAGTTGCGTTCAGTCCTCTCCTCCCTCCTGGAGGAGTCCTACCTCCTCACTGCTCCGTGCCAGGCGGCGCTGCTCCATAGACTGACAGAGGTGGTTGCCATGGTGCCTGGTGTCCCTCCCGCTGTATTCAGAGCTCAGCTGCTGCGACTGCTGGGCACGAGCGAGGTATGTTTCAAATGCAATTAAGTAGTCCAGGTTTCTCTGCCATGTTTAAATCACGTGTTGCTGTTGACGAGCATTTTTTCTGTGCTGAGGTCTAAAAGGGGAACTTTTCTTATGAACCTATTTTCCCATGTTCTTGTGTCTAAGCAACTGATGCAAACAACACTCTTTGAAATTGGTCCAGTATTGAGCAAGATTGACGCGGCTGGCACAGGCGAAACAAGCTGCAATGTAACAATAATGGGGATGTGCGCGCTTTCAATTTACGTCCACAAAACATGCTTGTGATTTCCACTGACATGCTCACATTGTTATTCTAAGCATCTGACAACATTATGGAAAGGATCTCTACAGAGATACACTTTTTTGTTAAAGAGTAAGATCTTTTTTTAAAAACATGGAACAGCCCTGAAAACGCTATATACAGTGAGGAAAATAAGTATTTGAACACCCTGCTATTTTGCAAGTTCTCCCACTTAGAAATCATGGAGGGGTCTGAAATTGTCATCGTAGGTGCATGTCCACTGAGAGAGACAATCTAAAAAACAAAATCCAGAAATCACAATGTATGATTCTTTAACTATTTATTTGTATGATACAGCTGCAAATAAGTATTGTTGTCCTCGGGTCAAATTTGACCCTTTTTAAAAATATGTCTATATCTGAAATATGGGTTTCTATATCTATCTTGACTATTAATTATTAATAATTTCTGCAAATCAAATATTAGGTATAATTCTATATAAATGAGGGTTATTGACCATGAATTCCAAAAAGTAGTGTAAAACTAGTGGTAGTAAGGTGGTGTTAGTGAAAACTAAAAAAAAAAAAAAAAAGTCTGAAAAAGGGACAAATATGTCAAGTATTTCAAGTTTTTGACCCGGGAGGACAACACAAGGGTTAAAAGTTGACAAAAACAAAACCAATCAAAAGCCGTCATGTTTCATCTTTTCTGGTTTGGTTGGAATAAACCATTAATTCGCCCATTTACATGTGGAAATATGCTGGCTCTATGCACGCTATAAGTACTATTTATTTATTATTTACATTGAGTCTGGTGAGAAAGCAACTCATAGACTGAATCAATTGTCATTGGGATTATCAAATTGTCCTCAATCTATTTTATTTAATTATCAAATAGAAAGTCTACTCATGCAGCTTTAGGTACACCTATACAGTTTTGACATAATGAGAATTCATGACACAGTCAACTCTTCCTCTTCCTCCCTCCAGGTTTGCCTCTTTCACACCACTCTGCTGATGAAGTGTGCGTTCACAGACAGCCTGTTTAGCGCGGAAGATGAAGCGTTCATCCTCCAGCGGCTGGTTGTGCTCTCCCAGCACCCATTGCTACGCACACCCGAGAAGCTTTTCTACATGGACTGCATCCTGCACTTCCCTGAGAATCGGCCTATCAGCTGCGGCGACGAGATCCTCCCCGTGCTTCTGACCCCGCGGCTCGCCTCGGCTCTGGTGCCCACCGTATTCAACGACAGCGCCACCATGCTGGCCCGACTCAACCTGCTGTCTCTGGTCTACCTGGAGGAGGGCGAGGAAGGGGACGGCGAGGGGGGCAGGGGCCTGGCCTACCTCTACGAACACCTCACCTCGCTGCTGCACATAGTGGAAAACCGAGGCAGCCGAGAGATCGTTGTCACCCTCTTCAGAGCTGCCTTCCTCTTCCTTTTTTACTTCTGCCATGTGGAGCGCTACTTTCACAGCACGATAGAGAAGCTGAGTGCGGTCTACCTCCGCCACACCCACCTGGCGCCACACTTCATCAACCTGGCCAACCAGACCCAGGACAAGCTCGCTGAGTCCAACTGGGCCGTGGGGTTCCTGAAGGCTCTCCAGGGAGTCATCACCGAGGCCCCACTCGCCCAGCTTACCTCACAAGACCTGAGCCGGCACCTCAAGGTGCTGGCTCGAGTGGCAGAGGAAGGAGAAATCCCCCAGCACAGCACCCTCCGCTTCCTGTCCAGCATCATCACTCCGTCGTCCTCGTCCCTGTGCGCGAGTGGTAACTGGCGTCTGGGCAACAGCCTGCTGGCGGTCTGCCGCCGCCTCCTCGTCCACCCGAGCCTGGACTCGCTGCTCATGCCTCTGGCCGACGTCCTGCAGCATCTTGCCAGCCGCTACGGAGACACGGACATCCAGGACCACGCCCGCCTCTACTACACCCTCCTGACCACGCTGTCCAGAGAGAAGCTGGCGACGGTTTTGGCCCAGGGTTCCACCGAGGGTGGGCAGCAGGTCAAGAAGCGATCGCTGTCCTGCATCATGGTTGAGAGTGAGTGGCTGACGAGCATGCTAACCATTCACCAGACAGAGAAAACAATATTTAGGCTGATTGAGGCGCATTCTGAGCCACGAGAAGGAGCGCCGATCGATAAAGAAAGTGACCTGATCCAGAAGGAGACGGAGACCTGTCCAGGAGAGGCCAACGCAGCACTGCAAGTATACAGAGCTCAGTTTGACGTTCCTGGCTTTGCCTCAGCTATCACCTTAAACTACCAGCTGACTCATACCGAAGCCGAAGCCTCCTGCTTTGATCAGCTCTTCAGCATCCGCCTCCACTTCACCCTCACAGACAACCACTACGAACAACTGGGCGACATCAGCGTCCCGTGTCTGTTCAGAGAGAGGCCGTCGCCTAGCGTCCGGCTGAGACTGAAGCCCAGACGGCCCTACCCCACCACCCTACACGCCAGCGCCATCTTCACCACCCAGGACGGCCTCTCCTGGCTCACCACCCTGCCACCCATCCACGTGGCTTTCCAGCAGGCCTTCACACCTCTGCCCGCCCCCCCGGCCTGGGGACGAAGTGGCAAACTGTGCTTGTTTGACGGTTTATGGGATGAAATAAGCTCCAAAAGCGGAGAGGACCTGGCCGACTGCGCTACCAGCCTGTTCTGCTGCCCGCTGACGGAGGCAGATCTGAACGCCTTGGTGGAGAAACACTTCCTCCCTTACCTTTTATCAGATCTGTCTGATAAAGAAGAGTTCAAAGTGCTTTTCTTCCTCCCGCCACAGTCTCACATGCTGCTGAAGATCAGGTCGGAGGACCCGGTGCACTTCAACATCGCCACAGATAACTGGCAGCTTCTGCGCTACATCAGTTCTTATCTACTGACACTCACGTCCACACAGCCAGACACTGACTGACGGATGCATCACTGGCTTGTTTTAAAGAAATATATATATTTAAAAGCTGATTTTTAACAAAGTAGTTTGTCAGTGCTTTAATAACTCCACAATTGTACTTGAAATGAAATTGCTGAAGACAGTTGATTTAAAATAAAGTTATTGCACTTTAATTTGCTTGACCTGAAATTAAACAAATGTGAAGTATTTTGTAATTTATTTTCCGAATACTGGTGAAACAACCTCATCAATTCAATTGTATTTCTAGTATCAAATCATAAAGAGTTATCTCAAGACACTTTACAGATAGAGTAGGTCTAGACCACACTGTAATTTAAAAAGACCCAACAATTCCAGCATATTATATTGGTTTCAGAATAAATAAAAGACAACACATAATTGACTTGAGTTGCACAGGAACTCACTGATAGACGGCTCAACAGAAGTTGTATTCCCCTCCTAAATAAAAATAAGGCTATACAAAATTAATTTAGAACCTAGGCACAAAGTTTTCGTTTTAAGATTCACATCCTGACGGTTTCACCCTTTTCTGCTGGTCTACAGTTATAAAGTAGCAACAAAGACAGTAAAGAAGAATACTGCCAGTAGGCAAACAGGGATGTAAACAATTATTGAATGCTTCATCAGGTTTTTTGAGCCTCAAGGTATTTTGGTGAAAACACTGCATATCAACATTAAACTTGATCCATGTAATTAATGAGGATGACTAAATGTTGGTCAAACAGCTTTGATAAAGGCTAATAGGCAACAAAAAAGTTAAAAGTTATGCTACACCGTCTCGCCAGTGTAGCCCAATTTGATATTTTCTATTTTGGAAAACCATCCCTAAGGCTGCAAACTGGGGTTGATGCGTCGACTGTATAAGTGAAGCCAAAACATCTGGATCACCCCCTCGCATCACATTTTGTTTTCTGATGAGTTTAGTTTTTAATCAGTTATTTGACGCTAGAAAAACAGAGTGATTGACAGCTGTGATTGGCCAGACGGGTGAATGGGCTGGAATTCCACACCGCAGCTCCACCGCCCCATTACTAATGCACACACCCTTCCACCAAAGTTACAAGATGGTGGTGCTCATATTTGTTTTGTCTTTTTTTAACAGGTTACAACTGTATACATTCAACATCAGCAACTGATGTTGACAAAAGCTTGAAGTAATGCATTGTGCAGTGTATAAAACGGTCAATGTATGAAACCAAAACACTGTCCAAATGTCCATTTGGACTACAGTTAGCATCCACCATGTGTCCTTTTAAAATGTCAGTCCAGTTGAGCAGTGGGTTAATCAGAGAGACCCTTGAAGTTGGGTTCTGTGTAAAGTGGTAAGGCGGCCTGCTGGCTCAGAAGTTTGTCCATGATGGCCACCTCTGCGTCCCTCTTCTCCACCTCGTCTATAGGAGTCCAGGACATGTCGTGTTGCAGTTTGAATGCACCAACAAACGTATGAGGGCAACTTGGGCCCCATTCCTTCAGGGGAGAAGACAAAAAGGATTCTATGGTGAGATGTGCAGCACGTAGACAGAAGTCAAGTTTTGTGTCAAAAGGTAAATCTACAAACCCACAACTACCTACCTTACAAAATAAATAAATCACTTTTTCTGGGATTTGGGGTTTTATTTTGTGTCTCTGGTGCTTCCACACGCATACAAGCTTGGGAGAAAAAAAATTCCCCATGCTGTTTTGAGTGAGATGAATGTCCCCTGCCTTCAGTCTCCGGGTGAGCTGTTCAAAATCTCCACGACTTTCTACGTAACCGAGACGAGGTGGCTAACCGTAGCATGCTAGCATGTTCCCAAAGGCAAAACACTGCTACAACCAAGAGGGTAAGCCTCTCCTCTCTAAGCGTAGCTCCTATGGTGTCATTTTAACGCTACGAAGCGCTCACCCGCTGTTAGCATCTCATTGCTTCTGACGTGTGTGACTCGAACAGCTCACGTTTACCAACAAAACGTACAGCGAACGACCGCGCAGAACATTTCTGACCGCCTTCATATCCTTTACATTCTAACATCAATGTCCGCTGTAACGTTTTTTTCACTCTGATTTTGCTGCTGCTACGCTCGTTGTTGTAAGTGCAATAATAAGTTAAAGTCCAAACCGTATGAGTGTGTGTCCCAGGCCAGGATAGGAAATTAACTAACAATGTAAAGATCAACAAGCTAGGCTACTGACAGACATGTTCTAATTTGATTCATTCAGTTAATTATTATTTTGTCTTGAAGTGTAACTCTCGCTAAAATGCAACCTGGGCTCTTTTGTAAATGTACCTGAGTCAAACCTTCGTTTAATAGCATATTTAGAACGGAAGCGCCACTTTTAAGATTCACCGTGAAGGGAGAGCTAGGGACACTTCTATGATCAAATCAAGATCACTAGTTTTAAAACCCTAAGAAGGCTCGACACAACAAGTATCACCAGGAGCTCTACACATGGACTCAGCATTGTGAACATTGTTCACAAACTCTTGCCATCACAAACACTACTACTTTCTTCTGTGAGTTTTGTATAAAATAGGTTTTAAAGCGCTGCGATGCTCTCCCTTCTCTTCATTGAAGCCTCCATGTCTACAGGCTAGTGGTGATGAGCAAGGTGCCAAAAAATCTATGTTTGGTTCTGCAAATATGTTTTGTCTTGTCATGGTTCATGTGTGCAATAAAAGTTACACTTTGTGTGAAAAAGAAAATCGTGGAAGAGAAGATATCAATTCTAAGCTTAAAATTTTTTTTCCCCAGAATCGTGCAGTCCCTACAAGTTGCTGCAAGTTTTGACTCCTCGCAAATCTTTGTTCTGAGCTCCCAGCATAACTCTCCCTAAGGGGATGTTATGCTGGGATGTTACACTTTGTGTCCCTACAGGGTGACAGAGTATACAGTAATACTCCTCCATCAGCATGTATCAGTATAGTGCAGACCTTAGGAGAGAGATGATGGAGAAGTACTTCTGGGCAGATGGCCGCTGGTAGAGGTAGTACATGTTGCCTGGTTTCTTCACAATGTTGCAGGCAGCATGGTGGAGGTCAGCATCTCTTTTAGCATCTTCTAAAACCTAGAAAGAGAGTACAAATATGTGTGTACTGGACTGAAAACATGTCTTCTTTTGTACTTATTGTATTTGAATTTTATTTTCTACTACGGTCCTTTTTTGTAAATAGGCTGTCAGGAGGACAACGTGTCACATCTGAACGTTACCCAAGAGATTTTGCCTCCATTATGATCACATGAGCAGGACCACTTTAGGGTCTTGTCTTGTTTAACAGATCATAATCCACAAAAGTCAATTTTGATGGTTCTAGCCTGCCTGGTTTATGCATCCTGACACGATCACCTACAAACTACCTACAGTAGAATAAATTAAAAAATACAGAGCACATGCAGCAATCGTGTATCACTACCATATTTCTAACAACAGCCCATGTATTGTGTATGTAACAGCCAATTAGCACTTAGGGCATAAATAGGTACCAATCTTTAGTTAGTCAGGTGTTCTACCAAGAAGCACAGACAGTTTTCAATCACCCCCCCCCCACCCCCACAAGGGTGAGCATCGAGAACCGATTCCTACTTGGAATGCTTTAGAGGATTTGGTACCACACCTCAGCTTGGGCTTAGTGTCTGCAGTGTGTACCGGTGTTTTTGCTGCTTACCTTTTTTGCCTGTTCCTGTAAGTATCTGATCTGGTCGGCAATGACTGTCAGTTTGTTGCAAGCGTTGGCTTTAATGAAGTCATCTCCCTAATAAACAAAGTAAAAGTATTTTCAGAACTGTTCCATCTATAACAGAACGATCTCAGTCCAGGGGCCAGATGTTGTAAACATTTGGGGATCCGCCCAAACCTAGGGGGCTCTGGGGGCATGATCTCCCAGGGAGCTTTTCCCTTATTTATTGGACCGTTTTTTAAGCCATATGATTTAAAAGAATGCCTAAAAATCTGTACATCATAGGGGAAAAATAAGATGGTTGCCCTAGGAAAAAAAACATTTAAATGCTAATGAAAAAAGGCAACCAAAACTTTATTTTAAAAAAACGTAAAAAGTCAGTAGAAAGAAGAAAGTAAAGCAAGGATAGGTGGAAAATAGTAACAAAAACTTTTTGAAAAAGCGAGAAAATAAACATGTAAAAACTCATAACAGTTTTTTGGGGGAAAAAACGGCAAAGACTTCAATGAAAAATGAAGGAAGGAACGCAAGAACAGGTCGAAAATATTGACAAAAAGCGGCAAAATCTTAGAAAAAAGCGCTCACGTACCCCCTGCAGTCCTCCAAAGTACACCTTGGGTACACGTAACCGCATTTGAGAAACACAGCTGTAGAGCCTACCTCCTATTCTGTTTTTATATGTTATCTATGTTTTTATAAAGCCTATCTCTTGTATTTGTTCTCTGAATGACTTAATCATTCTAAAAAACAGAACACAAAAAAACACTTCTTCACTCCTGCCCCCTAAAGAACAGCATTACTAATGGTGTGACCCATTTCGGTCAGAACTAATGTTTAGCTGACTAATCTGCTACATTGGAATCCATCCCATAATAATCTGGGCTGCTTGTAGTAGCATAGAACAGTTGAAGGTATTGAAGAAAACTTTTGGGGCTGGAGCCCCAGTACCAAGACCCCCCCCCCTCAGTCCACACCTTCTGTACTTGGGATGCCAGGGCCACCAGGTCCATGGGGTCCCCCACTCTGTTGGTCTGGTAGGAGCTGACCAGTTCCAGCCCGCTGGGGGTGCTGCTGCTCTCAACCAGAGTCACTGCAAACAAGTACAGTTACGTCATATCACGCGTGAAACTAGAGCTGCAAAGATTATTCGATTCGTTGTCAACCATTAAATTAATCGCCAACTATTTTGACAATCGATTGTAATTTCTTATATACATAAAAAAGTAAAAATCTTCCGATTGCTGCTTGTTAAATGTGAATTATTTCTAGTTTCTGCTGTGACAGTAAATTGAATATCTTTGAGTTTTGGACAAAAAAAACCATTTGTGGACGTCATCGTTTTCGACACAGTTCTTTACTGCTCACGCTACCACCACTGTCACAGCGGCGTTAGAACAGCTGCTACAGTTACTTATAGACATATGGCATTGTAATATAACGTAATACTATATTTAATATATTACACTAGAGTAATTTGAACTTAAAACGGCAAATTGTATTTATCCACCGATACTATTCAGTTAAACGGTTGAAAGTTGCAGTTTAGTTAACGTCACATTAATAAATACTAAGCGTAATAATAATTAGCGTTTCACGTTCCCCGTAGCTGCTCAAGAAGTCAAGCTGCCACTCGGGACACGTGGTTTACCGTAACTGCGGTTTATATAAAGCAAAATATACCGTATTAACTGTAACATATTTTATGTAACATAAGCAGCGTGCTCTGAACAGGCTCTTTAAAACAACTACGAGACCGCTTGCGACGTTCACAGAAAGTTACTCCGTACGTTTCCGTTACCTGTGGTGGTTTTGTCGGGCTGACTGGGAAGGCTGACAGTCCGGTTCATGTTGTTTTCTTTCAGTTTTTATTACAAAATACTTTTTTATCAAATATAATCTCTCTCTGCCCAGCTGCAGGTTTTGTAACCAGCTGAATAATTGACCAAAAATGAAAATACCGGAGGGTTACATAGAGGGTCCTAAAGCTACGCCCCATTTTGCCAGCAATAGTAGTCCTAATTTGTGCCTGTTTAAAGACTTTGAAAGTAAAGCTTTATCTGGGTTTTTTCAATTTTATACATTCATATTTTAAACATAAACCATCATCACAGTAAACACTAAAATAAAATAAAATTAAAGTGTGTACTTTTTTTTCAATATTACATATATTTGTGTTCAGGCATGGCAAACAAAGCCGTGCTCGCCACCAAACATTTAAATAAGAGAAGATATGTCACCGTTCAGAAACCAAACAAGCCGAAGTCGGGAAATCGCCACGTACAACAGTTGCTTGGAAATATTTGTCACATCATGAGCTTCACATCCTTACTTATTAAACCACAGATGTATACTGTAGGGTATTAAAGACCTAAGCTCTTTACAAGAGTCTTGTCTTTGGGTTTTCTGCCATTTCCTTACATGGTTTGCCCCATAATGCATTGCGTGCACGGTGCACACTTACACAAGGTTTGTTTTTGACAAACGTGGAGGTAGTAGACGATAGTAGAGCTATCTAAGTATTTCTTGTACATTTTATTTTGTCATTTGTTATCTGCAGTTTTGGAATAAGTATGTCTTATTTTATTATTTACTTAAGTAAAAATAGCGATGTAAGGGTGAACATAATATATTAAAAATAAAAAGTCCTCTTCAAAACCTTAAAAGTAGGCCTATTAGCAGCAAATTGTACCTAAAGTAGCAGGCTTATTAAAAGTACCCATTATGCAGTAAAATGTTACCTGTCAGTGTTTTACTATTACATCTGATGTTTCTGAATATATATATATATATATATATATATATATAGGAGTAAAAGTATAAAGTTGCATACAATGGAAATACTCAAGTAAAGTACAACTACCTCAAACTAAGTAGCTTACAGTTTGTGAGTGTATGTAAGCCTACCTGGTCTTATGTTGCTCTCATTGATTAGAAAATACATCTGCTCAGTTTTCCTGTTATCAGAAAATATGTTGTGACTTTTTTTTTTTAAACAAGATACTTCAATTTTTCCCAGTAATATGACATACCGGCTTATTTTAACATAACACAAAACTATATAACTATTTAGAACAACTTATCATGTGAGTACAATGAACAAATAAACATTTCTTGATAGATGAATGATATTTCATTATGACAACATGTTTTCATATGCTGAGTTAATTAAAATACGATCCAGTCAGTGAAGTGGGCTTGGTATGGAACAGTGCATTCTGTGTCATTGAATGGTCCTAAAAAGTATGAGAATTATTTAATAAATCTTTTACATGTAGGTTACTTCTTTTTTCAATCGTGCATAAAGAGGTGGAGTAGTTTGAGTCGAGAAGTACGCCTCTAGCTTTGGGTCTTAATTACTTTGTGCTCCTAGAACAAGAAAAATAATAAATAAATTAATTGTCTTGAATGTCTTTGTAATGAAATAGGTTTCTTCTTGCACTAAATCATGCTATGTTGTAATACTGAGAAAAATAATATAACATGAGAATATCTGGTTCATAAAGTGGAAAACATCCTCTTACTTTCATGGCTGCTTTTGCAAATTCTGTGCATTATTATTATTAGTTCTGTGCATTATTAAGTTGTTAAAGACATATCTATTTTACAGTTAGCATATACTGTATAAACTGTATATAATATTAGATATTAAGAATTTACACTGTTTATTGATCCCCAGTGGGGGGAAATTACAATTTACACTCTGTTTTGTTAGTAATCACTACACACAGGCCTGAAATACGCACACACATATATTTCAAATATACAGAATATATTTCAAATATTTGTTCTTGTATTTTATCCTATTATTATTTCATGTATATTGTATGTATGTATATTGTATCCTAGTATTTAATTCATATTTATTTTCTGTGCTGTGTGACTGATATGTTGCTGCAGTAACACTATAAATAGGGTGGGGAGGGTTGTAATCTTCCACATCTTGTCAAAGTTTTACTTTTATTGTAAGTCAATCAATTAGATTTTTATTTGCGTATTAATTTAATATTATGTTTTTGTATTTACCATCCACCAAGGGAAGTTCATTGTGTTACTCACTAGGCAATAAATCCTTTTCTGATTCAGGGCATACTCTGCAGGTTTTGTCATTCATGACCCTACATACACGGCAGCTAACTTTCTTTAACTGGGAAATACATTTGGAAATCAGTAAAAACAAACAACTTGGTCTTGGAGGAAGAAAATTTGATTAGTTTCATTGTCGATCAATCTATTAGTTTGTTTGCTTTGTTTGATAAATGGCGATCAGTGTTTACCAAAGCCCCAAATGACGTCCTCAAATGTCTTGTTTTGTCCATGCACAACTCAGATATTCAGTTTACTGTCACAGATGAGAAGAAACTAGAAAATATTCACATTTTTAACACGCTGGAATCGGAGGAACTCAAACTGTTTAATCAGTCATCAAAATAGTTGGCGATTGATTTAATACTTGACAAGTACTCGATTATTCCATTAATCTGTGCAGCTCTAAGTCAGTCAACTTATTTAGCGTTTCCCTTGCACGTTGTAGGCCCACAGAAGGACGCTATAGGCTATGGCATTATTATGACTACATACTAATCTCACCTTACCCTACTCAACTTTTGCACTTTTCACGTTTATATTGACTAACTCTTTTCTTACTATTCTTTTTTACCTTGAATGTGACTGTGAGCTCTGCTCAGGAAATCACGCATGTAGCCTATCAAAAGAACACAGGGGACCAAATAAAGTTTTCTGATTCTGTGTAGGCTTCGTGGGGTTACCAGGGGCAACAACTGTGCAAACCCCGCCCCCCGACAAGTTCCTGTGGGAGAAAGAAGTTAGCTAGCTACACCTCCTTTCTCTACCGACTTGCTAGTCGCTGCTTAGGCTCCTGTCCCACTGCAGAGCCCTGATATTTTAGCACCATGGAGCTCCGTTATGCGCTGCTATTTTCCTGCCTTATTATTATTCCACTGTGCAGTTCGGACACCGATGTGAGCAGCCACTTTGTTTTGGAGCCCTATGATTTCCTCTTCGACAAGGCGGTTGAAGCCTACTATAAGGGGGACTGGTTGACCGTTGTTCTGAACATGGAGAAGGCGCTTAGGAACAAAGCTACGGTCCGCAATGTGAAGGCTCAGTGCCGGCTGAACTGCGCCAACCAGACCGCTTTCGGTGAACGTCTGTCGGGCTTGGGAGTTCCCATACCGGGGGCCGGATCTGTGGAGGACCTGGGATTCTTCCAGAAAATCCTGAAACGGGCGGACTGTGTGAACTCCTGCGAGACCGAGAAACTGGGTCACCCAACTCTGCATCAGATCACTGCAGACGTGGAGCTGGAGTTTAAAAAGAGGACCCCGTATAATTACTTGCAAGCCGCATATTTTAAGGTAACGTTATTGGTAAAATGGGCTGTACAGTGCCGTTGGCTACAGATGTCACTGCAACCAATGCTGTCCTGTCCTATCTTTCTATGGTCCTATCACATATAAGCATGCAGGCTAAACTGCATGTTTCCAAAAGTAATAATTTCAACACATTTATATAGTTGAGATCTCATTCAAGCTTTGACCCAGCTGACTGTAAATGCCCCCCCCCCCCCAAGGCAGCCATGCCACGTCTTTGAGGTGGAGTCAACTCCTGCGGAGTCTGAGGTTTTTTTTGGGAATCCAGCGGTTTTAAAGGCCTAAAGTGCTGCTTTCAAATGCTTCTGATAAACTCATACTTCATTCTCTTTTCATTTTGCACGTAGGAGAGGATGAAAAGAGCCATTTAAAACTCACATCTTCGAAGTAGTTTTTTCCTCTTTTTCTTCGCCCACCTCTCCCGCTTTACCTGTGCTCATCCATGCACCCATGTGTCTTCCTTTTCTTTTTTTTGTCTGTCATGTCTACGTACCTTTTGTTTGTTCGTAAATCAAAACTGCAAAGCGTCTTTGTGTGTATTATTATTATTATTATTATGATTATTATTATTATTATTAATTTAAATAAGAAAGTATGGAAGGGAGGCCTATGGGTAAATTAAGCCTAAGATCAGCCAAGGGTCTCCCCAAGTTTTGAGGAAAAAACAAATAAACTATTTAACAATTTAAAATACAAAACAATACGTTTCAAAACAATCATTTTCCCATTAAAACACAAACCACAGAAAAAAATGAATCTAAATTAAATATACATTAAAATAAACTGGTAACACCATAACAATGAAAATAAAAGAACAAAGACTTACCTATTTGCCTGTTCTAGGATTATCTAAACTGTGTTTTTTAAGTGCCTACTCATACTTTATGATGTAATTACAGCTGTGTTGGCACATTGGAGTACTTTATTCATATTCACAGTTTTCTTGTATATAGTCGAAAATACTACTCTCAGACAGAACTTGAAAGCAGCAATTTCTGCCACTAACATCTGTGCAAGTGGAAGACATATATCTTAAATATCATAAACATGACTCAACATGAATGCTAATGTTGCTATTTGTCTAATGGATGTGTAAATAAGCCACTGTTGTTAATATGTTAGCCATGTTAACAACAGTGTTATACAGTGGTCATATGTCAATGTTTTGTTCATAGTTTGTCCCGCTGCCCCAAGTGGGCAAAATAATGTAATGCTGCTTTAACATAGAGTGTTAGAGAGACCCTTTCACACAGCAGTAGAGCTGGGCAATATGTCGATATTATATCAATATCGTGATATGAGACTAGATATGGTCTCAGATTTTGGATATCGTAATATCATAATATGGCCATAAGTGGTGTCTTTTCCTGGTTTTAAAGGCTGCATTACAGTAAAGTGATGTCATTTTCTGAACTTACCAGACTAACTATTCTATTATATTCCTTTACCGACTTATTCATTACATCCACATGCTGATGATTATTTATCAAAAATCTCATTCTGTAAAAATGTTGTAAAAGCACCAATAGTCAACACTACAATATTGTTGCGGTGTTGATATAGAGGTATTTGGTCAAATATATTGTGATATTTGATTTTCTCCATATTGTCCAGCCCTACCCAGCAGCAGCAGCAGCCGACAGTCCTGTCAAATAGGGCCTGTAGAGTGTTTTTTTTAAAGTGGATTACTGATTATCACACCTTAAATCAGAGAGGACGAGCTGACTTCCGTATGTTGTTTTTTTTGCAGATTAATAAGCTGGACAAGGCAGTGGCTGCTGCACACACGTTTTTCGTGGCCAACCCGGATCACGTGGAGATGAAACAAAACCTGGACTACTACAGGATGATGGCCGGAGTACAGCCAGAGGATTTCAAAGATTTGGAAGCTAGGCCACATATGGTGAGAGCAAACGCCTTGTCTGACAAGTTAATGGCCTTTAGAGGAGGACTGAGTGTCTATAATGTTACCTTCCTTCATTTTGCTCATATTTCAGTACTTTTTGTTTAAGTATATTTCCGAATTGTCAACTGGCAAACTTTAAAGTTTTTTAAATAGCTATACAAATGTTTTGGTTGGATGATGGAGGGTAAACATGGTTGAAAATAAAGGCAGAATGTCTTTACAGGCATTACAGTCACGGATGTGTATGGGTAGGGAGTTCCAGAGGGAGGGGGCTGTGGGGGGAATTGTGGAGGTGGAGCAGATCATGTGAGGTAGGAAGGGGCTTTATGGGTGAGGAGGAGGACCTTAAACTGGATGCGCGGGGAAGCAGGGAGCCAGTGGAGGTTCTGGAGTATAGGAGTGATGTGTTCGCGGTAACGGGTGTGGGTGAGGAGACGGGCAGCAGAGTTTTGAGTTTTATTTAAGGCTTTTGCAGGTGAAGCATAGCGGATGCTGTTGCAGTCGTCAATTATGGAAGTGATGGAGGCATGAATCAAAGTTTTGGCAGCAGAGAAGGTGAGTGATGGGCGGAAATAGGCCGATGTTTTTGAGGTGAAAGAAGGCAGTTCTGGTTATTTGGTTGATGTGGTTGTTCAAAAGTGAAGGGGCTGTCAAAGATGACTCCCAGGTTACGGTTGTGTGGGGATGGAGACAGGGTGGAGTTGTTGACAGTGAGACCGAAGTTATGGGTGTACTAGTACCTTGGTATTACCCATAGAATGTATACAGGGACGTAGCATCAGTGACGTCACCCATTGGTTTTTGGACTGCTGTTTTGCAGCATGGGTGTATTGCATTAACTTTTGAAGCCTCAGGTTTGGCAATATGGCCATGACGATTTTTGATGAGAAGGTGGAACTGGGGAGGACGACACGTCCAATCCAGTGTCTAATCGGCTTACATTCCTTCAACCTACCAGTAGTAAATCAAGTGAGAAGTAGGGTCATTTTCTCATAGACTTCTATAGGAACATACTTCTTTTTGGAGCCAGTAGAGTTGCCCCCTGCTGGAAAGGAGATAGAATGCTGGTTTAAGGTACTTCCGCATTGGCTTTACTTTCAGACCTGGAAGCTTTGTCCATTATTTTTTACTATGCTGTTACCTAGAAAATGACACTTACACTTCAGCACTAGTAATATTACACAACATCCCCTCTGTAATGGTGACCATACGCCATCTCATTGGATGTCCACTTTCTCTCTCCTCAGGCCGAGTTCCTGCTGGGGAAGAGTTACTACAGCGACGAATCATTCGGCCTGGGTGCTGATCACTTCGAAGTGGCCATAAATGAGTACTTCACTGCCGATAAGGAGTGCAGAGCGCTGTGCGAGGGAGCCTACAACTACGACGGGTACAACTACATGGAGTACAGTGCAGACCTGTTCCAGACCATGACAGGTGAGACAGGACATTGCTGGTTTTTTTGTGCAGAAGACATTCATTTGAAAGTTGAGAAATTGTTGACCGTTTTCTTTTGTGTACATGTGTGTGTCAGACCACTACATGCAGGTACTGAACTGTAAGCAGCACTGTGCGGTAGAGTTGGCTTCAACTGCTGGCAAAGACAAGCCCTTTGAGGACTTCCTCCCCTCGCTTTTCAACTACCTGCAGTTCTCCTACTACAACAGTGAGTCCAATAGCCCTTCTTCTTTTTTGTCTGTACTGAGTAGAGTATGCCTTTATCTAATGTCCTGTAATGACTGTAACGGAAGTGGAATTAAACCCTAAATCTACAACGATTTACAGCATCACTGATTATGCATATGGCTAGATATATTTGTTAAAAAGTTATGAGATAGAGCTTCGGCCTTTATGAAAACAAGTTGATGAACATTTTTTCTGAAGCGACTCATCCACTGAAGACCGGCGGGTAAATGCAGATCTCCGCATGCTAGTGCCATTATTGTAGGTACAGTGAGGAAAATAAGTATTTGAACACCCTGCTATTTTGCAAGTTCTCCCACTTAGAAATCATGGAGGGGTCTGAAATTGTCATCATAGGTGCATGTCCACTGTGAGAGACATAATCTAAAAAAAAAAAATCCAGAAATCACAATGTATGATTTTTTAACTATTTATTTGTATGATACAGCTGCAAATAAGTATTTGAACACCTGAGAAAATCAATGTTAATATTTGGTACAGTAGCCTTTGTTTGCAATTCCAGAGGTCATACGTTTCCTGTAGTTTTTCACCAGGTTTGCACACACAGCAGAAGGGATTTTGGCCCACTCCTCCACACAGATCTTCTCTAGATCAGTCAGGTTTCTGGGCTGTCGCTGAGAAACACGGAGTTTGAGCTCCCTCCAAAGATTCTCTATTGGGTTTAGGTCTGGAGACTGGCTAGGCCACGCCAGAACCTTGATATGCTTCTTACAGAGCCACTCCTTGGTTATCCTGGCTGTGTGCTTTGGGTCATTGTCATGTTGGAAGACCCAGCCTCGACTCATCTTCAATGCTCTAACTGAGGGAAGGAGGTTGTTCCCCAAAATCTCGCAATACATGGCCCCGGTCATCCTCTCCTTAATACAGTGCAGTCGCCCTGTCCCATGTGCAGAAAAACATGAAAAAGCAAAAAAGCATGATGCTACCACCCCCATGCTTCACAGTAGGGATGGTGTTCTTATGATGGTACTCATCATTCTTCTTCCTCCAAACACGGTTAGTGGAATTATGACCAAAAAGTTCTATTTTGGTCTCATCTGACCACATGACTTTCTCCCATGACTCCTCTGGATCATCCAAATGGTCATTGGCAAACTTAAGGCAGGCCTTGACATGGGCTGGTTTAAGCAGGGGAACCTTCCGTGCCATGCATGATTTCAAACCATGACGTCTTAATGTATTACCTACAGTAACCTTGGAAACGGTGGTCCCAGCTCTTTTCAGGTCATTCACCAGCTCCTCCCGTGTAGTTCTGGGCTGATTTCTCACCTTTCTTAGGATCATTGAGACCCCATGAGGTGAGATCTTGCATGGAGCCCCAGTCCGAGGGAGATTGACAGTCATGTTTAGCTTCTTCCATTTTCTAATGATTGCTCCAACAGTGGACCTTTTTTTCCCCGTAGCCCTTTCCAGCCTTGTGGAGGTGTACAATTTTGTCTCTACTGTCTTTGGACAGCTCTTTGGTCTTGGCCATGTTAGTAGTTGGATTCTTACTGATTGTATGGGGAGGACAGGTGTCTTTATGCAGCTAACGACCTGCATCTAATTTAGGATATTAAATGGAGTGGAGGTGGACATTTTGAAGGCAGACTAACAGGTCTTTGAGGGTCAGAATTGCAGCTGATAGACAGGTGTTCAAATACTTATTTGCAGCTGTATCATACAAATAAATAGGTGTTCAAATACTTATTTTCTTATTTATAATTGTAGGTAATTAGGTAGGTAATAGGTAATTATTTTACCCAACGGTACATTATTTTAACCGCTTTCCTTGCAGTCTGTCTGAAGAGACGTATAAGCAAAAAGTACTAAACCCTTGTGTTGTCTTCCTGTCAACCATGAAAAAAAAAACATGTTTTGGTCACTTTTTTCAACATTATCACTTTTTTTCCCACATTTCTGTCACTTTTTTAATGTAGTGGGTCCTTTTTCTGTTTTTGGTGTTTTTTCCAAAGTTTTTATTTCTAATGTGGAAATTTTCAGCGCTTTTTTCGACGGCCAATTTTTTGTGACAATTCTTTTGTTTTTTACTGAAAACGGGTCAATTTGACCCAAGGACAACATGAGGGTTAAACTAAAAAATAATTGAAAAATTAAACTGGTGCATTATTAAAAATATTTTAGGGTTGCTTCGTGTTTGTACAATTTACAGCACAAGTTCTCTGAGAATGTCTTTTATATCCAAGCAAAATGGTAACGGAAATTTGCGTAACCTAATCTTATATTGAATCGAAATGTAATCAAATCGGGACCTTGTGAATCGGAATGGAATCGATTTGGAAAATAAAGGCGATACAGAGCCCTAGTATGAATAATGGGTTTGTATGTGAACAGAGCACGGCCACGTTTCCTAAACACTTGATCCTACACCTCCTACAATGCAGAGTAGAGTATTTGTGTAGAATAACCTTTTCACCCTCCTCCTTCTTTTCCCTCTCTTCAGGTGAGAAGTACGCGCAGGCCATAGAGTGTGCTAAGACCTTCCTGTTGTTCCACCCGGCCGACGTGGTGATGAACCAGAACCTGGCTTATTATTCTGTAGTGCTGGGTGAAGACAAGGCAGCAACTATATCAGCCAGAAAGGTACAGTCGGTCTAATGACTAGAACTACATTTAGTAGAGGCTTTTGTCCAAAGCACCTTGTGAGTGCAGTTATTTTTAACAGTGTATTATTTGAATCCATAATGATCAGCAGTAAATCAGCTCATACAACATGCGGGGAGAGAAAAATAGCCTCCATTAGCACTCAAATATACTCAAGGGCACCAAAGAGACGCTGAAAAAGCACTGATGGTAATCTAAAGCACATAAACATTAGCTGCCTTTTAAAGAAGCAATAAGTACGATTTTGAATGCCGCAGGCTCTAAACGTCCGCATTCTACACTATTTATAGTGGTTTAAGAGGGTTGTTAATCAATGCTAATGATGATGAATGATGCAGGGATGTCTGGCTCGCACAACTGATCTCACTTTCGAGCCTGTGCTCTGTTGTGGAATAAAAACAGGTGTGGGTGATTCTTCTCCCAAAAAAAACCTAAAACCAAATGAATGTATGTAATGTATGTATTTATAGTTATTGGTTTTTGTGCTTTCCATAATAATGAATGTTAACAAAGTAATTGGAATTGCAAAGTATGAGGTGATCTAAGTTTGAGGGGTGGAACTACCTAAAGAAATAAATGAAAAAATTGGCGCTTGGCTTGAATATGAAAAACACATCTACAGGTAAAACAGAATACCTCATTGGCTGCTCTCCTAAAAAGAGGTTCTTGAATCCTTAAAGTCCTTGAAAGTCTCTTTTACTGTCCACTTTGGCCTCTGACATCAACAATTATAACTCCGAGTGCCGTAACATCAGCTCATGTTAGATTGCACACACTCCATTAGCAAATTCTGTAGCAGTAGAAACCCCAACAGTGAACGTTGGTTCTGGTGTTGTGCCGAGTTTTGCAGCAAGAATAATGCCACTTAACACTTATCGCTGCTAAATGTTGCAGCCACCTCAGGCAAAAGAAAATTGTATGTATTGTGATTTTTCTTGTGAGGATTTTTAAAATTTATTCTTTTCCCTAGAGTCAATATTTTTTTTTTTTTTTTCACCTAAATATTTTCTGTTTAAGCTGCACGGCTAACGGCAACTACATCGTATCCGTTTTCTTTGACCAAAAGCAGAAAATGTAGAAAATACATTATTTTAACTAATTTACAAGTGAAATAAATGTCAGATTGACTGACATGTGATGTGCATTCTTCTCAGAAAACAATTACTTTTTATCTGTCTCATGATTTATTGGATCTAGAGGTGTTTAATTCAACTGTTGTTTTTGTTAAAGAAGGGGGAAAAAAATCGCAATACTTGATATTATCGAATCGTAATACTTCACGATGAATGAAAATCGCAATACTAAAACGAATCGGCACCCATATATCGTGAAAGAATTGAATCGGGACAAATGGACAATATGGTCCCAACCCTACAAACTAGGCCTAATGTTAATTTTTCCTGTTACATCACATTTAAATTTTAACCTTTACATCAATAAACTATTTATTTACTGCATGAGATAAACCATGAACTTACTGTGAATTAATTATGCATCATGAACACAGCATCTATGTCGCTGCACTCACAGTTGAATTGATTGTTTACCTCTAGGTGGTGAAGCAGTACATTCAGCAGTCCATCCTGGAAAAAGAGATGCTTTATTTTGGATACGAGGCCTTCGGAATCACATTTGTAGATCCAGTGAGTGAATCAATCATTTGTTATTGATCATATTGGGCTTATTTGATGCAGGGGTTTCATGCAGGATGGTATTTGACTTGTGCCCTTTTACTGTCATTTTGTATTCAGGACACATGGACTCCTGAAGATGTCATGCCTAAGAAACTGAGAGACAAGCAGAAGTAAGAGTGAAGACGCTGCCACACACACACATCATTAGACACATAGTATTGTTATGTTGTGGCCTCTGTCATTCTACCTGTCTGTGTGCGTGTTTCAGAGCCGACAGAGAAACTGCAGCGAGGATAACAGAGGAAATAGGAAACCTAATGAAGGAGATTGAGACTCTGGTTGAGGAGAAGAAGAAGGATTCCTCAGATCTTGCCATGACAATAACGCAGCCAGAAGGTGAATATTCCACCCAGATGTTGGTGAGAAGCTGGTGCATTTGTCCCAAATAGACCGAGTCACCTTGACAACCCGTCCTAATACAAAAAAAATGGACAGTTAATTTGCGGAGATATATGCAGAAATTAATTTTTTTATTATTATCATTAAAATTTTTGTTGTTGTTGACATGTCGGAAAAGTGTTGGGAAGAAGTATACACTTCACGTCTAATCCCACTTCTTCCCCATAAAACATTTTATAATTATTTAACAAATTTCCTCTGTCATATTTTTTTAAAATAGGACATTATTTCAGCATTTATCGCTTGAAAAAACAGTACACATAATAATAACAAAGAGGAATAAAAAAAATGTTAAACCATATATTACACCATGCAATCAACTAAGTATTTCACATTTGATTAATTGCGGTCTTCGCGATTAGCTAATTGCACTCTTTCAAATCGCGATTATGATTTGAACATGATCAATTGTTCAGCCCTACTCTCCACACCTAACGTTAGCCCCCGTTTGCTTAGCGCCGCTAAATTGTACGTACGGGACGCAGGAGTTTTCCACCTGGAAGTTATTGTAAACAAACATTGTGATTGGATCTCATGATCAAGGCTTTAATATTTCTATACAAACTATACAAACTACAGTAAAAACTAAACTGTAACTGAGAAAGTCAAAGGCTAAGTATTCAACAGTTAAATCTCCTTGATCCCGTGACATTTCTCCTCGAGGTGGTGCTCTGTTGTATGACGACATCAAGCTTACCATGACGCCCAAGCAGCTGAACGGCTCCCAGCGGGTGCTGCTGGATGGGGTGATCAGGGATGACGAGTGCAGGGAGCTGCACCGCCTCTCCAATGTGAGTTATCATCTAATGCCAACCATAGACAAAAAGACTTTTAGAATGGACTTTTAAAAGACTGACACCATCTAAGACAATACATTATTCATTCACAAAGGAAATTGGTGTCCTTAAAAGGTTGGATTTTCCAATTATCTTTGAATTAAGGCATTAAGATCAATTTCCAAAAGATGTTTTTATATTCCTCTTTTTAATCAACTTTAGCATGGGTGTGTAAACTTATTCTAGCCACTGTATGTACACTCAAATTAGCAGTTAATTGTGGGTATTTTATAGTGGACTATATAGTGAATGAAATTTACCGCAGATAATTCAAACACCTCTACAAAATGGCGAACACACTATATAGTGCACTATTTTCGTGATAGGGAACAGTTATGTTTCAAAGAGTTTATAGGCAATGATAGTAATCATATCACATCCACACAGGGACAGTAATACACAGTAGCCTGACATGCCAGACCCACATCAAGATGTTGGGTTTGGGAACTCACCATTGGCGGGGCTCAGTCCGAGGGGCGGGATAAACGGTTGTCTTTCAAATTCCCTCTGCACGCAATAGAATAGTGCTCCAACCAACCAGAGCAACGCTAGTTGATAGATTAAACTTTTGCCGTATCCGGTCAACAAAACTCTGAACACATCTTCCTTTTTTAAGAATGATTTCAATGATTTCCAGTTCTTCTGATTAAAAGACCGCTGTTCGCCCAGCAGCAGCAGCCATCTTCTTTGTTTTCAAGTAGGGAACTCCATAGACAGTAAAATTAAGGGGAATTCACGCAGAATCGTCGCAACTCAGCCATCATTACTTTAAACCCGCCCACCGACTCTATACACGATGTGATAGGCCTGACCAGAATTTGTTTTTTCAAGTTTGGAAGAGTTGCTAGACTGACCCTAGCTGTAAATTACATTTGCTGCCACTAGGCTGTGTCTAGATATCTAGGTTAAGTACACAGCTGTTAAAACATTAAATATATGTATTTTTAACACAGTGGTAACGGATCAATACTCGGTATCGGCTGATACGCAAGTTCAGGTATCAGAATCAGTATCGGGAAGCACAAAAATGGTAACTGCCCATCTATAATTTAAGCGAGTGTGTGAGTCCATCATGTCAGAGTGTTGATGTTGTTGCATATTTCCCAGGCAGCTGCTCTGAAAGGTGACGGCTACAGCGGGCGCCCTTCGCCCCACACCCCCAGCGAGATGTTCCAGGGAGTCACTGTCCTGAAGGCCGTGAAGGTCTGTAGTCCTGCTCACTATAAACAGCGTTTCAAGTTTTGGATTTAATTCAATTGCATTTGCATGTATAGACCACAATCTATAATTTACGGAGACACAACAATTCACACAGAACCTGGCTTTTGGTTGGCAGGCATCTTCTGAGAGAGAGAGAGAGAGAGAGAGAGAGAGAGAGAGCCACCCACGCACATGCTCTACATACAGTACATACACGCTCACAAACACATCCCTAAAAAAAGAAAAGCTCTCTTTATTTATAAGTTTAAAATAACTGTACTTATTTATATCTAATAAATAAATAATAAAATATGATAAAGGGCAACTATTATATATTATTTTCAGGATAGTACTCATATTTTGTGATTGTACTAGAACATGTAAACATGCTTTAATGTGGAAAATGCAACATTATAACATCGTAGGTATGAAAGAAAATACGTAAAAATGTAAAAACTCCACTTTAACAACTGATGTTTTTATATTTGCCATACAAATTGATGTCTATAATGGATATAAATCCACCCCATTATTGTGTTTATGTTCATATAACTGTTTATTGTGTTTTGTCTGATGCTTTGGCAAAATTGTTATTGAAACTTCCATACTAACAAAAGCCTCTTTGAATTGAGAGAGAGAGAGAGAGAGAGAGAGAGAGATTTAGTCAAGTTTAAACATACAATGTAGACAACGTTAATTATAACTTTTCACGAAAACAGTCACTTTAAAAGGTGTTGACCTACGCTGGTTTCATCCTCGTAGCGTCTGTTAAAGATAAATGATGCTTCCACCTCCTACAGCTTGGACAGGAGGGGACGGTACCACTGAAGAGCGCTAGTCTCTTCTTTGACATCAGCGAGAAGGTGAAGAAGGTGTTGGAGTCGTACTTCCGCCTGGAAACTCCACTCTACTTCTCCTACTCCCACCTGGTCTGTCGCTCCGCCATCGATGGTAAGAGACTGGAGAGATTAGAGACTCATCCACCGCTGCCGATTCAAAATACTTCTCCCTCGTTTTGTCTCCAGTGATGATGATGATGTTGTGGATTGGTCTTTTCTGTTGGTTTATTCATAGTCTATATCCACGATATTCCCCTTCCGGGATAGCTCTGGTGCCACAGGAAATTCCGCCGGATGCATTTCACGGATGTCCGTTTCTTTCCGATTTTTGTGTTGTAATTTAAACTCCAGTGGATTAATGAGGACTATGGGAAATCCAGACAGCTAGCTAGACTATCTGTCCAATCTGAGTTTTCTGTTGCACGACTAAAACAACCTTTAAAGAGTGGTCAGAGCTTAGCGCCGCCCAAGATGATTGTGACTGGTTTAAAGAAATGCCAATAAACCAGAGCACATTTCCCCCCATCCCGGAATGCTGTGTGGACTATCCAGATCCTCCTCTTCAACTGACAGTTTGTGCAGAAATTCTTTGGTTATGCAAACCGATTGTTACAGCAGCTGTCCGGGTGGCTGGTCTCAGACGATCTTGGAGGTGAAGATGCTGGATGTGGAGGTCCTGGGCTGTTGTGGTGACACTTGGTCTGCAAATTCTCTAACACGCCTTTGGAGACGGCTTGTGGTAGAGACATTCCTGCAGTCAGCATGCCAATTGCACGCGCCCTCAAAACATGCGGCATTGTGTTGTGTGATAAAACTGCACATTTTAGAATGGCCTGCCAATATCCAGCTACTTCTTTTTTTTCTTTTTTTTACTGACTGGTTTTCGGGTTCCAATATAGTAAAACTGCACATTTTAGAGTGGCCTTTTCTTGTGGCCAGCTTAAGTCACACCTGTAATAATCATGCTGTCTAATCAGCATCTTGATATATTTTACCTCCAAGACCTTCCCCAATAAGCTTTATCTTTTAGCTTGTTTGCTGAAAATAGCTGTCTGCTGCTGCTGTTAACCAGGTTGCTGCGAGCAGAGTCCACGTTGACTAAAAAGAATCTGGATGCCGTACTCTGGGCAGGTGACGCTGGTTTAACTTGTGTTTTAACTCCTCTCTGCTCTCTGTTGTTTATTCAGAGAAGCAGGAAGACCGTAAGGACCTGAGTCACCCTGTCCACGTGGACAACTGTGTGCTGGTCTCGGAGCTCAACAAGTGTTTAAAGGAACCTCCTGCATACACATACAGAGACTACAGGTGAGTACACACACACACACACACACACACACACACACACACACACACACACACACACAATCTCTCCTGACAACCAGACAACCCTTATGACGAGCACCGACGTAACGTCCTCATGTCTCTCTCTTCTGCAGCGCCATCCTGTATCTAAACGATGACTTTGAGGGAGGAGATTTCATTTTCACTGAGTTGGATGCTAAAACAGTCACGGTAAATATTTAATTTCTCCATAATCTTATTTCAACATGTGCTGTACGTGAACGTCAAGCTTCACTGCTATCCGGTGTTACATGTTCTTTATGTCTTTATGTCTCCAGGCCGTGGTGCGTCCACAGTGCGGCCGTGTGGTCGGGTTCGGGGCGGGGCAGGAAAACCCCCACGGTGTCAGAGCCGTCACCAAGGGGCAGAGGTGTGCTGTGGCGCTGTGGTTCACCCTGGATCCAGCCCACGAGGAAAAGGTATGGACCATCTCTGTGGGCTAACATCAGCATAACTGGGAAGCGCTCTGCAGTTGTTGTTTCCAGCAGCATCCGTTGTATAAAGTAAAGTATTCAATTCACCTGTTTTGCAGTAAATTAGTCAAATGTCAAAATTTGCTATGTTTTATATGCTATGCTTTTATTCTGACAACTGCAAAAGCCTTCCTCCTAATATCTTATAGTAATACAGTATTACATTTATACCATTCTTTTCATTATTCATGACGAAACGAGACAAAGCATAAATAATATAATATATTTTTAAACCTCATATTCTTAATGGAGTACACTTGCCAGCAGGGCGGGGACGATATGGTTTCATCCTGATTCCTTTATGATACATGGGTGCCGATGCGATTTGTATTGCAATTTTCATTTATTGCGATTCGATAGTATTGAGTATTGCGATTTTCTTTTCTTTAACAAAAACAACAGTGGAATAATACACTTCTAGATACAATAAATCATAAGACATTTCTAAATAGTTTTTCTAAAAAAGAGTCAGTCAGTTTGGCATTTATTTCATTTGTAAAGAACAACAACATGGATTTTCTGCATTTTCTGCTTTCGCTCCGTTTTGTTGGAAAAGGATATGATGTAGCTGCCGTCGGCGGTACTGTATAAACAATCACGATACATACGTGATTCGATTTGTTCACTAGCCAATGGCTAATTTTCAACAAACATCCTTATCATGACTCTAATCCAGTATGAATAAGCGTTTTCTTTGTCTGCCTGACAAGAAAACTGACATCTTCATTCTTGCCAATTTTTCTGTTTCCCCCTCAAATGCTTACTTTTTCTTTCCTGTAGGAGAGAATCCAAGCTCAGGATATGCTGAAGACGTTTTCGACCCCTGTGAATGAGGAGTTCATCCAAAAAGAGGCGAGTGACACCGCCAAGGCCCAGCTGACAAAAGCTGAACCTCCCGCACAGGCCGACCAGGAAAAAGCAGACGATAAGCAAGAAGATCAACCAGCGGAGCAGAAGCCGGACGCACCAGCAGACGTGCCGGTCGACAACCCAGCTGACTCGCCGACGAACAAACTAGAGGCTAAACCGGTCAGCAAAACAAAAGCCAAAGCCGCTCCAAAAGCCAAGGCCAAAGCTGGAGCCCAAGCTAAGACCAAGACGGCGGACAAAGTCAAACCTGCGGCTAAAAAAGATGCAAAGCAGACAGTTAAAACACCAGCCAAGCAAGTAGTCAAAAAGGACGCCCAACCAGCGGCAAAAAAGACAGCCGGTAAGACAGCTAGAGCTGACACCGCGTCGGCCTCGGACTCTCAGAAGGGCAAGGAGGAGCTGTGACCAAAACAGCACCTGTGACTGTGTCTAAGAGCTGTGGATTTTTCTATTTTTTTCTACTATTTCTGAGATGGTCCTCTCTGTGGGTGGTTGAATGAAAACGGAGGGAAAGGTTGAGTTAGTGAAACGTTTCACTGCAGAAATTGTCAAACTGACAATCTGCTAGAATGCCCAAATCACTGGAACCATCTTTGTTTGGTATCTTAAAGTCTATGGGTATGTATAGATGGTTCATCTCAGTTTGGAATAAATGAATTTCTGTGTATTATCAGTGTACTCGGTTTGTGGAAGACTTAGGTGCAAATATTTGGCTGCTGTCTCTCAAGAAAATGTTTTTTTTTTCAATAAAAAACTAAATGCAATTTCACATCACTTTGGACCGTTATTATTACTATATCTGTGTCTAAAACATTGGAAAAGCTAGAGCACTACTTAAAAAGCTTAAAGACAAAACTTGTAGGAGATGCCCACTGGGGACCAACTACAGTCATTAGATCTGAGGAAAGTCATTTTACTGGCTTGGGTCCTGCGCCTAAGCTTTACAATGGAAGGGAAAACCCGGATTATGTTTTTGATATTTGTGATTTTATGTTATAGAACCAACCACAGCTGAGTTATAGAGGGATGGGGGTAAATATTCTGTTTAGGAAAACCTTAAATCAACCGTGTGAGTCATTGAAATAAAAGTGAGGTTTCTAAACTGTTTTCATTCAAACAATAATGCAGTACTCAGAGCCAACACTGGGTGTCAGGATGGAAACATTGATCCGTAATGTGCCCTGCTCTCACTGAACTTTCAACAAACCATAACAAATTCACTTTTAAGAAGAAAAAAACGCAGGTAGTGAACTTCAGGGTTTTTGGAACTCCTGCTGTGATTTGATTTCACTCTGAATAATTTAAAGCCCATGTGCTCATTGTTCTACTGACTTCTTTGAAGCTCAGCACATTTCAAAACTGTCACATTATACATCTCAGAGCCTGCATGGGAAAACCAAGTTTAAGTTTGAAGTGTAGGCCGACACTGACGTATTGGCTTTCTCTGTGGACACTGCTGTTGGGATTTAATTAAATATGGACGTTTGCTCCTCGCAAAAGATATATTACCAGTTCTCTCCATCTCAACCATTAGGTTTTCCCCAAAGAGCTTGCTAGAAAGCACATCATTAATGATGCATGTTAATGATGCATGAAAAGGAACAAAGTACATTTCTTAGACACTTTACTTGAGTATTTTCATATTGTGCCACTTTATACTTCCCTACATTTGCATTTACTACATTGCATTTATAACAGCTATAATAGTTTCTTTGCAGAATAAGATTACACACAAACCTAATCCGTTTAAACAAGATGATGCTATGTTCTCAATGAATGTGTCCAATATATGTACATACACTACACAGTAGTTAAATGCTGCTTACATTTTAATGCATCAATAATCAAATAATATTTTTGGAGCTTTTCCCTTTATTTGATAGTGACAGTGGATCGACAGGAAAGGTGGGAGAGAGATGGGGGGTGACACGCAGTGTTGAGCTAGAGTGAGCTATAATAATCTAATAAGATACCGTATATAGAATAGTATTTGCCTAATGCATAATTATTTATTTTTGATACTTTTGCTGATAATACTTTCCACTTAGGTTCATACTTGACTCAAAGACTTAACTCAAGTTAGATGATTTAATATGAGGATAGTCAAAGCTTTGCAGCAGCATTCTGGGCCACTTACATCTGATTCAGGGTTGTCTTGTTAAAGGAATAGTTCTGGGACATTCTGGTAAACACTTATTTGCCTTCAAGAGTCAGATGAGAACATAAATACCCCTCTAAATGTCTGAAAGTGGGATCAATCCTCTCACTCTTGCCAAGAAAGTGAATAAGTATGCTGTATTTTCCCAATCTGTTACACTATAGCTTTAAAGTGGGCAAAAAGGAGGTTAAAGGTGCTTGATAGTTGATATTTAAGCATGTACTGTAGGTTTTTTCCTTAATCTAAGGATCTTCCACAGAAGGCTTAGTTTGAGGTAACCCGATCCCACAGTTGAGAATAGATCAAAATGTGTCAATCTATTAGAAGTGTCTTACAAATAAGGAGCATTTGAAGGTAACATTGTACCACAGAAATAGATAGATTCACATGTGTGAGGACAAGAAGAAAAATATAAAGGAGGAGTTAGTGTGATGTTCATAGAGACACTGTGGGTACACACTCGTGTGTGTGTGTGTGTGTGTGTGTGTGTACCCACAGTGTCTCTATGAACATCACATCCTTGTTCAATAATTAAATTAAGCTGCATTTAATCTAAATAATCATTCCCAGATATCAATGCTCTAAGCGATGTCACACGTATTTTTTGGGTACATTTGTTGTCACTTACAGCAAACATCTCCTCACTATCTGCTAGCTGCCTGTCCCCAGAACACACTGTAAAAAACATCTCCTCACAATCTGCTAGCTGCCTGTCCCTAGAACACACTGTAAAAAACATGGTCTCTGTAGCAACAAAAACAAACTGCGCCCACCTGCACCACGAAGCATACACACAGTGTTCCAGCGTTCCAGCCAATAACCGACAAGAAGGATTTGGGGGTGGGGGGGGTTAGTGCACGGAAGGAAGGGGGAGGGGACGGGATGAGGAGGGGACCTAGCTAGTCTCAGTGTTGTTTGAAAATACTTTGGAAGTCAACAAGAAACATCACCCAACATTGCTTAGAGCACCTTTAATTAGTCTCCAATAGATCCGTTGTTCCTTGTCTTGTGAGCCCTTAAATAATGAAATGTGTATTTTTGACTTCTTGTCATAGTCTATGAGCTTAGTGTGGGAATAAATTGTCAGAATTGTTTTTTTTAATTGAAGGATTTTCAGAGGCTTGAAAGGTATAGTAAGTAATGTTAATCCAATACACTTTTGGCATGTGAATGTGCCGGCAGGCCAGTAGTTATCTGTCGGTGAATCTGGGGCGAGCTTCTGAAGGGGGTTGTATAGAGAGCATTATCATTATCAGCATTATCACATACCAACAATTCAGGAAATAATCTAATGAAATATGTTTTTTCAAACCACTCCCCATTGGGCTGTACCGTTTCTCTGGTAAGTTCAGTCTGTGGTCTCAGTGTTGCCAATTTAGCAACTTTGTTGCTAGATTTAGTGACTTTTCAGACCCCCTTAGCGACTTTTTTTCACAAACGCAACAAATCTGGCAACTTTCTGTTGAAAAGACGCCAGTATTGCACGCAACGTATTTATCTCTTGTTGTGGCCGCCAAAACAGTCACCTCTCTGCAGCCCCTCCCCTCTCTGCTTTCTCCTCATGTGCAGCGGCACTGAACAGGCAGGTAGAAGGGGAGGGGGGACAGGATGTGGGGGCAAGAATCAACTGCAAGTACGTTCAAATAAGCCAAACTACAAAGTACAACATGTAAGTGCATTTTCTTTCCCCTCCTTACACGGGGCAGTCGGAGGAGATGTGTTCATGGCCTGAGGTGGAAGCTGTCCGGATGTCAATGGGAAGCTCTTTCCACCATTTCAGAGCCAGGACAGAAAACAGTTGGGATTCTGTATATAAAAGCATGAATGATCATCTACATCTCAGCTTTTCATGTCTGCATTTACATGAGTATACATGGGCCCTTTATAAATGTCTGTTGTGACGTCTGGGGCTGGTGCGGAGGCAGCTATGACTCTCGGATATGTGAAGTGATGTCTGTGTAGGTTTAGCATGTGGATGAAGCATAGACCGTTAAAATTAATGGACAGAGCATCCGGTTCAGCAAAGTGAAGCAAATGCGGAAGTAACTTAAACCTGCATTCTATCTGAATTCCTGCAGAGGGCGACACGCGTGGTTGCAAAAGAAGTTGGTTTCTATAGAAGTCTATGGAGAAATGAGCCACTTCTCACTTGATTTATTACCTCAGTAAACATCTTCATAATGAGTTAGTGGTCTCGATCGCTAGTTTTAAGTATTCTGCAACACAGAATGATGTTCATTTTTAATATACGGTCTCGTTGATTTTAAAATCGGCGATAAAGCCGGGGTTGTTTTGGGGCGTGGCTATGGTGTGATTGACAGTTCACGGCCTGTCAATCAAAGCTTGTCCATGGCACGGGGGTTGCCTACGTTTCATCGCAGTGACTTTGACACTTTGGTCGGATAATATTGTCTTGTTTAGCGGTCGGTTGCACGGCAAGACACTCAAAGGAATCGGCAGTTCAGTTTTTCTGGTAAGTAAAATTATATTTAGTTTTAACACAGTTTTTCGTTAGCCAACGTTAGCATCTAAATTAATATCAGTTAGTTAGCTACTAGATTGCACCTTGCTAAGCAAGCTAGCGGGCTAACTAATAATGCTATGCAGACCGTATAAACGCATACAGTCTATGTATAAACGTATTAAAATATATTTAATGTTACAGTCGATTACAGTATATGCACCGATCTCGCCTGTGATCTGTAATAGGTGGTATTAGTGCTAATCGATGCGCATGTAATGGTAACGTTAGCTTAAAATCAAAGCCTGATGTAGCTAACGTTATATTGCAAATTCATAAACCCTGTTAGCACGGGGTAAGGTTGTTTTGGGACAGCGTGTGATTTAGAAATAAGCCCTCACATCTGAGTTTCGTGTGGCGGATTTGTACGTCAAACGTAGACCTGCTTTTGACTCAAATATATCCCGAAAGTTTGGGCAACGTTACCCGGAGGCGGGCAAAGGACGGCCAGGGCGAGCCCGGCACACCTCACCCCAGTCGGGGTTGCATATCTTTCTGGGCGAGAGGTTACCGGGCATATACCCCGTCACCCTCGCCGCGGCAGCACCCACACAGCATCACCATCACCACACGGACACAGCTGCGGGGGGAGCGCGTTGACTTGGAGGTCTCCGGGCGGGGGAGTGGGTCAGATTGTTAGCGATAAAATGGCGCACATGAAACAATTAGACATTATTGTAAAGTTACATTGGGGTATTACATTATATTAATCTATTAAATATACATTTAAATAATTTGCATTACAGATGCATACAGCAGATGTGGTGCCTTGTTAGTGTAAATTGATAGTATATACACCTTCGGGATGTATGAAACATGAATTTCTTTCCAAACAGACTTCCTTTTGATGATGCCAGGCTGAAGCAAGGGTTGGTGAACATGAGGAGAGAGACCAGCAAATGGAAGCACGAAAAGTCCCGTCTGCAGTTCACACTTTGAGGAAGATCAGTTTTTCAGAGACAAGCAGGTATTATTAATTTAAATGCATTATTTAGTGTGTCTCATATATTAGCTCATATATTAATATAATTAATTGTGATCTACCATGCCTTAACTACATGTTTGTCTTTTACTGTAACTACAAAGGTATCCACACTGAAAACTGAATGACCAGAGCCTACAGAAGGAAGACCTGGTCTATAGAGCGGTGTATTTGGTGCCATTTCATCTGGATGTGGAAAACAGACTGCGTTGACCACATCCAAAGTTCTTAAATGTGTTCTGATTATAATGATGCCAGAAAATAATTTTTGGTTCAGCTTCTTCTGCTGAAAAGACGGACAAACTTTTTAGCACTTGGTATTTAGAGGTTCAACTTCTTGTGGTTGACTTGGTTTCTGCTGTAGTTTGATAGGTGATCGTAGTAACATTAAGTAGTGGATTAAAACTATTTTATAAATATTAACTGGAATAAAATAATGAAAATGCTCTAGCAGTCACCACTTTCCCAGGTGAAAGTATTTTTGGTAATTTCACATAAAGGGTCTTGTATATTTTATGTATTTATGTACTGTTAGAATTAAATATTGACATTGCATATCCTTGTATGGTTTTTAGTTTACATACATGTCTAACTGTAATGATTAAATCAAATGTACCTAATACATTTGATTTAATCATTACATTACAGTTACGGCAATTAAATAAGTTGTTTAATTCTCCTTAGCAATTTGTGATCATAAGTTATGATTTTACAATAGCCCTGCACAGATTAAACAGCACCTAGTGCAAAACGTTTATATTTATGTGTATTAAAGCCAAAATAGAAAGACACTTTTAATCAATTACAAATTCTATGAAATTTCCAAAGTCTTCTTGTATGACTACAATGCTGGATGTTCCTATTATAGTTACTTCAGAAAAACAACAAATGTAGCTTTAGAAGGACCTTTATTTCACATTGAAATGGGCACTAACTTAAAAATACATACACCAAACACTTAAGATTTTTAAAAATGTATGAATTAAATAATGTAGTTCACCTTTTACAAGTGTAAATTCCACACATAAAACACTGCTGTGGGTTAAGGTAAAGGCAAACTTAACTGTCACAAGACATGTCTGCATAATAAAGAGGTTGTTGAATCTCTAGTGTCACACTGTTAATTACAGTAGAAATGGTTGACATTACAAATCACAATATAAAAATACAGCTTAACATATAAAGCTTATAGCACTTGTGCTATCATGCCTGGATACTGCAGGTGGAGGTGCTGCAGGTTCTCGTTCATTCCTGCGACGAGGTTACCGCCCTTGACATCTCTCAGGTCTCAGTGAATAAGGAGGACGTCCGGGACAGCTCTTCCTTGTAGGGACTGGTAAAAGAAAGGGACCGCAGACCAGCCCAGCAAATATTTTACGCTATAGAGAAAAAGGATAAATGAACAGCACTCTTAATTACACACTATTTGAAAATGCATTATTACCTTGGCTTAGTTGTACAAAAGTCTGGTAAAAGTTTAATGTTGTACAATATATAGCAAAAAGAAAATGAACTATTACTATTGCTTACTTCTGGGGCATTCGGGGTGGGGGACATGCCATCGTGGCTCTCAGCACTGTTATTTCTGAAAGAATGAAAGAATCATCAATTTCCATTTGAGCCCCTCATAGTTAAATATCTATGCACACTAGCATGTAACTGTACTTGATTAATTATCCAGGAGAATACAATACACATGAATCAACAGTCCATTGTTCTTTAGTGTAACTGTAACTTGGTTAAATGAGCTTATTTCTGCTAACATTAGCTCTTAACAGCATGTCAAGGTTAAATGCCCCAACTATAGACTGAAAGGGGAAACAGTAGCACATTATTGGATCATTATGGTTATTACAGTTAGCCAAACGTTATAAGAAACTTGGTTATACATGTGCTAATAGCGTTACATAATGATAAGCATTGACAATCGCCGTTTTGCATTTCGCTGACACTACGTTAATACTACGAGAAGTAAACTTCGATTTGTAGAAAATTAACGTTAGCATGTTTAACCATAGCTAGCTAAGTGGCAAGCTAACGTTACAGACAATTTACATGGTAACTTCAGACACATTTACTTTGCAATGTGACTCTTATATGTTATATAACCATAGACTATATGGGACAAAGATATACTTAAAACCTAGCGTTAGTGAAGCTAAATCTTACCTTGAATTATTCAGCAGCAGTTGCATCCACATTGGCAGTGAAAGTGGTTAGCTAACATAACGGTAGAGCAGCGTTGCTAGCTCTCAGCTAACGTCAGTCAGATCCCGCCCCTAGACTGTATGTCCCGCCCACCGGTCTGTGGCTCCTCTCTCACTCCGCCCTCTCCTCTAAAATCGTCACATCCGCAACCACGATGGCTGCGCCCATAAACGCAAACTCGACGACTCATTTCTGATCTCCACAAACCAATGGGTGACGTCACACATGCTCTGTCCATTAATATTAACGGTCTATGGGATGAAGTCATGCCAGCACAGAGAGGCCATCTGGACACACACACACACACACGCACGCACACACACACGCACACGCACACACACACTGCACAATTATGATGCTATGTTGTTGTTTTTATGGCCCAAATAGGCACAAAACAGTAGTAGCCGAGTACTTCAGAGAGAAATATAAAGCAAGTGTTTGACAGTCCCGCTGCCTGTGTCAAGACCACTTATACTGAGACCAAGTCATCACCAAGAGGGTGTATAAAATGTGGAAAATGCTAACCATAGGCACTCCTCAAATTAAACTGAAAGATCCACATTCCCATAAAAAAAGAAACCCACAGGAAACAAATTAAGATTAGTCTTCATTCACCTCTTTTATTGCCATAAGTGTATCACGAGACCTTCAAAAAGTGATCTCAAGACTGGTCACGATGTACTACAACACTGCCCACTGCTGCCCTACATATGAAGCCCATGACTGTGTCAGTGTGTGTGTGTGTGTGTGTGTGTGTGTGAAAAATTCTTTCAATTCTGTTCAAAAACTGCAGAGCTGACGCAGAACCCTTATTCTGAAACACATGCGTGTGATGCAAATCTACACCCACTCTCACACCCACTCCTACACACACACACACACACACACACACACACACACACACACACACACACACACACACACACACACACACACACACACACTTGCAACAAGTCCCATGTTCATTTACCTTGATTTTAGTTTAATTGAGCTCGTAGTGTGATAAATGTAAAGGGCAGATGGACTCACACTGTCATACATGAACCACCTCCCAGCCTCCCACAAGACAGAATACATGCCCAGGACCCCACTGCTCTGCTGCAGGGTGTGTGTGTGTGTGTGTGTGTGTGTGTGTGTGTGTGTGTGTGGTGTACTGTCAGTGCTTTCTTTGTATCTTCTTACACTTGTTTGATAGAAAGAGGGAGAGAAAAAAAACACAGGCCACTTTGTTTTTCTGTGTATTTGTGGCCTAAGGATTTGACCATTGTTTCTCCTAAAGAGAGTGGGAGAGAGAATGGGGGGAGGTTTGAGAGTACAGTACACAACGGAGGTCTAGTCCGTGATTGGTACAGCTGTCCCTAACTGCTCTGCCTACAGCTACACCCCATTTCAATACATATTCATATGTATCAAACATTTTATTTTCCCTCTTTAAACACCATAAACTCTGTGTGAATGCATTGCTATAGGTCTATGTTTGTGTGTGTGTGTGTATATGTGAGTACCACAGGTTATTCCTTGTTGCCATGGTGACACGGTGGGCATGGAGACGGAGGTGGCAGGTTGGGGTCAGCAACAGCAGGAGCTGAGATTAACTGTGACTGTGACTCTGGAGAGAGGAGAATAAAACAGCAGGCTATCAAGGACTGACATGACGTCCATCTCTCCACTCCTCCGGCTACTGGCGGCACATCCAAAGGAAACTTTTCATTGTCCAATGCTTTTGGCAGCAACTTTCAAGATCAGCCTTTTCACTTATCTCTGTAAACCCTTGCTCAGCGCTCTGGAAGATGTTTGTGTGTGTGTTTGTGTGTGGCATTGTCCCGTTACTGAGAAGTCATGTACAGACAGCACAATGCTGAGGGTGTTCAAGATTGGGTGTTTTAGGCCTAGAACAAAATAAGTTTTAATGGGAATATTCAACCGATTGACTAAAATTATTGGATGAAGCTCCTGGTGGCAACATAACATCATGACTTCGGGTAAACAGACACGGAGACTTTCTTAAGCCGAATGGTGTGTTATCTGTATGCATTTTGAGCTATCCGCGTGTATGTCTATGCTGTATACAGCGGGTGTAAACACGCCTCTTGCCGTGTTATTACCACTTGCCATGTTATCGCGAAAAAGAAAGCGACAGCCTAGTTTAGGAAACGTGACACATGGGTTGGCTTTACTGACGGTTGAGTTTAGGAAACGTGACACGACAGAACCGGGACACGTAGGGCACAATCCTCAGTCCCCTGGGTGAAAGTCCTGTGTTTTACCCATCCACCACCCCAACTAACGTCCCTACGCAGGATTTTTGCTCTTTCATACTACTTGCTACGGCATAAATTCACACGCCATCACGGTAACGTAAGTCAATAGAAGCTAAACGGTGTTGATAAGTGTGGGTAGTGTGGGTCTTGATCACACGGCAATAATGGCATACAAATTGGCTTGTCATACATACGCCATTTCATTAGATCAGTCCGCTTTTGTTTACTATTACAGAGGAGATGTTGTGTAATATTAGTGCTGACAGCTAAGTTACATTTTCTAGGTAATTGCATAAACTGTAATAAAGAATGGACGAAGATTTTGCGGCATGTGAAGCCAATGCGGAGGTACCTTAAACCGGCATTTGATCTAATTTCCATCAGGGGGCGACTCTACTGGCCCCAAAAATAATCTGTTCCTATAGAAGTCTATGAGAAAATGACCCTAATTTTTTATTACCATTTTCATAATGAGTATATGGCCTCAATCACTAGTTTCACGTCTTCCTCAACTCAGCATGATGCTTAATTTGTAAATTATGGTTCCATTTCTTTTTTAAATAGACAATAAAGCTCAGAAATGTTCATAAATGGTCAGGTCATAAAGCATTTATGACCTGTCAATCAGGACAGAGGCTTAACCATGCTAACCTTGCTAACACTGTGGACATTAAAATAGACCTGAACTTGTTTTTGGGTGTCCATGTTTTCATCTTAAACTTAAACCTTTTTCTATCACTATGTGTTTTCTCTTCATCAAAGTTAATTTGTAAAAATGTCTTGTTCAGCATTCTGACAACCAAGCTAGCTAGTTACCGCTAGCGTTAGCTAGTAACTTAAGGGAAAGTTTGTTGGTTTTCTGTGTACTGCTGTACATGGAGCTGAATGGCAGCAGTACCCAGAGGTACACGTTTACCCGCTGGTAAATCGCCGCTGGATGACTCGCTTCAGAAGGTTTGAAAATCGGCAACTTTCCCCTTTAGCGCTTTGCTTAGCGCAGGGCCATTGCAACCATTAACAGCATTGCTTTAGCCGCGTCATCCTCCCCAGCTCCACCATCTCGTCATAAATCTCAAACTTGAGACTTCAAAATGGCAGTCCGCAAACCAATGAGTGACAGATGCTATATCCATTATTTTTTGACAGTCTTTGGGAGATACCCTAACATACATCAAAGGGGCTCCCTCTCCCACTGGAGGACTGTGAGGTGTTCCCGTACAAGACAAGGCCAAACTGTAGCTGTCAGTTCCATTGCTGCTGCTGGTCCATCGCAGCGCTGTCAGGCCTCTTGTCTAAAACCAACCTTGTGTTAGCGGGACAGAGGGGTCCATTGTTTTAGTGGCTGTTCTGACGGATGCCTTGCCGATGACTTCAGCTCCGGCCATGAACTGTCTCCTTATTCTCCTATAGGACTAATCACAGCCGTGCTGGTCTGGGCCTGGGACCACAGCTGAGAGGGAAGCAGAGGTCCAGTAAGATGCTGGGCAGCATGTATAGCTGTGGAGGAAGCCAGATCTATAGATAGGGACTTACAGGGAAAATTATTGTTTCAGACTGGACAGGCAGTTTACTTTATTTCAAGGTTTTGATTGTTTAAAATCATACATATACTTATGTTGCTGGCAACTATTTTACAAGCATTTCAGTTTTGTGCACTTTCAAGGCAGTCGCTGGTTTGCACAAGTTTATATTTCAACCCTTAAATCATAAATTGCTAATTCTTTAGATTACAATATCTAAGGGTAGAGTGCTATTGAAGAGCCCTTAAAAGCACATTTTTAAATAGCGATATTATTTTGTGTTTCAACTGATCATTTAAAATATAAGCCGGTTTTATTTTGTATTATTGTTTTTTAACCCTTGTGTTGTCATCGAGTTAAATTTGAACTATTTTAAAAACTTTTCATTATACAAAAAGTGGGTTTCTTTCAACCAAATTTTCAGAACAATAAAGCGGATTGTTTCACACAACGCTCTTCACAAGTTAAATAAATGATCAGCCCACAACTTTCTTTAAATGTGGTCTTTGTCAGAGTGAGTGGGCTGTGACTGCTGGACAGGTACGCTGAGCGTTAGGGTGTATTGCTCAAGGGCCCCTTGGCAGTGCCCAGGAGGTGAACTGGCATCTCTCCAGCTACCACTCCACACTTTGTACCATGCAGGGACTTGAACCACAGACCCTCCACTTCCCAATCCAACTCTCTACGGACTGAACTACTCCAACCCTTAAATTGCATAAATTGGTGTTGTGGTGGAATGTCCAGTTTACAAACTCATGCTATGTATGTTGAGACAGTGGAACCCAGGTCTCATTCAGGTCAGGGCCCAACTTAACCTCATACCCTGTCTCAGGCAGAGTAGTAGTTCAACCCTGTCTCCATAGAAGACGGTAGACGTAACAGCTTTATGATAAGACAGTGCTGCCTGAAGGACTCCCATCAGGGACGTCCCTTAGATTAGATTAATGTGGATGACGTTAGTGGTAATGATTTGCTTGCTACAGTTGCATTCCTAGCGATGAATCAGCGGAAAACGTTTTATTTATCCAATTCACTGCTTTGTTTTAACGGTGCTCGCTCTCTTCAGTCACTCTATAGCTCCCTCAGCCATGTAACATTACCATGCTCGGTGAACACATCTTCAGGAAGACAGGAACTTTAGAAATTGGCATGGCACTATGCTGTACTGTTTAATCCTAAATTCTCCTAAAATAAGATTTCATTAAATGCTTCTGTGTAAGTCACCAAAGTCTCCTGAACCTTCTCAACGCACATGTGCTTCAGAGGTTTTCCTTAACAGATGGGAAAGACAGCAAAAAGGGGAAGTGAACGAGACAGAGATGGGGGGGGAGGGATTCTGCTTCACGAGAAAGCAAGTACATGACACATTTTTGGAATAGCAGCAAATAAAAAGGTGGCAAAAAGTGTGAGAAAGGTTTTGTAGACAGTAGTATTGAAACAGTGGGCTAAATGCTCCCAGAAATGCCTCACATCCACGAGTTAAATCTAACTTTGCTTTCAAGTATATATGGTGCTTTAAAAGGTTTCCAAACTACTATATTTGGACCTGGCTATAGTGTGATTCTGCAATCAAAATGACATAAAACAATCAAATATCATTGATTAATTGTATCTTTCACCTTAAATCACTGTCAAACATCAGCTTACTGCTCTCGTTGGCTTCCCTTTATCTCCTTTAAATTCCTTACATCTAAACAAATTATTTTCTCTTATGCAGTCTATGCAAGCTTACAAACTTGACTGAGGTCTTAGGAAGTTCAAATTGCTACTACTCTGTATTTGTATTGGATCCACACCACGGCCATCCCATTGCAGTGTTAACCCTCTAATGTTTACATCCAGCACATAACTGGTGGATGTGGGAAAACATGCTGGTTTAAGGCAGGTGGCACATATTTGAATATGAGCATTGAAGAATTCAACTTACTTTTCTCTCCTGTAGTGTGAAAAGACAAAAATTGAGATCAAGAGAGAGGGGGAAGTACATATACTCTGGTGCTTTATGTATATTGATTAAACAACACTTTTAGCGTCTATAGAGCCAGCACATTTTCAGATGTAAATGAGTGAATTAAGCGTTTACTTCAATAAAACCAGAGTGTTGATTTTTGGAACGTTGCAAAGAAGAAACAAGACAGTTTATGATTGAGTTTTATTTTGTTTCTGTCAACTTTGAATGAAGTGTGTTTTACGATGATAAAATGAAGTCTGGTGGGATTTATGATGGCAATTTTAGGGTGGTTTCATGTTAAGGAAGGATCTTACTCTTTAACAAAAGATCTCTAGAGTCTTTTCGAATAATAATCTCAGCCTGTAATCTGAGGTGGAAGCTAGGGGTGTGGCCTTGACCAACTGCCACTTTGCTCATTTGAAAGCCATGATGTCTCTCTCTCTCATGGGTCGGCCAAATTCTCAAAGCAGAGAAAGGGGAGGTAACCTTACCCCTTATGACCTCATAAGGAGCAAGATTCCAGATCTGCCCATCTGAGCTTTCATTTTCTCAAAGGCAGAGGAGGATACTCAGGGCTCGGTTTACACCTATCACCATTTCTAACCACTGGGGGAATATAGGCAGGCTGGGGGAACGCTATTAATGTTAAAAAACCTCATAAAGTGAAATTTCCATGCCATGGGACCTTTAGCGCTACATTGCAGCTCAGCCCACTCTCATGGCAGTTTGTGAAATGGTGACTTAATTTAATCAATGATTTATGTATAGGAAGACGATTTCCTCGTTTTTTTTGTGGTGGTGAGCACGGATTTTAAACTAATGTATTTCAATGGGAACCATCTTTTGTGATGAGAACACGATTATGGTAGCGAGCAGTATTAAAAAGCCAAAAATCTGCAAGGAGGTGGTGGTTGGGGTGGTGAATGGATCACACAACAGGACTTTCAGCCTGAAGATAGGAGATCAGCAATAGCACCCCTTAATTTATTTAGAATGTGAATAAACCCGTAAAACAGAGAAGTATTGTCATGTAATCCATTGATTTCAACAATGTAACTGTATCCTAAATACCAACTATTTAAACTATAACAATTACAGTTACTCATATTGTGTATTCTGAATATGTGCATCCATGTCCCAGAAATGCTTGTTACTAACCTAGCTCTGGGGAGTCATTCCCCGGAGTCCTTTTGTTCTTTTTCTCCCAGCATGTTTCCTCGGATCAGGGAGGCTCCAAAATCAAGGTTGCAGCTGTCGCCATGGTCCCGCTACACGCTCTGCGATGCCATGTTCTTCCTGCTACACTCTGCTATGCCGACTACAAAGGACTACTAACAACTACTATTTTTTTGGGATTGTAATTGCCACTTTTCATTCTAACCCCAACCGGTCGCCAGACACCGCCTACCAAGAGCCTGGGTCTGTCCGAGGTTTCTGCCTAAAAGGAAGTTTTTCCTCGCCACTGTCGCACTGTTGCTTGCTCTGGAGGACACTGTTGGGTCCTTGTGAATTCTGGAGTGTGGTCTAGACCTACTCTATCTGTAAAGTGTCTTGAGATAACTCTTGTTGTGAATTGATACTTTAAATAAATTGAAATTGAATTGAATTAAAATTGAATATGTAACACTGGTACATGTATTCCGTTTCTCCCCAACACTGTCTGTATATCTGTATCTGTGTCTGTGTCCCAACCTGCAGCGGCAGGTGGCCGCCCACCAAGAGCCAGGCACTGTCTGAAGTTTCTACCTGTTTAAAGGAATTTTTCCTCGCCATTGTCGCAACAAATGCCTGCTCTTGGGGGCAATTGTTCGGTCTCTGTAAATTATAGATTAAGGTCTAGACCTACTCCATTAGTAAAGTGTCCTGAGATAACTCCTAACTTTATTCATTATTGGTAAAAGTAAAATAATACTGTGCTTTGGACATGGCGGTGAAGTGGGAGCCGAGGAGGAGGTGAAAGGCTGCAGAGGGTCGAGGGTGAAGATAGAGAGAGCGTGGAGGTAGAAGAGGGTTGTGGGGCCGATCAGGGTCGAGGGGCTGTTCAGTGTTTGGTTAAGGCCAGATGGCAGGAGAATGGCGTGTGTAGCCCCCGCTCTGTGTGCTGTGCAGCGAGGGCTGGGAGGAATGCTCGTCTTTTCTTTGCTTTCTCTCCGTGAGTGGAGAGTCAGAGGACTGCTGTATAACAGTGGATTAAGTCCCACATTCCCTTTTTAATCTCTTTATAGTCACCCTCAGCTGTTTACCCTCAGGCAAATGCTCCTCTACCTCCCACTGCCCTTCTGTTGATGTTGGGCTTGCATACAGTATACTATATACACACACACACACACACACACACACACACATTGACCGTAGACATGCACCAAAATCACTTATCACTCCAGTGAATATTTTACAGATTGGGATTGAAGGACATCTCAACCAAACATTTGGCACACTGAACTCACATCATCCTCACTGTGTTGATTGTGTGCTGTTTTTTTAGGACTTACAACATATACATGGCCAGACTAATGACTTTTACGGATCACATTTGATATACAGCTAAATGTGTGGAAAAGTCATGTGACATGAATGCTAATTAAATGCTACATAAAGTGGGCTGAAGTGCACAAATTAGATTTTTGATCATTAGAGAATCTTCAAAGCAAACAAAGACTGTGCCAAGAAAGTTTCACACAAGTAGGTTCTTTGTCCGCTAATGTCTTTCAAATGTCATGCTTTCTTACAATAAAAACTAACAAGGCTAATGCTGCATTCAGGTGGTGACGGAATAATCAGAAAAAATGAGTTCCTGACTGGAAAAATTCATGGGAATTCAAGTCAGAACAACAATGTAAATCTTAGTGCACGACATGCCATGTTTATATCACGTGAAAGTAAATGTTGGGTTGATGGTGAGTCACGGTGGCCTAATACTTTCAAATTTTAGTAATTTGTAAGGTATTGTAACTGTTACCTGCTGCCACATAGACTGACCTAGATTAGTTAGAAAAGTTATTTATTAGCTTAAACCCTGACAAAAAGTCAGGTCAAGCAATATTTGAGTGGTTTTAGGGAATGTATCGTTACTGGTGCAGCAGGTCTGGGACAAAAACACTGATATAAAGCTTCAAACTGGAGATACATATTCTTTTCTTTGTAACGTCCACATTAAAACTAAAGCTCAGAAGAACAACTTACCTAACTCGGGATATGAGACGTCAATGCAGCACAAGAGTCTGCAGTCGTGATAACGCAAACACAAACTGCCATGAGGAAACAACATTATGCGGAAGGTGGAGGGTTACACACACGGCTTTAAATGAACTTTTTTAAACACCAGCCGACACGGTGAGTAGATTCTCAAACTTAGCAGCCAGTCAGATTTTCCACAGGCCACGCTTGTTGTTTTTTTTCTAACTAACTTTACTACTTAATTTCAGCTTCTCTTGTTTGTTTCACGCCGTTTCGTTCGTCTTCTTTGTTTCAGCGTAGCTCATAATCAATACCTAGACGCACCCTAGACAAGTAGCCAACGGTTGTACGACACTTTACAACATAGTGTTCATGGGAAATGTAGGATTAGTACTACGAGCAGTGTTGCAAGAGAAAGATTACGTTTCCAGTATTTTATTATCTGTGCACTTACTCATTCTTTAAGTACCTATTCAGTTTTCTTTTTCTTTGCCTGTCAGTACAATCCTGTGCATCACAATGAATAGGACACAGGGACGGGTCGAGGGGGGTGGGGGTGGGGGGGGAACTGGGTGGGTAAGTTAGAGTTATTTTCACCTACATTTGTCTTAATTTAAAGCAACACTAGAGAACTTTTCCCATGTTGGAAGAAGAATTGTTCATTACATTTAGGGGTGGAGGAAAAAAATCGATACATAGTATCGCAATTTTTTTCAGTGGCAATACTGTATCGATATACAGGCGCCAAGTATTGATCTTTTATTATATATGTGTTGGTCAGTTTGTCTGCTTGACAATCCCATTTTGCAGAAATACAACTGAAGTGAAATGAACCAACAGAGAATTTATCTTTTTAGATAAATCAGATGTTGATTAAGTTTCCTTTTGGGGACATCATTTGAAATTGGGGAAAATTGGAGTTGGAAAAAAAGGTTATAAATTGCAGTATATTGCAGAATATTGCAATATGTTTAAAATCACAATAATACCGTATTGTGACATAAGTATCGTGATGATATTGTATCAGGAGGTGTCTGGTGATTCCCACCCCTAATTACATTACATTACAATATGCAAATTTGCCAATGTAATAATAATAATGTAATGGACAATTCCGTTTCCAACCTGTAGGGGGACCGAAGCGGGAACTCTTCTCTAGTGTTGCTTTAAAGCCCTGGTTACGCATACAGCACTTTGAATCTTGGACCACTTTTGAAATGATTTACAGAATTAGATCATTTACTTTTTTCAATATGCCAAATCTATGTTATCATTTATTTAACAAATCCTTTTAATTTTGTGTGTTTTACATTTTTTTCAAAAGACCTAATATAGATTTGTAGCAAAAATGAACAGTTTCCTTTCGGTTTTCCTAGTTAATGCAATTCAAATTGATCCTTGGATTGAAACCCAGCATATTCTCCCAAATTCCTCAAACTTTAATTCCCAAAGTGGGCCTACTCCGGGGTAAGAAGAAGCTGTACTGCTACAGAGGAACTCAGAGGCCCCACTCAGAAAGCCTTTCTTTTAACAGGGGACCCTGAGAGCATTCATTTTCCATGGCCTTACGCTACCATAAAGCTCTTTCTGGCTCCAGATAAATGTTCACCCATATGGGGAGCCCTCCCCACTGCAGCACCACTAAAAGGGTTTCTGCTCTTCTCTCCCCTTTACGTCCCTGACTCTCTTCGAGGATCAGATCAGCACGGTCCTTTCAGCAATTCGGGGAACCGGATACAGCCTCAACATGCAGGTGCAAGAGATTTTGTTCCAGCAAGTGTATGGTACAAGGGGAGGGGGGGAGGAAGGGAATGACGGAAGAAGACAAATACAAAGCATAGGCTTGATAATTTATGTTTATATTGTGGATCAATGCAAATAAATTCACTAAAAACTCAATTAAACAGATTTTATAGTATTGATAGATTGAATGAGAACAAACAAGTAAATTTTTCAAATTAATTTGAACACAACACACGCATCCTAATCCTTAATTAATCCTAAATTGTAGAATTGACGTTCTGTTAATTGCCAGTGCCTTTACTACCTCACTTGGGTGACAAGCAAATAGAACATGACATTGTAAGTCAGTTGTGTTTTACAAACCTGCAGAGAGCCTTAGCTTTATCCATGATGGAACCATCTGGAATAGAATCCAAAATGATTTCTCGCATTATTTCTTAGATGGACTGATGATTGTCGGTCAGCACTAGTTTTGCCATATTGTTTCACTAGCATAGACAACAGGACTCTTTTACTAAAAGGGCATGCAACAGGTCACACTGGAAAGCTATAAGGGTTGGAAGGTTTTTGAAGGTTTTTATGGGTTCTTTGTTTGTGTGTGAGCAACAATGAGGCAACCAAAGAGACTTAAAGAGTTTAATGTTACATTATTCACTCTTTCATGTTACTAGATATAACAATGATTTTCTGGACTACAATGGAATATTAACTGCTTATTAGTCCAACAGCATGTATTTACTACAGCATGGCTATCACCAACAACAGAAGCTAAAGTTACCCACAATCCACCAGGTGTATCTCAACTATGGATCTAGTAGTAGCCCAAAATACATAACATCTCTGCCCCTCTTACAATAGATGTCCTAGGGCACAGGTGTCAAACTCGAGGCCCGCGGGCCAAATTCGTCCCGTCTCAAATTTTGATTTGTTCCACATATTCACAATAGGTTCACAGTAAAGTTTGTCCCACCTGGTTTTTGTAGCTTTTTCAATGTTTTGTTGCTTTTACTGAGGTTTTTATCACTATAGCCGATGTTTTTTCCTGACGTTTTTATCTGATTTTTGTCATTTTTTTTCTTTGATGGCTAAGTTACTTTTTTGTTGTCTTTTTGGGGCATTCATGGCTACCAAACTATAAGTGAGAAGACTTTATGAGACATGCAATAATAAAAGATGCTTGACTTTTTCAATGAAATAAAAGCATAACAATGAACTCAACATGTCTGGCCCTTGATGTCATTATTACTTTCCAGTGTGTCTCTTAGTAAAGTTTAGTTTGGACCCCTGTCCTAGGGAAAACAGCAATTAGTCCATGAGCCTACTATTGTCAATGTCTAAAACCATGGTGTTAAAGTCCTTTAACACATATCCTCTGGTTGCCGTCTGATTTTAACGCTAAAACCTTTTTGCGTCTTGATAGAAAAGTACATTTTCATTGTTCTCATTTTACACGATTGTTACGGGTGACCCTTCTCCTTTAAGACAGGTAACCATGTGGGCAGCGCATGTATGTGACGTAACGTTAGTCCAACGGGGTTTATTGTTATGGAAAGTGAGGTTCTCCGTATGTAGAAAAGTACCTCGGCAGCTGCTGCCGACACAGTGATACACTTGCTTTTCCATGGGTGAAGCTACAGCAGTGAGTGTTTTATGTTCGCTGCAAAGACAAAATAAATCACCTGATTAATGCAACGTTATCACAACGTCTCCCGGCCATTTTTCACCGCTGAAAGCTGCTACCAGCCAGGTTAAAGAAACAAGAGGTCTGTCCTAACTAATGTTATGGTTCGGATGCTGGAAACTTACCATTAATCAGCAGTCTGACATGCAGGTCTGCATGCACAGAAAACCACAAATTACAATCAAAGTTGATCAATTTATCTAACATAAAAAGCAGGCCCCGCTAGTCATCAACAACCTGAAGCTTAGAGGAAGCATGCATTATTATTATTATTATCATTATCTTTCACTTTAGCCTGGATTGATAGTGTTATATAAATACAATGGTGTCATATCAGTCAACTAGTGTATTTAACCATCTAATTTCCTTCTCCAAAATCACAAGGCTTACTTGTGGTTGGTGTTTGTAAAGCATCAAAGTTCAGCAAAGAATCATGGTTTGCATAAGAAACATTCATTCTTTGTTCCTATCTGAACCTAGCTGTCCCTTTCTTGTAAACCTGCGGCCCGAAATAACAGCAAAAGGCTAGTCGCTAAAGAAGACGTTTTGCGTCAGTAACAAACGCCAAAGGCACCCAAGTGAGCGTCTCTATTTTGACACGCTGGGAGTGAGAATGTGTTGAATTGACACTCCCAGTCCAACTTTTACAAGCATAGAAAATGGCATCATTGCTGAGGATTTGTGGTTTCATTCCTGCTAGGTTCAAAAAGCGGTCTACAGCAGGGCTACAGCACACACTGTTACAGCACTATGGAGGGAAAAAAAGGATGAAAAAGGTCATGAAGGACAAAAGAAGAAATGGGGAACAAAGAAAGGAGGAAGAGGAGGTAAAGCCTACTCAGGCTAATTAGAGTAATAGTAGGGGGCCAGAGCATGTGGGGAAATTGGAAGGGGTAGACGTGATGAGGAGAGGTAGATGGAGAAGATGGGGGTGGTGGGAACAAGACCTGGGCCGTCCCCACACTGGGTGGATGCTGGGCAATGGAGAGTGGCTCTCTCTGCAGACTTATAACCACTAGAGCAAGCCGGAAAAATGTCCCATGGACCCAAGCTCAGCCTTCGTAGGAACACATTTTCCCAGGAAAACAGCAGAGTGTATTACCAGCCCGGGTCCCTCTATGTCGATTCTAGTTACAGTAGCGCTATGGCGGTGGAAACCCCTGGGAGGTCCTGTGTCGTTGGGAACTCTCGCCTCTTGTTAGCCACTACATGGCTACGGTCTTTGATCAGCTCAGCTGACTCCTAAGCTCAGCTTAGTGCAGCAGGGGTCTGGAAAATCTAGGGAGAGGTGGGGAGAGACGATGGAGGGGGAGTAACTGATGGCACCCACTGAACCATGTATCTTTTGGGGGTGGGGAGGGGTAAATAGGTGGAGAGGATGCAAAGGGGGGTCTCTATCCTTTCTTTTCTGATGCCTCTCACAACCAAACCTGAATAAACTTTAGCTCATTCAAAATTCTGCAGCCATACTAACAACCAGGTCCAACAGGAGAGAACACATAACAGCGATTTTAAAATCACTTCACTGGCTCCCAGTCCATTTTAGATTAGATTTTAATATTCAATGGATCACAATTAAGGCTTGTATGGGGATTGTTCCAAAATATATATACGCTGAGCTTCTTACCCCATAAGAGCCTAAGCGTAACCTTGGACCCTCTGGTAAGTCAGGCTTGGTCATTCCAACAAGTCCTCTAAACCATATGATGATATGGGTCATTTGTTCCCTAACCCTCTAATACAACCCATAGGAGCTTGTGTTTGGAGTACAAATCAAACATTACTTGCGTTACGTTACACTTTGCTCAGTTGTAGAAAGACCAACACACTTTCTACTTTAGCACATGATGCTAAAAAACTCGCTGTTTGCTTTTATTTTGAAGGAGGATTCAAACCCCGCTTTTCGGGTGAAAATCCTGTTTGTTTGACTTACTGCCCCAACCTACGTCCTAATTTTGGCGCTCTTATATTTCTCCACCTTACTTCCTGCTTGGCTCCCTTCATCATTTTTATGGCCACTAAAGGACACCCCCCCTAGAAACGTGCAAATATTGTCTGTAATTGCTGCTTGTACAAAATAACGTCTGGGAGCGTTTCCTGCGGGAGGTCTCGGTTGTTCCCTGGTCAAAAACCTTTAAAAAAAAGATGGGGCCTTTTCTGCTGGGGCCCCTCAGTTGTAGAAAGACCAATTTTTAAATTAATGTTAAATTTTATGGCGTGCTCTCACCAAGGCAAAATAAAATATTTGTGTTGTGCCATTTGCATGAGTTTGATTACAGGATCATATTTTGGAACATTTGCATTTACTTTTGTAACTCGCGCTACTCGTGTAGAGATGTAGGCACCAACAACGTTTCTTTCCGACTTCAACATGGCCAAAATAACCAGTATTGCTGCTTTGTACCTGCTGTGGAAGTCCCATATTAATTGGAAAATCATACAGCATCATGTCTGGATCAAAAATATCATCTGCCGTGCAAAAACACGGTAATGTTTACTGCCTTCTCCAAATAGTAAAGGTGACATCTGTATGTTTGTCACTGCCAGCGTGACTTGAAGTACTGCTTCCCTTTTTAATTACAATTTAATTACAAATAAAAAATGATGATGAAATAACAACATCATGATGCCGATGTGAAAAAAAGTTTGAATTTATACTTTGTCAGGTCTGTCTGCAAGACGACAAGCAAACAACTTTTAAAATGCTTTTTCTCTGTTGTTTTAGACTAGCTTTTCCCATTGATTTTACTGTTTATTTATTTTCTCTCTTTTTTGTGCTTTTTCTTACATTATCTGTTAGCTCATTGTATTTACATTGTATACTTTGTAACTTGTTTTTGCAAAGCGCTTTGTAAATGAAGGTATTTTTACGATTCACTCCTTCCCTGACAGTCACACGCTTCGCTACTACCATCACCAGAAGGCGCTGACCCAACAACTGAACTGAAGCCAGGCATTACAGCAAGGTCGACCACAGTGAGTTTAGGAAACACTGGGATGAAAAGAATTCATAGAACACACTGCCTCTGTTTGTCATTAGATGTACAAGACTTTCATGGAAAGTGCTCTCACCAAAACTCTCACAGATTTAAGTAGCCAAGTGACATAATTAAAGCAATTAGGGCGTCAGTCAACAACAATGACCTCGCTAAAACACTCAACTCTCAAATTGTTTTTCTCCTCCACATTCTCAGCAAAGTATTTGTGTGTGTCACAGTACTTGCTCTTTTCTCCATAATGAGTGGAGCCAACCTTCTCTTCAGGGGCACTTGAGTCCGACCAGAGGAGCTCTTCTTGGGGCACACACAGATGTATATTATTCATTTCTGTGCCGAGTTAGCATTCACCCAAGCCCCACCGTCTCATGTGGGCTCTCCGGATGAAAAAAAAAAATTAACAGGAAAGTCTTGACGTACTGTAATTAAAGTCTACTGGAGAGCACTACAAGGTTTCTGGGAATACTGTTAACTCACATATACATTTGCATCCCAAGTGATGTATAACATCTTCCAGATGTATGACTGCATACAAATTTCCTTCATGTGACATCAAAGCAAAGCTGCTTCACTAAATAATCCCTAGACATTCTTCAAATAGACTAATCCACAACCTGCCTGTTGTGTTACATAATTCTCCTCCAATACTGTTTACATGTCCACATGTGTCTCACTGTAACCCGGACAACACCAGCTAATCTGATAGGCCCCTGATGGGTTTGAGACTAACCACATTTGTTGGTTTCCTGTTTGGGGAGAGTCATATCAAAGAGATAAGAGCTGAGAGTATGGCTGTATCCACAAGCAGTGTTGGGCAAGTTACTTTCAAAATGTGATACATTATAGATTACTAGTTACTGTCATTTGTGAGTAATTAGTTATATTGCAATATTACTGTCTCTGAATTGTAATGTGTTACACTACTTTTGCATTACTTTTGAGTTACTTTCAACAAAATCACTGCGGAAGTTTGACGTGAATTTCCCCACCGGATCAGTAAAGTCTGCTCTTTATCAAATTTAATACATCATAGATTATTCATAATATTTTGTATAATTAATATGAATATGCAAAGTAAGTACAGCTATAAAAATAGATAAGTAAAACGTACAATAGGCAAGTAGAATGAAAATACTCAATTAAGAGTACCTTACAGTTGTTTTGAATTCAATTCAATTACATTTTATTTATAGTATCAATTCATAACAACAGTTAGAACAGGTCTAGACCATACTAGACCACATCATTTACAAGGACCCAACAGTTCTAGTAGTTCCCTCCAGAGCAAGAAACAGTGCGACAGTGCCGAGGAAAAACTCCCTTTTAGGAAGAAACCTCGATCAGACCCAGGCTCTTGGTAGGCGGTGTCTGACGACTATAGTCTGCTAACTATAGTCGTCAGAATTTGGACTATTATTGAATCATCGAGCTGCCCCCCAATCCATGGGCTAGTGTGCTGCCAATCGGATTTCCATTGGATCAGAGCACTGTCACTTGACTGCCTGTTCTGCCAAACTTCCCAGCCCTTGTCACATGACCAATTAATGTTTCTATGACAACTATCCAAAACTCTGATACCATAGAACCAGCACTGGATTTGTTTTTTTAAAAAGTGGCAGACTGAGCCTATAGCAAATGTGTATAGTATTTGGATATAATTAATTAGTATTATAATAAAAACAACAACAAGTGAAACAACTAATGAATATGATGCTTAATTCAACAGATTTACATCATGTTGTTTTATCCGATCCAATATTTCCAAGCAGATTCCCCATGCCTTGACTGATTATTGTCCCCCCCATGCCATTCCACTTAAAAAATCCTGCAGTCGTCCCTGAGTTTCACACTTGGGCTTTTACCACCATAACCCCACCAATGGCAGTGTGTTGTTATGTTTTAAAAATCAGAAAGCCCCCACCGTTCCACCCACTAAACTGCACTTGTTTTGCCTTTTCTTTCATCTCTTCTCGCCTCTCGGGCTCAGCTGACCTGGCGACCACTCACCCCACATGTCAAGCCCCTCATTAAACACCGTAAACCTAAACGCACAAGGGTAACAGTTAACCATACTGTACATACACTCAGAATATGCAAACCTGAAGAAGATGAGGATGAGAAAGGCTTGAAGGATAATAAACCAGGGTTGGATTGAACCATGTGTAGACCTCCATGTATGGCTATATCTATCATCTATATGTGTGTATATGTGTGTGTGTGTGTGTGTGTGTCTAGTGCCGGATAAGCGCGTCACATGCATGTTCACATGTGCTGTCTTTGAGATGTTATGGTAGATAAAGTTCAAAGATCAATCGGTTGGAGAGATTAGAAAAGAAACAAAAGGGCAAACAGAAAGTACAAGGAATCAAGAGAGAAAAAACCACAAGTGGACAACAGACGATGTTCATTAAAGCAGAATCATAACCATAACCCCCATTTGTCTCGCTTTATATTTCTTGTTTTTATTCATAGGTGAGTAAGGTTTTTTAGTTTTTTTTTTTCATTCAAAGTCTGTAGAAACCAACCTTGAGAATATATGCAAGAACATGGTTGTTGTGTAGACAGGCTGTGTGTGTGTGTGTGTGTGTGTGTGTGTGTGTGTGTGTGTGTGTGCAGGGTCGGGGTGAGACATGTCTTACAGATGTGAGAAAACAGCCATGTCTGAGAGCGAGTATGTGTCTGACAGTCTAATTGGCAGAATAGAATTACAAAGTTATCCTGAAGTGAATTGAAGATAATGAAATGAGTTAAAGCACTGTGGGAAAACAGGCAACTGCACTCTCCGAAGACACAAAAGACGGGAGTGTGTCTGCATTTGCAGCTCGCAAGGACGTACAGTTGGGTGAACTCTCACTCTCTTTCTCTCTCTGCATATGTCATGGTTGCCATGGTGACTGGGGAAGGCTTGCCTCGGCGGCCCATAATTTCCAGGGAGCCTGTCTGGATGTGACACATCCTTTTCAGCCAGGCATTGTTTAGATGCTGATTTACGTGTGTTGGTTGCACTTTACCACCACCTCCTTTACTCCTCCAGCGGGGGTGGCAAACCTTTAAAGGATCAATGCATCCAAGACCAAGGTAAAAGCATGATGACATTTTGTTCAAAGGTTAGATTGAATAGTCCACGGCTACTACATCTACACTACTATGTTTTGGTTTTAAAAATTAACATCTTTTGCTACGTTTACGCCTCGCGTCCACACTACTCTGGCGTTTCCGAGCCCCTAGTCTATATCCACGGTGTTCCTCTTCAAGGAGTGCCGCCGGAAATTCTTTCATTTCGCCGGATGTCTGTTACTTTCCGCATTCTTTGTGTTGGCATTTTAAACTCCGGTGGATTTCTGAGGACTATGGTTACCTGCTGGTAAATGCAGACAGCTAGCTAGACTATCTGTCCAATCTGAGTTTTCTGTTGCACGACTAAAACAACTTTTGAACGTAGAAATGTTCCACCACAACAAGTTCCTTCCGGAGGCTATTTCGCAGAAGCCGACCAAGATGATTGGGATTAACCGTCATGTTTTCCTTGGGTTAAATTTGACCCGTTTTCAATTTTCTTTCTTTTTTTTGGGACAAAAAAATGGACCATCAAAATAAGTGCTGAAAATGTCAATGATAAAAATATCAAAAAACATTAAAAAAAAGCACCCACAACATCGAAAATGTGACAAAAATGTTGGAAAAAGCAATAATAATGTTGATGTTAATGTTTTTTTTTCATGGTTGACGAGAAGACAACACAAGGGTATAAGAAATGCCAAAAAAACCAGAGCATGTTTTTCTCCAATCCCGGGAATACTGTGTGGACTAGGAAAGACGGAGCCCCTAAAACGGAGACATTTGGAAACTCTGCTGCCCCCGTTTTGGTTTGAAAACTCCGGGGTTGCTTTGTGGTCTGGACGGGGACAAACGGAGACCTCTGGAAACAACGACGCACGTCAGTCAGTCTTACCTTTCAGTTCCACCTCATCGTCGATCCAAGCCTATTTACCCCTGGTCTTACCTTTCACCATTTTTCTTCTTTCTCCAAAGTATTTTCAGCATTTTCAACGTGTACATTCATGATTTTCAACCATAGAGCAACAGCATACACTCTGCTTCCTGTTTACACTGACACACACGTCCAGTGTGTGTGAATGGCCATGTGAAAAACTTTGTCAGACGTGTTAGGACGGAGGCTGGTTCTGCTACTGGAGCTAAAAGTCTCGTGTGGACAGAGATCGTTTATGTTTCAGAACACCGCTTTTAAAAAAGGATTTATTAGTGTAGATGTTGCCTAAGATTACAGATTCAAATGTATGACAACTTATTTATAAATGAACTTGTCATTATGACTTTACCTGGGCTGTTTTCCCTCCTGAGTTACTGTACATCTTTCTCTTTCCCCCTCTGTTTGCTTGTTTTCCCAACCAGCCTGCCCCTCTTCCCTCCCAGTAGGCGGGTCTGCAACACAGAGACTAGCCCTCTGTGGTCAGCTTGTTAAGGACTTTTTGTGTTCACGCTTTCTTTTTTTTTTTTTCCACTTGAGCCTGGAGCAGATGGAGAGATCGTAGTGGGGGAAAAGTAAGCAAGCAGAGACAGAGACAGAGACAGAGAGAGAGAGAGAGAGAGAGAGAGAGAGAGAGAGAGAGAATTGAAAGAAGTGATGCAGAGAGTGAGCCAGCCCAGGGATGATGCTTGATTAACTGAACCACTGACCACTAGAAAGGCTATCTTACATTTTGATCAAGGAGAGATCAAGGAATCAGATAGGACAGTCCTGAGGGAAGACATCAACTCATTGTCTCCAACTGACGGGCTGAACCCCACAGCAGGACGAGGAGAACTCAAGAAGACAGAAAAAAAGAAAGACTTAAGAGACAAGGAGAAAGAGGCAAGTTCTACCGATGAGAGTTGAAGCAGAGAGGCAGAAGGAGATGCTCAGAGTGACTAGATAGAGAAGAGAAAAGTGAAACGAGTAACAGGATTGCTACAGGTGTGTCCACAAGGACTGCTCAAAGAAAAGGGCGACACACCCGAGTCACCAGCACAAAAAGCTGTCGCAAGTGAAACAGGGAGTGTAAGAGCGAGAGCAGACAGAAGTAGAGGGACAGAGCTAGAGCAGGATGGCCAACTCAGGTCTCCAGTTGTTGGGTTATTTCCTGGCGTTGGGCGGCTGGATCGGCATCATCTCCACCACTGCTTTGCCCCAGTGGAAGCAGTCGTCGTACGCCGGCGATGCCATCATCACGGCCGTGGGTCTGTACGAGGGGCTGTGGATGAGCTGCGCCTCGCAGAGTACAGGACAGGTGCAGTGCAAGATCTTTGACTCCATGCTCTCGCTGGACAGTGAGTACAATGTTTGAATTTTACTCGGCAAAACCTGACTAACATGTAGTGTCTCCACCTTCTAAACTCTTTCGTAAATGTTCTTCCTAAGGGATGTTCTCATATAGGCCTATTGTTTATTATACTTGTCATATTTGAAACATGATATAACTAACAAAATATGCAGACAGTCTTAATGGGTTGTTACTGGCTTATTTGTCAGATGATGGAAAAGCACATTCTAGCAAGGCAATAAATCTGCATGAAAACATCACGAAGAAAGGCTTTTCTAATTCTTTTAATCTCTCTCATTACTTCACACTGTACTCTCAGATTGTTTTCTTTATTGGCTGCTCTCATTTAATTTCCTTTAATGAGCTTTTTTTTTGATAAGGAAGTTCTGTGGTACTTTTCACCAGCAAGCATGACAAAAGAAAGATCCGGTTGCCCTGGGGATATATCCATGGTGTTATATTACAAATCACAACAGTTACTGTAGCTCGCTGATTCATTTGGCCACATGTATTAATCAGCAGCAAAAACAGTAGGAAGACAGACAAAGTCCCCAAGGCCCTTGCTGTCTGGGACACATTAAAATCAGAAGCTGTAAATCTCACGGAAAAGGCGTCGGTTCAAATCTTTAATGAAGGTCAATTAAAAACTCCAAAACATCATGGAACATATTGTGTGAGGAGTGGGTGGGGGTCAGGAATGTGGGGTTCAGACATAAATTAGCTAGGACTATGAGCCCCCTGTCATCTCCGATCTGTAAGTAGGACCTAGTGACTCATAATTAATGGCACACAGATTATGGGAATCCATCCATCTACTTAAATCATCCTATTAGAGATTCTAATGAAAGACTACAGTGGCAGAAAACAGAAGTAAGTAAGTAATTAATTAAGTGTGAGTAAGTATAGACGGAACAATATATAAGCAAGTAAGTTAGTAAATAAGTACGTAGGTAATTAATTAAGTATGTATGTAAGTATGTATGTATGTATGTAAGTAAGTAATAAAGTAAGTAATAATGATAATATATCTTTATTTCAGACTCACAAGCAGTCCATAGCACTAGTAACTAAGTAAGTAAATAAGTAAGTAAGTAATTAAGTAAGTAAGTAAGTAATTAAGTAAGTAAAAAGTTAGTAAGTAAGTAAGTAAGTAAAAAGTAAGTAAATAAATAAGTAAATAAGTAAATCAAAAGTAAGTAATAAGGCAGATACCGGCACAGGGCTGACAAGATTAAAATCACAGCAGCAGCAGCAGATAATAAGTGGAGAGACAAATGAAAGTTATTAGTTAACCGGATACACCAACTGGTCGATGTGCTTACAATTCCTGCTATGGCACACTTGCCTTAAAGCAACAAATGAGGCACTTTGCAAACATTTTGGTGTCTTGGTGAGTCATTATATCAAAACATTTTGTGTGGCGTTCTGTGTGACGGGTGCCCGAGCTGATCTCCCATCTCCTTTGGTCCATTGCAGCAATAAGAACAGCGTATTGTCCTTGCGGATGAATAGGGGCTGTTAGGAGAAGAAAAGGCCAGTGTTGAGCCAAACACCAGAGATATTCCCAGAATGCGCTCTGTCTTCCCCACATGCACACATTGTCCATTAACACATGCACTGAGTACAGATTCAGACTGAAGACAAACACTAAGGACTGTAACTAACGATTCCTTTCACTGCAGATTATTTTAATCGTTTACAATGGGTCCTTAAAATCGCAGAAAATATTGAAAATTGTCCATCCCAGTTTCTCAAAGTCCAAGGTGATGTCTTTAAATGTCTTGTTTTGTCAGTCCAAAACCCAAAGATACCCATTTTCTGCTTTTAATCGATTAGCAACACAGTCTGTGATTATTCAGGTTAATATAAATACCTCTGAATGAACACAGTACGGAAATGGTGTGACCAAGCATTCTTGATCCATCACAGGTTGAATCAAGTGTTTCTGCAGACAGATTATGAAATGGAGCAGATCTGCATCCAATCATGTGTCCAGGGATCAGAGAAGGCACCGCGGGTCTGAAACTTGTTTAAACACCCCTATGGCGTTGTATCTGATCCAAAAGTAACACTAATTTGAAGGAGCTCCCCGGCTCCATCCGCAGCAGGAGCAGCATGTGATGAAGGGAATAATTGTTCACCAGACTGTGCGGTGCTCTACTGTTGTGTCCGAGCAGCTGTAGTGGAAACTGTTGGATCTGCTGTAAGGCAGTATTGGAGTCAAGAGACCACCTAAACCGAGACCTACTCATTACCAAGAACAGAGTGTATTGAGACCGAGACAAGACATAGCCTTTGAGGGGTTGAGACCGAGACAAGACCAAAACTTTGAGGGGTTGAGACCGAGACAAGACCAAGACCAAACAACTGAAACATACAGTATATCATCTAGCACATCTAGCTTATATTTATAGCCAATATTCCCTAAATCCCTTTAGTGAGGGGCGAACAGATTCCTGGAGAGTTTTGGTACAGAGAAAGATTGATAACTTTAGCTAGCTAGCGTCGCTAGCGTCACTTACACTTATGCCTGCTTCACACTGGATGTGTGGCGTGAGCGTGTCAGCTGTGTGGTGTCTCCGTTTCTATTTTGGCTCCCATGTAAACAAGTTAGAGCTTACACACTGCCTGTGTGAAACGCACGTCGCACGAGCGGCTCGAGCCACACCAAAAGCGCGTGCATGCTAGAAATAGAACCGATTTTTCACGCGACAATCAAGCGTGTTGGAAGCGTTTTCCAGTCAAAAATTGGCATTTTGACACAAATACATATTAATAAATGACATGTTGATGTTTGAAAGTCTCTAGGTTTTGACATCAATGCAGATATAAACAATTAAAATAAATAATACATGTTTTTTTTTTTAAATATTGTGTTAATTAATTAATTTATTTAATGACTTGACATTGGACACATCAGAAAGATTTAACAGCATGGCTAACCATGTTTTCTTTACGTATGTATAGTAGCTACATACGTAGAGAAATAATACCTGGTCCTAACAAAAACTACTGTAAAACTAAAACCAAATATATAAAAACTAAATCTTTCTGAAGAACTGTAACTAAACTAGAACTAGCAAACTATCTAAACTAATCTGAAATAAAATCCAAAAGTCAAATGTGGTATAAAATAAAAATTCATTGAAAATGAAAAACTATAATAACCTTAATCTGCTGCAGGTTTGCCTAGCACTTTGCTCGACAAGAAGAAGACAATCAGGACGATACACATGATGGTTATTAATTTCAGAGGAGTGTGGTGCTGAAAGGACAGCTCTTCAGAACCAGATACATCTACACTAAGCGTGATATTAAAGACACAAAGACTGACCTGCCCGAGCCAATCCGTCATATTAGACGATAACATTGAAAAATGAATCGTGTTTCTTGGAGGTCGATGTCTCCTGTTCTGTAATGTAGCCTACAGTCATGTCAAAGTGTAATTCTGCTTACTAAATGCAGCTTAAGATTCAGTAGTTGAGGACACTGCATTTATAAAACTGTCTCTGCAATCTAACACTTTAGATTTCTTTTTTAGGAGCTATGTGTGCCCGCTGTCTCCTGGAAAATGCAGCGAGGGCGGCGTCCCAGGGACCACTGGTCGGACTCATTTTGGTTCATAAAATGTACCCAAAGTCACGAATATGTAGAATATAACTACAGACATTCCTGTAGGCCTAATCTTACGTTGCAATGTCTGCTGTATCAGTGAGTGATGAATTATTATCAGCTGGAGCATGCAGCGCATGCTTAATGCCGCTGTCTGCAGAACGTTATCGTTATCGCAGTTTGGATGCTCACATCGTCATAGTTACAGATACATATTATTGTTCTTGGTGTGGATGGGCCTTAAGAAAGATCTACAAAAAAGAAAGAGAGAAGAGCAAAAGAAGAGCATTAGAGTTGCAAGGACAAAGGAATATTAAGACCTTTTAAAAATTATTTAAGACACAGAACACATTACTTGAGCGAATTTAAGACTTTTTAAGGCCTAAAATTTAGATTTTGCAATTGAGACATATTTAGGCTTTTTAAGACACCACAGGAAAACTGTGTCCATCGTTAACTTAATCGCACGCCATTCATCTGTTCAAAATGTACTTTTAAAGAGACTTTTTTTTAAAGTTTTAATGCTCAAGTGGTAAAAGTGGCTTTAAAACTAAACGTGCCATTCAAAAAGACAAAGGGTCTTTATAAATATTTGCTTAAGGAGGTTTGTTTCTTTTTTGAAAGGTTCTTGAGCTGCTTTTTAATGATCATTTATTCAGTTAAAAATGTAAGTAATAAAGCCTGTTCCTCAGAACGGGAAGTCTGTCTTTAGATGAAGTGTGTTATTTGTGATTGAGGATTAGGGTGAACCTCGCACCTAACTGTACTTATTTGTGTTATTATCACATTTATTTTAACAGACCTATACTTTAGATATTTTGGATCAGCTGCACAAAAGTTAAATCAGCTCAAATCAGGGGACAATCAACTGACCAATCCACACATCAATTTGTCATTTATTAAGAGATACAACAGGCGTTATTACTGTATTTGTCAACAAATCCCATAAAAAAAACAAAACCAACAATGTGTTAGTCCACCTTGCAATCTTTTCTGACTTCCCTTAGCCTACATGTCTGGGGCACTCAAGTGGGGCACAAAGTGTGTCCTATGAAGACGTAAACCACAAATTTAAGGTGCAGCAATTTTTTAAATGTACCACTACCGGTCAAAGGTTTGGGGTCACTTATACATTTCCATACCACTCCATTATAGACAGAATACCTGCTAATTTGGGTGGGGGGGCTGATCTTTAATGCAATATCTACATTGCCCATTATCAGCAACCATTCATCCAATGTTCCAAAGGCACATTCTGTGTACTAATCTATCATTTAAAAATAAAAACTAGAAAAACATTGGAGAACCATTTTACTATTATGTAAGCACATAATGTAATCTGAAAACAGCTGCCCTGGTTAAAAAAACAATGCAACTGATCTCAGCTGGCATTCTGTCTACAATGGAGTGCAATGGGAATTTCTATGTGACCCCAAACTTTTGACCGGTAGTGTAGTTTGTAGCAAATCTTCCTCAAACAGGAGGAAATTTGAGGAAAATTGCATTTGTGGTAGCAGGACGGTGTGTGAGATTGAGTCAACATAAATTACAGTGTTTACTGTCATGTTAGGAGGGATTATGTCACTCAATGAAACAAGGTGGCTCACTGATGTGTGTTAATAGTTTTTGGGCAAGAATGGAGCTCTATGGCACAGAGGAAGACAATAAATCACACCCAATTCTTGTTATTTGATACATTCATTGCTAGTTTTGGTCTATTCTTGGGATCGGTTGACAATAACAAACATATAGAATATCACCTGTCTTATATTTTTACACTAGGAAGGTATTCTTGATGGGTTGGTGCCTATCAGTAATGAATGTGAATAAAACACAATATTGATCCACAATGGCAAACATATTGTGGTAAGTTCAGGTTCAGGTTACTTTATTTGTTCTCGTAGATTTGTTTTGGAGTAAGAATATGACATCCATTATGACACACGCAACTATGAAAACTAAATACTACTACTGGAAACTGATACAAGTACTCAAAATCTGATACAAATACTCAAGGTTCCACCAATTAGGACATGAAAGAGAAAGGGATGAATATAAATAAGTGAAAAAAAGATAATTCAAATACATATTCTCTAAAATAAATAAGTTAATGTCTTCCTGCCCTAGAACGAGTGTACTGTATCTGAGCCCACATAGTGAACAACAGCCTCTATTCCACTCTTACTGTAACTTTTGATTGTGTCCGTCTCTTTTGTTGTCTTTAAGAGATTGGTCTTCTCTGGTTATAACAATGTAATTACGGGGTGATACCACCCTTTTTATTTACAGCAAGTATCCTAAACTGATGTTTGCCAAATAAAAACGTGGATTGAAAAAGGGCTGGAATATTTGAGTGGGCAAACAGACGTTACCTACGACAAGAGATAATGAAATGGATGAAGACGGTCAGAGTGGCAGCTGTTTTTATGTGCACCACTGCCATGGCAACGTATACACTTTTGTATAAACCAACTTGCGGCAAGTTGTAGAGGTCAAGTTTTACATGAAAGAACAAAACGAGCAGTGGAGTAACGTTAGTAACAATACGAGGCAGAGAGCTAATGAGTCAAATTTAACAATTTAATGCTTCATCCACACAACGCGCATTGCTTTTGCCAGATCAGTGACAGCTTTGTTTCGGCTAGTTTCCTGTGACAGGTGGGGCGTGGGGATACAGCGGAGCCAACAAGGCGTCCTCTGGCTGACTGGTTCTGTGGTGCTTTCATGCTGCTTTAGTCTATATCCACTATGTCCCGGAATGGTGGACTATTGTGTAGAGTAGCCAGACCTTCCTTTGCAGCGCTATGGAGGAAGGTTTGACAATGCAAGACTAGGCCACACTACGACTGGGCGATATTGAGAAAATCAAATATCACAATATTTTTGACCAAATACCTCAATATTGATACCGAAACGATATTTTAGTGTTGACTATTGGTCCATTCACAAAATATTTACCCAATAAGATTTTTGATAAATAATCATCAGTAATGTGGATATAATGACTAAGTGGGTAAAGGTCTGGTAAGTTCAGAAAATGGCATCAGTCTACTATAATGCATCCTTTAAAACCAGGAAAAGACAACACTTATGCCATATTACAACATTACGATATCCAAAATCTAAGACGATATCTAGTCTCATATCTCAATATTAATATAATATTGATATATTGCCCAGCTCTAGGCCTCACTACACACAGACCTCCTTAGTCTGCCTTGATTGACAGCTATTGTTCAGGAAGCCCGGAGTGTACCTGCCGAAACAGTTTTATTATCTGTCTTAACAATGTAGCGCGGGATAGCACCAAAAACAAAGGACTGTCTAAGTGTCTCTCATCCGTTCTATTGTTGGGATATGTGTGATGTTTTTGAAATGTCCTTAAATCGCTGCCAATGTACGCAATGTACCCTTATCTCTAACATTAGAGCCAGCCTTTGCTAACATGGCTGTTGTAAGCCTGGCCGGCCATGGCCTTTCTATCCATTTTATTTCTATGCTTACAACAGATTCACAAGTGACCTCACAATGGGACCTTACAGTGCCTACACACACATCAGCAAGCACACATTTATTGGATGCTCGTGGCTGGCACTGCCAACCTTGGCACTGGAGAGAGGGGGGCAAGTGGATGAGCGAGCCCTCCCTCCCTCCTATCCTTTCTTTTACCCCAATGGCCCTCAAATTCCCTTTTGATTTGCCACCAACTGAAACTGGTCAGAGCTTCGGCCCACACACCCTCAGAAAAATAAAGAGGAATGCTCATTCTGGATGAAAGAAAAGGAAATCAAACCGCTCTCTGTTGAAGACTATTCAGAGACTCCATCAAAAGAAGCTCCGGAGCCATAAATCACACTTCAAAGATTGTCCCCCATCATAAGTCCCTTCAGATCGGCTTCTAAAATGCTACTTCACTGCTGCACCATGAATGGTGGTGTGTGTATTTCAGTCACAAATGACAAATAATGACTTCAGGTTCCTACTCAGGCTGTTGCTCCATGGCTCTTTTTGAATTGTGATTCAAAAAAAGCTTTGTGATTTTCTTTTCATCCTATCTATAGAGTCACACTCTTTTATATTCTAGCTTAGCACGGAAGTGCTAGTAATGTGACGTAACGATTTCAACTACAGGTCCGATTGCTTGCTTTTGTTTCAAAGCTTTGAAGACCATGAAGTGAAAGCTACTGGAAAAAGCTATTTTCAGACTAGGCATTAATAATGTATTCTACTTTTCTAAATGTGAATGGACTGCATTTAAAATATAAATACAAAGCTTTTCTAGTCTTAACGACTACTCAAAGCACTTTACACAGCAGTGGCGTAGTATTTTGAACGGGCCAATACAAATGTGAGTGGCCATTTTCACAACAGATGTAGAAGTAGCAAAAACGACAAACTGAAAAAAGTACCTTCCAACATATACTGCATTACAACGGCAATAGCAGTACTGTTTGAATTATAAAAGATATAATGAAAAGTGTTCAGCAAGGCGCCAAATCTTAGACTTAGTGTATCGGGTCCACGGCAGTGACAGGATCAAAGAAAACTAAAAACTACGTCACTGATCAGTTATCTTCTTATTTAATGTTGGCAAAACACAAAACACACACCTTTTAGCTAGAAGCCATCATCAGTGTTCACCATTTCTAAATAGAAAGGTTACTACTAGGTTACAAGAAGCATGAAACTTAATGTTACCTCTGTGAGGACCTCCTCTCTCTGATGGGCTGTCAGCTCCGCTGGGGAAATGTCTGCACATGCTGCAGAAAAGCTCGTCCTTATTTACACTTTATTCCATCCAAGAAAACTGTCCATACCACTTTAAAGAGAAGCCATTGTTGTCACGGTAACTTTTAACTGTACATGTGCTTAAAACATCCATGGTAGGGGAGAGCTGGGACAATTGAAACGTGGGACAAATGAAACATTCCAGTTTTCTCTGAGTGTAATGATGATAGACAGACTTCCTTAGGTGAAAACATAGAGCATGTTAACCTCCTATCAGCCAATTATCTTCCTGTTATGTCCTTTAATCACGGTGTTACAGCCAATTTACGAGTTTTGATGGTCAAAAGTAAACTTCGTTAGCGGTTACATTTTCGATTATAAATGAGTGTTTTTCATTTAAAGGTTTGAGTGCGTGCTTATTCAGTAAACCAGTTAGTGTTCTCCACCATCAAAGACTTATATTGATATTGCATGCGTGTTTACATGAAAAGCAAAGCAGGCTGTAATTGCATGTCACTCCATGTATTTTAAGTAAATGCACAAATATCTGTGTTTATACAATAATTTATGGAGGTGAGACATGGAAAAGCAGTTTTAGAAAGATGAAAATATATTTGGGTCCACCAGGTAGGGGGGCGAGTTTTCCTATGTTATCCTATGGAGACTGACGGGCTGTGGGGCGTTATTTGGTCCAGTGGTCTAACCCAAAACCTAGTGAAACAACATTTTCCACAATAGAAACATGAAATAAATGGAAAAACGTACTGTTCTAGCTATAAAAATGGCAGAATCATCTGCATTACATGATATTTCAATAACCGCTTCATACACGCTTCACGATGACGACATTCACAAAGACGTACTGTATAGCCCTGCCACAATCTAAATTAACACCGTTTGGAAGTACCATTCATGATATATAGTAAAATATTGAAGTTGTGGGAAGTTTATAGGGCTTAAACTGTATGCTTCATACGTCCCCCCATGCTGTTTCTTTTGTCCCGTCCAGGAGAGGACAGATGAAACATTACACACGTCTCGTGAACGGTTTTGTTCAAAGCTGAAAATGCAACTGTATTTGACTGTATTTGTCAAATAGCCAAAAAATTACTCACACTTCCATTTTTAATTTTGTTCTAGTAGAGACTGATTGCATTCCCTAAACATTATCTCAATTGTTTGAAATTGAGATAAAGACAATATTTGTTAATAGATTATGAAGTAAAATTATATTTCAGAATTGTTTTTAAAACCCCAAATAAGTCACGAGTCAATTTGACCCGAGGGATTCGAGAGAGTCCCGTAAGTGAAGACAACACAAGGGTTAAGAACATTAGGCGCAGTTGAAAGCCCTGTAAGTGTAGCCTACCTTTTTTCTGTTTAAGGATTTTAGAGATTTTGGTTTAATTTGATTGTTGCTTTTCTCTTGTGATGTATAAACATTGGCTTACACTTCCTAGCCATTGTTATTTGAAGCTTATGCCTGTGACCTTGGTTTAGTAAACCTGAATGAAAGGCTCTGTTACGTTTACTTTAAATACCATATTTGTCATCTCTGTCGGATATCAGAATCAGGATTTTGAACTTTGCATGTTTTCTACCGCTGCTGGGATTTCAACAATCCCCTCGCTGTTTGTGAAAGAGACACACTCCATCAGTATTTTGACATTATCATCAAGAGCTTTGCATCACTTCAAACACGTTTGTGAGCGGTTTGAGTTTAAGGCAGCAATGTTTGATCGCCGTGGCGACAGCCCCATGAAAACAATCTTGCTTTGTGACAAAGCCACACTAATCCCACTGTGTGCAACATGTAAAGCAGGCCCTCCTACAGCTGCTCTGTGTGTGAGAGAGAGTTGTGTGTTTCATCTGTGTCTATTCCACCTACAGTCAATGCGTGTGCGCAGATATTGTGCACTTGTATATATGTATGTGTGTGTGTGTAAATATGTGTAACTATGTTCCTCCCACTGAGTTATGTGTGCTGAGGCCTGTGTGGGCGGCACATTAGATTTTTGAGAAGGCAAAAACCACACTGGAATTATCTGGAGAAGATTTGCAAGATCATTTAGGGTCCCAGACATAGAATTAAAATGAATAGAAAGGCCATTCTCATTCAAATCCACATAGCAGAATGGTCAGGAGAGGCAGCCATTGCATGTGTACCATTGCCATGGCAACATATAAACTTGCAGAAAGTCGTGGTGATGAGGTTTTGCAGTAACGGACAAACAGTGCAGTAGTAACAAATACGAGGCAGAGAGCCAGCTAAATGAGTGAAATTTTACAACTTAATGCTTCATCCACACACCGCATTGCTACTGCAAGATGAGTGACAGCTTTGTTTGGCTCGTTTTTTGTGACCAATGTGGTGTGGGGGCACGGTGGAGTTAGAAAGTTAACGTTAGCCAACTAACAAGTTGTCCGCTGGCTGGCTGGGTGGCTGGCTGGCTGGTTCTGTCGTGCAATCGTGCTGCTTGGTTGCCAATGAGGTGTTGCCATTGCCAGAATGAGTCGAACAGCGGGATGGGTCTAACGGTCCGCTGCTGCGTCTAACTGTCCTTTCTTCTCTTTCTGTACGGCCCCACAATGACAACTGACAACAATTGCTATTCTGTTTTGTACTCGCCTACAATAAACTAGTTTTGTACTAGTCTATATTGACGACGTTTCATTTCCGGATGTCCCTCATTTCAGCCGGATGTCCGTCACCTTCCGCTTTCTTTGTGTTGGGATTCTAAACTCTGGTCGATTTATGAGGATTGTAATCTTTTGAGGTGGGATTTAAATGTACAGTAGTTACGTTGTGTGAGGGCAGAGAGTTCCAGAGCCTGGGAGCACCGTATGGCTAGAATCTGAAACTGAATTATTCACTCTAAATAGCCAAAATAGCCACTACGTTCCATTTCCGGGATTGCTCTGTTGCCGCCAGAAATTCCGTCGGATTTCACTCTTTTCGGCCGGATGTCTGTTACCTTCTGTTTTTGGGGATTTTAAACTCTGGTGGATTTCTGAGGACTATGGTTAACTGCTCCTCAGATCTCTGCAGGTTAAATCCACACAGCTAGCTAGACTATCTGTCCAATCTGAGTTTTTGACTAAGACAACTTTTGAATGCAGGCTACACACGTTCCACCAAAAAAAAAAGGTAGTTACCGAAGCTATTTTGCAGCAGCACCTGCTGCCTGTGCTTAGCACCACCCGTGACGATTGTGATTGGTTTAAAGAAATGCCAATAAACCACAGCAAGGTTTCCTCCCACCCCGGAATGCTGTGTGGACTAGCCAGACCCTCCTTTGCAGCACTGTTGAGGAAGGCCTTTGTAATGACCCTGGCAAATATTTCAATGGCCTTTCTTTCATTCTAATTCTATGGTCCCAGATCTTGGCCAAGAAAGTCACCTCTGGAAATGAAAAAGCTGGAATTAACAGCGGGGGACTCCCTCATGTCAGAAATGCATGCGGTCTCCCATCAATCCTGCATGGCGTGTGTAGCTTCATTCCTTCATAACCATCACTTTAATGTCCAAAAATGTATGTTTTATTCCAAGTGATGGACTAAAAGATTCTATTTGTTTCTCATCTCCTCACCACTTTCTTCTCTCCCCTCTTTCTCCTTCCCTTTCTTCTATATCTTCTATGGATTCACCACTTCCATTCTGTGCTCCCCTCTACAATACTTGCCTCCTCCTTTCCTTCCTTACCTTTCCTTTATCTAGTCCACATCCAGACATGTCGGGCCCTTATGGTGGTTTCAGTACTGCTGGGCTTTATCGGCATCATTGTCAGCGTGGTGGGCATGAAGTGCACTAAGGTGGGAGATAACAACCCAGTCAGCAAGACCCGCATCGCTGTCACCGGAGGAGCTCTGTTCCTGCTCGCAGGTGGGATTTCTGCTGTGTTCTCTAAACACTTTGTATAATAATAATAATAATAATAATAATATACTGCCGTATCTCCCGCAGCCAGTGCATTAAGCAAGACTGGCTTTGGTATTTTTCTAGCTTTATATCTCGCACCAAGGATCTTCTCTCTGTAATTAGAGTCCCTGCTGTAAACAGGAAGTGGTCATTTTCCAGGCATTAGTTGCTGACCTCAGACATAAACCACAAGCCCATGGGAGAAAATTAGAAAAAATTCCTCAATTCATTTGTGTGTTTATTTTTGTTGTTGGAGCTACACTGAATGCTTGCTGAGCTTACAGAAACTGATACAGAGAACTATTGCTCTCATATCAATCTTTTCTCCCTCCACAGGTCTATGTACACTGGTGTCTGTGTCCTGGTATGCCACTCAGGTGTCCTATCAGTTCTTCAACCCAAATACACCGCCCAACGCCAGGTGTGTAAAATATTCAGTGGTAGATCAAGTATTCAGAGCCTTAACTTAAGTACAAGTACCCATTCTATAATACTCTGTTACAAGTAAAAGTATGTAAGTATCACCAGGATGCACTTAAAGTATTAAAAAAACAACAAAAAAAACTCAAATTTTAGAATCTGGAAACAATCCAAACAGTTGTGTGTTTAATGGTCTAATCATTTCATCTGGACTTTTAGGTTGTTATATTTTTGGGTAATTTCATTTACAGTAAAATATTGTATTTTATAAACTAGAAAGTAAATACTCAAGTAAAGTACCTCAACATTGCATAATGATAATAATCTTTTCACTGCATCTTTTCACAAATGCACTTTTCAAACTCCATGTTACAAAGTGCTTACAATAACAATAAAACAAGTCAGTCATAAAAACATCAGGTTATAAAAACTTGAATAAAAACTATTTCATGTGTAAAAACCTGCACAGTGTAGGTAAGAAAAGAAAAAAGGTATTTTAAAGGATAAAAAGTGCAAGAAGGTTCAAACTTAAATAATGGGAAGCCTATTTTGTGAATATGATAGCGAGTTGTATTGAAAAGCCGAAAAGCCGTGCAGGGAGGTTGGTCAGGGTCCCGTAGACCGGGGATCGCGTCCTGCTAATGCAGTTTGTTTCCGCGGTATTCTCTTCTTAACCACAACCATCCCGGGATCACGTCCCACGTATGGCGGTCTCGGTCCGAGTTGTTGTTACCATCCCGCGTGTGGCGTTTCATTTCAAGATTTGCATGGCAGTTCGTGAAATGGTCACATTCAAAGACCGTGACCTGTACATGAAATAAACGAGAAAATCGGGATGAATCAATTAATCAAAATAACTTTACCATTTCACAAACTTGCGTGAAACCGGGTGGTCTAAAACATACTGAGAGTCAGTGTAAAGAGGCTCAAACAGGAGTGACTTAATCACGTCTCTTGGTCCAGGTGTCGATTTACAGATTTACTGGTTCAAACGAGTCTAAAAAACTGCTGATAAACTCAACTAAGACTGAGATTATATGTTAATATCTCTCTAGAAGTTCTCCACTCGAAATCAGAATGTTGATCAAATGCTCTCAGATATAAGGAAAAAGGAATTTATAATGTGGGGTTGTCAAGTGTGGGAGTCTTAAGTATTGATGGTAAATGTGACACATTTTATTCAGCATGTATGTGCCCTTTAAATTCTGTCATTATTTATATTGTCTAATTAAAAGGCATTTTACAGAATATTTTGTGTGGGACTGTTTTGAAGCATCGGGCAAATGTTGCTAGCTTCTTTACATAATCCAACCATTTTGGGTGGTGCTTGGGTAGTACGCAGCGACGGCGCCTCTGCAAAATAGTCTCAGGGAGGAACTTGTTTAAGTGGAACATTTGCACCTCGCAAAAGAAAACCCCACATACAATATCAGGTGAAGTTAACTGTTGACACAATACAGTAACAGGAGCTATTAAAATTATCTGGATAAGTGGTTAAACATCATTTGCTCTTACCAGTGTATTGCTGTGTGCACTTCGTGCACAATAATCTGACCAATCGGTCCTACAACCTCCCAGTTAGAGAGTATAAGCCGTGCACATATTCTTTGTAAATCTCTACAATCATTCACCAAAAGAACCAAGCAGGATTATAACACAAAACATATTTTCTTCAAAAGCTGCCATTTTTGGCGTGTAGCTTCCTAGCTTGTAGAATGCTGTTTCCTTTAGAGATGGGCCTACTAAAAATTAAGAAATGCAATGCCACTAGTGGGCCACTATTGCAGTAAATGCATGATTTTGGGGGAATTAATAGAATTGTTGGGGCTTTGTAAATTATAGGGTGTGGTCTAGACCTACTCTATCTGTAAAGTGTCTCGAGATAAGTTATGATTTGATACTATAAATAAAATTGAATTGGATTGAATACAATGGCGTGTGTCAAGATCTCGAGACAGGCAGTACGTATCCCACTCTCACAGGTGTTAATGAGGTTTTGAGACAAAAGATTCTTTAGATTCATATTTCTTCTATACTGTGTTTGACATTCTTGGATATTTCTTGTGTTAAAGTACTTTCAGCAAGTTTTGTTTTGGACTTCCAAAACATCTTCAAACATTCAAACATTCCTCAACAGCTAAACATCTTGAAGGAAATGAGTGAGTCACAGCCATGCTGTATCCTCTGTCCTCTGTCCTCTGTCCAACCTTTTCCTCTCTCTCTTGCACAGGTATGAGTTTGGCTCGGCCTTGTTTGTGGGCTGGGCGGCGGCCAGTCTGACGGTTCTGGGCGGTTCCTTGCTGTGCTGCTCTTGCTCTAAAGAAGATGTGCGAGGGCAGCAATATTACCGCCAATCACAGCCTTCCACAGCCAGGGAGTACGTGTAAACCCACCCCCCCTTCCAGCAGCCACCCAAACAGAGAGCATTGGACACCCACCCACCTTTTTCCTCAAATCATACTCAAAACAAAAAACAGAAAGACTATCATGTGGGATACACACACACACACACACACACACACACACAACACACAAACACACACACACACTAGTAGGGTGTATTTTGGTGGCTAAAAATACTACAAACTTTAATAAACTATTTGCGAACAGACAACCTACATTTTTTGTCAGTCTTCCAGTTTACTGATATAGATAAAAGTTAGCTATTCCTTCATGTCAATATTTAATCCATTGAAAATTAGCAGCTGCTTGAAATCTGACCCTTAAAAATCAAAACTACTCACTCTGAGTCATCCACTAATAGAAATAGAAAAAGAAAAAGGGAAACAAATGACAACATGGAAAGGTGTATCACAGCAGATACGCAGAGAGAACAGACATGGACCTAGACATGACGGTAGAGCAAAACATTCTGAACTTTTATAGGCATGTCCTATGCTTCCTGATTGGAGCTGCATCTGTGTTTTGCCTCCACATTGTTTTGTGTATTCACACTCCAGTGGTGCAGTTATGTTGTGTCAGGATAGAGCCCCAAATTCACTTTACAAAAGTTTGGAAAGGTTACCGTGCTGTTGTGGGAAAAACAGAGGTTGGCTTGTACATTCTCATCCAGGAATACAGGTCAGCAGGTTAACAGAGAAGATGACATTTTCAGTGCTGTTTTCTCATTGTTAAAGGAGAAATCCGGTTAATTTCAACACGTAGCGCTGTTGTTTGTAAATGTGGAGGTCTGTCAGTAGAGAGAAAAATGAAAACAATCGGTGCTGTCTACAACGTGTTATCCTCCTGCTACAATTAGCATCCAACAGTCTTAAACAGGGCAGGTTTTAAACATGTTTTTAACCTCTAAACATGCTTGAAATGTCATTACAAGTGCCTACTACCCACGTGCAGTGATTCCTTCTGAGTAAACACAGCAAATTTGACTACAGTAGATGTGACTGAAAGGCATAAAGTTTGTGTTGATTCAGCCAGTGCACATACCACTGTTTATTTTCTGTTTTCTAGTGAAGTCCACACTAAAACATGTCTTTCTGTCACATCTACTGCAGTCCAATTTGCTGTGTTCACTCAGAAAGAATCACTTCACATGGGTTGGCACTTTTCATGACATTTTGAACATCTTTAGAGGCTAAAAACACATTTAAAACTTGCCCTGTTTAAGCCTGTTATGTGCTAACTCTAGCAGGAGGATAACACGGTGTAGACAGCACCGATTGGTTTCGTTTTTCTCTCTACTGACAGACCTCCATGTACAAACAACAGAGCTACGTATTGAAATTGACTGGAATTCTCCTTTAGGCAAACTATGTGTTTACACAGACACACAGTTACTCAGGTTTTTGTACCTATTGAACACAGGAGGAGCCGGTATGCAATAAGAAGTACACTCATGTGAACAAAAACCATAAGTGCCGACACTTCCGACAAGTACTTAACTTGGAGCAAAAAGAATAACATTCATAAAATGTGAGATACTAAAAAAGATAAAATACTTACGTGGAACTCTTGTGAACTTATTTCGGAGAAAATATGTCTGATAGTGAACGGGATGGGGAGAGACTAATTCATTTTTGTTTGTTTGTTTTGTTTGGTGAGCCATATGATGTTTGTCAGTTTAAAAGATAATTTTGCATACAAGAAAGTCACGGTTTGTCTCAGTGAACTACATATCGCGTCTCCCACAATTTAGGTCTTCTTGCTCGATGTTCGTTGTAACTTTATATTCCAGTGCACAACACACAGACATCGTAGCTTCAACTAGACGTCACCTATGTGACTTTAAAGTGTGTAGTCCTCCTAATTACGCATTTTACAAAATCTTGTTCTTTAACAGTTTTACATCAAACTGAGACTTTTTTCACTTGCAAAATTATCTTTTAAAATGACAAACTTAGTGTAATTTGAGGCTCAATTCAAACAGGATCAAAAGATTATTAGTCTCTCTCCCCATTTCCTACCATACATATTTCTTCCAAAAAGAGCCCTATGGTGGTCCACCGCAAGGGGAGGGACTTCACTTATCTATAAACTGCCTAATTGTGCTTGATGAGAAGGGTTACGAGCCCATTCCAAAACAAATTATGTTGGTCACGGAGACCAGGCCCATAGCCAGAAGTTCAGAAATAAAGAGGTCCCCCTCCCTGAATCAAAATAACACAGTAATCAGCAAACAAAATATCCACCAAGTGTAGTTTTTAATTGACTGTAATGTCCCCCTGGATTAAAAATTTCCAGAAGAAATGCATGCTCTCAGTTGATGGCCTGTTGAAGACAGCTTATGTGTGATTAAACTAGCCAAAATGACAATAAAGAAGCAGGTTGTTCATTGTCCTGTGTAATTAAGGCCTCAGGCAGCCATTTTTTAACAGCTGTAGAACGTCCTCACTTTAAATGAAGCTAGTTCTTATATAGTCCTGTTTTACACAACAGTCGCTTGATGAGGGCTGTGCATGAAGACACAATCTGAACTGCAGGATTGGAGGTGAATTGTTTGTAAAAAGGGTTTTGCTGAGTATGAATGCTATTAATGATCATATCACCATTTAACTCTCCACTAATGCTACATGTAGTGCCTAAAACTCCCCGTTTTTGTTTGAAAAGTCTGGGGTTTCTTTGTAGTGAAAGTGTTGTGAAACATTTGGAAAAGACGACGCCGCGTCAGTCATTCTTATCGGTTAGGTAGGCTTACATACCTTTCAGTAACAGTACCACAGCGTCGTCAGTCTAAGCTAATAAATCCCTGATCTTTATTTTTGCCATAGTTGTTCTTTATCCAAAGTATTTTCTGTATTTAATCAATTTATACATCCATAAATTTCAACCGCAGAGTAACGTCAGACAATCCTGTCTGTTTATGCTTCCTGTTTACACCGGCACACACATGCCCAGTGTGTGTTAATGGTCATGTGATGTGCGTTGTTTTTATCTCAAAACGCTTCAATAAAATGAAAACGTAATAGTGTAGATGTAGCCTAAGAGAAAGTGGAGGCTCTCAAAGACACCCATCACCATCATCCATTTCCTAATCATCATATCAGATTCATACACTCCATCTCTTGTAGCCAATAACCAAACCAGTGTCAGTGACTAATACATGTACTTCTCACACAGGTATAATCTCACTGGGGATCATGAGCTATGAGAAACTAGCATGATCACTTTACAATGGACTTTCAGCTAGCATTATGTTTTAACCCTCATGTTGTCCTCAGTTCAAATTGACCCGTTTTCCTATATCAATGTTCTTTTTAATTCCCCAAAATAACATTATTGATTCCACACAACGCTCTTTGGCAAGTACAAATCTCTACTTTCATTAATTTTGGGGCATCTTATTCAAATTTATAGCATTTGAAAAAAACAATTGAAGTGGTTTTGAAATAGTATTGAGTAAAAGTTGACATATTCCAGTCTGTGATTATCCATCAAAATCCATTCCTTTAATTTTAGTCTAAATAATTCCTAATTTCTGCTTTTCTAACTCAAACATTAGGTATAATTTCCTATAAATGAGGTTTATTGGCCATAAATTCCAAAATTAACTGTAAAACTAAAGTTAATAAGTTAGTGTTATGTAGTGTTGAAAATGTCAAAAAAAGTGACACATATTCAAATAAGCGTCAAAAGTGTTTAAAAAAGGGACAAAAACATAAAATGTTTTTAAAAAACATCGATAAAAAGCGTCACCAAAAGTGTTGATTTTCAATTTTGACGGGAAGACAACACAAGGGTTAAACAGTTGTAAATAATATGAACAATGTCTATTTACCTCGACGCAGTAGAACTATTTGTGTTTAGCAAACCACTGACTACTCCACAAGGATGAATTACTATAGATATCTGCAGCATTTTGTGTTGTTCCCCACGTTAGAGCCTGTAAAAGCCAACAGTCGGCTAAATTGGCTCTTGAGTTCCCTCTTAATGCTCCCACATCAATTTGCCTTCATTTGTGTTTCCAAAAGCGCTGTTCCAGATAATAAAACCATTAACCTTTCTCAGAATTGCTCCCAGTCACCCCAGTCACCCCATTTCACAATCATATGGCCTCCCTTCTTGGTAGACACTTGTTTGTGGAGTGCTCTGTTATTGTCAGGTTAGGGTCTTGTAGGTCTATAGGGAATTCCTTGCGTCCTTTAAAAAAAAGGGGGTGCCACTGGTCTGTCCTAAGCAGCTGTGCTTTGAATAGGAATTTCTCAACAGCAATTCTGAAAGAAAACTACCTGTAAAGCTAGGTCCAAAGAATAGATAATATACATTTAAAGTAATTATTTGACATTTTTGGAAGTAAGCTTATTGGCTTAGATGAGATCGATGCCACTCTTCCTCCTCTCATCTCGATCTTCCGATCTAACTCTCAGCAAGAAAGCCAACAAGTGTATTTTACAAAATATCAATTCCTTAAAATACAGCTAACTCATGCAGACTACAGCCAGATAAACGTGGCTTAATGTTCATCAGTTAGTCCATAATTAGTCATATTTATTTGATATATGTAATCTCTTTAAACTGTAGATTACTGAATAGCTGACTTAGCATCAGCTGCTATGATCCTTCTTACTGTCTATGTTTTACATACACGTATTATTCCGTTTTTTGCCCCTATTCCGACTAAGTTGTTTACATGGCTAATGAAAGTGAATATTCCACTATTCCAAGATTCCCGTTTACATGCAGTCGTGAAAAATATGATTTTTGAAAAAAAGTTTCCTTTGGGGGCGGGCTTGTTTGACCATGCGTACACTTCTTGAAAACATCAGTGTTGAGATGTTTGTGCCTTTCAAAATATGTAAAAGTAGCTGTGTTTCTCCTTCCAACCAGGCACGTTGGTTGGTTTGTGTACAGCAACCATAGCAACGCACAAAAACTGACCGTTAGCCTTAAACTGTCACAAACTGAGATTAAGAACCCTGATTGAGACCCTGATTGGATATTCCAAATGTGCTCGATAGGCTACATGTCCAAAGAATGCTTCTAAAACCTAAATAATACTGGCATATCACACGTCTTAATCTGAAAATGCTATGTTTGGAAAAAGGCCTTATTCGTAATATCCAAACGCAATATGCTGTTTACACAACCTGTATCAAATTGTATTAAATATTGTCATATTCTGAATAATAATAGTAAAATATTAAGGTCCATGTAAACATACTCATTGACTTTCTATCCTTTTTGCTCACATCTTTATAATCAAGCTTTCTTTCTAACCCATCACAGCTGTTGTGAGAATCTGAGAGGTCTTAATGTGTCTCTTATTTCCCCTACTGTCCTCTAATCCTTTTCTTCTCTGACTGTCTTCTTCTCTCCTCTAATTCAGGGCAGAGTTGTTGAGTGAAACTAGTTTCCCTGACTGATCAGCCCCCGCCTTTTTATCGAGGACTGTCCAACCACTGTCTTCCCCCCTTTTTCCCCCGCAGTTATCTCTTAGACCCTAGAGTTTGGACCTCTTGTAGTAGAATATCTGTTTTCTTCAGTAAATCTGCACCTTATCAGTTTGAATTGGAACCAAGATGCGTTGTCTTCTCCCATTTTTTCCCTACCTTCTGAGCCTTTTCTGTAAATATGGACTCTTAAAAGGATATGTGATCTGACCTTCTATTTAAGAAATAAGGCGTCCTCCATTTCAGCCTGTCAACCCTCTGCTCCACCTCCCACACCCTCCTCTGTCCCATTACTGGCCAAAAGTTAACAAAGAGTTGAAAACCCTTTGTGGTTTATTGCGCTGATTTATGATTTCACTTATATCCTATGACCTCTGGGTGTTTTTGTAAATGTGTCTTTTGGGTTTATTTTGTGCGCTGTGACTGAACTTTGACTGTGTCTTTTTTTTTCCTTTTGAATTTCAGACCAAATGTTAAAAGTACCCCACCAGAGAAAAGGGAGCAGTACTTGTAGTTTGGGAGAGTCTTCTGGCCTTACCATGGTTTAGATTCTGTCACCAGACAAAACTCTCTCACTGAGGAACTCAAAACAAACAGACACCATTAAAGAAAGAATTTATGAACAGCAACCTTTCAAGCAACATAAATTAGAGTCTTTGTTGAAGTAAAATAAATGGGTTTCGAAGGTTTTATGAAGACGTTGCTTCAGAGGGATTGAGAAAGATGACATCCATGTCTTGTCTGTTTTGTTGACTTTGGGAGAGACATTCAGGGTATGTTTTCTATAACATGTTAAAATGCCCGGGGTGTATATACCACCTACTTTATTCTTTTTTTTTCCTTTTTTTTTTTATTACGTATATAATGTTTTACTACCGTGCCTTATAACACGTGTTTGTGCACATGCATGTTTTTGACTTCATGGATTCTTTATAGTGTCCCATTCCATCGGAGGGATGTATGTCCATACATGTAGTTCCTCTGCCAGCAGTTCTGTGTGCCTTTTTTTTCTATTGTTGGATTTCTGAAAATGAATGTGAAGCTACTCTACAGTACCACTTGTAAAAACAACATAGACATACATATGATAGATCTTCAGCATTGTGCCTTATGCCACTGTCTGTAATAAACTGTGCGCCTGTTTCCAAGTAGCCTGGATTGAGGATATACCCAGTACATTCAACATTTTATTTCAAGTGCCAATATGATTTTGCGTGAACGACAGAGTCATTGTGTTATTGACTTTAAAGGATGTACTGTGCTGTGTGTTGTCTCCTGTAGCCTACTAAGGAACACCAGTTTTGCTGAGTGTTCAAATGCCCCTCTGATGCCTGCATTTATTTACCATGCCATTCCTTTCTCTAATATTTACCTCCTCAATGTTGTGTACCATCTCATTTACAGTGTACCCCTGTCTGTTTCTTTTAGAATAAAGTAAACAGAGACATAAAAATGGATTTTGTTATGAGTCAGTGCTTCATTAGTTGTTCCCTAACTTTTCACCATCGCCTGACGTTTCCTCCCACTCCTCCCCCCCCAGTCGTTCCTCTGTTTCAGCTCAAATACTTCTTTTGCACCCTGTTGTTCAATAATTGCAGATGTGGAATTCCACTTCTGCTCCACTGGGCTGTGGCACATTCTCAAAGGTGGATCACAAAGTTAAAAAGGCTCAAATGTTTTTTTGTTAAATCACAAGCTTGGAATTAAAGGGTCATTTCTTTCAACCTGGACCCTGTTTTTCACGTGCATTAGTGTCTAAGTGTCTAATGTGAACAACAATGTTTGAAATTGGTCCAGTGTTGAGCAAGAACGCTTGAACCGACACCTGCCCACCGGGCTGCAATGTAATCCTATACGGCAAATGTGTATTGTCAATTTCAGTCCACTAAAAGTGTTTTTTTGCTACTAAGTGTCTGACAACATTATGGAAAGGAACCCTACAGAAATATACTTTTCAGTTAAAGAGTAAAGTCATTTTTGTTTAACGTGAAGCAGCTCCGAAATCACCATTGCCAAACCCACAAGACAAAAATTCTACATACAGCGTGTACACAACCTGCATATTTCCCCATGTAAATGGATTCATTAAAGGGTTGATTTCAACCAAACCAGAGTGGTGATTGTTGGAACTGTGAAAAGACAAACCAAGACGGCTTTTTGATCATTTTATTTTGTTTTTGTCAACTTTGAATGAAGTGTGTTTTACAATGATAAAATTACTGTTCATTTAAATGGAGTCTGGTGCGTAGCTCAGTACGTAAACTAAAGCATTAGTAACAACTGAATTAATACAGTCATACCTAAGTACCATAAGTTTACTTGACTAGAACAGTTTAGTTGTTTGGAATCATTTCATTAATTAACTCAACTTGTCTTCTCAAATTCAGTCAACTTAATATTTGAGGGCAGCCAGACACTTTTTTTTGAAATATAAAACAAAAAGCAAATTTTTTATAGTGTATGTAAATTAGGTGCCAAAGCTACTTGTGTGAACAGGTGTTGACATTAGAGTCATGGCCAGGATGGAAAGACAGGAGTGATGACTACCACCGAACTTTATACATATGGATATGTGAGTATTAATAAGTAGTAGTAATTTGAAAAAAAAGAGTTGAAAGAAAAGAAAGACAAGCACACAAGCATAAAATAATATGGGAAGATCTTGAACATGTGGATGAGTTGACGGACTTTATATTGATGGCTCATTGATGCAACTTACTTTAAGCACAAATACACATACAGTTTCAAGTCTTTTTTTATTTTTTACTAAAGAAACAGACTGCCCATGAGTTTGTATACAGAGATATGAGGCAGTTTGAGAAAAATGCACACTGAAGACACCAGTGGTGGGAACAGAGTATGGACGTGAAATCTCACATACACCTGACATGTACGGATGCTCCTACACTACCTCTGACTATACAGTCTGTTCAACAACACGGACGTGTACCGTTGACACCATTTAAAACTATCATGCTAAAAAAACAAATTTTCTGCAGTTGTATTTGCTCCAAATGTATGCACACTATTCAAAGAATTTCACAACAACTGTTATTTATACCACATTCATAAAACTCACATCCCTCAAGCTGTGTGAAAAATACTTTTGTTACGAGATAACACTTTACTCATATGAGATATTCAGCTACTCACACACTTCATGTTTATGTATGAGCACAGAGCAGCGGTGCACTTACCTAACACACCCGATGAACCGAAGCTTGCAGCCAAAACCAAATCGTTATACATGTAGTCAACACAGGAATGTGTTTTCCTACAGTACTTTTTGCACTTTCACGCATGATGTGTCTTCATCATTGGGACTTGCACATTGTGGTAATTTAAGAATGTGAGACTGAAAACTATCTCCTTCATTCCTAACTGTAAACATCATTACAATGAAGTAACATGTATTCATAGTGAAACCCATTCATACTGAGGCGGAAAATGAGAGCAGACATCAGTACTTTAACAACTTTACTGAAAAGCTTTAAATGTGGGAAACGTATTTTGAAGTAGAATGTGGTGACATGGCAGTTTTGGTTTGGGCTGGCTGACGAGTCTCGTTTGCATCCCGATGCCATCACTGAGTGTGTTTACATGCATACTAATATTCCACTATAATTCAGAATATGACAATATATTTTCGGAATATCAGGGTTTTTACCACAGTTTACGGCCTTTTGCCTGTTTACGGCTCATGGTTGGTGTACACAAACCAACCAGCCAAGAGTTTGCTGGACTACGGTAGAGATTAAATTCCCAAAAAGCCCACATCTCTGGTCAGAAGGAGAAACACAGCTATTTTTAAACATTATGAAAGGCTTGGACATCAACAGGTTTTTGCATGTGCACAAAAATCGCAATGGTAACCTTTACAAGAAGGTGGTTGAAAGAATGAAAGAGGGAAGCTGTGTTCGCACGGTCAAACAAGTCCGCCGCAGGTGGAAACCTTTGAAAAAAATGTCCTCTCCCTCTCTGAGACCTGCTGACTGCTGACTACATTAGTTAGCAAAGTGTCCAACTGGACTGCAAAAGCATAAGTTGGCGTTAAGGGTCAAACAAACACAGGCCTCTCACCTAGGAGAGTGGGGTTTGAGTCCCGTTTGAAAAATACAAGTAAATGTGGCTTTTACTTAAGTTTTTGACTTAACAAACGTCACATTCAGCGTCATGTGCGTAACCTTCAGGCAGTAATTAACGTCTGATTTGAACACAAACCACAATCCTTTTCTAATAGTGCTGTCAAACGATTAAAAATATTTAATTGCAATTAATCACATTAATGTCAAAGTGAACTAGCAATTAATCGCACATTGTTATCTATTCTAAATGTCCCTTGATTTCTTTTTGTCCAATTATTTTTTTCTCATTTCAATGCTCTTATCAACATGGAAAAGTGGATCGGCTTGCTTTGTGCAAATGTTTTTTTTAATTGAAAACAACACTGGCATATAGTCTACTGTAGTGTTCAAATTCACACTACCATTCTCACTTGGAGCAAATAATCTCACACAATGTAACACTGTCCATTAATAAAGGTGAAATAATACTTTGATGGGGGGGAATTGGCATCAGCTGTGTGCTTGGGCATCATCATGCTGCGATGATAGCTCAGTTCACGACAACACACACAGATCACTTTGGTCTTGTCAATGGAACATTTGGCAACTTTTAAAAAGTAAACTTTCCATTCAGAATCTCTGGTCTGCGTGCTTCTCCTGACAATACGGTAATTTGTCGACTATGCAACGGCAAGTCGCTTGGTTATGACACACTCGTTAGCCTATTTTTACAAAAACATCTGCTACGGAGCCATAACGTGAGTTATAAGGTAATGGAGCCTTTTATACATTGTCGTGTTTCTTTAGAAATAAACAACGGACAAAAAGAGTCTTTAAACGCTCCAGATGTAAAGTTATTCACTGTCAAAGTGACGTCAAAATGAATGGGAGTCAATATAATGCTAACAGCAGGTGATGGCTTCGTAGCATTGAAATGGCGCCATGGGAGCTACGCTTAGAGAGGAGAGGCTTACCCCCTTGCCAATATCGCCGTATGGCTCAGAGGACAGACTGTATCTGTTGTTGTAATTGTCCACTCCATTCCACAGCAGGAAGCTGCACCACACCACCTGAGAGACAGTTCAAAACCAATACACAGATACGAGTCAGAAGTTCAGTGTAACAACTGTTGTTGCATGAAGTGTAAATAACTTAATTGTGTGGAAATGTGTTTGAACCAGAGAATGATATGAATCTGAAGTTGTCACCCACTGTGCAAAAACCACAAACCAAACAAACTGCTTCTGGCTGGATTTGATTAAGGCTGTTTTTTTTTTAATTTTGAGTAAGGAGCTGCAATACCAACGCATCCTCATTCCTTAAAGACAGAATAAGGCAACTTCCAAAGACTCCCTAAACGACATATTGTACTGCCGCATGGTGGCTGTTTTAAACATGACCGTAACACGTCAACCACTGCATTTCTAATCATGCAACTATTGTCTTTAACATAACGGCCGCTGTTGTCACTACCTGATGTGAGTCAAGTGTGGATGTGAGTTGGTTTAACCTCAGATTTAAATGATTTATGGCATAACGCCAAGGGTCCGGCAAACGATTTAGTTATCTATGATTGTTTGATTGCTAACGTTAGCTCAAAACGCCATTCCAGTGACAGACTTTGTTGTGTTTGATGCTAGCTTGTAGCCAGCAGCGAACAAACTTTGTTATGTAGGTCCATTCTTACTGTATTGACATTACAGAAGTCTCTCGTTAGCATGTTCTTGTGGGCTATCCCAGCCTCTAATCTATAAACGACATCAGGGATTGTGCTGTGAAAACGTGATGCCTTATGCTAAATAATAAATTACTGCTATGTAATGTGTCTGGTTATTCTGTAGCTAACAGCAAAACAGATCTGCGTGAAATCTGTCATTGTTGCAAAGTGACGCGCGTGCACCTCACATTTGCGCTTGACTCACATTAGGTAGTGACAGCTGTTTTGAACACATAGTTAACGTAGCAAAACAGAACTATTGCAATTTGTTACAATTTTTGCTGATTGCTTACACACTGAAATCAAAACTATTACACAATTTTCAAAACTTTACACTCAAAGAGCATGACATTGGCCCAGATGTGCACCACTATAAGCACAATGTCAGCCTCCCACTTTTTTCAAAACATTAAACACACTTTTATACATATATCATTATGTCACTTCCTTGCAATTCCAAAGCACTGATTGTTAAATGACCACACCTATGAGCCAATCTGTGAAAAACATAGTCATCATGATTGCTTCATTGTAGACACACCAATCAAGTTTAAGCCGGTTTAAGTAATTTCTGTATTTTTTGTTGTTGTTGTACTTTGGACTGTAATTGTAATCTGCACTGGATACAGTATTTTATCTTTGTCTTTTATTTGCTGAGCTAACAGCTAACACATTACTTTTTTTACAAATGCTCACACCCTAAAATGACATTCATAGCATAATTATTTAAACTGACAGAGAGCAAAACCTCTTCTCAAGTCACCAAAAGTACACAAACACATTTTCTGCTTTACACACATTTTTCAACTCAAAATGGCACTTTTTAAATGCACTGAACACAGTTCTCTGCATAAGACACAACAATCTGACATAAAGTCACATGTTTGCCATTCAAAGTGACACTACTATGAGCTAATTGGCCAATATATGTGCAACCTGGCCAAACATGGTTAATTGTTACCGCTTCAATGAAAAGACCACAGGTGGGCCCCCTTTATTATTATTATTTTTTTTACAAAAACAATGGAAGATGCTGCCTAATTATTTTTGCAACTTTTTTTCTATATCTTTTTTTCTGCAATTTTCTTTTTCCGTTTTCTGTTTTTTGTGAGCATATTTTTGCTCAGTCTAATGTAAATATATCTGCTGTGCATATGTTGCATTGACTTGTTTGGTGAAAAATAAATAAATAAATGTTTCAACAGTGTGTGTGTGTATCTGCAAATATTTCTGTGGATGTGAACAGTCTGAAGATGAAATCTACAATTTTAACTATTTTAGTATTATGGCAAAGCATACTCAAGATGAGAGTGCTTTTCATTATGCCCAACAGTGAGTAGAAACCTGGTAATATGAATGAAGTGTGTGTCATTTGGTGCAAAAGTTTGATTTGGATAATGCTATATGTAGTTTTGGTTGCAGTGCTTCATTTTGCAGGACATATGAGGTGTTTTGCAGCTTGGGTATGTGGTTTTGTGAATTGTGTATGTACTGTAAATATTTTGATAAAACCAGCCTGGTTTGCAAAATTGTATTTTAGCAATTGGAAAAAAAACAGTACTGTAGTAGCATGAAAAATGGGACATGTTTTGTTGGGATTTTCCATGTTGACATGTTTTGTGTATTTGCATTTGTGTATATGGAGAGAAATAAATTAAATTTTCCTCAGTCTGCAGCATTGGTCTTGTGTAGTGTTTGGTGAACTTATTGTATATGTTGCATTTTCTCCGTGTACTTCATATACATTACTCTAATCACTGAGAAGTACAATTGCTAAAAGTGTTTTAGGTTAGCAACAGCAGTGTGTAACTGGTTCAAACAGAACTAAGTCATATGAAACGTGTGTTTCATATGGTAAAAAAGTGTTTTTTTTATAAATTAGTTTAGTGTTTTATTTTGCAAAGGGTCTGAGGTGTTCTGTTAATTGGGTGTGTGGTTGTGTTGATTGTGTCAAAACCTTAAGCAATCGCAAAAAAAAACAATTTCAGGCAACAAAAATCCTTCGTTAGGATTTGGAAATCATCAGATGAGTCATATAAAACTATTAAAATGAGGATATCCCTGCATCACGGGCGAGAATCTGTACAAATACCTTTAAATAAAGAAGCAGTGCATCAGGAGCAGCAATTATTAGACCCCTCTGCACTGCAGTTATATTTAAGGGAGGGGAGGATAGCGTGATTGCAGTGGATGTGTTGTTGTACCTGGCAGATGAAACAGAACTGCAAAGTCAAATTCTCTGATTCCAGCTTTTAAATGTGAATATTTAGTTTCTTCTCTCCTAATATACTGAATATCTTTGAGTTGTGGACAAAACAAGACAATTGAGGAGGTCAGCTGATCAAAACACTGATCGACAGTACACACTGACACACTGAAGCTAAAAGCTCAGCCCCCAGTGTATCACTGCAGTCAGATAGACTGCACAGTAGTGCAGCCTAGTGGTTACTCTACTCTTCTTTTCATACAAGGATTAGCAGTGATTGCAGATGAGAAGTTGTGTTTGTGTGTGTGTATTTCATGCCCTTTTCCTGGCTAAACTCAACTACCATGGCCCCTGAAGGGACCGTTATCTGGCGGTGCCTGTAGCCGGCTCACAGTCCCCTATTGGCGGCTAAACAACTGCCGCTGGTAGCCGGCGTCCCGGAGCTCTGTAGCGGCTAAATACAGCGGATTTGATCTTTTTATGGCACTATAAACTATAGTCTATTGGTAAAGTAGCACTGACCACTTTGAGGGGCAATTAGCAGCAGCGGGCTTGTCCCAGGAGCCCATCCATTAGTCAGCAGGTGGAACAATTAACAACTTTCATCATGAAAATATCAGAAGTGACTTTGTAAATGCTGAACAAGTGCAGCTGATTTCCAGACAGGATTGTGTTTCCATGACGAAGACAAGCAGCTGTATTCTCAGATGGACTTGCCAAGCATTTTTGAAATAATGACTTTTAAATGGAGTTAATGACCCGTACACTCCTAATACCTCGTCAGCACTAGTAGTGGAAGAAGTGCTCCTTTACTTAAATAAATGTTGTAGAATTAAGTTGTACAAATCACTCAAAGAGTCATCCACTGGCTCTATTGCAGAACTGATCAGTTAGACATCTGGCACACATAAGCTCACTTGCGTATTGATACTCTGCCCTAGCACTCCTCCCCAGACTAACACACCGATGATGTAACAATGCGCTAAACAAACTAGTACCGTTATAATACAAAAGTAACAATACAACTGGAGACTACGCTACATCCTACCCCTCTATTTTGGGCGCACTGGGTCAGACTACACCGTGTTTGAACTTGGACTTTATTTTGATCTCATCTACACGCCTGTGAAGTTTCATGACCGAATCTTGCACGGTTGCGATGCTATCGCAGCAATATCTAGCCTCAGACGGACAAACAGTCGAGACTGTCCTCCAAAAAAAGCTTGTTTATACATGCAGCGAATTTCGACCTATATTTACATAGCAATGACGACAGGAGTAAAGCAGGAAGCACCGAAAGAGGTAGGCTGGGGTAGGCTGGGGTGGTGGATGGGTCTGTCACTCCCCGATGTGAGGCGAGTGCAGATTTGAGTCGCGCATACTCAAATTTAAACGATTTACGGCGTAATGTGTCATACTGAAATTTGTAAAATCCATGAAATAATAAACTTCTCATTACAAACAATAACAGAAAATGGGAAACATTTCAAAAACGTTGTAGCTATCTATGCTTGTTTGATTGCTAACGTTAGCTCAACACGCCATTCAGCTGACAGCCTTTGTTGTGTTTGATGCTAACTTGTAGCCAGCAGTGAACAAACTTCGTTAAGTAGGTCCCTTTTGACTGACATAACAGAAGTCTCTCGTTAGCAACTTTTTCTAAACTTATAGTAGTTTTGGTGCCTAAACATAACTAAACTATGACTTTTTTGTATTGTTAAACCCGTGTTTACCAACCCTTTAGGTTAATAAACGCAACCAACGTTCAGAGATGAGGTTGTATTACTGCCACCGTTAGGGGCGCAATTTTATGTAAATGTGCTGTATTTATATAGCGCTTTTCTAGTCTTAACGACTACTCAAAGCGCTTTTACATCATACAGGATACATTCACCATTCACACACATTCATACACTGTGGCCGAGGATGCCACCTGCTCATCAGAACACTCACACACATTCACACTAGTGAGCATCGGGGGCAACTCGGGGTTCAGTGTCTTGCCCAAGGACATTTCAACATGGGACTTCAACTGGGCCAGGGATTGAACCACCAACCTTCCAATTGGCAGGCAACCGCTCTACCACTGAGCCACAGTCGCTCCTGTGGGTTTTATTAGAGGGTAGAGAACACACAACCCGAATCCTCAGCGGTTTGTGGACTTGTTGGACAGACGGAAATATAAACACCTGGCAAAGTACTCAGAACCACCTTTGTGACAGTTCCCCCTACAGTAGGTGTCATGCTGAAAGTTGCAGGAGCAGCACACAGACTGGAAGCTGCCTGGTGCTGTCTAAGGCCTGCTACACACTGGATGTGTCGCGTGTCACCTAACACATGGTTTTGTTTTTAACTTGTCTATGTGTTTGTTTGTGTGTGTATGTGTGTATATGTCATCATGGCCAAAATGTGGTCCTGGAGACAGCTAATAAACCATGGAATAAACATACAGTACATTATTAGAGGCTGGCAGTAGCTTAGTCTGTTGGGATGGGAACCGGAGGGTTGAAGGTTCAAGTCCCCGTTCGGACCAAAGTACAGAGTGTGGACTGCTAGCTGGATAGGTGCCAGTTCACCTATGGGGCTCCTGGATGCTCCTGAGCAAGCCACCAAACCCCCCTCAGCCGCTTAGGGCAATCTCTCCATTAATGTATGTATAGGACATGTGTGTGTATTTCAGACCTGTGTGTAAATAACAACAGTGTAAATTGTAATTTCCCCATAGGGGATCAATAAAGAGTATACATTGTAAAAAATTTAATTATATTTCCAAAAACGTTAAACCCTAACCCTTACTGTTAACAATTTATAGTCTAATATTATACAACTTAGATATATATAAAAAAGATCTCTTGTCCCCAGACAACATCTAAAACTTTAAGATGGTTACTGTATTTAAAACAGTCCTCTTCAGACATTTGAATGCAATGTTTTCAAAGAAGTTACATTATCTTTTAATGAGGAAAAAAATCTTCAACTGTTAAAATTATCTTGTTGTGTGGTGAAACAGCCTTTCTTTAAATATCTTGCAAAAAGAATCATAGTAATAATCCTGCAGCTGTCGCGAGGGTAATGAACAGCGCTGTGGAACTGGTGAAAAAAAACCTTACCTCTCAGAAAGTGTTTTATTTCAAGGACTGACTCTCAAAGTGAATATGTTCATTTCCTTAAAAAAAAAAAAAAAAAAAAAAGGAACGTGGGAGAAGTTTGGTGCAAAAGCAGAGCTTCCGAGTGTGTATTCGGGTGTGTGTCTGTGCCCCTGATCATTCCCAGATGAAGTGTGGGTAAGCCTGTATTACTGGGGTTTGTCAAAGGGCTGAAATTAAGAATTTATACACACATGGCCTTCATGACTGCACTATGACTTTTAATGCTGTTCTCTTTGTTTGTCCTTTGAGAAGTTTCGCCCTCCATGTCAAATCATTTAAGAGACTATTAAAAAAGGGATATGAAAAGGATTCAAAGTGATGGTATTATATAATGACTGTATGGTTCCTTGGCATCTCACTCTAGTATGGATGTGTTATGATTTGATGTGCTATAGATAAACGGAAACGGAGAAGATAGATGGTAAAGAAAGAAGAATAAAAATAATGGGTAGGCATGTATGTATGCATCTATGTCTATGTGTATGCATGTGTTTATGTGAGCTTTACGTAGGTAAATATACGGCGTATGTAAGGATGTGTAAATAAGTGAAGCATAACATTTTGTAATTACTAAAGGATAAAAATAGAGAAAGGGGGTAGGACCTGATAAGTTTGTTCATGAACTTCTTCCTACTCCTTTTTGAAAATGGGAATTTCTTGTTTGAATTACTTAAGATTGTGCTGAGCAGTACATGACCTTATTTATCGGTCATTTTAATTTGATATAAGTATGCATATATATATATTCAAATTAAACTGTAAATCGGCCTCATCTGCCATTTACATTAAGACTGCTCAGATGTGGCGAGGAGATATTTGTGTAGAGATGACAATACAAAAAGGGAAAGATTTAAAGGCATCCCAGAGAAAGGACGGACGGAGTGTGGGAGACAGAGCGACAGACGAGAGAGTCGAGCCATATCGAGATGTTCAGATGGATTATTGTGGAGTGAAAATGCCAGCCGGCTCAGTGCCAGCTGCCTGAAGAGGGCAGTGTTTGACTTCCTACTGCAACACCTCCTACCTGACAGACTGGAGTTGTCAGGTAATTAAAAAAAGAGCTCATATCCATAATTACTTCCAGTGATGTAGACTGAATCCAGAAAGCTCTCTGCATATTAATATTGAGCATTAATAGGGTTCACAATAATAAAAGTGATTTGTTATGTTGTTTTTTTTAGAATTTAAAAGATTAGTTCAGGTCTTATAAATAAATGTGCTTTAATGAAAATAGAGGGGTTTGGTTGCAAGAGTTTCTGCTGAGCCAGTCATTAATAATGGAGTTGAACACAGAGAGTCACAGTGACTGTGTGTGTGTGTGTGTGTGTGTGTGTGTGTTTGTGTGGTATGCAGGAACAAAATTGAACTTCTGTGTGTGCTTGTGAAAATTGGCAGTTTTTGTCCTTGTATATGCATGAAGATCAGTTGTACTGTGTGTTTGTGTTAACATTAACAGGTGTTTGCGTGGTATTACTGTATTTGCATGGATGCATGGGCATGCTTTGCTTCTTCTATGCTTGTCCCGTACCAATCTTCTCTCATTATTCCACTCCGTCTCCTAACAATATGGCTTAAAGGCTCGTAATCACCCATTGATTCCTCATCATCATTACCACAGTTAGCATTGTGTGTGAAGCCTCATCTGAATGGGAGGCTGAGGCAAATCTGCACGGGACCATCGTGCCCTGGCTTTGATTTGAACAAGGTCAGAGGAATCGATCCCCTTTGATCGGAGTCTTGCAAAGAGAAACAACAATTTCCACAGGCGCTGCCGGCACAGCACACAGTCTGGGGCTTCTCCTCACTGCAAACGTCTGCGTCCAGTGAGTGTGAGAGTGAGAGAAAGTCAGGTTGTCCTCGGTAACAAAATCTTTCCACAGACAGACCGACAGACAGAAATATAAACATACACATTAACACAGAGCATGAATAGATGGGGGGGTGGTCTGCCTTATCTGAAGACATTTGACATCTCTCCATTTAGTGCATGTATAGGTACTGAGCATGTGCGTGTAATTCAGGCCTGTGTAAATAACAACAAAGTGTAAATTGTAATTTCCCCTTCTGGGATTAATAAAGTCTACATTATTATTATTATTATTATTGTTATTATTATTAGGAATAAGAATGCAACAAACACAACAGGATAATCAACAAAAACAAACAGAACATACAATTGCGACCATACAAATTCTCACACACAAATTCTCTTTATTATCTGTTTCCATGATCACATTTTGGCCATGACACACACACACACACACACACACACACACACACACACACACACACACACCTGAGAAAATTTTTGTGCATTAAAATGAATGTTTATTACAACAGATGCTGTGATATTTAAGCTTTGACTCTACAGGGTGATTTGCAACTGAGGGGCGTTTGCTCTGAGCAGCAGCGAGATAAATCCCCCCCATGGAGTCCAGACATTGGTGGTGGTGACTGATGTGGAGGTGGAGGGTGCGCTTTGCCATTTGTGACAATTTGCACTGAAATGACAGCTGACAGCAACAGAGAGAACAGATTTTCAGTCAGACAACTCACATTTCAAATGGTTATTGTTTGTGTGTTTTAACAGCAGAACATAGCCTACATGTGGGTGCTGGGGTGCTGGGGTGCTGGTGGGGCACAGGAGCAGTGCAGCAGCACCACTGACCAGGCACGGATGGGGAAATTTGCAGCTCAAACAGACCGCCAAATTAAGAGGGTGTGTTTGGTAAATGATCACGTGTGTATGCAACAGTGCAGTTCCAGTTGAGTGGCATAAGCTAGCTTGCAGCCGTCGCACCAGTAAATAGCGTAGCAGCCGTGAACGCAGCACGTTTGAGGAAAAATTCCTTTTAGGAAGAAACCTCGGACAGACCCAGGCTCTTGGTAGGCGGTGTCTGACGGGGCCGGTTGGCGGCATGAATGTAATATAGGCAGAGAGAGAGAACCATATTTAAACAGAGGCAGCGGCAGCATGATTGGCTAACAATGTATGGGTGTCGCTAAGCTATTGCATAGCTGAGACCAGCTGATAAAATAATAATCAGCCCCAGACAGAACAACTGGGGCTGAGTGAGTGAGTCTTCCTGACTTGCTATGACGCATGATATGATTAAAATAATGAAGTCCTTCAAACTTCTCCACCATATTCTTCACTCTTCACAACAACACACAGGGATGTGTCACTGACGCTCGTGGCTGTGTTGCCTTGGGCAGCATCACAAATAAAGAAAGCCATCTCTGCATCTGTTCTGTTGTCTTGCCGATCTTTGAAGTCTTTCCACTGAGAGACGATTGCACATGCCTTTTTTTCTCTTCTCATTCTACCGTTTTAGCTTTGACACTTCCCTGACAACTAAATTTCTCTCATCTAATTTTTTTTCCCCTGATATGGCTGAAGCCAGAGCTGTGCCCATGCTATCCAAAATAACCCGAGGATTTGGAAATAATTCTCTAAATGTGCCTCCAATTGTCATGCTGGACAACAGACGAAGCCTTTCTCAACACAGATTGAAAATAAAGTCATGTTTACCTGCTGCCAAACTCTGATGCTTCCACTGCGAGGTTGGCTGAACTCAGGACTGCTTTTCATTTCTTCCTTCAGGTTTTTTGTAGCGTTAGTGCCGACTCAGAGGACTCCATCATTATATTAACTGCACACAAGTGATTACATCCAGCCGCAATCACCAGAATCAAACGCTGGCACGCATTCATGCCCAGATGCACACACACATACCAAGAAATACAAACACAGTTGAACACACAATAAGTCAGAGATCCAGTTAAAAGTGTGTTTGGAAGATCTCCAGAGCTGCACGCCCAGCAGCTGACAGCTGGAGTATTGTGTGATTGTGTTTGTCAATGTGTGTGATGTTTGATGTGTGCCCGTATGCGTATGATAAGCTGTGAGTGATTATCATTGTTGTTGTATCACTTTATCACACCACAGGAGAACATCTACGCTCACCTGGCCATGTTTTCCCTGGAAGCAGCATCTCTGAAATGCACACACGCGCACACACACATGCACACAAACACACACACATTACACGCAAAACGTAATCTAATCTGTGTTTTTCTCTCTTTTGCAATAATACAGCGGCCTAATTGGCTCTGACAACTTGCCCAACTCAATTCCAGCCAGTCTCGTCCAGAATGCCTCTCTATGTCTCTAATTAGGTCCAATCAGCCAGAGTGATATTTATCGATTCACCTCGTCCCTCTTTCTCTTTCTCATACGCACACACACTGACACGCTCTATCTCTCTCTCCTTCACACCAGCTTCCCTTCGTTCTTCCTGCGTTGCTTGAAGGAGACTGTGTTCCTCCTTTCTTTGGCTAATTTTAGTATGAGTAAAATAATTATGATTGATGCAGGTGACTCTTCCTTCAAAGCTTTTTAAATAGATAACCCCCCCTCCAAAAAAACGGAAGCAAGAAGCTAATTAGCGTGTGAGGATGAGCGAGGAGAGAGGCCTTATCGAGCTGTTATCAGTTTGCCTGCCCCACAGCTTTAAACATGATATTAGATATCTTAATTGTTCATTCTGACAGGGGCGTCAGGGATAAACTTTCCCATTTTCCTGGCCAATTGATGTGTCCTACCCCCCCTCCTTCTGGTTCCTAACTTATTTTTTTTCTCCTTTTATTTTATTTTGAGAGAGACAGCCGTCAGCTGCTACGTGTCGGGAATGCTTGATGCTTTAATTCATCTAAACAACCTTTTAGCCTCGCTCCGAATGTAATGCTACGTTTAAGAGTCTGAGCAAAGCTGGCGTGTGTCATTTTGGCAGTATTGACGCGCCAGCTTTGCTGCTGAAGACACATGTGCAATGACATTGTAGCTTATGGTAGTTTCTCTAAGTATGTGATGGGGTAGTAGTGGCTAGATACAAACAAAAAGAACGGGTAGGAGAGACATTAAAGGTCCCATGACTATATGCTCTTTGGATGCTTTTATACAGACCTTAGTGGTCCCCTAAAACTGTATCTGAAGTCTCTTTTATATAGACCTTAGTGGTCCCCTATACTGTATCTGAAGTCTCTTTTATATAGACCTTAGTGGTCCCCTATACTGTATCTGAAGTCTCTTTTATATAGACCTTAATGGTCCCCTAATACTGGATCTGAAGTCTCTTTTATATAGACCTTAGTGGTCCCCTAATACTGTATCTGAAGTCTCTTTTATATAGACCTTAGTGGACCCCTAATACTGTATCTGAAGTCTCTTTTATATAGACCTTAGTGGTCCCCTAATATCTGAAGTCTCTTTTATATAGACTTAGTATCTGATCTGAAGTCTCTTTTATATAGACCTTAGTGGTCCCCCCCCTAGTGGTCCCCTTAGTGGACCCCTAATACTGTATCTGAAGTCTCTTTTATATAGACCTTAGTGGTCCCCTAATACTGGATCTGAAGTCTCTTTTATATAGACCTTAGTAAGTAAGTAAGTAAGTAAGTAAAATTTATTTGTATAGCACTTTTCTCAGATAAAGATCACAAAGTGCTTCACAACAAAAGAAAGCATTAACAACTCTAATACATACAATACATCACAAAAAGAAACAAAAGAATAACACGAACACATAAAACCAGCCTAACCACCCTATAATCTAGTTAAAAGCCTCTTTAAAAAGCAGAATTTTCAATTGAGTTTTAAAATTTTCCACACAATCTAAGCAGCGCATGGAAGGAGGCAAAGCGTTCCACAACCTTGGAGCAACAACTTGAAATGAACGGTCCCCCCTAGTTTTAAAATGTGTAAGGGGGACAACTAAAAGTCTCTGGCCTGTTGATCTCAGACTACGTGAGGATGTACGCAGCTGTATCAGGTCAGAAATGTATGGGGGTGCCTGTCCTTGTAGGGCTCTAAAAGTTAGGACCAAGATTTTGAAGTGCATTCTAAATATCACTGGTAACCAATGAAGTGAAGCTAAAACTGGAGTAATATGTGCCCTTTTACTCGTGTGGGTTAAAAGCCTAGCAGCAGAATTTTGGACAGTCTGGAGACGACAAAGATCCTTCTTATTAAGGCAAATAAAAAGACTATTACAATAGTCTAAGCGAGACGAGATAAAAGCATGAATAATCATCTCCAACTCGGCTTTTGACACCAGAGCTCTTATCTTTGAAATGTTCCTTCTGAAGTCTCTTTTATATAGACCTTAGTGGTCCCCTAATACTGTATCTGAAGTCTCTTTTATATAGACCTTAGTGGTCCCCTAATACTGTATCTGAAGTCTCTTTTATATAGACCTTAGTGGTCCCCTAATACTGTATCTGAAGTCTCTTTTATATAGACCTTAGTGGTCCCCTAATACTGTATCTGAAGTCTCTTTTATATAGACCTTAGTGGTCCCCTAATACTGTATCTGAAGTCTCTTTTATACAGACCTTAGTGGTCCCCTAATACTGTATCTGAAGTCTCTTTTATATAGACCTTAGTGGTCCTCTAATACTGTATCTGAAGTGTCATGCCATTGGACCTTTGACTGCACATACAGTGTCAGAATACAACACTGGCTATGGTTGTTATAAAGGTCAAATCAGTTTATCTAGTCCAGGTGATCTGTGAAAACTATACTATACTATATTTTTTATAAAAGCATTTTACTTTTTGTCATGACCAAATTACAGGTACGTGCATCACTGTTTCCTTCACTTCCTTCCCTTCCAATTCATGCAAAGAGAGAGGAAATGTGTTTTTAGAGGGCTGAGACTTCCTTTCCTCTGAATCATCACAGTTCAAGCAAGGACAGAGGCAATTTCAAATAAGAGCCACCCAAAGTATTTTGAAGCATATCTTCTGAACCAAACATGATAACATGATCACGGTGCTGGATGGCCTAGTTAGTCAGTTGGTTCCATCGAGCCACCATAAGTTACTGGTAGGACCAGTAGGACCAGTAACTTATGGTGGCTCGATGGAACTCACATAATTCAGTCACTCTGATATTGATTTATATTTATTATGGGACCTGGATCAGGAATTAATAAATTATAAAATAATAAATCTCAGCAGTGATCCACCAACCCTGACAGGCTGAACAGGTCACCCGTAAATCTAATTTTGTCGGCCAAGGTGTTGTAGTCTTTTTACATTGTTGTCCGATTGCTAAACAACAGTGGGCTCAACTGAAGCCACATGTGCAAAACACAAACTACATGTAATAATGTAATAAAGGCAGAGAGAGAGAACCATATTTATAACCATATTCACCAGACTGAAATCTATTCTGTTTTGAGTGTGTGGTTAAAATATTGAATAGCAGTGTGTTAGCATCTGAACAAAGTGCTGTAGATCAACAGTGTTGTGCAGGTCGTGGTTAAAGTCATGGGCTAAGCGTGTAGAGTTTTAAAAAACTGCGTTCTAGCAATGAAAAACGAGTTTGGTCCACATGAACTGCTGCTGTGCAGACTGTAGTTTGAGTTTTGCCCACATGACTCCAGTAGTGCCCGCTGTGGTTTAGCAATCGAAAAAAAAAACCTGTAATAAAGCAGCAGGTTGCCGTCATCACTCTCTCCTGTTGGTCCAACTTTAACTCAGTCTACTTTCCTTTGAACTTGATATTTCATACTGAGGTGAGTGAGTGAGTAGTTCTCGAGGCTTCCTGGCCTCTACATAACCCTGATTTAAGACAGAACGATGCTTTCTGATCTCTGCAGCTCTACCCAAACATCCTTCTCCCACTCTGTGTCAGTGTCTCTCTCTCCCCCTCTCTGTTCTGTGCAGTGTGTGTACTGGCTGGCTGTTTGTGTACCTACAAACTGACAGACTCTGCTTGGATCAGGTCCGAGCCCCGGGGGGCCACACGCTGGCCCTCCTCTCTAGTTGTCTGTGTATATACACACACACACACACACACACACACACACACACACACACACACACACACACACACACACACACACACACACACACACACACACACACTTAGCATTCACATACACTCCTTCATGCACACATCACAGAGGCAGAGCGAGTTAATATGAGATGGTGATGTGCTCAACATTTTCTGTGTTCATGTTTCATACAGCAGCCATCATAACACCACAATGTAAGAGGAGAGGCCCAGAAAAGATCTGACAACGGTTGATTGACCCTTCAAATGTGGCCATTCTTAACAGGGACTGATGGGGGGAAAAACACAAGGGCGGGCTCGTTGTCTCATTCCCTTCCCTTTCAATTTCGAGACCCAGGCTGAATCTCACTTCTCTGATATGATAGCTCCTCGCTCCTCGGTTGAACCGCAATATGTTCTGGTCCTCCTTCGTGAAGGCCGTTTCAAAGCTCTTTTTCCTTCCCCAAGGTGTGTCGATCGAGGAGGCATCTCCGAGGAGCTATGAGCGAGGATCCACGAATTCCCGGAAGCCATGCAGTGGAAAGCCGTTCCTAGCTCCGTTCATACAGCTGACGAATTCATGTGACGCTTCAGAGGAAAGGACGTCTCATCCCTCACCAACACATTTCCTCATTTCTTCTCTCCTCGCAGGATTTGCTCAGGCCACATCCATGCAACCTCGGTGGGACAGACTAAGACGCGAGGAAGGGAAGCAAGTGAAGGAAACGTGGATGCAATTTAAAGGATTATTCCGGTGCCAAATTAACCTAGGGGTTAATAACACATTGGAACAGAGTTGAGAGAGAGCTGTTCTCTGGAATATGTTTTCATGCTAATCTAATGTGAGTCTAGTAGTCAGGGCATTGGTAAAGTAGAAAGAAATCTCTATTTCTATAGCACTAACAAGGCTCAAAATAGCACCACACTTCCACAATTGCATAATGAGGGTCTCGACATGAAAACCAAAGCAGTGAGAATTTCAATCAGGCGCCATCTTGGGAAAACAGTCATGACCAGTCAAACGACAAACCATGAGCCATGAACCATGAGCCATGGTACTGGTTACTGGCTGCACGGCGTTCGCTGTTCAATTGTTTTCCCAAGATGTCACCTGTCACCTCTTTAAAAACTATCTTTTACATGGAAACATATCATAGAGAACGGTTGACCCTAGATTCATTTTGCGCCCGAATTGTCCTTTAAGGGAAGTGAGATTCAGCCTTTGTCCCTCCTCTGCCTGGCTCTCAAAGTGAGCACCCTGCTGTGATGATTAGCAGATTTCAGTTACCCTGCCAGAGTATGTGTGTAATGTGACTGAGAAAGAGCACTGGTACTTGGAGAGAAGGAAAGTGCTGAAATTGGCTGCTTAGATGCCCCGGCTCTGACCCCTCTCCAGTAAGCCAACAAGCAGATGGCATTCAAGTAGTTAGACTGCTAGTGGATAGAGCGAAGGCGTGGTTGGCACAATGAAGTGTCGGGTTACCTCACTTCTCCTTTCGCATCCTTTGAGGACAGATGTACAGGGCCGTGTTAAGTCATTTTTACTTGGGTGATTAAACTGTCTATTCAGTGAGCCAGTTGAATTCCAACCCCCTGCTGCGCCACAGACACGATTATGGAGGTTACGGATGTCACTTTTCTCCCCGCAGATGATCTCCCACCATCATCTTGAATATCCGCTCATCATCCCCTTCATCATACTCTTTCCATCGCATCAACCCTGAGTCACAGACATGTCATTTATTCCTCGCGGCGCCTCACTGATGAAAAAAGGATTTTGTGTCCAGGTAAATGTTTCATGTTCGAGACACGGATCTAGTTGGGGAAATTAAGTCTCCCTGGACATTATTCCTGGCTGCTGAAACACTTGAAAGGCCCAATCAGAAATAATGATCCCCAGCACCACATTGAGCACACATGACGGTGATTTTCTGCTATCTATCTGCTATGGAGCAATGTTTCCTTCCAGGTTGCAGGTTATTAACTGACAACACAGGCTGATGAGAAATGAAATATAGCTTCCACACTGGATCTAGGTCAGGCCAGATCTAGACGAGGTAGAACGTTCTACTGAAGGGGGGGAGGCAAGGCCAACGTGGGATTTTATTTTTTGTACATTTCTCCTGCTGTGTAAACCACTCTCAGCCTGAAGCCAGATGGGCTAGAGCCAATGTATTCTGCAGAGAAAAAGCAGGTGTCTACCGTATAACTCTGGGCTGAAATAACACACTCCCATCACTCTCAAACAATTACAATTACTCCCTAATTTGGTGAGCTGCAGACAATTACAAACGAGGGGAGGAGGGGTGTATTTTAAGAGCCAAGCTTTTCCAGATGCAGTACCATGACTGATAGCATGACATTGTTTCTGCTGACCTTCTGGACACTGGTCAAATCAGCTATTGTTGTATTGTGGGCTATATTCTGTCCCCACCACCACTGCATATAAAGATGGTCAATCAGCTTCAAATACAGTCCTAATCTAGTCCTCACTAACAAGTTTCAAATCATTTCACTAGAGTTACGTTATTATTGTTTGCGTCATCAATACAGTAGGCTACTGTACGTTGCACCTGACACACCATTACAAGAGGACTCAACAGATTTGGTGGCATTCATTTGCGGAAAATCAGTGGCTTCTTGATGGCGCTAACATTAGCACACAGTAGTATGGACAGCGACATGATTGAAAATGAAGAAAACAGAGATTCCAGAGATTCGGCAGACAAGCAGCAAGACGTTCCTCGGCCTTATCTGAGAGAGATTTTTGAGATAGTAGGCATCAAGAATGACTACCGGCGAATGTGCTGCATAACTCTAAAAGCATGGGGAACTTCTTAATTAATGTCAGTTTAGTAGGCTAATTCATATTTTAGCCTTTATTTTCTTTCTTCCAGAAGCCATATTTGAGCACACACACACATACATGTAGATTCCTTTAAATGTTAATTAAACAAAAAATTAAAAAAGAGAAACTTTTCAGAATCTTATTAACCTGGAGACCCAGTCTCTGTCACAATAATCATATATATGATGTTTTAGGCCTATTTGCAGACATACATTTAAAATGTAGGCCATGGCATTAAAAAGCCCTTTTCCACTGAAGTTCCTTAGCGTGCTCTCTAGTAACATTTGTGTCCTCCAGGTAGCATTCACAAGGCATTCACGCATAGGTCATTCACAAGGCTACTTTTACTTTTATACTTTAAGTGAGTTTTTTCTAGCTTGTACTTTGTTACTTTTACTTGAGTAAAGAAGTTAAATCAGTGCTTTTACCCGAGTAGTTTGCAAGTATCTGCACTGAGTACTATTGCCATCTCTGCTTCCTTGGAATGTTAAAACCCCCAAAATTTCCAAAGGCAATACTGTTCACCTGTCCTCAGTGGTGGCTACAGCCTTTGCAGAGAATGAAACATTGTTTTTTTTTTAACTTTGACCATGACCATTGGTCATTTGGACATTTACTGTCGGTATGACTAAGGTAGTTCTTGTTGGTACGATTGGTTTGGGGAAACTGTCATATAAAAAAAATGTTTGTGGGGATTTTCCACAACAATGTGGGTGTGCAGGAAAACTGCCCCTTTGATAATCATCCCACAACCCTCAAATCTGGACGAATCGGTCCCCAAAACATAACTTTTTTAAGTAAAGATCAACAATTGGTAACAAGCCATTGCTGAGAGTGTTTTTGTGAGAGTTATATATGAACATATATATTTTGGGCCTTTAGGTAAGGACAAACAACAGGGAGGCATAGCGCAGTTACAGTTAGTTATTATGATACCTGGGTTGCATCCATCTGCCACAGTCATGCCTGGCTCATCACATAGTGAGAAACTGAAGGAGAGAACAAAGGAGAAACTAAAAGTCTCTCCTGTTAAAGATCAAATTAATTTCTCATGGACACAATGTATTCTAATATATGTATTCTGAATTTTATTTTGGTATGCACATAGTGGATCAGCTCAGTGGTCAGAGTGTATTTTCCTGCTTCAAAAAATATAAATGATGTCCTTGTACCTGGAGAGGTGCCAGTTCACCTTTTGGGAACTGCCAAGGTGCCCTTAAGCAAGGCACCAAACCCCCAACTGCTAACTGGGCAGCCCTCACTCTGGCATCTACTTAACAGAGGGAAACTATTTAATTCCCCCGATCAATAAAGTATCACTTAATCTTAATCTTATCAAATGAATACACACTGTCCACTCCCCTCTTTACATGTAATCCCTTTAATTTTTTTTTGACATGAAAGGCTTGTTTAAAGCCTGGCATCTGGCGCAATGTCAGGTTTTACCCCACACCTTCTGCTCTGTGTATGTTGCCGTTCTCAAAAGATTTTGACAAAAGAATATGTTTTAAGAAAATTTGGACCATGCAGCAAAGCAGGCTTGGTTGTTTGGTTGGTGAATAATTGTAAAGATTTACAAAGAATATGTTTACGGATTTTGCTGTGGACAAATTGCTGTGGACAAAGTACACACAGAGATACACTAGTAGAAAATGAAGTTTAACCAAGTATTCAGCTAATTTTAATAGCTCATGTTACTGTATTTTGTGAACAGCTAACTTAATTTAATATTTTATGTGCCATCTTCTTTTGCGGGGTGCAAATGTTCCACCAAAACAAGTTCCTTCCCGAGACTATATTTCAGAGCCACCGTTGCTGCGTCCGGAGCTTAGCACCACCAAAGACAACTGTGATTGGTTTAGCATTTGTCTCCTATTCCAGAATGAATCTGTAGTGTAGCCAGACCTTACTCCACAGCGCAAGTCTGGCAATGTAACTACAGTTCCCTAAAGATGACACAATAGCTTGTGCAAATTGATGTACTTTGTTCAGTGTATGATCTCATGGCAGCAGAGATGCAGCATTCCGGCATAATTAGGACAATATTGGTTAATGTGCTCGCTCAATCCCTGTAATCTGCCGAGATCGTGAGTTGCATTATGCTCCATCACATGTTTTCAAAGATTGCACAGCTGGGTGAATCCTGCGGCCGGCTCTGTGCTGGCTGACACCATCTCGTCAGGTGGTCCGCACTTCATTATAGACAGGGAGTCCATCTGCAAACAGCAGTCTCCTCATATGCACTCACACATAGCATGTGAATGCCAAGATGAGACTGCAGACTGACACAGACGCACGAAAAGATATGTTGGCTGCTCAAACATGATCTCTGTCTAGAAGATTTCCAATTTTCTCTTTCTTTAAATCAGGGTTCACAACTGAAATGGAGGCTCTGGCCTTTTGAACTTTCAGAAAAGCAAGAGAAAGATGTGGGTCTGTGACTGCCCGTTGCATTCTGGTTATGGACCCAATAGAGACTGCAATTAACCTAAGTTAAAAAAAAAAATCTTTACTTTAAATCATGTAAATGAATGAGACCATGAAATAGAGGCTTGGAGATTTTCTTCACCACACCTGGCTGTGAGTAGCCAGTCAAGAGACATCACGCCCTTTTTGGGGGTCAGAGGTCAAGTTATTGAAGTGGAAATCAATGGTGGATTCCCAGGTGGCCTTAAAAGGACTAGAAAGGAAAGGAACATTTCAAACAAATAAATAGCAGTATTTTCAAGGTGCCCTCGCTACTTCAGAGCTGTGGATTGATCTCGCTGGTTTAACCCAGAGGAGGAGGCAAAGAATGGAAGAAGCGAGGAGCGCCTCGCTCTGGTTTGCTCTTTTTTTTAACGCGATTGTTACTTTTTCACCTTGCTGCATTGTTGCCAGCAAGGCTGGGACGGTAGTCCGACCAGACTTACAGGCGGCTAGTCAAGGGTAATTTACTTCACACACAGCCTAAGTTAGGGTACACTTTCATACAGTCTGACAGGGCTTTGAAAAATGAAACTCAATTAGTGGGGACAACTTTCTTATTAAAACTGAAATGCATCTGGGGCTTAACAGCCTGAAAAATGGCAATAGAACTTTACTTTTAAGCCCTTAATTTTTAAATCGTACATCAGAATACTGTTTTACCTGAGCGACACTATGGATAGGTGATGTCTCCCCTAGACTTGGAATGAAGCTGGCATAACATCAGGATTCCTTTTTAGAGCAGCCTTAAAAAGAGTAAAATATGCATTTAACAGCCTGAAAAAGATTTGAAATATACCATCAATTAGACATTCAAGGCTTTAATTTTAAAATCCTACATTAGAATGGCCCTAAATAGCCTGAGTGACCCAATGGATATGTAGTGTCTAACCCAGAGTTGGAATGAACCTGGTTAAACAGTAGGAATCCATTTTAAAGCGGCCTGAATGGGAGTTAAATAGTATGCCTGAAAAAAGGTCAATATAGCTTTACTTTTAAATTCTATCACACAGGAGCCCTGAAAAGATATATATTATTTACAGTCTGGATCAGGGCCAATAAAAATGAAAATAGCTATTGTATTGAATGTTAATTTGCATTAAATTGCATTTATAGCAGTGATGTAGTGTCCTAGAAGTGGATCAACTATGAACTCAAGGTAATAATTATCAGTAAAATTCAAGCGGTCAACACATCACAAATGCAATGATCCTTTCAATGCTCTTAATTTACTTTATAAAAAAAATCATAATGAAGATTTATGTCTGCCTAATCCCAGACCAAACTGCATATAGATGGTTTTATCCTTGGCTCATGCCAGATAAGGGAAGTGATGTGTTGGGCAGTGATCCCACCCAACAGCCCGTCCATATTCATCTGGATGCCACTTTCTCTCAGATTGTTCTTCTGAGCCGATCTGTGATATGTGGTGTTATCTCCCTGGGATACATGCATAGATCAGTTTAATACCAGGCCACCGACCTGTGAGCCCTTTCTTCGGAGCCACATCTCCTCCTTTTACTCGGTCTCGGACAGATAAATATCAGGGTGAACAAAGAACCTGCCTCTCATATCCGCTCTGACTCCAATGGACGCTCCGGTCCCTCCAAATTGTTTTGCTTTGTGGTAATCCTTGCCCTTGGTTGCAGCGAGCTCAGACAGAGGGTTTTGTTGTGCAGATAGGTATGATTATCGGTAGCCCTAAACACTGGCTCCAGCCAAGGTGAATGACAAGCCCTCCGCTCGTCCCCTATTTGCATGAATGACAATCCCCCCCAGTGCCAACCATAGTGCCGAGGCCATGACAAAAAGGATTATGCAGGATGCAGAGGCCTAGCATTAAGGTGAGATGGCAGTCTTCTCTTTGGTCGAGGAAAGGTACAGTTTTATTTTGTGGACAGCTGTTATGTTTTTCTTCAAGTTTTATTGTAGGGCTATTATTCAAGTTTAGCAAACACTGGCGGTCACAATTCCCATTTCGTGGCTGTTGGCTCCTGGGTTCTCATCCCAATATGGGACAAATTTCAATGTTTTTATCCTTATTAGTTAGTAGACACAAATAGATGGAAAAAAATTGAGTCTAGGTTGAAAACTACCAAATATTCTCTTTAAGTTTGGACAGAGGCAGGCCAACTATTACCCTAATAACCTAACTATTATTATGAAGTTTGCAGAAAACATTTATCTTCCCAGACAAAATAAATCTTTTCGGGTGGTAGCCCACCATAACTTAAGTTTACCTGTTTTAATGACAGTTGACCTAAATACATCATGCTTCAGTCAGTTTTGGGTAACAGGTTAAATTCTGAACTTTTATTGGATTTGAATCCTTGAATTAGTTTGACCCTGTAGCTCATCCCGCCACTGGTCTGGGTTTCATTACAGCAAAAAAAAGAAAGGTTCAGGCCAGCATATGGAAATATGTTATTGAAAGTCGGATATTGTCCAGTCACATCAGAGGTGTCATCTGATGGAGGTCCCGCCCGGACCACAGCTAGTCATTACCTTCTTTAGTTTTTGGAATTATGTTTCTACCAGGTGTCTGACCAGTGAAAGAGAGATTTCTCTTCAGTCTGGAACATCTCACTCTGTCAGGTCAATCCGGGTCATACAAAAGGGCCCTAGATTAATCTAACCTAGAAGACTAGATTAATCGGTTTGAGTCATTTAAAACGTCTCTGCTTGCAGCTTTCTGAATGTGAATAGGTTCTCGTTTCTTCTCTTCTCTGTGACAGTAAACTGAATTTATTTTAGCTGTGGACAAAACAAAAACATTTGATGACGTCATCTTGGGTTTAGGGAAAACACTAGTCTATATCTGCGATGTTCCACTTCTGGGATTGGTTTGTTGCCACCAGAATTTTCGGCCGGATGTCCGTTACCTTCCACTTTCTTTGTGTTTGAATTTTAAACCCCGGTGGATTTCTGAGGAATATGGTTAACTTCTCCTCAGATCTCTGCAGGGTAAATCCAGACAGCTAGCTAGACTATCTGTCCAATCTGAGTTTTCTGTTGCACGACTAAAACTACCTTTGAACGTTCATGTTCCACCAAAACAAGTTCCTTCCTGAGGCTATTTTTCAGAGGCTCCCAAGTGATTGGTTTAATCAAATGCCAATTAACCAGAGCATGTTTTTCCTATCCTGAAGTGCTGTGTGGACTAGAAAGACCCTCCTCCGCAGCACTGTGAAGGAAGGTCTGGCAATCCGAGACTAAGAAAACACTGATTGACACACTAAAATTGTATACACCAAACAACCAATTGATTAATCGAGAAAACGATTAACAGATTATGCTACAATGAATATAACCGTTAGTTGCCCTAATTTCAATCTCCGCAAAGCCAACCTGAATAAGAGCTCTTGTATGACAGATGATTACAAGTAACACTAGTTCAATGCTGAGTATTGGAAACCTTTCCTTAAAACACGCTATCAATTGGAAGCCCATCAAAAATTCAAAAACAAACATATTTTCAAACGTTAAAAAAAAAAAAATCAAATTTGACCATTTCAACTAAATGAGCTCTGAACAAGAGCAATACTGCAGCAGACAAGTGTGACAGACATGCACAGCAGAAGGTTATGAGTCTCAGCAGCGCTGTTTAGACAAGTGTAATGTCCCATTAGAAGAGGCTTCAGTTACATTATGCTCCAACAGATGACACACTTAAACCCTTATTTACTGTATGTTAGTGTTGTCTTTGTACAAATATTGAGCTCCTTATCCACAATATTGTGCTTTATATCCTTCCACTTTACTTTGTACACAGACTGTCTCTTGCATCTAAGCAAGAAAAGGATTCTCTCTACCTGTCCATCTTTATGCTGTATTTGTTCAAAATCATAAAACAGGCGATGGAGTTGAGGTGCAGTGGTGGGGCATACCATTTGAAAAAGGTTCATTAACCTTCATGTTGTCCTTGGGTCTAATGTGACTTGTTTTCAAAGTTTCTATATCAGAAATATAGGTTTCCGTCAACCAAAATGCCATAATATAACATGGATGGTTCCATTCAACGCTCTTCGCAAGCAAAATAAATAATCCGTTCACTACTTTTATTGCATTTTGGGTCTTTTATTAAATTTCATAGCATTTAAAAAAAAATCTTTTAAATGTTTTCAAAACAGTATCCTGACCAAACTTTGATTTTGAACGTCTCATTGTCCTCTGATTTGAAATATTTCTCAAAATAAATCATAATTTCTGTTTTTTTTAACTCATGAACTAGATATTATTTCATATAAATAAGGTTTATTGAACATGAATTCCAAGAATAAGTGTACAATTTGTGGTGAGAAGTTGGTATTAGTGGTAGCGTTTTACAGCTATTGCCATTTCTAGCCACTGGGTGGGGGGGGGGGGACCATAGCCAGGCTGGGGGAACTCATATTATTGTTAAAAAAAAAACTCATAAAGTCACATTTTCATGCCATGGGACCTTTAAATAAAATACCGATCGTAACAGTATGTTGTGGTCTGCTGTCCTCCCCCTACCGTTGGCCTACTTTTCCTGTTTTGCTGTGTCTATCTGGCTGGCTGTGAGGGCGTACCTGCCTAGGGGGCGTGGTTACCATCACCTGTTCCATCATCTGCTCGGCTGTTACCCATCATCTCATCACCTCCTGACGTTCTTACGCCCGGGCTACCCACCACGTCAGCGCCAGATCGTTACTTGCTCATTCGTGGTAACTTGGCTCTCAGTTTCCGTTATCTTGATCACGCCAGCATTTACTCTCGTGTTTGTTTTATGTTCTCGTGTTTACCGTGTCTTTTCTGCCTCTCCGCACAGATTCCCCCAAGCTGCTTTCCGCCATCCCTCCGACCTGCCACCTGTTTATTTGGACTTGCCACTACAAACATTAAAACCACTTTTCCGTTATCCTGTCATTGTATCTCTGTGTTCTGGGTCTCACCTCACACAACACAGTATGGTTGTACAAACTTTAAAATGTGTCTGGAGTGGGACTTTAAATGGGTTATTGCTATGAAATTTCCAGAAAACATTTATCTTCCAGAGTAATAAACACTTTTCATTGTACATCCATTCCCCCGGGCCTTTCCTGTGGCGTCATCCTCATGACAAACTATATATTCGAGCCCCGCTAAGATTCATTCATGCTTATTAAGCCTGTGTCACACAGTAGTTTGAAGGCCTGTTTTACCCGCAAAGAAGGGTTTCAAAAAATGATAGCTCCACAGGACGGTTCTTAAATACTTTATTTACAGTTTTTTTCTGAATGCTTAAGCGCTAATCGTGATTCTTGTAGCACAATTTCTAAAACTATTAATACGTATAGCAAAACCACTCACTGAGTTTGCAAAATTAAAAGCACAAACACTGCATTGCACTCAGTTTGCAATTTTGTAACACACATTTTGCAAAACTGTAGGCACAATTCACTGCACAACACTCTTTTTACAGAACTTTAAACACAACTCACTGCTTACACTCAATTACCAAATTTCCAACACACTCCTAGCAAAATTATACAGATGTATGGCTATCATTAACACTATTTTGCCAACTGTCTGGCACACTTTCACATGTGAAAACTGTTTTAGATAATTAGTTCACTTTGCAATCAGCCTAAGCACTATAAATAAGCCACAGGTAAGCGGTCTGTGTGGAGTACAATGGATGGAGCAGTAAGCGTGAGAAGAGTGAGAATCAGAGGAGGCCGAGGGAGAGGACGTGGAGTTGAAGAAGCAAGAGGGTTAGCGGAAGTTAGAGGAAGAGGACAAGGAGGAGCAAGAAGAGGACGAGGAGGGGAAAGAGGAAGGGTAAGAAGAGTAAGAAATAGAATAACTGATGACATCAGAGCTACAATAGTGGACCATGTCATCAACCATGGGATGACCCTGAGGGAAGCTGGCCAACGGGTTCAGCCTAATTTGAGCCGCTACACTGTGGCAAGCATCATTAGGACATTTCGAAATGAGAATCGGTAAGTACTTTGTAGCACTGCCATACTCTAATGAGAAACACAACAGTACCATACATGCAAAAATACTGAAATTGTTACTTTACAGAATTGCTAGACGTCCAGATGTTGGGGGCAGAGGAAGAATGTTCACTCCAGAGCAAGAGACCCATATAGTGAACATGGTGATTGCCAATAATGAAATAAGACTGCACGAAATACAGCAGTGCATAATTGATAATGACACCATCTTTCAAAATATACACAGTGTAAGCATTTCTGCACTAAGCCGTGTACTTGCGCGCCACAGAATAAGAATGATCGAAGCAAATTTACAGAGTTCCTTTCGAGAGAAACACAGAACGTGTAAAGCAACTGCGATATGACTATGTGCAGGTAAGCTATAGTGTCATTGGTTCTGAATTTGGAAGTGCATACTGTAGTGCTGTGCATGGGCCTGATGTGATGCATTTGTTTTGTCTTGTCCAGAAAGTGATGGAACTAGAAGCAGATGCCATGGGACATGAGCTACTTTTTGTAGATGAGGCCGGTTTTAACCTCAGTAAAACCAGGAGACGTGGCAGGAACATTATTGGACACCGTGCCATCATCAATGTCCCAGGACAACGTGGTGGTAACATAACCATGTGTGCAGCTATAAGCCAAAATGGTGTTGTTCACCATCATGCAACCATAGGCCCATACAACACTGCACACATTATTGCATTCCTGGACACCTTACATGACATGCTCACTGTTCAGAGACCAGAGCATACCCGATATGTCATCATATGGGACAATGTTAGTTTCCATAGGGCTGCTTTGGTCCGCAACTGGTTTACAGACCACCCATTCTTCATGGCACTCAACCTCCCTCCATACTCTCCATTCTTAAATCCCATCGAGGAGTTCTTCTCTGCCTGGAACTGGAAAGTGTACGACCATCATCCTCATCAACAGGTAGCTCCAGGCAATGGAGGAGGCATGTGGAGATATTGACCAGGCATCATGTCAGGCCTGGATACGGCATTCAAGGAGATATTTTCCCCAGTGCTTTGGACTGGAGGATATCGCATGCGATGTGGACAAAATTTTGTGGCCGGACCCAGAAAGACGACATGATGCAGGCTGATTGTTTTTTTGTTTTTTGTGAAATTACTATTTTGTGTTCTGACTTTGTCTTGGTTTTGATGAGTGTGAATAAACACCAATACTTGAAGTTTGGATCCTTGTATGTTTACATGACACTATGACAAAAGTATGACCTCAAATTGACATCTGTACACAGAGAAAGAGAAAGCCAGATGTGTTTTGTATTCATACCATCAGTGTGTAGTTGGCACATTGTGTGCTTAGTAGATGATGGCTTGTGTTTACTGTTTGATACGAAAACACCATTTTTACGAAGGTGTGAAGAGTTAATCTAGCTGTGTTCGCTTTTGCAAGAGAACTACAATGTCCGGAAACATTGTCTAAAACAATTCCTTGATTTCATCATTAGGAATTTAGGACTGGTGTGTAGATGTGCAGCAATATCAGTTGCATGTTGGTTGATTTGTAATCTTAATACAGTGAATTAATTAATTAATATTCAGACAAGCAAAAGAAAGAACTACAACACCACATAATAAAAGAAAGACAGAAAGAGGGACACATTATATTAATTCTCTTTCTTATGTTTGTTAATATATTTTTTATGGTATTTATACTTGCATTTTTTAATCTTTCTTTAGATTAAAAATTAGAGACATGCGCGGAGCTTGCGGGGGGGGGGGGGTCTGAACTGTATAATTAATTGGAATAACTTCCAAGCAAGCTCATCCTCAAATGGGTCTACTGCAGCTAAACTGTCTGAAAGCCATAAAGCTATAGTCGAAGAGAACAGAGGTTATCTATGCAGTGATGTTGTGAGGTTACTGTCTAAACTTGGATTGCCCTTCACGTGGGCACAAGGACGGAGAAGATTCAGAATCACGTGGCAATTTTCTCAAGGTTTCCAGTTTTTTATTGAAATGTGATGTTGATTATTTTAATGCCACAAGCCCAGATTTTCAAAATGAAATAATTGACATCCGTACACACTGCTTTACAACAACACTGCTGAAAAGGTGCAGAAAAATTGATTTTTCTCTGTATAATTGCTGCTTAGTTTTGGAGAACTGTCAGCGTGCATACGTTATGCTGAGGATTTTGAAATGAAGGAGCGTTGTTGGGGGGTTTTATGGACTGCTCTGCATCTCGCAACGCAGCTGGGATTGTTGTAGGCCATCTACAAAGAGCTTCTTGATATGTCTGGTCTTAAAAGCATCCCAGTTGTGGCAAAGAGTTACGACGGTGCGTCTGTGATGTAGGGGCATGTGTCTGGTGAGACTCACCCCTACGCAAGCTATACACTGCTTGGTGCACAAATTCAATGTAGAGGAGGTCTGTTCCGTGGACCAATATTTGAAGTCATTCCTGAAGAACAAGCAGCAAGTCCTGGCTATCAACAGAAACGATATACGTGTCTTTACGTTTATGGTGTGATTGCGCTTCAATTCTACGTTTGGAGAGGCATCTCAACAGATTGTAGGTCAAACACTGATTGTTCGCTGTTACATTTTGGTTGACTTGTGGCGTTTTTCCATTAATCGTACCTGCTCGACTTGCCTCGCCTTGCCCCATCCTCCTTTTTCCATTGCAGATTAGCGCGAGGTGAGCCGTGGCTGGTCGTCATAGCAGGAAACTGCTGTGACCTAACGCAACACACACAGAATGTCGAAGGTGTGTTGTTGCAAAAAAACAAAAACGCCGGATGAACTATTTATTTTTTTCACAGCAGGTTTGTTTAGGCAGCAAGACATTACCACAGTTACACATCAACAGTATCCGCATTCAGTATAAGAAGCCATACAAGCATCAAAACACAGCCAAGCAACACAGACCCGAGCCATGAACCATGAAAAGCAGTGACAAGCAGTAATAAAAAGATGAAATAGGCTACATCAATCACGAGGGAGGCGTTAAATATTGCACAGGTTAATAAAATGGTGAAGTAGTTAAAATACAAATTAATTTTTCACACAATGCAGGACAGGCTAAATTTGATACCGGGCAAGATATCAAACATCAAACATGTTAGCGGCAGCTCAGCAGTGATAACAACAGTAATATAAAATTTCCAGGAGATTAAAAATATTCACAAGTCTGACTTTCCAAGAGCCAGGCCTTGAGACTTTGTGTGAAGTTGGTATGTGGTGCAGTTTCTTGTTTCATTTGGTAGAGTGTTCCACCTATCAGAGGCTCCAACAGAAAACCAAGTTACTGTATTGCATTAACAGTTAACTTCATTTAATATTGTATGTGGCGTTTTCTGTTGCGATGTGCGAATGTTCCACCAAAACAAGTCGCTGGGTGCCACCCAACACGATTGTGATTGGTTTAAAGAAATGCAAAACAACCCAGAGCAGGGTTTTTTTCTCCTATCCTAGAATGTGCTTAGAAGAAGTGCATCACTCTTGAGTTTCAGAAAGTTTCACTAGAGTTCAGTGAGGTTTAGCTACAGTTGTCCATTCTCTATCCATCCAGGCAAGAAGCCCCCTGCAGTTTACACAATCCCAATTTTGGCCCCTGGTTACTCCTAGTCCTGTATGCAATAAGGTATGAATCTCCTGGTGCAGTAATGTTATGCTACAATATGGCAGTTAGCTGGATGAACTCCCCATCAACCCTGTGTGTGTGTGTGTGTGTGTGTGTGTGTGTCTATCTACCTTGCTGCGGTGCTTTCAGCGATGTCTGCCTGCCTTCGCTTCATGTCCATCCCTCGCTCAGAGGAGACTTTGAATTAGTCTCATTATCATTGCCTGTGTCATGGAAACATGAGGAGGAAGGTGTCGTCCCCAGGGGGCCTTCTCAGATTTACCACTGTGTGTGTGTGTGTGTGTGTTTATGATAATGCGGTTGTGCGAGTGTATCTTTTATGAATTGCCACAGCTGTGCTTGACAGCTGCTAGAGGGGCTGCATTCAGTGAGGGTGCCTCCTCTTTTGTTACTGCTGAAAACATGCCCCGTCTTCCCATACACAAATAATTATGGGCACAGTATATCACACACACTCAGGGCTTCACATAATTACAGAGTTCAGTGCTTACATTGAAGAATATATGCAAATTCCTTCTGATTACCCTCGAGAACATGTTGAGAGGATGATGGCAACCGGCGTTTGAGCACATTCAAGTTGGTGTCTGTTTTCTTGTTATTGGCTGAGGTTTTGAAGACTATTTCATCTTTAGCCTTGGGACATGTTTCTGACAGAAAGTGGAGAGTACAGTGCTGACAAATCCTCCTTCCCCTTACAGCAGTTGTGTGACATTAGCTGTGGGCAATGGTGACTGCTGCGCGTCAACACCAAAAGGAGTTTTTTCTCTCCCTGCTGTGATCTGTGTGCTGCACACTCAGCAGATTGTTTTGTCATCTCCTGGCCCATGAAAAAGTTCATAATGTTCACCGTGCATAATACTCCGACTGCTAACGCTGGACCCCATATGAAGGGTCTAGAGGTAAGTTCTCTCCCTGTGGTGGTGTTTCGGAGCGCTTTCGGGCCGTGTTGGTGCTGAAGTGGCTCGGCTGGCAGCTACATTAAAACTCCATTTGTGGCTCCCGGGGGTTTGAATGATAGCACCAGCATTGGGTAAGGGGCTGATATACAGGGCTTTTTTAATATTCAGGTATGATTGAGCCATTTTTTTAACCAAGAAAGTGACGACGAGTTTAAGTACATTCTGAAATGTACAAATTCTGTATCCCATTTGCTTTTGATTTGACTTATTTATCTCAAACAATCAACGAAGTTGCAAAAGAAAACTAAAAAAAAAAATCAAAACCACAAAATTAAAACACAAATTCTGAATTGACCAAAGACCAAAAAAAATATTTAAAAGGATAAGTTTGAGAAGGAGCAGGCGGAAGCATATAAAAAACAACTAGATATGCAAGTACAGCATACAATCTTTCAGGTCCTACAATAACTACTACACAACAATACCATTACATTACAATTCCATTTCCATGTTTTGGTCTATTCCTTTCTGTATTGGTCAAGTATTGATTTCTGTACTATTACTATTTTTGAACTGAATTCAAGTTGCAATATGAAAATGTACAGAATACAACATGTATTTCAATTGAATACCAAGGCCCTCATCTTCCTGTTTTTCTAGAAAAGTGGGATAATTGTTTATTTGCGATGGGCATTGCATCTCGGTGTGGCCTGCATCAACTTGCTCATGACATGCAGGAAAAGACTAGTAATAGTAAAGTAATGAATATGATGTAACAGGCGTAGTTTGAAGTTGTAGATGACAGCGTCTTCCTTAGGACGTTAACCCTTTGAGCCCTAAGGTATTTTTGACAAGTTAGGGCCATACAGTATCTAACTATTCTGCCCTCGGGTAATTCCTTTTCACTATATACAATCTGTGTTTCATCTGCAATGACGGACCAGCCTTCCATCGGTTGACAAGACGTAAACAAGCCATTGATTGGTTAGAATAGTCTCCCAGAGCATCATGGGAAAAAGCAAAAAGACCAGTTAGCAGCAAAGCTAGCAGCAATAAACAACTGAAAATTCATAAATCATGGACATAAAGTGTATTAATCTTGGATGTAACAGTTTGGAGATATTGCACAAAGACACCAAAGGCATCAGCAGAACAGCGGGAGTGTTAGCTTTGTCATAAACAAGCTCGGGCTTTATACGCCTATTTGGAAAAAGTTACATGCTGTATATTTTAAGTGTATTTCACCGTGTGTGTTTCAGACCACTGGATCACTTAAATATTAACATTAAGAGACAAAAACTGACACGACTAGTGTGCGGCGGGCCTGTTGTTTTGTTTCCGGTCTAGCTAGATCCGATGTGGAGTTTTTCTAACGTTACTAGTTGTTGCGACAGCACGTGAAAAAACTACAGAGTTTACTAGACCAAAAAGAAAGTTAAATCTTGCAATAAAAAAATTGACGCTGTTAAAATGGGTCTACGTTCACGCCGTTAATGTGTTTTATGACATCCCCTTAAAGTGCTTAACAAATAAAGTGGGATTAGATTGGACATGTATACACAATGATTCTAAAAAAGGTCTTAAAAAGTCTTAAATTTGACTTGGTGTAACATGTAGAAATCCTGTTAAAACATTGTTTTTTTTGACTGTAGGTGAATCTCTTGCGTGGAAAATTCTTGTATCTATTCTATATCTATATCTATTCTAAATCTATATTTGCTATCCTATCAGCCTGTGATCACATTATGTCTTTGATTAATATTTTACTAAGCTTTCGGCAGCCTTCTTCATTACTGATACCTTGTTGACTATGGAGAATATTTTAACTTGTTTCGACAGTTTCCTCTGTTTTTATGGCTTCAATTTCACCCCATTTTACAGTAAGTTCATGTATTTTGTTTTATAGCAGGTTGCTATTGTAGTGATGTTTGTCATGTTATTTAAACATGGGTGGGAGGTGAATTCCTCCCTGCTGCCTTTCTCCACCCACAACCCATTTTGATTTCCTCCGTTGCAGTAGTGAATGCTAGAAGGGAGATGTGCACCCTGCCATGATAGCAATTTCCAGGTGCTGCCATGCTGTGGTGAATTATACAGCTGTGAACCATATCTGTATGTTTTGGAAATAGACTTTAACTAGATTTTTCACTCTAAGGAAATCATGTGCGGGCCACTGGATTGTGTGAACCAAATGTGTTTTCCAGGTTCCGATATTAAATTCCAATCTTTTGTCTGTTACCGCCGTTGAATTTGAATTCCATGTCTGTTTTAAGCACATGAAGTAAAAGTGACTTTATGTAACTTTTTAATGTTTCTGAAACTATTTTTCATCTGATGATCATAAATGACCTATAACAGAAAACAAGACTAACAGGGAAAAGAACGCCATTTTTATGTAATTGTTGTTATAAATGCCTTTTCCTGCGTCCAAGGTTTCTCACTAAGTCATAAAATGATTTAAGGCAGGTAGACGGCGCTACAGAGCACACATTCTGACGGGTCACAGATTTCAGTGTAACACCGGACAAGGTCTGTGTTAGCAAATCTCACTAGGTAAAAGTTAGCAGGAGATTCCTTTATATAGGCTTAATTGTATTTTAATGTTATTTTATGGCTGATACTGGGGCAGGGCCCTCACAGAAAAGAAGGAAATTAAATGAAGAACAAGTACAAACTAAAAGTCACACTCGGTCGGGCTACAACACATGGAGACAATTACGTGATTGTAAATGATTCAAAACCGACCCTGAATTGGCATTAAGGTATGCTATATGTCTATTTCATTAATAAAATAATTTTACAATGCGTGATGTGGTTGTACGTTACATTAAATGATGTCCTCCTTCCATTTAGTGTTTTATCTCGTTTCATTCCGTGTTTGCCTACTTTTTTCTTTTCCCTTGTACTTGTGTACACGGGTTTTATAAAATGCGCTTCATTAATCTAAATCATTATTACGTTGGTTGCTACAACAATCTCTTAATGCTTTGACTTGTGACACAGTGACAGTGACAACTTTACCCGGTTTAGCTCACAAGACATCCAAAGTAGACCAAGTTACCGCATGCAACACTTGAAATGCAACGATGCATCTGTAACTTATTCTTTTAATGTAAATGAATGATTTTCTGTCCAAGCAAAACATTCATCGCCACTATATGACCACCCCATGACTCAAACTCTGTAATACAGAAAGAAAAGACCTTTTCGACAGCAGGTGTTGTAAAAATACTCCCGCTTTAAGCGACCTCTACACAAACTGAAAGTTACAAAGAGCCACTTGAAGGACTTTGTACTGCTGTCATCATGTTCCTCAACTTTGTAAGACTTATTATTCCAGGTACAGCCTGCATTAAAGTGTTGGGTTGTTTGGGTCTCACATGCTTCTTTCATGAGCTTCCACAAAATCTGAACATCTGGTGTATTTGTGTGCCTGACAGAGGACTACACCGTGCCCCGAGGCCTGACGTTGCACTTGCACATTTTCAGTTTTTGCCCCAATCCATTTTTTGAGCGTTGGTTCTCTGGCATGTGTTGCAGAAGTCATATGTCTCTGTGCCTTTCACTGTCTGTGTGTCTTTTCTTGGTGATCTTCTTTTTTTCTTTGTCCTTGGTGAAGAATAATTTGACAAAGATGCTTGTAAAAATTCCTTGCCTGCCTATCATTTTTACCTGAGATTTTTCTGTCCTCTGCAAAATATTCAAATAAGAAATGTGCCTTTTGTACAGTGACTCCTATTTCTCACCTTTACCCACCGTTCATTTTTAGCTGCCCTGATGAGCTGCACTGTAACCCTCAGTTTTAATTCAACTGGACATCTTTATTAAAACTGTGACTATCAACTAGTCCAGAAATACTGATTAATTGTTGTGTATCAGTTCCTTTCCAAAATGAGCCATTTGACTTTTGTAAAGATTAAAGCATGTACAGTACGTAATCATCAATATATCAATGGCTTTGCTCTCATCTTTCTCAACAGCCGTTACGGAACTACAACTCTTGCGCACGGCCTCAACGTCATTGTTCTCAGCAACTTCCTCTGCTGCTGATTAGACCGCCAAGAATTTGGCTGACACTATACCGCAAACAGAGACATAGTACTGAAGGCAAATGAAAATTGAGCGTAAGTACGGCAGAGCCAGGCTACAGGCATCTGCTGCACCTATGTGCAAGGTGGCATCTCACCTGAGAGGGCTGTCTAACTGTAGCAGCTGGGATGGGATAATTAAAAGGAAAAGTTACTAAAACAGGAGTTTTAGTAAAGTGACGAAGTACGGCCTCTGGTGGGGCGGAGGAGGTCGAGGTAAAGGAGGAAGGCTGCCGACCTGACTTTCCACTGGGCCTTTCAGCAATCCCATGGGCAACCTCGGCAGAGGGTGGCCTGCTGGTAGGGTGACCAGACGTCCCGAAAAATTAGGAACAGTCTTGCAATTCAAGCAGGTGACCCGAATCCTGAATCCTGTCCTAAAAAAAATTACAGTTGGAAAGGGAGCAAACTCACCAACATGAAGCCAGGTCTCAGTCAGAAACATAAAATCCAAGTCATGTAAACTAATTGTCCCAAAAATGAGAGCAGAATCTCAAGAGCAAACACTCAAGTAGTTATAGTCTTATTAGTCTATTACTATTCAGACGTCAGGCTGCATGCTAACAGCAAACTATAAACTACAGTGAGTTCAGGATTTTTTTACTTATATTTTCAGGTATAGGCTACATGACAGTTGAATTCCTGAATAAAAAAAAAAAAAGTTTTGAAGTTCATGTTACCCCCTGGCATGGATGAATGGTAGAGGTACACAAGGGAGTGACCCTTTCACATTGACGCACAACACTGAGGTAATTGACGCAATGTTTGATTTTGTTGACCAAAGATTTTGGAAACAAAAGTTTGATGCATTCCACATATAGCGAGCCTTATACACCTATATGACTGACATTTTAATGTTCCATCACACTGTCTGCTGGTGAGAGGTGGGAGGGGAATTGGGAAAGTCAGACAGGAGGTAAGATGAGATCTAGAAGCTGCATGTCAACGTTGACTGTGTACTTCTTTGGTCTCACACTGTCTATGGCCTTACTGGCAATATACTCAATTTGGTCCACTTCACTTATGTTTCACACAGACATACACACAGACGCCACTCCCACCCACGCTCCGACACTGGCACACACACATACAGATGAGGCCGAGTCTCCTTTCCCTGCCTGCTTTGAGAGCCCTTGGCGCTGCTTGTTTACCCTTCACTGTGACAGCTGTGTGTGTGTGTGTGTCGATCTGAGGAAGAAGATATTGCGTGTCAAGTGCTCTCCAGGGCTAAGCTATCATTTCTGAGTGTTATCACACCATCCTACTTCCCAGGGGCTGGCTGTCTCTCTCTCTCTCTTTCTTTCTCTCACACACACACACACACACACACACACACAGGAGGAGCTCCAGACAGTGTTAGCCCAGTGAGGCGTGCAGTCAGAGAGGAGAGAAGAGACTGGAGTAACTTGACCAGTTGGAGAACACACAGCACACTTTTTCAGACTGGAAAATCAGTCATGCAATGGTCCCATTCAGACACGCAGCGCTGCAAGACCTTTCTGACCTAAAAATACCACACAGAGTACAAGTTCAACTGTCAGACCACAGAAGTTTATGAACCACTAATGTATAGTATTCATAAACATGCATGTATAGTTCAACTACGATTTATACTCCAGCAATAGTTCAACTCATGATTTGAAGTGATTTCTTGGATTTAACTTTAATCATTTTTCTTTTGTATTGTTACACATTTGCTCTCCCATACTTTGACCAGTTATCAATACAATAGTCCTTATTTTTGCTCAAATTCTTTATTGACATCCTGAAGGACAATACACATCGCCGTTGTTCAAGTGACAAGGATTTATGAGAAAAGAACAATGTTGTTTTAGAGCCATAAAGTCTGCCCGTCCATTTATTACTGAAACATTATAGTGAAGTCATTTTTTACCCAAACCATGATGTTTCAGAACCTAAAACGTAGTGTTTAATCAGAAAATGTGTTTATTTTTGGAAAAGCTAATGTGCAATGGCTGTATGGACAGGAATGGTTTTGGAAGGCACTGAAAACACATACACGTGTACTTTTGTACAAGATAATGAAAGAATGTGAAGCCAGTTACCGAAATACTAACGTTTCAGTGTGATAATGTACAACACATCTTTCTAGTGTTCAATTGACAAGAGAAATCCAATGCTGATCTAAAAATCAGTTCCAGTGCTGGAGGCTTTTCAAAGATAAACCCCTTTGCACCATGAAGCAATATTATAACCCTTGTGTTGTCCTCGAGTCAAACTGACCCGTTTCAAAGTATAGTATTAGAAATATGGATTTCTTTCAACAAAATTGTCCAAAAATAACATGGATAATTCCATACGTTCTTCAGGTGACATTAATAATTACTTTTGGGGGGGTTTATTTAATATTATAGCATTTGAACAGAGGTGGGTAGAGAAGCCAAACATTGTACTCAAGTAAAAGTACTGTTACTTCAGATTAATTTGATTCAAGAAAAAGTAAAAGTAGTCATCCAAATAATTACTTGAGTAAGAGTAAAAAAGTACTCTCAAGTAGTGAGTAACTGTTGAGTAACGTCTGATTTATTTCTTAACACAAGCATCAACCAGACAGACAAAAATACAAAATAATCATCTTTAGGCAAATTATAGTTCATCCAATCAATAAAATAAATTAAAATTAATTTATTAATTACAAAATAACTTAAGTGAGAGACTTGTCACATCAAATTTGGATGGATACTGCATGTGCAAAACATACTGTATGTAACCTAAAAGACAAACATCCACCTCTCCACAGCAAAAACTAAAACTACCGCTACGTTTCCTCAGGTTAGATGTTGAGTTTTTGAATGCTCACATGTCCGTTTGTTTTGGGCGACACAGAAGACGCCGCACAATATAGCTGCTGTTTCGCACTTTTCCCAAAAGGTAACCATGCTTTCACTATGAGCCCGGGGGGGGGGGTTTCCACCTGGTCTGCGTTGCCTTGGTGACGGTTGATTCTGGCATCTTTGTTATGCTACGACTGTAAAGCTAACCTGTCCCGCCGCTGAGATCGAGTATGGTCACATGACTGCACAACGACGTGTGATTGGTTAAACACAGTCACGTGGTTGAGCCTTCAGCGGAAGACTCTCTCTCTCTGTCAAAATAAAACATTAAAATGAGACGTACGCTGGGCTAAAAACAATGACGCGTAGAATACCAAAAAAAAAACAAGCTCATTGTAGCGTGATGTAGCGGAGTAAGAGTACAGTTTCTTCTTCACTAACCTACTCAAGTACAAGTAAAAGTATAGTGATTTAAAATTACTCCTAGAAATATATTTTTTTCAAATACTTACTCAAGTAAATGTAACGGAGTAAATGTAACTAGTTACTACCCACCTCTGCATTTGAATTCTTTTTTTTAAATAATTTCAAAACTTAAACTTTGACATATACCCATCTGTGATCCCCTTAACACCCTTTGATCTGAACTTTTAGTCAAAAAATGTCAAAATTTCTGCCTTTTTAACTAAAAACGTATAATGTATAATTTGATATAAAGGAAGTTTGTTGACCATATATTCCAAGAATAAGTGTAAAACCTATTATTAAACCAGATCAGGTTTTTTTAAAAAAGTAGCAAAGGCTGTAAAAAGTGACAAAAACATCGGAAAAGTACAAAAAAATATTAATTTTCAATTTTGACCTGAAAGGACAAATTCATGGTTAACGGGAAGAACACACAAGGGTTAAGTATGGTTCTATTTTGGGCGCCTGGTTAGCTCACCTTGTAGAGCGGGCACCCATATATAGAGGTTTACTCCTTGACTCAGCGGCTGTGGGTTCAACTTTGACCTGCAGCCCTTTCTTTTTGCTTTGCTCTTTGTCATTCCCCTTCTCTCTCCCCTTGGAAGATGTCCTATCCAAATAAAGGCCTAAAATGCACAAAAAAATTAAAAAAATATCTATGGTTAAAGTGTAAAAGCCACTTTAACAGCATTTAGACCAACTATTCCAAACTCTCCTCTGATACCAAGAGATAGTAAGTAATACCTACATTATACCAATCAAAGCTGACACAGATCCAGTTTGACTCTTCAAATCCTGAGCTTTTCAATGAAGAAATGATGGAATCAACGGCCCTATGGAGCCTTAAGCCTTACCGTCTGTTAGTATATAACATCATGTGGTGATGGCATGAAGGGGAGAGAAAGCATTACTAATTCACGTTACGTTATCAGCACAACAGTCCGCCTAATCCTGCTCTGTGATGCAAACATGCACGCGTGGACCCAGACAAACATATGAAGTCAATGTCTCAACAGATAAAGTCATGGTGAATGTGGAATCCTTTCAGAAAGATTGTGTAGCTCACTGCAGAAAACAACCAGGCATTCTGCTCAGCCTCGGCCCACTGCTGAGAAGCACAGATGCCACTGTTTGTCCAAGGCTTGTGCGTGCGTGTGTGTATGTGTGCGTGTGTGTGTGTTTGTTTGCAATTGCTCAGGATTGCGGCAGATGCCTCTGTTTGAGATGTCCTTGAAATGTGTCCCTGACCGCCAATTAGCGCTGCCTTATTTGCCCACTGCAATGCTGCCCCAATTAGCATCAAACCAATACCTGTTACGACCCGCCATGAACCACTACGAGCCTCCGCCACACCTCTGCTAGGCCACTTAAGGCATCAAGACCCTGGGTCAATGCTGCTAAATGGCTGTCACCAGGCATTTAATTATACTGCTGCTAAAGTTAATGGAATGGCTGACTCTCTTATGTGTAGAAATAAAGTAGTGTGGTTTCAATTTTCATTGTGTATTTCATAAACATAGTATTGGGGGCTATAGACTGGCCCCCCATGTATTTATGTTAATTAATCCATCTGCATCACACACTATCTCACACTGCACTCACAGGATTGTAAGGAAACTTGGAGTAACAATCTCAGAGATTTGAAAAGTCACACTAATTGCCCAAAGTGGTGAAGGTGGACTGGGTATCAAAAAGTCTCAAATCAAAAGTTTTCATTGTACTCACATACTCATTACTGGGCAGAAACCTGTAAGTCGTTGGAAACAGGCTTTCATGCTTCTTGCGGTTAGCAGCAATCAGAGCAGCTCCAAGAATGGACTTCTTCTCTTCTCTGTAGACAATAATTGCAACACGGTGTCTGCGTTGTTGCAATATCAACATATGTGTTAAGTATATATCATTTAAACACAGTTACAAAAATAGCCACATGTTAGCATAGCACCTAATGTCACTTCTAGAGTTTACAGGCCCGGATGTTTTAAGCTAATAAAAACATAAGATCTTCTTGTAACATTTAGGCTAGTTAGTACAACATTTCAATTTGTACACACATAATAAAAACAATCCTCCTTTTTGAAATACTAATGATAGGCCTAATTTAATCTCTCATATTACTCTGATGTTGCACTGCTTATATGTGTGTTTGTACATTTATGTCTATGAGTGTGTATCTAGTCTGAGATCCACCATTCACCTTACGTTGCACGGCAGCCGAATTCTCACAATATTGCACGAGAATTGCTCGATCACATATCATGAAAATCTAGCTTGTCAGGCTGCAACCTCTGTTTTTGTCAAATAGGGACTCTTGGTCAGTGGCTCTCAGCAGTAGATCCCGATGCAAAAATCACCCTTTAGCGTCTGCGTGGAACGCAGCGCTGTAAGATGACATAGAATTAAGAGCGACAACAACGAGTAGCGTGAAGGATCAAAAACCTGCCTATGGAGGTTGGTTAGGGTGGTGGATGGGTCAAACAACACGGGATTTTCCCCCATACATACGTCCCAAGCCAGAGCATCCAAAAGTGACGCCAAGAGTCCCGACCAAATGCCAAATATGACGCTAAAGGAGACGTCTTGCGTCAATGACAAACACCAAACACACCAGACCAAGCGTGGTTTGCTGACGCGATGGGAACAACAATGGCGGAAGTGATAGACAGATGGTTCATTCAATCACCTGCCAGGTATTTTTTTGAAAGTGTTGGTCTTTTCTCAGTGACGGCTTTTCAGATGGTTCTTTGTAACAAACCATTTGGCACGTTCCCATTCACAGCCCCTCTGTACATATTGCATGAATATTCACCTCTTTTTCTGCTGGTCAAAAGCATGCCCCAGTCACGGAATGTGGCGCACACACACACACACACACACACACACACACACAGCATTTGAATGCATGCATTTTTAATTGATGAATAGATGAAGTGACAGAGGAAGTTATAGCAGAGGAGGAAGTGTGTGGCAAGACATGATCGTCCATGTGTCAAGATGGGCCTGTGTGTGTGTGTGTGTGTGTGTGTGTGTGCTTAAATTGTTCATTAACATTGCGTCACCCCTGAGGCTGGATTCCATGTTATGTTTTAGGGGCAGCCACACACACACACACACACACACACACACACACACACACACACACACACACACACACACACACACACACACACTTTTTAACCCAGCATCAGCCCTGAATCATTGAAATCATCACACTCACTGATACACAACCACAACCACAAAGTCAGAGATATTGATGCACATAGTTGCGGAAAGTCAGAGCTTACAGACAGACAAAGCAAATTTAAAGAAAGGCAAAATCAAAAAGAAAGGTGTTCAGCCTTGACTTAAAAGAACTGAGAGTTATGGCGGACTTTCAGTTTTCTAGGAATTTGTTCCAGATGTGTGCAGCAAAAAAACTAAATGCAGGTTCCCCCTGTTTAGTTCTGACTCTGGGGACAGAAAGCAGACCTGTCCCATACGACCTGAGAGGTCTGGGGGGATCATAGTGTAGTAGCAGATCAGACATGTATTTCAACCCTAAACCATTTAGTAATTCATAAACCAGCAAAAGTATTTTGAAATCAATTCTTTGAGATACAAGGTAACAAGTGAAAAGACGTCAGAACTGGAGTGATGTGATCCAGTCTCTTGGTCTTAGTGAGGACCCGAGCAGCAGCGTTCAAAATCAGCTCAGAATTTTTAGGGAGACCTGTAAAGACAATATTCAAGTCTAGTGATGATAAAAGCATGGAGAAGTTTTTCCAAATCCTGCTGAGACAATTGTTAGGAGTGGTGGAGAAGGTTGGGCCCAAATACAGAGATGACTGGCAAGGTACTGAGCTTGAGTCTTTATTTGGCAAAAAGTCTATAAAACAGAAGTTGTCTACAAAAAGCGGGTAAGGTCATCCCTAAAAAACAAAGAAAACAAAAATAAACCGTAAAAAGTTGCAGAAATAAATAGAAAAAGTAAAATAACAATATCTGAAAAATCTGCTTGATTACAGTATCAAAGTATTTTTACTCTTTGGGAAAACTTTGGTGTTTTACTGCTTTTTACATCTTTTACAGCAAAGTCGGCCACAATCAGAGTTTGAGGCCCGGTCGTTAGCGTTCCCTGTAGCTTTTAACTTTTTGAATTGTCCTTACCCTTATGTGTGAAGATGAGACGCAGTCCAGGTCATCAGATGGAAGTCTAGCGTCTAGCAAATCTGTTATCCAGTTGCAAACTCAGTTGTTGGGGAGGCATTTTGTTTTTGCAGCTGTCCACGGCTGTGTCCTACTAGGTACAGGGGTTGAAGAGGACAGCTGGTCGTATCACAAATCTCAGGGCGCTGTGCCCTGCCCGTAAGTCGTCCTCCCATTTCCCAGAAAAATGATTTACTCTTAGGCTTTGCACCAGACAAGTTCCAGGGAGGACTACCACTTGTTGATTTATTACCCGTTCCACAGCCCTCCTGTTTCTTTGTAGTGTTGTTGGTGCTGATTAGCCGTGTGTTAGCATGCTTTTGTCCATTGTTTTGGGCTCATGGTGGTGTCATTTCCACAAGATCCGTTCACTTCCATGTTTACTTCTAACTGGTGAATTCTGAAGGAGTGTGTAGTAGTCATATGGAGAAGGGAGCCATCTTGCTGCTAATTACCTTTAGCTACAATCACTGTAGGACAGGCTTGATCTATTGGTAGGCCACGCTCACGCAGAAAAATGTTGAAATATGGCAATAGCCTACTATGTCAACAAAAAATGTATAGTCCAGTGATTTATAAGTAACCAAGAGCCGCTGCTTATGGTTTCTCTCAGAGGAAAAGCAAAGTTATCAGCAGGAATATGCAAGTGTACGGTAAAGCAAATGTTAAAAGTCATAAAAACAGGCACAAGCTACTGGCAATCAGCAGTTTCATTGCGAAATAACCGCTATCTGCCTTCAAAAGCCCATGTCGGTTGAACTCTAGTGTTCAGCTGTGTTGTTCGAGGAAGGCAGGAATCCTGCTGATGGTGGTCATTTTTATTTTGGGAGTGATTAGTCTCTTCATTTGCATATTGGTAGCGCCTGATCTCACTGGCACTCGTTCATTCATCCATATGCAATACATCTGGAGAGGAATAATTTTCCGTCTCTAGCTTCCGGCTCTTAGAAGAAAAAAAATAAATAACACAAAATCTGAAGAATGGTGTGGCGGTTGTGTGTAATGTATGAATTATATGCATGAAGCCTTTTTATTTTTTTTCAGTTGATTTGAATTCCAAATTAACTTCAGGATATGAAAGGAATGGGTCAACAAGGGCTGTGCTTTAAAAAAAAAAAAAGAAAGGCTTTAATGTCTTTCTATTGATCTTCTGCGGTTTACTGGGAAACAAAAGGTTAAAAAACACAGTTGATCAAACAGATCACATGATTAACACATGACGTGCTACAGTTCATTGCCTGATACATTAATGACAAAGTCAATCATTCATATAGGAAAGTATGGGCTTCTCATTCTGGCTGAAACAAATACTTAATACTTTTACTGTATATGTATATTCCTTTCTGTCTTTTTTCTCTATGATTGCTCCTCTTCTAACATTTACAGTAGTCTGCCTTTAATGGAAGCCCACCATAGATTTAGTGTCAATAATACTTTGGATATTTCCAGCAGAGCAAAACGGTAACCACAATGCAGGAAATTAAATATTTGATGCTCAAAATGTTTTGGGGGAGGACCATCATAACCTTGCTTAATATGTGTCCCCCTAACGTTGAAAGGAGACCTCACCTTTTTTATTTTTTTAAAAATAAATAATCATGAGAGGGGTGTCCTTTTTTCACTTGAGCAGCCCTCCCCCCCATAGACTTACTTGATACTTTTTATATTTCATAATATATGGATATCACTACCTCTATCTCTGACTTGCTGTATTAGTTAGGGATGCCCATACATGCTAGGGAAATACAAAAATAAATTCAAATTTGGAATCTCAGAAGTGTGTAGATTTATAAATTGAGGTTCTATTGTACGCCACGATTGTGATTTAGTATTTCATAATTTTTCATTAGAAAGTAAAACTTTTGACTCCCTCTAAAGATTTAGACTAATAATTGTCAGTTGGTCATTACAGTATTTTACTCATTTTACTTTTTGTATTCCCGTGATTGTCACAAGATATTATAGAGCAATCAATATTTTATTGATTTCCCAAATAAAAGTGTATACTTCCATCGCTCAGAATGAAGACTTTTAAGTTTTAAAGCCATGTTTAATAATGTAAACGTACCTCGAGGAGGATGAAACTATGTGAGAAAACGTAGCTCTTCAAACTATCAGCCCTCGTTTGAAAATGTGAGTCAATCAATGGGAAGGTGAAAGGAAATAACTTCAATATAACAGATCCAAATCCACCCAAAGTTCCTGTTGGATAACAGTGTTTCAGCATGCTCAAATACTGAACATAACACTAGAATTACTGTTTTCACATAGGTCATTTTCTGGTATTTCCCTTAAATCACTCAAATCTATAAGTTTATTGACGTACTGCATCTACTCCGTGCCCACGTCTCTGTGTGTGTTTGTGTGTGTGAGTGTGTGTGATACACTGCTCAACTTGGCGTGTTCCTTCTCCTTGCTCTTTTCTCAGATAGCAGCAGGGGTGCGGTCGCACGCTGTGAACACAAACCATTGGCAAGATCTGTGTTAAACTGGGACATTCCACACACTGCCACGCTAGACAAACTCACCCACTCCAACACACTCACATGCTATACATCCTGATACACATTCAAACATTCAGACACCTATAACCTTGCATGCAAGCTTGCATGCATGCCTTGTTAAATGCTGACACAGGCACTTTACTCTGCCCCGAGTCTTCTTCCTCTGTCAATGTTTGTCTGAGTATAAAGTTAAACCATCTACCTGCCTCCATGAAGTGTATAAAACACACAACTTTTACATCTCTTCATACTTTATGCGTACATGTCAGTGTGTACATTTGTATACGTTTGTGCATTATACTGCTTTGTGTTTTCTGGTTTCAGTGCTTGCCTACATGAAAAACCTTTCATCTTCAGTGGCAACATGTCCAGCTTTTATTTAAGCCTTTTATTCCAGCTGATGTCTGCCTCCATCTTCTCCTGTTTATACTCAATCAAACTTCTGCTTCTGTTGTGTATATACAGCGCATCATTCGTATAAACCACTGCACTAATTAATTTCCCATGGAATTCCACGTCTTTGAAAATGTGTGTGACCCAAACCAATTATCTTTCAAGACTAATTGTAGGTAGAAGTATGAAGTCTAAAAATACCATAATAATTGGTACCGCATTGTTAAATTAAATCATTACAGAATACTTAATGTTGAGACTTCCACTGAATTTATATAATTAACATATTTTACTTGTAAAACAATCTATACACAGCATAATGTACTGTATATATGCTGTTTGGATTCCCTTCTCCTTAGATTCCACAAGGAAATTTTCCAATAATTCCAATAAAAAATGGAATTTCTTTCTTTCTTTTTTTAATTTCGGGTTCACATATTTGTGTCACTCATCTTCATAGACCTGAATTTCAACAGCCACATTCAGACAAAGTCAGCATATTATCAGCTTGAGAATATATCAAGGGTTAAAGGATTTATGTCTCAGCAGGATTTGGAAAAGAATTGCCCATGCTTTTATTTTTAGTAGACTTGACTACTGTAACGGTGTCTTTACAGGTCTCACTAAAAAATCAATCAGACAGCTGCAGCTGATTCAGAACGGTTCGAGTGCTCAGTAAGACCAGGAGACTGGATCACATCCCTCCAGTTCTGAAGTCTTTACACTGGCTTCCTGTGCCTCAAAAAATTGATTTCAAAGTTCTTTTGCTAGTTTGTAAATCACTCAATGGTTTAGGGTCACAATTTAATTTCTGATCTGCTACTACACTATGACCCCCCAGACCTTTCAGGTCATCTGGGACAGGTCTGCTTTCTGTCCCCAGAGTCAGAACTAAACAGGGGGAAGCAGCGTTCAACTGTCAGTTGTTTTAAAGGACCACAGCGACTTATTGGGACTTTAGCTTATTATCTGTATCCCCCAGAGTTAGATAAATCCATACATACCCTTCTCATCTCCGTCCGTGTTGTAACTCTGTCACCCACCCACTAGCTTAGCTTACCACAGATCATGGACGTAACCGGCTCCAACTAGCCTACTGCTCCCAATAACTGATAAAATAACAGCAACATTTTCCTATTTACATGCTGTGATTTAAATAACGAGATCACATGAGATACAGCCTTGTTCTAACCGTATACATACTGGGAACTAAAAGGTGAGGCATTGTTACTTTTGTTACTTGGGCGGAGTGAGTTGCTCGCAGCACCTGAGAAACCCTTTGGTGCTTTTCAGGTGTTGCACTAATCACTCCGCCCAATTAGCAGTGCTTCGCCTTCAAGTAGCAGTGCTTCTTACATCTTTTAAATCCAAAAGTGACCAATTGAACCTAAGCAAATTGCATATATTGGACTTGGAATATTTTAAGCCTAAAAACTAAAACTAAAACAAGTAAGAAATTAACCATTATTTAATAAAAGGCAGCATCAAGAAGAAATGCTTTCAGCTTTGATTTAAAAGAACAGAGAGGGAGATTGTTCCAGATGTGTGGTGCATGAAAACAAAATTAGGTTTTTTATTTCTTCGTAGTGAGAACAAGTTGTCCGTCAAGTCAGTATAAAAGATCATGTAATATGATGGAAATCAAATTTTTCTGTTTGGAAACAGCTTTTCTAATATTTATGCTATCAAGTCATGGGAAAAATAAAGGAAACCCAGTGTCAGGTTGCTCTGCAACTCTTCTACACTACATCACAAATGAGCGTGCTTCCCTATAATTCAGTGTTAAATATGAAACATGCCATTCATCGCAATTCTGACCTAGAAATCCTCATAAACTCATCGTCGTATTCATTAGTGTGCATTCTTGCTGAGATCTTCTAGTTTGCATTAGCATTCACTTCTCCTTCTGTGAACTCTTCCTCTATCCTCTCCTCACCCTTCCTGTTTTCCCCCCACTGGAAAGAGTTAGTTTAGTCAGGGCTGCATGCCTTTGGCACTGCTCGAAAATCAGGTTTCCCATTAAGCCTTGGAAAGTTGAATCAGGGGGCAGGATGTGTGTGTGTGTGTGTGTGTGTGTGTGTGTGTGTGTATTTTATTTTGGAGGTTCCTGGCAGAAAGAACTAGTTTAGTGCCAGTAGCTTTTCATCAGTTATTTAACATATTACTCCTAGTGAAACATGAAGTACTTGTGTCTAGTAGAATGAAATGTAAATAAGAATAAACACCTTTGTGTGTTTGTACGACCACATTTGGATAAAAAAAAAGTGCAGTGAATGAGCATTTAATCAAAAACATAAATCAGATCTCTCTTGCGCACACATTATATCCATCATGCATTATCTTTAGCTGTAATAATACTAAATTAACATCGTTTGAAAGGTAAAAGGCAATGTCGCTCTATATCTTCACAAAGTGGGTGCGAGCATTCGGATTTAACATTTCACCCTCTAGCAGTTTGAACCGATAAATGCTGTTATCAGTTTCTCCACGTCCAGCCTTCAAATCTATGCCGAGTTAAAATGACTGCAAGCACCGGCGGTAGTAGATGAGACATTGTGAAATGACTGACAAGAGAAAGCCATCTTCTCAATCCATCTCCCAGCTTTTTATTGCAACATTACCTCCTGGTTTATTGGATCGATTTTTGTTGCACCTTAATCTTTCTTCCTGGTTGTGGCAACTCTTCATGTTTTTAAAGGTGTTCACCGCTCCTTGTGTGCTTTCTACAATCCCCGGTAACCTTTCCCCAAAATGCAAAAGAAAAGTTAGATCAGTGTAACTATCTGGACATTCATACTCTTCCCATATGACTTCAGTGCCAGTGATTGCTGGTTCACTTAGCAAAACAACTTTGAAAGTCACCTCTTGTCTTTTTTATTTTTCTTCTCTAATTTTCCTTCTGTTGGCTTTTGGGCATCTGAACTTCTCATCACACTAAGCGTGCTGTCAAGTTGGATTAGTCCATGAAGTTTAACTTGTGGGTTTTTCTATGACAAGAAAGGCTTACAACTGGCAAATAAAACCTTGCTGAGTTGCAAGTTCAAAGTTCATCAATATACTTTCTGCAGGGCCGTTTCGACCCACAATTATTTCTCTTGAGTCTAAAGGTTTTTTTTTGCTACAGGGTAATGATGCATGCATTGCATCATCGATAGCAAGGTAACTGGGAAATTAGGGCGAAAGAGTCGGGTGACAAGAGGGTTAGTTCATGCTTCTGCCCTGATGAGGGGATTTAACTGTGGGGAAGGAGACAAACAAAAACAACATGGGCCCAGTTGTTTAACCAAATTAAGGAGCTCTTGTGAGTTTGCAGGGCTCAATGTGTTGCTTTGGTACGTACCGTGTCCGTACTTCTAAATTTATCAATATCTTATTTTTATCTATCTTATGCTAGGCGAATGCTCTCCAATTTATTTATCTTGTTGTGTTGCTCCGGTGCAGCAGGAAATTCCACTATGCTTGTTACACACACACACACACACACACACACAGGGAAGAACAACAACACATACACATGCAAAAGATTAAAAATAAAAATGCAAATCCAAAGTAACAATAGCAATGCACCAAACGCGCCCGGCTTTTAGAGGGAATGGGAGATGACACTCTGATATGTTTATTGCATGTTACGCCCAAAACACACCTATGAATAATAAAGACAAGTACAACCATTTTGAACCATGCGCCCGGCACATGGACCCCAAAAGATTTGGACATCTCCTGAATGTGCGCTTAGATTGTTAAAATAGGGCCTCGAGTACTTGGGCACAGCGGTGCTTCAGGCTGAATAATAACAGCAGCATCGTTACATGCTTACAATCAAAATGTTAACATGCTGGTGTTTAGCAGGTATAATGTTTACTGTGTTCACCGTCTTACAGACGTTTTATCTTGAGAAGAACATAATTGTCTAAACCAAGTTTGAATCCAAACCTTAGCTTTTGTGGTTTTTAATTAAGTGAATATATGTACAACATTTTACGACAATCCAATAGTTGTCCAGACAATCTCTGTTTGGACCAAAGTGGTGGAAGACAGATGGACCAACATTGCCATTTCCAAAGGCTCGCAGGGAAGAATATGGACACACAGGTGGCTTGAAAGATGAGGTGCTTTGCATTGATGTTCAGCTTAATTTATATGACACAGTCTCAGTCAGGACTACAGTTAGCCCCAGCATGTAAATAATGGGAAATCATGTCAGAAATCCATTTGATGGTCCAAAAGTCAGATCGCTGATCAAGTGTTGCTACCTCCCTCAAACTGAGCAGCCAGTCTGGCCCCATTGGCAATTACCAATTTGGGGAAAAAGTCAGGCTTAAGTCCTACATTGTCAGCCTACTGTAGCTTTAATTGTTGTGCACCTTTTAGGCCAGAAGAGGGTAACAGACACTTGTGTTAGTGGAAATAAAGTTAAGAGCTTTAATCAGTGTTGGACAAGCTTGTAAAATTTCTTGGTGTGTGCCCAGAACCTCCAAATAAGAAGTCAAATAACACGGTACACAAGTTTTGTTTGTTATCTAGCAAGCACTAGTTTGAGTCTGACATACCCAAACTGTGTGTGTGTGTGTGTGTGTGTGTACGTGTATAACCCATTCTCAAAACACCCTCTTTTTTTTTACATAACATTACATTTCTTCAGCTCCTTGGCATCAACCTGCCTCTGTGCCCCTTCAGTTCCCCCTCCACTTCCTGTTATCGCTCCCAAACTTTTCTTATCCTGTCTTTTTTCCTCTGTGACTCGGCTCCTATCTCCTTACCTCCAACCACACTGGTCTCCTCCCCCCTCTTTGATTCAACACTGCCCCTTTGGCTGTGTCGCAGGAAGATGAGTTTATCATCATCATTATCACCATGTTAATTCCAGAGCCTTATCTTCCTAAATAAAGTGTGTGGTTTTGTCTCTTTGTGCTGACATCCTCAGGCTGCACTTGAATGCAGCATATTTCTATCTTGCTCCACTTAGCATTGAAATGAACCGTTTTTTGGGGGACTAGCACTAGCGTAGCTTGCATCAGCTCTGTGCAAGCTAATAGGGGTATCAGCAGTTGCCTGGATCGGAGAACATCAAAGCGAGCAATTCCCTCTGAACACTGAATCTGAGTGCACACAGCGGGCATGGATGCAAACACACACACAAACACACACACACACACACACACACACACACACACACACACACACACACTCTTGCAAAGACGGGTGCATACAGCGGGCATGAGGGAAGGCGTAGCTTCTTGTTTTCACACAGCATTTCCATATATGTTAATAGCATTCTTGTTATTCTGCAGAAACAGCCGGTGGTGTGATGAAGTGATGAGCTGTCCTGGCTGCAGGGAAAAGGACAGACAGGGTTAGTAAACACAATGTAAAGTTTTTATTTTATATTTCAGCCGTGGACACACACACGCACAGAATACATATACACACAATTGATTTCCCTCCATTGTCCGTGTTAGTGCTGATATGAGTGATGTGTTTGATGTGGAGCACATTGAGGCGAATCACTGATGTTTCTGCTAACGCCACATGATTACCCTGTGAACGGCTTCATTTGATGCCACTTCTGAAAAAACCTGCATGGGAACTGGGTCATGAAATTTTAGACATTCAAACAATCATACTCCAAAGCTAGATGAATGGGGTTTATTTGGAACAAGCACAGCTTTTGACCGGCTAACTGATGTACTATCAAGTGTGACTGGAGCAATCGCTGCTTCTTTATCTGCACACCGCCGTGACAAACACAACACAATTAAGGCAAATCAAAGTACTGTAATCGTATTTGGTGAAGGAGTTTTTTTGCCCATTTGTTGTATAATTTGATTTGCTCGTTGAGTGGCCATGCGGAGTGCTGCTTCATTATCATATGAATAATTCATAATGAATTATGTTTGTAATTCCTGCTTGGTTATAAAATCTCTTTGATGTCATGGAAGAAATATATTGAACAGATTGAGGTTAATATCTTTCAAACATGTGTTTTTGTGCTAGCAGTGTCCTAATCTCATCATTAATTCAACATAAATAATTAAAGTCAGGGTTGTTCAAAGAAAGCCCAATCCATTTAGGGCTACTTCGATAAACTTGCAGTGATTTAAACTAACTGCAAATACTTCATGCACATAAAGAGACAAAAGACATTCTTACTTCTGTAACAGGTGTGATTTTGCATTGTGTCATGGAGAGACACCACACGCGTATATTCCCAGTTGCATGGTTTTATTCTGGAAATAGACAAACAGTGCAATCTTTGGACTCTTCTTAAAGATCCTCGGCAGTGATGACACATTTACACGGGTAAGATGAACTGGGAAGAAGAACGTGAGGTGTGTCAGTTCCTTAAAACGGCCGCACACATACAGTGGCTTGAGAAAGTTTACACATCCATGCTAAAATTGATTAAAAAGAAAAAAGAAAAAATTATTTTGGAAATTGATCCAAAGTCCTTAATTAAAAAAAAAAGAAGAAAATTTAACCTTTTAAGGACACCAATTTCCTTTGTGAATGAATAATGTATTGTAAATAAATCTTCTTCCTTAAAATACAGGGGGCATAAGTATACACACCCCTATGTTAAATTCCCATAGAGGTAGGTAGATGTTTATTTTATTATATTTTAATTCCAAAGGCCAAGGGAACTTTATTAGGATGCATAACATCCTGATCCATGAAATACACTGGCCTTTAAAAATAAAAATATGCCTGCCTCTATGGGAATTTAACATAGGGGTGTGTATACTTATGCCCCTGTATTTTAAAGAAGAACATTTATTTATTTACAATACATCATTCATTTACAAAGAAAATTGGTGGTAATTAAGGCATTAAGATCAATTTCCAAAAGATGTGTTTTTTATTACTCTTTTTAATCAACTTCAGCATGGGTGTGTAAACTTTCTCAAGCCACTGTATTTTAAAATGGCAGAACACCAAACCAAAGTACACAAACACTTCTGGTAAAGGGAAAGTGCAAGCATATTAACCATGCTACACTCATCCAAATACACATTGTGCTTACAGACTGGCAAATATAATTGATTGTTCCAGATATATAAGGGACAGAAATGTATGCTCCAACAAGAAATGACTATGGCCTGTTGTTGAACGTTGCATTTAGAAAGTGCAATGTGGATTTTGTCACGGTTCTTTTTTCAAAACAGAAGAGGTTACTGGTAGTTTAACAGCCCAGGCTACATTTCAATCAGGAGAGACATGTTTGCAGGTATGCAAAAAGGCTTATTATACAGCGCAATAAAATGTAGACTCCATCGCTAGACAAGTAGTTTGTATATAGGGGTAGAAAACCATCATAACCCCTCAATGGAATCTAGACTCCGGTGGTGTCGACAAAGGCCAGAACGAAGGAGGCTAAGGACCGGTCAGCTGGAGTAGATAAACGGAGGTGGAGAGGAGGTGGAGGGTTGTACTCTAACTAACAGCTGATAGCAAAGAGAGGAAAAGATTTTAAAGCAGGATTGTGACTCTGTGATTGGCCCTTGACATTTGTGTACAATTCCCCTCCAACAGCTGATTCGATTCAGGTAGAGCATTGATTAAGAGTTAGGTCTTCCTGAAAGAATTTACACTGAGCTACATTGGTTTTGTGGACTTTGGGAAGACTGACTACCATCCTATCAGTTTAATTTTGACATTAAGACTAATTAGACCAGGTTGGACCAGACGTCCATGACATTGCTCTTCCGGGGTTGTTCTGGTGTCGAAGGAAATTCTGCCGGATATTACTCATTTCGGCCGGATGTCCGTTACCTTCCGCTTTCTTTGTGTTGGAATTTTAAACTCCAGTGAATTCATGAGGATTATTGTTAACTGCTCAGCAGATCTCTGCAGGGTAAATCCAGACAGCTAGCTAGACTATCTGTCCAATCTGAGTTTTCTGTTGCGCAACTAAAACTTTCTTTCAATATACCAGAGCACGTTTTTTCTCCCATCCAAGAATGCTTTGTGGACCATCCATCCGCAACACTGTAGAGGAAGGTCTGGCAAAGTGAGACTAGACCAGGTCTGTTCCAGTATTTGGTATTTTAAGCTTTAATCAGGACATAATGTATGTGAGTGGAGACATAATGATAAAACAAAAATTGCAAGAACATTGCAAATTGCTGTTATTGAGAGAATAGTTATAGTTATTTTTTGTATTTAATCTTTAACGGCATCAGCTTTCAGGGTAGAACCAGCTTACCTGAAGTTCACCTCATTCTAATGAAAATCTCTCTTTGAACAGCTCAACACTGCGCTTCCTGGGGTCCTGAGCAATACACCTACTATTGAAACCCTAACTAAATACTGTGACATTATGCGGTTGGTCTTATAACATCTCTATATTAAAGCTATAGTGTGTAGTTTCTTTTGCCACCATGAGGAATTCTACGTAATGAACTAAAACTGTCGAAGCATCCACATGATGCAAGACTTCAGTGATTGCAAACCACCCCCACCCCTCCTCCACGCAGTTGCTAACACAGACGATTAAAAAACCACGATGGACTCTTGGGAACAGTTATCTTGTAATTTTTTGTCCTCTTGTTTCCAAAGCCGAACACTGCTGTGGATTTTCTCTGCGCTTACCTAAAACGCATCACTCAAACTTCTATGCGACAAGTTGGGCCAAATTCAGAGAGAGTTTTGTGAAGCGCAATAGCTTTGCATCAGCTAATTTGGCAGTGGCCTAAACACTGTATACTTTGGCTTACCTCGGTAGACAGTGGACCTCGGGAGACGTCTGGACTACACTGATTAGTCTGCCATCACCACCACCTGGAGAAATGAATGGATGAATGGATAAATGGGTAGAAGGTAGCCGGATAGTTGTAAGTTGTTATGGCTAAAAGTTGCCTACACTAATATTTTCACAGATTTCAGCTGGTGTGGTCTTCACTTATTAGGGAAATGTAGCTTGTTATCTCCAAATGATCCAGTATGTTCACCAGCTAGTTGGTAACTTTGTCTGCTGTAAAGGTGTTCGCCAGGTAGCGGACAATAGGTTAATTAGAGCTCTTTGGGCTGAAAACAAGTGCCTTCTGTCGTTGGAAACAACACTGATGAAATCCGGCTGTTCTCATGAACCATTCGTACAGAGATACAACATGTAGACACTGGATGCTGCTGTATAAGAACACTATGGGCCGCATTGAGAGGAGGTCAGGGTGGGTTCATAAAAGACAGCGCTGCAAGTCGTGGAATGGAGTTTGCTTCCCGGCAAAAAGAAAGGTCTTTCACTCAGAAAACACGAGTTCGTTCCCCCTAACCCTCCGGAGAGTTTTAATCCAAACCACAATCTTTTTCCTAAATGTAACTTGTTATGTTGGTGCCTAAACTTGACTGTAATGTCCGTCGAAAAGACCGCTGTCTTGCTGAGCACTGTACCTGGGCTCAAAGTCACCTTTAATCAGTTAAATTGAACTACCAACTGCCCCTTAAACTGAACCTTAACAATGATTTTACCGGTTGAAAATCCAAAATAATGAAGCTGAACAACACAAGTTAGGGTAATAATTAATTGTCATTTGATCCGTTGTTAGGTACAATTTGCAGTTAGTGCAGCTTTAATTTTTGCATCAATGTAGTTCATATTTTGTGGCTATATCAGTAAATTTGCCCTTCTCAATTTTGCTAGAGCTCTTTTGATGTTTGCAGAACTTACATCTTCTCCTTGTTGCTGCTATATGACACACTTGCAACCCAAACAACTCAGCAGGCTTCCCTCTCTTTTTTATACAGTATACTTATTAAGAAATAGGGCTAGTATCTCTGGGACTGTCAAGAGTTTGTACTCTGTGTTAGGAATTCTGTTTCTTCTGTTTTATTGATTATCTACATTGACTGGCATGCAGCAAAGCTAAATTTAAGGCTGATACAGTTAAAACAAAAATTGTGTAGATAAACAAAATGGGATAGATACTGTAGCGATAGATAGATAGATAGATAGATAGATAGATAGATAGATAGATAGATAGATCTAGATGCTGCTTTTATAATCCATTAGTGAAGGAAATGAGTATGAAAAGGATGCAAGAGAACAAATAGAAATATGCAAGAAACAATCTATAAAATACCAAATATCATGGAACAAAGCATTCTCATGAATGGGTCCGTATTATATTCTATGAAAAAAGATATCGTACAAAACCAGGAGACCACCGGCTGGTCACGTGATGAGCTGTGGGCTCCATAATGCCAAGCAGCCGTTGCTAGTTGACGCTACGTAGCTTTGTGATGCCGGCTAAAGACCTCCGTCACAACTCCGTTATATCACCAGAAGTTAGTACGTGTGTTTAGCTGCGACAGAGCTTTGCGACGCCGGCTACAGTGCACTGCATAGTGCACAGCGAGGTGCACCGTATGATGCTCAGTCATATCAATGGTAGGTAATTCTGTTTACCCAAGAATAGGTGACTTTCAGCCAAATACAGGGCTCCGCAAAGCGTCCGGCATTTTGTCAGACATTACGGTTGAGTTTAGGCCACAAAAAGTGAGTGTTCAAGCACCAAAACGAAGAGTTAAGTTTGGGAAAAAGACTGTGGTTTGATTAAAACACTACCAAGGAACACACATTTCCTAGGTGAAAGTCTTTTGTGAAAATGAACATTCTGTGTTTTAACTTGTTTAACACCAAACCAATTTTTACAAGAGAATAAAAACTAATTTGCAGTACTTGACACTACAAACTGTATCTCCCAGCAACATGTAAACAAATGAGCTGAGGTGTGTACATATTTACACTTTTATAGTATACGCAACCGCTTACCTTAAAAGAGAAAAAGCTCGTACACGTAGCTGCAGCTACTCCGTGTTGCCTGCACCGATTCGGGTCGGGGTTTTTTTCAATCAAAAGTACACATATTTATAGCGATCAATATTAATGTAAAAATTTGTTAGAATTCTCCTTTAACGGTTTGCATACAGTTTAAACAAACACTGCGAGCTACACAGATCAAGTGTAAACTACAACGTACGATGTCTCGTAAGGTACAAAAAAAGCGAAAATTGCTGAACTGCATCTGTTATAGGAATGGCAACAGTGACACCTAGTGGCCTGCTTAAGGCTACGACCTTACATAAATATAATGACTTAATGTAATTCATTCTGAACAAACACATGAATAAATTTCTTTTTTTTTAATTACTATTCATTTGTCGGCACACACACGTTATTTGGTAAACACTTGTGTTGACACTTCGAGCCTTCAGCCGAACAAACCTGATCTTCAGTGTGAGAAGAGTCTGTTGTGGCCGTGAACAACAGATTCTTTTTTCGTTTTCTGTGTTGCATTAACACCTTGACCTGATCACATCTACATCCCTGTGACACAATAACCAAATCTAAAGGGCTCTGCACTATGTGAAGTCTTAGGTTTACATATCTTTTGACTTTATATATAGTTATATATATTTTGTCATCATCTGTCTGTATGTACGTACCTTATAAATTACATATGACCAGTTTACTAAGCAGCACCGTAAAGTCATGCATATATGGATGCTATGTTAATGTTTGTGCAAAATTGTGCATTGAAAACATATTGTTAGAATCACTGTCTGCTTTGACAATCACTCAGCTTCTCCTGTTAATTGGTGCAAGTTAAAGAATACATCAATACTGACTGCTGATGAGATATTATTATTATTAGTTTTGTATTGTTTTTTATTCTGTGAAATATGTACAGTGGCTTAAGAAAGTTTACACACCCATACTAAAGTTGATTGAATGGAATAAAAAAAAACATCTTTTGGAAATTGATCTTAATGTCTTAATTAAAAAATCCAACCTTTTAAGGACACCAATTGTCTTTGTGAATGAATAATGTATTGTAATTAAATAAATGTTGTTCCTTAAAATACAGGGGGCATAACTATACACACACCTATGTTAAATTCCCATAGAGGCAGGCACATTTTTATTTTTAAAGACCAGTTATTTCATGGATCCAGGATACTATGCATCCTGATAAAGTTCCCTTGGCCTGCGGAATTAAAATAACCCCCCCATCAGCACATACCCTTCATCATACCTAGAGATTGGCATGGTGTTATTTCAGTTAGGCTAATTGCTGGTTTGATTTGCATTGAGAGATGATCTTATGGAAAGTTCCCCATGCCTATTTCTATGTTGCCTATTTCTTGTTTCAGCCTCCTGTGCAACCTGCCTTGTCTCAGCGTCCTGCACGCAGGATGACAATAGATCATATTGATAAAATGCTGTTAACTGAGCAACGCGCCCAGACGAAGGCCCTTCAACTGATATCTGGTAATGTGCAGTAGATGAACTGTGAAATGAGATGGCCAATCCATTCATTGCTGGTTTGTGCAATGAATGGATTGGCCTGGACAGTAACCAAATTATGTCGCCATGGTCGGTCGTCTGTGTCTTAGCCACACCTGCAGCATCCTCGTCTGATCCATGCACCCAGCGACACCTGAACCTGCACCCACACGTGTTCTTAGAAAAAGAAAAATGCCTGAGCAACACAAAAGCAACTGTTCAACTCAGTCTGTCTTGATTTATTTTCCCCATTTTTATTTTCAATCAATTTCAAGCTAACATAGATCAACTGAGGTATGCCAATAATTTCTTGTCGCAGACGTCTGCCTTCATTCATGTCATATTGTCAGGGGGGTAATGCGATGTCCTTTGGTGGCTCCATGTCCTTCTCCAGGGGCACACCATGGTGGATGGCTATGTTGTGCACTATGCAACAAGCCACCAAAATTTTGCACACCTTCTCCGGTGTGTATGCCAGCGCTTCACCTGTTCTGTCTTAACTATTTTATAGCAGATTAATCACATTTTGTAGTGATGAGTTATTTTTCCAATTTTGTCAGATGAAGTGTTTAGGAGCTGAGAGATATTCTGTGTTTTGTTCAAGTCCCATCACAGCAGTGAAGAAAAAATAATGAAGAACAAAACTAAAACTACCAATGGTAGTAGAAGGCAGTGGGAACTGACAAGGCATTCCTCAGTGACTGCTTCTCGCCATGCTCTCATGGATTGTAGACTACTTGATGAAATATACTGTTGGAATTACAACATTGCAAACTATACACATGCATTGTTCCAAGGTTGTTCACAAAGACTTCATAATGACTGTGCTGAGATTTACACAGATTTGAAAGCTTGTTAACAAATTTGTATTGTTGGTACTTTACGACAGAAGCAAACTTGACAATAAATGCTTGAGCGTTTAAATCCATCTGCATTGTCTGCTGCTCCCTCGTGATGCAGACCTGCTGAAAGGCGATAAGAAACGCCAAGGCCGCTCTTGTCGTGATCAGCTTTGTGCTCCGTTTGCAGTCAACTGCAGGACATCAGGGGAGACATGAGGACATGGATGCAGCCGAGGCTCGGAGGGTGCCTGATTGCAGATACAAAGTGCTACCGACGCCACTTTTCAGAGAAGTCAATCAGGGGACAGTGTAGATGGTCGTTAGCGATGGGCGGGACTTGCCGTTGTCATGGGGACAGGGCTGCGGCTGATAATTGGGAGTGGGACTCTGTGGCAACAAAGCAACATGGCCTTAGTAATGAGATTAATGATGTTGTGTTAGGTCTTGTTTCACCAAGGAGAGGATTATCTCTTAACAGCCCTCCTAAGGTGAAGGAAAGGACAATTACTCAGACACAGATTCATCAAGCCCATTCCCCATTCAGGCTGAGCACGAAATGATGTTTCAGAGCTGGGTCAGGTCTCATTCCTGCATAAAAAAAAGCAATTTACTTTCGAATTCAATTCAAAAACTCAGCAATGTGCATTAAGGAAGTCAAAGTCAATTGTTTTCAACCTGAGTGTTGCAGAGTGAGCGTCATGGTTTAGCAAAGTTCAGATGAACTCCTGATCAAACACTTCAGGGTAACTATAAATATGCTTCTTGTATACGACCATCCAGACGGAGTAATGATGGTTGTGTCCTTGATGAATTCCCGAGCTCCACCCTCTCTGAACGCAAAAAATACTCATTAAAAATGAAGTTTTGTGAGTTGATTGCTTAAATGATGCACCACTCTTCGAGCAAATCTCTCTCGAAGGGCGCATTCAGGACTACATGCTGATGTCTTTCATGTTTGTCAGGATGGATCCATAGAAAATTTCATGCAGGGAGGATGAGTGCATCATAAGGTGAATGCTGTTTATTTAACTAGTTTTATTGGTAAACAGACATTATTTTTTCACAGCTATCTTCTGAGGGCCGTACCACAAAGTGAGATTAGTGGGTTGAAATAACAAACTTCAAGCTAGCAAGCTACACAATAAAAATGACAAGTTTTGGAGATAATTTCAATGTGTAATAAGGCAGGCCTGCTTGGATCTTCTTGGATGATTGTAAAGATTAACAAAGAATATATTTACGGCATTTACTATCTAACTGGGACTGATTGGTGGGATTGCTGTAGACAAAGTAGCAGACATTACTGTATTGTGTGAACAGTTAACTTAATTTAATATTTTATGTGGTGTTTACTTTTGCAGTGTGCAAATGTTCCACCAAAACAAGTTCCTTCCTGAGACTAATTTGCAGAGCCACTGTCACTGTGTCCAGCGCTTAGCGCCTCCCAAGATGATTGTGATTGGTTTAAAGAAATGCAAACAACCCAGTGTTTTTTCCCTTCCGAGAATGCATCTGTGGTGTAGCCAGACCTTACTCCACAGAGACTAGGTTGAAAGTAAACAAGGGCAGGTGTGTTCCATTTTAAGCCCCACCCACTTTTATTCTGCTCTCCAAGTAGTCTGTGTGCTACTGTATGTCTCCTGTTACGTAATATCAAGGGCTGAGGGGAAGAGGAACTGCTGATGTGTTTTGGATTGAAATCGGTTAAAAAGCCACTTTATCTAATCAACCCCTTTGGAAATAATGTCTCTATTTTAATCTATGAGCGATACAGATTGTAAACTTTCAATATTCACTCTTCTTCTTAAAAAAATATCTAGCTTGTTTGCTGCTATGACCTCCTGTATAGTCACTTTTTTTCCAAAATCAACTGGCTGCAGTTATTTGCAGACTGGAATAACAATGAGGTTGAACACTAAATGGCTAACGTACAGCTGTGGGCAACTTCAGAATTGGATGATAATTCCCTGTGACACCTTCACATTACTTGTAGTCATTCAATCCATTTTAAAACTTTAGTGCGTAACTTTTTGATTTGAATGAAAATTGGTTACATTCTAGCCATTGCCAAATGAGTTGTTACAAAGCTAATTAAGATGATCAGCTCCACACAACAACTCGAGTGAAGATATCTGTATTTGTCAGTATGGAAGGTAATAATAATAATAAAGATAATTACCACTTCTGAAGAGTCCATCATGTTTTTTTAATCCTCCATGTCCTCCTTGGCTACTAGCAACTGCGTGGAGGAGGGGAGGGGGGTGGTCACGGAAGGCTTGTATCATGTGGACACGCCAACTTACAATTTTATTGTTATCCCTTACAATTTCTCATGGGGGTGGCAGAAACTAAGCACTAGAGCTTTAAATATAAAAATATTACCAACTTAAATTATTATTTTTATTGCATTCAACAACTACAGCTCCCGTGACGTTAAGAGTGTGCAAACATTAAGAACCAAAAACAAGTGAAACTGAAATGAGCTCTCTGTATAAGAAATAGTCGGGAAATTCCTGTTGCAGTCACACACAGACAAACTTTCCTTTATTGTGTATTTATGGACAGTTTGCACATTTATGGTTTATCATTAGCAACAAGGATGATTCATCAACTTTAATAAAACATATCAGAGTTGTATTATTTGGAAAACAAATGAGCATGAATAAATAATGAAATGTGAATAAATCCAGTTGCTTTCTTTTTTTTTTTTCTTCCAGTGACTGAACTCTCTGTATACAATAGAAATCAATTCATCTAGCAAAAACATATCCTAACTTTATAAAATATGGGTTTTCAGTTCAAGTCCAGTGTCTTCAAAAGCATCCTGAAAAAACAGTAGTGAAATGCCACTATAATACATATTCAAGAAATATCATGAGGTTCTTCTCTAATAATAAACTGACATCAATCTTCTAGAGGAAAACCTACTGAGGTGCAGAAAAAGACATTCCCATGATGGCACGGAGAGGGGTATAAATTAGGGCTGATTATGTACTTTTGAGAACCTTTTAGATATTAACATTCCACTCACATGTTCTGTGCCTATTCATCAACACTGAGGCATGAACAGCATCATCACATTTGATCACAAGTATCACTTTATTTTACAGTCTGTGTAGCTTATGTGTACTATAATATATTCCCAGCATTCAAACAAAAAAATGTGTTCACATATGTACTCTGGGGTACAGAATTATTGCACTGATAAGTTTTCGTGTTGGCGTTAATTCTAAAATATCCACTGAAGTAAGCAAGATTCACTACCATTTGGCTTTCAGGTGTAACAACCTCCCAGCAAAATATTACTCCTAAAATGTTGAAAAGAAAACTTGGATTTAGTCACCTATTTCGGATGTTATCACTACATTGAATGGGCAGTTTATCAGCCTCATAGATATGGTTAGAAGTGGCCTGCTATGCCTACCAGTAGGTCCAGAAGGCCGTTATCACCTATTCATATGTTAACAGTCGCCGATGGGGTGGTCAGGACCCCTCGGCATAACGCTCTGGAAGTCCAATTGTGAATTCAAACAAAACGCACCTTACTTGGTTAGGTTAAGGCAACCAAACTACTTAATTAGGTTTAGTAAAACAGTGGTTCCTAAAAATGTTCATGTCAAGGACCCCTAAACTGCACAAATTGAACCACAGGCCACCAATTGATTAAAAATAGTGTATGAAACTTATTACCAAAAGAATCATACATTCTGTCATTTGATTTCTTAAAGTGAAAATATATTATTCCCGTTCCCGGACACCACTATGAAAACCAATGTAGTAAAAGATTGTGGCTTGAGTTAAGTTACTAACGTTTGTAGCGTTAGTAAAGAACATTATGTAAGGAACATAAGAAACTTAACTTACATGGGCTACATAACTTAAAAATACCCCAACCTGCCAATACAACTCCCTACCAATGTTACTCTTACTATGTCACCTTATGCCTACCATACAATAGAAGACTCTGAAAAAGCAAAAGTCTGACACCATCTTACATCTAAAGACAATCTGTCATAATGTCCCTGAGTTTTTAGTCACATACTATAATATCTGACAAAGACTGGGGGTCTTGCAGGGTCACAATTTGCAAGACTTTCACTTCTGGAGATTTGTTTTTAAAAATGTAACCACCTAGCTAGCTACCGCTAACATTAGCTGGTAACTTAAGAGAAAGTTTGCAGATTTCTGTTCTGCTGTACAGTACAAGCAGATGAATGGTGCCTGTAGTCAGAGCTCCGCGTTTACCCACTGGTAAAACTCTGTTAGATGTCTTGGTTTAGAAGGGTTGAAAATCGGCACATTTACCTCTTTAGCGTTTAGCTTAGCGCAACATCATAGCAACCATAAACAATACTGGCTCTAGCCTGTTTGGTGCTGGTGGGAGAGCACCCATTAGTTGTCGACAATGTTCACATGATTTAACTTCACTACCAAGCACAGACCGTTAAAAAAATGCTACCAAGACTTAATACTTTACAATACCAAGACGGGAAAAACACTAACTGAGACTGAGTTTTCTGACTACATTACACCAAACGATTGAGATGACAGAAGCGTGCCCCAGCTCTGTCATGATTTCATTCTGATATTAAAAATTTGTCTGAGAGCGTAACATCGTCTGGTGTTAGGTCTGCATTAAGCCCAGTTCAGACAAACATTTGCAACGAGACAAAACCATTTTAGAACGTCACAGGGAAAAGTTCCAGCGGTCTGAACTGGTCCACCTCAGCTCCACTCAAACAGCTGATGCGACTCAGCTGCCCACGTCTCCAGAGGCTGGTTTTAGAACGAAAGAGATGTCACCTGTTTCAACAACCAATAAAGAAGTCAGCTGATGATGTCAGCTATAAACTATAGAAATAAAATTATCCATAATCCAGTTGGTCAAAATGGCAGAGTATTAGAAGGAGCCTCAATGACCAGCCAAAGCACGGTAATGGTCAAGTGAGAGAGAGTGACTGAAGAGAGGGAGGAAGAAAAAAACAGTAAATCAGAGAAGTGAAACGTGGTTTCACCGATTCATCACTAAAGATGCAACTGTAGCAAGCATCTCAATATCACTACCATTATCCACATTCATATTTACATAAAACAAATTATATATCTAGCTACAAAAAAGCCTAAATGTCAGAAGTACAAAGAGGCGTTGTTATGGAGATGATCCACTTGTCTTATTAGTGTAAACTGGCAGGTTTAAGAACGCTGCAGACCAGCTTGTTGCAAGAAGTTGCAAGTTTCAACTCATCTTGTCGCAAATCTTTGGTCTGAACTGGGCTTTACAGTGCCACAAGAGTAGAATATTGATGCAGATTGGTGATCCAATTTAGCAATGGATGATAACGGCTTACCAAGCCAACAAGGAGGTAGAGTATGCTCATAAATATGGTAGTGCCCATTCAATCAGCTGATAACTAGGAAGCTGGGGGACGATCTCCAAATATAGTTGTAGAAAGCTGAAAAGATGTACAGTATATTTAGATTAGCCTATATTTAAGGATTTTTAAGGGTTAACATTTAATGTGAATTTTCGGGAAATATAAAAATGCTGTACACAACTTTGCAGGTTTGGCAGTCATGAGTTACTTAATTTATTTAAGATCATGGACCCTTGTCAAATTTGAACAACTGTTAACCAACATTAGGTGCTTAGTAGGACACTGGCAGCATGTTGTAGGCCCGGAACAATCATGATAAACAGAATTCAGCAGACAGATATTTTGTGCTGCCTTCTTTTACTCATAATTCTTTCACAAACACACATTTTATATTTCAATATTTTAGCAGGAGTTAAGACAACAAATGAATATATGCTTGGCTAATTAGCACTCTTCTGTTGTACACCTAGCTTACAAACTAGATAATGTTATAAATGTAGTAGAAGCTAGAGTTAGCATCTAGTTGTCAGTTAGCATTGATAGCATGTGCTTTGCTCAAATGATAATTGGCTAACAAACAAAGCAAAAAAACAATAACTGATGCTAATTTTGGCCTCATACATTTCAAATACATTTTCAATATATGGGATCTTCCAAATGCATTTTCAAAAATGCTTTTAAGCTTCATGAAGATGTATTAGTGTATCTGAAATGAGTTAAGGAAAAGCATGCCTTGAAAAGTTTATATTGTAATATAATATAAAATAGATTTTTTTTTGCAGTTTCCATTGAACTAGACTAACAATAGAACTGAAAGAGTTTGACAAAATAATCTTAGTTGATGGGCCACTCACTAGCTGTGTCTGGACTTTCCTGGATTTCACCCAATCCACGTTCTTCATTCAGTTTTTATGGATTTTTTTGTCACATGATATGTAGTAGGAAGTACCTTTGGTTAGGGTTACCTTATCAAACTATTCCCAAGGCAATAAGTCCTCCAAACCATACGTCCACATAGGTTGTTTGCTCTAAACCTTTTTCAGTCGTGATTAACTCGGATCTTTAATCCCAGACTTTAAATTGTCTCACAAATCGCGAGTGTCTACTATCAGTGCCTCATACAAACCTCTTGCAACATTAACTACTACTACTCCTAGCCATCTTGGCTGCAAATACAATAACTCACAACAACTGCACATGTCAACTCAAGCGAGTGAGTGAGTAGAGAGACAGTCCGACCCGCAGACTCAGAGCCGGAAGATTGCAGATCATGGGATCCAATCAAACTCACGAGCCCTCGATGACTCGCGAGTTGTCAATGCGTGTGGATGTACATCTGATTCAGTTAAGCGAGTGAAGTCTCTCCTTAAGCTCAGAGTAAAGCAAATCAATAACAAAAGCCATTCTTTAACTTCTGAAATAACATACAATGTTCTGCACGATGGTGTATAAATGTAACATGTTAAAATGAGGAAACAACAAGCTTTGCCTTTGTTGTATGTTTACGTATAGTGGGGGAATCGTCAATCCGGCTTCTGATTTCAAAAGTCAAGATCATAAAGCTTATTTTGTTCAATTTTAAATTTCAAATCTAAATTGTGAAATGACGTAACATGATGTGGCGTACTTCCGTTTGCTACTTGAAGTTAAAATGACTCACTGTTTACTTTTATTTTCAATACCAGTCTCCTGGGTCAAAGTCATGTGTTTGTTTGACCCATCCATTTAACCTAAACAGACTTTCTTGGTCTTAGTACCTTGTTAAATGATTTCCTGCTTTTCTCTCATCATAAATACTACTTAAAATGTAAATATGGGGTCATTTTTCAAGGGTTGCACATTCTCTCACAAGGTCAAGAATAAATTTCTCACTAAAAACTAAAATAGGTTTTCAATACTTGAAGTGAATTTGAAAAACATCTGATATTGATTTAAATCTAATTGGAAATGCATTGCATTTGGATAAAATTAATTAAAATTAGGTATAAGAAGAAATCCCGAAATATACTGAAAATGCATCATGCAGTATTTATCAAAGTATTTGAAATGGCCAATATTTTGTTGTATGCATATTTAAAAATATTGCATGTAATTTAAATATATTTTCTTTTCAGTTTACTGTCACAGTGAAGAAAGTTTGGAAACAAAGCTCATGAGCGAACAACTTACTACACTAATACATGTCAGATAGATCTTTTTCTTCTTGGGTTTTATACTGTATAGTTAGTCATTATTTATGTAATATTTTGAAACAAGCTAATTCTTTAAAGGACCAACATTGGGACTCCAGTTGTGGCTGAGAGGAGATTTGTGACACAACTGCAAAGCCTCCACAACACAGAGGGATTGTAGAATAAAGTGCACCTTAACTGAATCATACACATCTTCCAAGTACCGTAGTTGTGCGCCACGCAGCTTTAAACTGGGCAGAGGGCTCCAGGGCTCTCCTGGGTTCATTCAACAAGGTTAGATGGCGGAGAAATGTGCCTGTTGTTGGTATTAATAGCCTGGGGTGAAATAGGTCTTCTCCGCTGTGGAGACGATCTGGCAACTTGGGTGAGCACTATCTCACTTTTCTCCACTTTTTCTAGCTCGAGCCTCCTTCTGGGCCACATTCTCCTCAAGCTGGTACTGAAGTAGAAGCAGTGAGTAGCATCAGAAAACACCCCCCTCCCCCTCCCCACCCTATACATCACTCCATGTACTTACTACTTACTATTGCCTGGTTCAGTAAATCATATTTCTCTAATAACTTCATGATTGATAAATTATCTTCTCTTTATAGACAATACAATTAAAACAATTTGTGGTAATTAAGGCAGTCTTTCCATTTATAAACAAGACATTTAAACTCAGAAAATGCAATCAGATAGGAAAAAAAAAAATGAAAGGTCGGACTTGTCCCAAAGAAGCCATGTTTACTTGCTCCATAGTTAAAACCGCTTACATTTTGTTCTTCAATCTCTTCAGTAAAAAGTCTTGTAAAGTTCCCACTTATCGCTTATCGGATCATCTTGAATTCCACGGAGTCCCACTAGACCTTACAGAAGCCTGGGTTTCTAGATTTCAGCAAAGAGAAACCTCAGTGTTGGAGTTATACATGCACAGATGGTACACTCTTGTTGAGGACATGTGCCCTCATCAGCTGGACACTGGTAATGATCTTCTTCTGGTGGCCCATCAATGTCACCCCGAGCCTCTGGATGTCCCTGCATGACACACACACACACACACACACACACACACACACACACACACACACACACACACACACACAGAAAGTGATGTTTGAGATAAAAGGGAACAACATGCAACAGAGGTCCCCAGCATAGACTGTTTTTTTTTAAATTGGATGATTTCTAATGAGAGGGTGAAGCTGGGGAGGATGCCAGTGTTGCTATGAGGCTGCGCTAAGCAAAGCAATAAATAGGGGTGCTCCCAAAAAATAATCTTATGAAAATAAAACACTAAAGAGGGAAAGTTGCTGATTTCAACCAGCTGAAGTGAATCATCCATTTGAAAAACGTGGCGGGTTAATGTGGACCTCTGGGTACTGCCACCATTCATCTGCACAGAAAATTGGCAAACTTACTCATAAGTTACCAGCTAAGGCTAACGGTAGCTAGCTAGCTTGGTTGGCAGAATGCTGAACAAGACGTTTATAGGCGACCCAAATGTTCCAATTAACTTTGATGAAGTAAAAACACAGTGAGAGGGTCAAAGTTTAAGATAAAAACATGGACACCCACGTAAAGTTCACGCCTAGTTTAATGTACACAGTGACATGGTTAGCATTGCTAAGCATCTAAAATAAGGTGACCAGATTCCTCAGACAAAATCCGGGGACATTTTCAGCTCAGAAGCGTTTATACCTTCAAAACATGTCATGTTTCTAATTTTGTAAAACTTAAAACGGGGACACTAGACCTAGAGCTGAGTATCAGATACAAACTATTGAGGAAAGATTTTCCTTTGACATTGATGCAGTATGAAACAAGATCGCTGCAGTCGGCAGCGGAGAAACCAGCTACAATGGAAGTTAATGGGATAATTGTCCAGCTTGTATTTACGTTCATAAAGTGCTCGTTTTGCCGCTGACAGACTAAGATTCTGATAACATTATGGAAAGGATTTCTAAGGAGGCTGACCTTTCTGTTAAAGATTAAGATCATTTTTTGAAACATAAAAGTCCGAGAAATTGTGTTCTCTAACCCCACCAGACTCCATGTAAATAATCAGTGATTTTAGCATGGTAAAATACGGCTTTCTAAAACCTCTCTGAGCTCTCAACAACGGTGACTGTCCCCGGAAACCGGGGACATCTGGTCACCCTACTCTAAAATGACTGAAATGTCGGCATGTACCCACGGCCCTAAAGCATCCCCAGCTTTAATGTCTATTTTAAAACAGGACCATAATTTACTAAATGAACATCATGCTGTATTGAAGAAGACTTGAAACTAGTCAGTGAGACCATAAATTCATTAGGAAAATGTTCACTGAGGTTACTGTCTTCTATAGAAACAGATTTCTTTTTGAAGCCAATGGAGTCGCCCCCCCTGCTGGAAATTAGATAGAAGGCCGCTTTAAGGAACTTCCCCATTGGCTTCACTTTTCAGACTTGGAGCCCCCTGTCCATTATTTTTACAGTCCATGGTCCTCAGCCATAATTGAACTGTGACTGTTAAGATCAAATGGTTTGTCTCCTAACCACAAGGCCGCGCGACACCCCTCCTGTACAGATATTTCACATTAAAAGCTTTCCAGTGCCTCAGAGAGTTTAACCCTTATTTGAAGGGCCTTTTAAGGTGAAATGCCTGCAGGAACTGTTGAGCTTCACTGGCAGTATCTTGACACCAATCAAAGAAAGTAAAGTAAAGTAGAGGCAATTAGAGTTATTTAGTGAATGTGAGCAGTTCTGTTAAAAAGACATTCAGAGTAAGATTATTATTCCCAATGTAAAGCCCTAACAAAGTCAGCAAAAAAGTTACGCTTAGCACCATAGTATTTAGCAAATCAAGCAAAACAAAGTAGGCTACCACGCAGCCAACTCACAACAACTTGTTTCACAGGCCTGACTAATCAATCTCACTGGTTGAGTGGGAATTTCTGAGTCTCAAAGACTAGGAAAATCTGCCAAATTCGATTTTGAGTGTTGTGTAATTATAGTCTTTTTGGTTTGGCACATCACTAGGCGGGCCAAAATGTATTGTGAACCTTGAGTTGTGGGCCTTGAGTTTGACACATTTGCCCTACAGGGTCTTTAAGCTACATACAATAGCTGGTAGAGCCCAGTATCTATACTGCCAAGAGCTAACAGCTCAGCATCACCTCTGAGCTGTTATCACTCTCCATCACGGTCAGTACTTACCCTTGGTTCATGCTTATGACGTGTCCCAGGGTTTGGTACCCCCCTGCTGCAAAGTGGTCCTTGTAGCGACCCATCTTTATGGTGTCCAGCCACTCGTTTACTGAGTTACAGCTACTGAAGTCAGGGATAGCTCTCTCCATCACAGAAGGACTGTTTAAACTGCGGCCGAGAGAGAGACAGATGGCCATAGATAGATTGACAGATAGATAGATAGAGAGAAAGAGATGAATGGAAAGACAAAAAGATTAGTTGGAGGCAGTCCGAAAATAAGAAAAATGGCAAAAGGTGAGCAAGAGGCAGAGCGACCGGCGGGGGGGAAGGGGGCTTTGAAAGGCGCTAGCAACTGAAGCAGAAAATCAATAGCAGTTAAAATGATAGAGAAGAGGTGGTGGCTGTGGTTGCAGGATGGCTGCTTTGAGTAGATTAATGCAGGGAAAAATCCTTAACACTCCTTCTCTGCCTGTTCCTCTACCTACCACTTCTCACACAACACACAACACACACACACACACACACACACACACACACACACACACACACACACACACAGATGCATAGTGCCATGCACCACTGACTCCATAGGACCTGGGATCTGAACTAAGCAATTTACCCAAGTCTAGCTTTGGCCCGAGTGTCCTCTCAAACCAGCTCCCAGATCCACTGTGGATCAATGTCAATATCACAGCTAGGCTTTTACTTAACGCACAGCGCGTCCATCAGAAATGAGCTTATTGGAAATGAACATGACCGTTCGCTTCATTTGCCAGAGAACTTTGTGGGAAACTTTAGGCTGCAACTTTATCCCACCGCGCTCATGTTTGATAGCAGCTGGATGAGATTGATTTTACTCTGCCTCCCACACCAGGACAGCTACTTAGTGGCCTAACAGTCTGTCACCATATATTGTCCAGGAGATCATCTTCTCAGCCCTTCGCAGATGGTGTCTTGCTTTGATTTGCAGTGTAATCCGCTAATCACATGAACCAATATTTGATTAAATGTTGGCAAACTGTCTGGCCAAATTAAATCAAAAGACTACCAGGCATGTGACACAATGCACCCATGTTGCTTCACTGCAAACATGGATCTATTCAGTGGCCCACCCACCTGCAGAGCGTGTCCATTGACTTCAGGTTCTCTGGGTTGCGGATGAGCTTGTCAAGAACAGTGACTATCTGGCAAAAGCGTGGCCTCTCGTTGCGATCCTTCTGCCAGCAGTCCAGCATGAGTGTGTGTAGCGGACCAGGGCAGCCCATAGGAGCAGGCAGCCTGTAGCCCTCTTCCACAGATTTGATCACCTGCACATGGACAGCAAAATATAGAGGAGACTACAGTGTCTGCTATGAAGATACAAAGGTTAGTTGTAGAGCTGCCAAGGTTAATCGATTAGTTGTCAACTATTAAATAAAACAGCCAACCATTTTGATAATCGATTCATTTGTTTGAGTCATTTTTTTATGAAAATAAAACTTCTTAAATGTGAATATGTTCTAGCTTCTTCACTGCTTTGTGACTGTGAACTGAATATCTTTGAGTTGTGGACAAAACAAGACTTTTGAGGACTTTGAGGACATCTTGGGCATTGGGAAACACTGATCAATCTGATTTCTTACCATTTTTTTTACATTTTATAGACCCAACAACTAATCGATTAATTGATTAGTTGTCAACTTTCTAATTAATCAGCTAACTACTTTGATAATCAATTGGTTTAAGTCATTTTTTATGAAAAAAAAAGATTATATGATTTCAGTTGTGGACCTAACAAGACATTTGAGGATGTCATCTTGGGCTTTGGGAAACACTGCTCCACATTTTTTATCATTTTGGGACATTTTGTAGCCCAAACAACAAATCGATTAATGAAAAACGTAATCAACAGATTAATCAACAATGTAAATTATAGTAAGTTGCCGGCCTAGTTAATTGGTTAACAGATAGTGCTTACATCTCTGTTGGTGAGGTTCCAGTATGGCCGCTCTCCATAGGACGTCACTTCCCACATGACCACTCCATAGCTCCACACGTCACTGGACGAGGAGAACTTCCTGTAAGCAATGGCCTCTGGGGCTGTCCAGCGGATTGGAATTTTCCCTCCCTGTCAGGGTATAATGACGTTTTACCAGGGTGTATCAGACATTTTAAGGCAGATTTATACATCTTGAGTTTATAGAACCAAACTCTACTGACCAAGCAAAGGTTGCAGCTGGACAGGATAGTCAATCCAGCCTCAAAAATCATTTGGTGCAAACCATTTGTGAGATCTACGAGGCCCGTATCCACCGGAATGGCCTCAAGATCCTACAAAATGAGACTCACCCTGCCAACTCCCTTTTCCCCAAGGTTGGGAGCTATTAAGACAAAAACCTCACATACTGCAGGGCCATTAAATCTCTGTGGGATACCATATGTGTATATATTGCTCTATGTTTTGGTTGTATCTTGTTGATGTCCTGTCATGAGCACACTCAAGCAAATCCCTAGCAACTTGCATCGAGTTGTATGGCAATAAAGTATTGAATCTTGAATCATAATCAGATTAAATGGTTAATCTGGCTATATTGAATATTTTCTTATTATTGTCAAAAAATCCCATGAAAACACCAAAACCCAAAAATAATGTAGACTACAAAAAAGTAGTCTTTGCATCATAAGCCTGCTATATGTTATTCTTCTGTGTCATAAAGCTTCATTGTTGTTAAAAACCCAAACGCCATATTGAGTGACAGAGTAGTTTATTTTGACCCAATGGACCCAACCCCACTGTCCAACTGCTGTAAATACTCACACAAACAACTAATGTGTATTAATCCACATTAGAAAATAGGCCCCAACAAATGCATTATTTTCTCCTGTTTCTGTAAAGTTTACTTAAAATTAGGGGATTGGTGCACTGTTGGTGCACTGTTGGTCTTGTCTTTATCCAGGGATTGGTTTACAATAAGAAAAATATAATTGTTTTTGGGGATGGAAAAAGATGAATAACCAATCCTTCAGCCTCAAAAATCACCAGAGAGGTAGACCCCAACAACTATTTAAAAGTTGTAAATACCCCAATACTGATAAAGAAAGACAGGAACATAAGTATTATGTATATAAGTATATTTTTTTCAGGTGTTCAAATACTTATTTGCCGCTGTATCATACAAATAAATAGTTAAAAAATCATACATTGTGATTTCTGGATTATTTTTTTTTAGATTATGTCTCTCACAGTGGACATGCACCTATGATGACAATTTCAGATCCCTCCATTATTTCTAAGTGAGAGAACTTGCAAAATAGCAGGGTGTTCAAATATTTATTTTCCTCACTGTAAGAGTACATCTTTTAACCCTACCCATAATTTTATCCTAACCCTAATTTTTTTTAACCTGCAGGTTGAAAAATGACACTAAGAGGTCATACCTGACCAAATGTGTTGAAAAATGAAGCCAAACGGATGCAAAGAGCGTTAAAAAATGATGCCAAGGGGTCTTGATTAAGGATGCTAATTCCTTCTGTCCGATAGCCAACCGATCATTAACCGATAAGAAGGCAACGTAGTCCCAGTTCAAGCTTGGACATACTTTCCGTGTTCCGTGGACATGTGCAGACCTTTACTGGTTACGCAGCCACGATGTTCCATGCATTTTCGGGGAAACATGCAGTCATTTTCCTGGAACTGCTTGCGTGACCGACACAAGTCCAAAGTGTTCCACGGAGTGTACAGTATGTCTGAGCCTGGCTCCACTCTATCCACTTGTGAGGTTGTCAGCTGTTTGTCTGCCTGGCACACTCCCAGTCCTCACTGATATAGTGGCGTGTGTCACGTAGCTCTCTTTTGTGAGCGCCACAAGCAGAAAAAAATGAACAGCTTAAAACACAACTGTAAGCAGCTAAGGAATATATTGTATAGCCTAGATTTTTTATAAAAAATTTTATAAACAATTTCTTTTAATATAGTTTTTATTTGTTTAACTGACATTATTACATTATTTAAAATTCTTATTGTTGGTTAAAAGGTTAATCATTAACATCCCTAGTCATGACCAAGCCAACATGTTGACGAGTTGGGAGTGAGAATGTGATCTAATGTGAACTGTTTTAATCTTCAGCCATAATCATCCAATAATTATTTAATATTGTCTGTAATATCATCATTAACAATCGTTTTCCCCTTCAAATGTCTCTGAGTGATGCTGCACCTAATCACCTTGCTTTCTGTAATCTGATTGCTGTGCTTTAACAGACTGTAACAGACAAATGTGTCAAACGCTGATTTCCATCTGTGTGCTGTGAGCTGATAGCATCAGACGCTGGAAAGAGCTTGGCCTTTTATTTTTTTTATTTTTTCATTTGTGCTCACGAGGCTTAATATTGGACTGCTCTCTACTGGAGCACTTACAAAGATGATTTTACTTTGCTCTCGCTTTCACTTTCATGGGACTTTGATTGTGTTTGAATTGGTTTTATACAATCGTATTTGTGTTCAACTTTTGTAGCTGCTACTTTTTTGGCTAGATTTTAGTGGAACTGCCCTCAAGCTTATAGATGAATGATATATACATAGCAAATAGCCTAGATAATAAAAGAACATTTCTACTGTAATTTTGATTCACAAAATATGAAGCCAAATATTTGATGAATGAAATGTAATGGCTATTATACTGTAGTTCAGTAGTTGATTTTTTTCAGTCCCATCATATGTATTCTTGCATTGCCTCCACAGCGCTGCCGAAGAAGGTCTGGTCCATATAGCATTCCAGGATGGAATAAAAATGTCCTCTGGTTGATTGGCATTTCTTTAAACCAATCATAGTTGTTATGGGTGGTGCTAAGCGCCGGACAGAGCCACGGTGCCACGGCAAAATAGCCTCTGGAAGGAACTTGTTTTGGTGGAACGTTCAAAAGTTGTTTTAGTTGTGTGAGAGAAAACTCAGATTGGACAGATAGTCTAGCCAGCTGTCTGGATTTACCCTGCAGAGATCTGAGGAGCAGTTAACCATAGTCCTCAGAAATCCACCAGAGTTTAGAACGGCAACACAAAGAAAGCGGAAGGTAGACATTCGGCTGAAAATGAGGGACATCGGGCGGATCTACCAGGGGCAACGGAGTAATACAATAAATTAATCGTAGTTGATATAGACTATATTACATGTTATTGCCGTTCCCTGACAATCGGAAGACAGGTTGACCGTGTTTCATTAAAACAATTTGGATTTCAATGTGGGGTTTGTTCTATCCAGGTCAGCCATTGTTAGCAATACCAGTTGATAACAACGCATTAGGCTGATTTTTGTGCAAACAAACAACATAACAACCAGGGTTCTAAATTAACATCTCTAAATGAACCTCTTAGCTCGTCTGGGTCGGGTCTGTTTGCGGTCCCTGCAGTCTGAACTAAACCTGGAGAAGCGTTCAGTTTTTATGCACCACATATCTGGAACAAAGATTTTTTTTAAATCAAGAATGAAGACTTTTCTTTTTGATGGTGCCTTTTGTAAAGTAAATGTTTATTTCTTGCATTACATTGTAACTTTCATTCTTGTATTTCATACCTGTCTTATTGTATTTTAGCAAATTATCTTAACCCTTGTGTTGTCCTCCTGAGTCAAAAACGGCCAAGAATTTGACATTTTTGTCCCTTTTCAGACTTTCTTTTTAGTTTTCACTAACACCACCTGACTACCACTAGTTTTACAGTACGTTTTGGAATTCATGGTTAATAACCTTAATTTATATATAATTATACTTCATATTTGAGTTAAAAAAGCAGAAATCATGAATTATTTTGACTAATAGTTAAGATCAGAGGAATAAAAGTGATCAATTGTATTTGCAAAGAGTGTTGTATGGAATCCAATCCAGTGTTTTGTGGTAATTTGGTTAAAAAGAAACCCTTATTTCAGATATATAATTTTTTTAAAGGGGTCAAATTTGACCCGAGGACAACAGGAGAGTTAATTGTTTTAACTACTCTATAAGCACTTTGTTGCTTAAATGTGCTATATAAATAAAACTATCTTGCCTTCATTTAAAAAGTGTATGTATGTGTGTATGCGTGCATGTGTGTGTGCTGCATTAATGCTTGCCTCAATGTGAAAACTCACACTGGTGGTGTATGCAGCGTCGGGGTCATCCTCCAGTACTCGGGACAGACCAAAGTCAGACACCTTACACACCAGGTTGCTGTTGACCAAGATGTTGCGGGCAGCCAGGTCTCTGTGGATGTAACCCAGGTCAGACAGGTAGGTCATGCCGGCCGCAATGCCGCGCAGCAGCCCGACCAGCTGGATGATGGTGAACTGGCCATCGTGTCTCTACAGGAAGGAGGGGAAGAAAAGAGAAAGATTGGGAAGGAGGAGGTAAGGAGAGAGAGTTTTAATGGCAGATCAAAATATGTGATGGTACAGCAGCAGAAAAGATGAGGAGAGTGATAGTAGCGGAGATTTTAATCAAGATAGAGAGGAGAGAAAAGATAAAAGACTAAAACATGACAGGGATTTGCTTTCAAGTAATAATCCTACAGTATTTTCATATAAGCAAAAAAACTGTTTGACATTGTGGATGTAACACAATGATAAATAAACGTATATCTTGTTAAAGAAAACTTTCATATTTGCGTCTCTAAATCCACTGGTGCCTTTCTCCTGGCTTCAATTCTCTACGTGAAGTGATCTTGCTCGCCATCTTTGGAGATTTTTACGTTTTGACATAAATCAATGAATTACATTCTCCTAGATGTTTAGAGAACAGCTGCCAACCTCAAAGAGGCTCATAAAACCTTCTGAAAATCTATGGGATTATCAAAAGGAAATGCACAAAGCTTTTTAAAACATGTTAAGAAGTTAACAACTTGGTGACCGGACTTTTCACCGGACAATCAGCAGTCATAGCTTTACAGAGAAGGGAGAGATCACAACTAACTCAATGACAGACAACAAGGAAAGGTCCCATGACATGGTGCTTTTTGGATTCTTTTATACAGACCTCAGTGGTCCCCTAATACTGTATCTAAAGTCTCTTTTATATAGACCTTAGTGGCCCCTAATACTGTATCTGAAGTCTCTTTTATATAGACCTTAGTGGTCCCCTAATACTGTATCTTTTATATAGAAGTCCCCTCTTTTATATAGACCTTAGTGGTCCCCTAATACTGTATCTGAAATCTCTTTTATATAGACCTTATTGGTCCCCTAATACTGTATCTGAAGTCTCTTTTATAAAGACCTTTTATATAGACCTTTTATATAGACCTTAGTGGTCCCCTAATACTGTATCTGAAATCTCTTTTATATAGACCTTAGTGGTCCCTAATACTGTATCTGAAGTCTCTTTTATAAAGACCTTAGTGGTCCCCTAATACTGTATCTGAAGTCTCTTTTATAAAGACCTTAGTGGTCCCCTAATACTGTATCTGAAGTCTCTTTTATATAGACCTTAGTGGCCCCCTAATACTGTATCTGAAGTCTCTTTTATATAGACCTTAGTGGCCCCTAATACTGTATCTGAAGTCTCTTTCCCAAAATCCAGCCTTGGTGCAGAATTACAGCCACTAGAGCCAGTCCCACAATGAGCTTTCCTTAGAATGTGCCATTCTGAGTCTGTAGCTTTTGAGGAGGAGAGGGGGGGCAAGGTGGAGGTTGAGGGTGTGGCCTTGACCAATTGCCACTCTGCTCATTTGAAAGCCATGATGTCTCTCTCTCATGGGTAGGCCATATTCTCTGGACGGGCAAAGCCAAGAATGGGGAGGTGACCTTGCCCCTTATGACCTTATAAGGAGCAAGATTCCAGATTGGCCAATCTGAACTTTCATTTTCTCAAAGGCAGAGCTGGATACCCAGGGCTCAGTTTACACCTATCACCATTTCTAGCCACTGGGGGACCATAGGCAGGCTGAATGGGGAACGCGTGATGCCATGGGACCTTTAACACTGAGACATACTGTAACTAGACAAAAATTCAAGCAAACCAGTACTTTTACTGCTTCGATACTTTTCAATCGAAAACTTCACTACCAACCCTGAGGAAGGAGTCCAGAGAGCCGTTCTCCATGTACTCTGTGATGATCATTGCCGGTTTGCCTGAGGGAACAAACAGGAAGCTTCAGGACTCTTCCTACTAAGCTGAACGGCATAGCTACAGGATATATACACAAATATACAGTACTTCCATGCATGTTCGACACTGATTAACTGTATGGGTTGCCTGTGGTATCTAAAAGAATTCATCCTATTTAATATATGAATGAATAGTTTTTATTTTTTATTTTTTTTACAAAGAAACCTTTTAGGGAAATCAGACTATTACCTTTACACAGTTAGCCATAGAAGTATTCAAGGAAGTCTTTTCCTCTAAACTCTTCCGTTTCACCTCAGAATAACTATGGGCTTACTCCAACAAATATGTGAATGAAGCCAAAAGAAGAACTCTCAAGTTCTAACCATTTGACTTCTGAGGCGACTCACTGGTTAAAACTAGTCTGGGAACTTTTTTTCATAGGCTTCCCTGCTTGACTGTCCCTGTATCTGCTGTCTCTGTTTAGTTGACTGCTTTGTTTCACTCAAGTGTTATAGATAGCTAAAAAAACGTTATATTTACTTCCTGCCATTGAAGAAAAGTAAAGCCAATATATCCTGGATATGGGCACCACTGTTTTGTTATTTTGGAGCCAGGGTCTGCACAGTAGTAGTCTCACATTGCCAGACCTCAATCCACAGTGCTGTGGAGGAGGGAACTGGCTAGTCCACACCACATTTCGGGATGGGAATAAAACGTGCTCTAGTTTATTGGCATTCTTAGCACGCCGGACGGAGCAAAGGTGCTGCTGCAAAATAGCCTCTTTTGATGTTTATATATGTAGCTTAGAAATGTACTTTTACGATTATTGAACATGCTCATTAACAACCAGATCTTCTGTCATAAATATTAGTATGCAGTCATTAATCCTGAAACCAACTTCACACTAATATGTAGTTTTAGCAGTCGCGTACTCTGGGTTACCACTCCCTCCAGGCGGATGACGTTGGGGTGGTCGAACTGGGCCATGATGGACGCCTCAGCCAGGAAGTCCCTCTTCTGTTTCTCTGTGTAGCCTGCCTTCAGGGTCTTCAAGGCCACTGGGATGTCTCGTTTACCCGGTAGTCTCATACGTCCATAACACACCTCTCCAAACTCCCCTTAACACACACACACACACACACACAAGAATGATCCCGATTCTGCACAAAAAACAGCCAATCTTTAATTATTTATTACTGTATTCAACATGCAATGCGCCCGCCACCTCAGGGTATCCCCCAGAAAAGTTGTTTAGCCCTCTGGCAAGTGTTTTCCAGACGAAGGCCTGGTTTAAGTCAGAGTGATGGCAGCATCAATGTGGAGCCCAGTAGTTTCACGGTAGAATCACGGATAGAATCCAAAATTTGAGAATTTAAAAAGCTGTGAGACAGATTCCATAGAGCCCTACATTAAGTCAGTGCTAAAAGATAACTGGAGATGTGAAAAAGGTTTCAAACTGAGCAACCCCACTGTAACTATAGTTTCACCAGGCTTGCAATCCACTGGGGGAAGCCCTGCACCTCTTAACCCTTGTGTTGTCTTCCCGTCGACCGTGCAACTTTTAGTTTTTCTGGGTCAAAATTGAAACCCTTTTTTCAACGTTTGGGTTGTCTTTTTCAAAACCTTTGTTGCTTCTCCCCCTGATGTTTTTGTCATTTTTTTGCGCCTTTTGAAGTTTTTATGGGGTTTTTCCCCTTTCTTTTTGAAGCTTTTTTGGACATTTTAGTCACTTTGTTCAATGGTCTTTCATAAAAAGTTTTTTTTGAATGCTATAAAATTGAATAAAACATCCAATTTTAAAGAAAACAGTGGGCTAATCATTTATTTTACTTGTGAAGAGCATTGTGTGGAACAATCAGCGTTATTTTTCTGAAAATTTGGTTGAAAGACACTTTTCTGATAAAGATTTTTTTTCTAAATGGGTCAAATTTGTCCCGAGGACAACACAAGGGTTAAGCAATAATTGTAAATGTTAAAGGAAACAAATCCATTTGTTGGATTTCTGTCTTCACATATATGCAGAACTGGAAGTAAGCTAATCATCCATCAGCCTCTTTCTCATTAAGAGACCATTCACACCTCCCCCGGACCAACAGATGAAATTTGATACAACCAAAAGTGTACATGAGAGAGACAGTGAATGTGTGCAGAGCAGACAACTGTTAGAAGTTTACTTGTTAAGTACTTGTAAATGTACAGTGTGGTTTCTTTTTGTCTCTGAATAAATGCTCCAGCTCATCAAAAACCAAGTAAAGCTCCCGTGTCTTGCTTCTTAACAATTCATCAAAACAAAAAAGGGCTGCGGTAGCACAGGGAGAGCAGAAGAGCTGGAAAAAAACTCACAAAAACTCGACGCCAGAGAGAGGATACAAGAGGGCGGGGAAGTATCGGGACACGGCTCACGTATGTGATGACAACAGGACATAGTTATGTCATGTACAGTTTGATGGGACATTCAGTAAGGGTAAAAGTGATTTTAACCAAAAAGACCACAGCAGTAAGTCTAAATAAGTTAAAGCTGGCCTATGAGGACAAAGACCATGCGGTTGTTCCTGGACAAAGGGATCAGGCCTGTGGTAACATCCAAAGTCCTCTTCACCAAACTCCCACAGGTTACCACAAGGAAAACAATCACAAAATGGCCGAATGACGAGGAAGGACTGGCCAAAAGCTGAAAAACTATAGGCTTGTAGTTTACATCATTGAGAGCGCTCTGGATTCCGATTTGGTGTCAGGACCCTGAACTCAGCGGGAAGCCGCAACTGGTTGTGAAACTATAAAACTTTCTGACACACCTTTCCTCCTTTCTTTCCACCACATCTCCCATTGTAACAGACTAACTATTTCGGTGTTCTGGTGAGCACCATTATATCCTCTGAACACACACATTGGTGTTTCAGCTCTGCAGAGAGGGAAATCAGACAACATGGACCACTCTCCCCTTCTGAGTCGACTCTCAACTTTTCCACACACCCTGCCCGGGTGGAGTTGTTTCGTTAATCACTGGCCAAGTGGTCAGCCCATTTTCCGGACCAAACTCCAGGACTGCACATTGTACGAGGCTTGATAGTGTTCTGGGTTCTGTGTGATTTATTAATGTAATGACTGCAAGTGTGTTATGACGTTGATGTGATTTCATTAATAAGCGCTACCGGTGCACCTTGATTGTTAATCTATGATTGTGACCGCAGAGTCAAGTCTATTTCTGTGAAAGTCCTAGATCACGGGAAATGGTGTGTGTGTGTGTGTGTGTGCGTGTGTGTGTGTGTGTGTGTGGCTTGTGACTTGAATAAGCTACATTGCTGCTCCGTCAACGGACTTTAGTTACTGTTCATTGAGATAATTGGCTCCGTGGGTCTGTCGGCTCACAGCCGTCCTGTGTAGACTGACGGAGCTTTATCTCCGCAAAGAATCAGCTGTTTGGCTCGCCAGAGTGTGTATAATGAACGTCCCCTTGTTCAAACAAAAATCTCAGTCTGCCCTAACTTCACGTTAGTCCATACCTGGGTGAACGAGAGGACTGGTCATTATCGATAATCAAGATCCAAGTGTCTTTTCTTTCTCTAAAACATGCTTTCCTTTCTTCTTTGACACTAACCTAACATGCACACATTTACACACATTCACCCAGACACACATACACGTGTTGTGAACAGCTAACACTTATAGCCACGACAGTCACATATACACACAACCACACGCACGCATGTTCCTTGAATAGCTAAAACCTATTTGTGGTTACGCTGTGTCTGTAGCACACACACGCCTGCTAACTGTCTGTTGTTTTTGCTTTGGTTGTAGTTTGTAAAGGTATATAGATAACAATTATTGATTGGCCATTGATCATATTGACTTTTCCCAACAAGTTCATTATTACACTTGAATAATTACAGTGTGAAACCAAAAACTTAGCAGATCAAATGTGACAATGTAACAAAAACATGAACCATGGTTGCGACTTTTTGGTGTGACAAGGCCCTTTAAGTCTTATCTGTAGCTCAGAAGAACTTACAGTGTGATCGCTGTTATTTGTCTTCCTCAATTCTATACTTTAGATTTCTCTTTATGTCTGCAGGAGTCATATCTAGCACAGTGTATTGTGGAGCAGACACAGTGTTAGTATTCCTTGGCTGTCTGAGGAGCTTTGATTGATAGTCCCATGCAACGCTCTGATTCCGCTCTGCCATCCTCCTCTCTGCTGCACACCACAGCCTTTACACCGGCCAATGATTTTAAGTTAGCCCAGCCAATGATTCTCACTCTGTTTGCGTATGTGTGTTTGTGTTTTGTGTGTGTGTGTGTGTGTGTGTGTGTGTGTGTGTGTGTGTGTGTGTGTATGTGTGTGTGTGTGTGTGTCTATGGATTTACCTGAACCAATGATTTTCTCTATTTTGATCCTGGAAGCTTCAATTTCTCGAGCAAACTCGTGGACCGCCTGGCAGGGGTCCTCGTATGTGTGCGGGTCGATATAGAACCTTGCATCGGGGAATGACACTAAGATAAACAAAATTAGCATTTGGTCACATCTCAGAGAATGAGAGCCACATCACATCTGAGCCCCCCGTCACATGGTGTGTGGAGGGAAAACTTGATGAAAGAGAAGAATACACTCAGAAGGAAGATGAGAGAGATAGGAGAGAGAGGGAGACAGCATGCAGGAAATAAGATCTGTGTGTGCTCCTGTAATCAATCAGTACATGATGAAAATGGTTTGTTGTTGCTCTATTGATGAACTTTATTACATGAAAATGCAATCCAATTGATATTTTGGTTGTAATTGAGGGGACAAACATACCGTGACCGTTCTGGTAATGCATTTTCTCCTCATCAGAGTCCTGGAATGCTTTGCTGTAGCCACAGTGTCTATAAAAAAAACACACATGCACACACACAGACAGTCATCCAAACACGCACACATGCACACGCAAACATACAGTGGGATGAATACAGGACAATAGTGAAACATGTGTACTATCAAACTCTAAACTCCCCTCATAATTAATGAATCAATAATTGTTCATAGTAAATTATTAACTTCAAAAGGGCTAGTCATGACTTAGAGACACAGTTATTTATCAGGAACACCAAGTCAAGTCTCCGTTAATTAGGTGTTCCACTGGCACCGAGGTGAAAACAATCCTTCAAATATATATTTTGTATTAACAGACCTGTTTCTGTCGGTATATGCTTCTATGTTTTTGAGTTACATGTCAGGGAGAAACCTTGTACCTCCATATTTCCTCTGTGGGTTTGACAAATATTTAAACAGGGACGAGGCGATTTTGTCGGACGTTGTCTGAGGTAAACCGCTCAATGAAAAGTTGTCATATTGCCTTTTTTTCCAAGTTTTTTTTTTTTACCTGACAGCAGTGATATGCATGTTAAGAAGGCACAACAAAAATATCTCAGGAAGGCATTTAACACCTCATTCACATATATAAGCTGGGTTGGGAAAGTGACTTTGAAAATGAAGCCACAAACTCTTCATTGGACGTGGCACCCCACACTCCAGAATAATGACCACCTACTTATATACTATATATAATACTTATATAATATTAATATTATGTCCTCTGCACCTTATATATGTATTACATTGTAAAGCTCTTTACTGTGCAATGCTTTCCCACTGTATTTGTATCCCTCCTCTAAAAGTGCATTTGAGCTCTATTGCATTGTGATTTTATCATATTGTTGTACTGTATTAATTGTATTGTGTTGTGACTGTTTTTGAAGCGCCCATATTGTGCTCATTTACAGGTTCCTCATTGGATTTTGAGGTTGTACCAGAATAGGTTTACATGGTTTCATTTTCAAAAAACACCATATTTTTGCACATTGCTGCTGATCCTGTTTTCACCCTGTGTGTTTAGGTCTCTGTTTTAGCCCCAGAGTGAGACATCTCACTTCTATACTATCTTTGTTGGTAGTCGCACATGCTCAGTAGCTAGGTAAGATCCCATCAGCCAGATAACTCTTTCTCCAGCTTTGGTCAGTCCAAGGCAGGATTAGCTGGGAGACTTCTTGTAGACAAGGGCCACTTGCAGGAATACCGGCACAACAGGGACAGGAAGTAGTTCTTTTGGAGATTATGGTCAACTAGTGTGTGTTGTAGTGTTTTCCCATTGAGAACGAGCTAGCATGCAAGCGCTAGCATGCTACAGTTAGCCACCTCGTCTCGGTTAGTGACGTAGAAAGCCGGGCAGATTTTGAACAGCTCACCCGGAGACTGAAGGCAGAGGACATTCAGAAACCGTAATCTCACTTAAAACAGCACGGATAGTTTTTTTCCAATTGTATGCGTGTGGTATTATTGTGGTAGTCCGTTCTTGTGTCTTAATTTGTTAGCCTGGATTTCTGTCATGTCTTGTGATTGTGTTATTTTTGGTCTTGTCTTGTATATGTTCTGTTTCCTGTTTTATTGTGATAGTCCTGTTTTCTGTGCCGTCTTGTTTATAATTACTTCCTGCCTTGGTTTTCCCGCCCTTGTGATTGTCTGATGTCTTTCACCTGTTCCCAGCCCTCGTGTTACCTGGTCCTTATTTTCTCATTACCCTGTGTATTCTCTTTTCTGTCTTTATCTCTGGATTGCTTGCTACTATTCGGTGTTTTGCCTGTCCTGTTTTGGGGGATTCGGCTTGTATCTGTTTTGATTTTCCTTCTGTTCTCTGGACACCTTTTTGTTAGTATGGACTTCATCATTTGTATATTAAATCTTCAAAGCTCACATTGCCTGTCCGTCTCTGCATTTGGGTCCTACATCTTCTGAAACTCTAACAATCAGTGAAGACTTTCTTTTTTGTTACTCTATCTTTGTAACGTTGGATCTACTGGACTTTGCAGTCATAACAACATGATTTTGCCTGGATAACATCTCTGTATCCTCCAACATATTTGTGTTAGTTTTCAAATAGAATGGAAAATTAAACTTAATATCCATTGAAGTGTGAACTAATTAAGTGCAATGAAATGAATTATTTGATGCAGTACTACAGAGATGTACGTAAGACATCAAAAAGGAGGAACAGGAACATGATGGGATAAGTGGGAAGGTTTGGCTTGCAAGCTACTAGACATAAATCAACATAATTTAATCTAAACTATGAGGGGGAAATTACGAGTTAGGAAATGAACTACACAAGACAGTAAGAAGACCGGGGCGGGGTTGAGAAGATGAGAGAAACTCTTCACTACTCATCGTCCGTATTATTGATAATTGATAGAAAAGCATACATGTTATATGTGCGCTCCGACATTTTGAACATTTCAACATGACAATACAGACCAGAGGTGTTTCTGCATCAAATTAAATTGAGTTAAAATGTCACACAGTTTAAGATGAAATATAAAAAAGATTCATTCTGGAAAGGTGCAGTGAAGGGGGGGGGGGTTGAAGAAATATCTGTGTATGACTATGTATTTTAACAGAAATTGTTCATAGAACGTGATTCTATTCACAGTTGTATTTCTATTTATTTATCGTTTGAATTGCATTACGGGACTTTAATCGGTGCTTCGACAACTAACGTAATTATAAACATAGTTATTAACCCTCAGGTTGTCCTCGGGTCAAATTTGACTCGTTTTATGAAAAGAAATTGTATCACAAATATGGGATGCCGACAAAACAAAAGTGCAATGTTAGTAATGGAAAAAAGTGACAAAAAGGATCAAAAACAAAAGAAGAAAATGTCAAACGTAAAAAGAACCGTTTAAAAATCGAAAGAAGTGACAAAAATGTTGGAAAAAGTGACCAAAACATCTTGCAAAGCTATAAAAAATAGACCAAAACGTGCAATTAATTTGAATTACAGGACAAAGTCCGGGTAAGAAGCTGCCAGAACTTCTTCTGTTATTGAGTGTTACTCAAGAGTAGAGATGTTCAAATTGTTGACGCGTCGTGCATCATTTAGTATTAACTTTCTTCAGTTTTGTTCTAATCTATTTAGGATTATATGCACCATAAATTGATGCAGAAAAGGCACAAGTTGTTGCAGAAATATTCACCAGAATGCAGGAAATGACGTGTTTTATATGCTAAAAATTTAATTTTTGCTCAAAAGTGGAGCTCTCAACCCCCCTAACGTTGAACCCAAAGTTACACCCTTGACTTGCAGCCAACACTGCATGTGGAAAAAGCAGGGGAGGAATACAGTGGACACGGGGGGGCTTTGATCACAAGCAACATTACACAAATAGAGACACGGTATACAGTAGTGTAAGAAAGTGTTCCACACACAGCAGCGATGGGTAGTGTGGTAAAGTGTAGCCTTGCCGTTTCCTGCAGATGATGATGGCCAGAAAGGTTACCAGGCCGGACACCATGGCCATGCAGATCCAGATGATGGTCATGGTGTTGTAGCGCAGAGGAGCTGAAAACACACACACACTGTGTTAGCTGAGGAAAAGTTTACACTAACACACAAACACACACACACACAGAGTGGCAAACACAGGCGACAGGTCAACTGTTTTCGGTCAAACAAGATAAGGAAGAACTTGGAGCTTCATTATAGAGCTCAGCATTGTCTAATTACCTCCTGTATGCATTTTGAAAATGTAGCTCTGGCATTGAAGGTAGGAAATATTCAGCTGATGTGGTCTATTTTTAAAAGATTTCTGTTAGGTCCATTAAATCAAGTACAACGCAGACAATAAATTGGCTTTAAGAAATGCTATTGAATAAATAATGAATTAAATTTGGCGGCATGGCTCTGGTCAGAGGAGTCCTCTGACCTTTCATGTGCACCATTAAGGGCAGAGAATCCGGGGATGATAGCAGCAGCAGCAGCAGCAGCATTAGGGGACACTCACCCAGTTTAGGACTGGGAGAGCTAAAGTATTCCCCCGTATGAACAGAGCAGCAACGAAGACATAGAGGCATATGTCACGTTATGCACTAAAAGGTGGAGCTAGGGAGGAGGTGGGTTGCATCAATGCAACAGCAAGCAGTTAGGAGCAACTAAAACAGCTTTAAGTTGCTATTTAACAGCGAGTTGACTAGCTGATGCAGATCAGCTGCTGCAACTGTGTTGTTGGCCAATAGCGGTTAGCCGCATCTTGACTACTTGGCATGCCAGAACTGATGACGCTGATGCTCAATTTGTGTGACGTTCTGTTTCCTGTATGGGAGTGTCACACCGCCCAATACATGATTGGCTACAGCAGCGTGATGTTGGGTTGCGTTTCTCCAAAAGTTGAATCCTTCTCAACTTTATTACAGCATTGAAGGACAAACAAAGCCACGAACAAATATCCTGATAGTCGAATATTTGGATCCTGCCCTACAGCACACCCCGCTGTTATGTTTATAGCACCATTTAAAGAGTCTTTTTTTTGGCCACTTGGGGAATGCAAAACAAGCTGTAAACACAACCGTGACATATTATCACTATATACAGTAAGTTATGTGTTAGCAAATCATTACCTATTTACACAATTAGCAGATATGTTTCTTTGTCTCTTTCTTGGGTGTAGTGATGTTTCCTGTTTCCTGTACGGGACTCTAAAACACACTGACTAGTCTGATCTTCGGTTACATGATTTGCCACCGTAGGGTGACGTCGGGTTGCGTTTCTCTAAAAGTTGAAATGGTCTCAAAATCAAGATAAAAGAATTATTTTTTTAATCGTCCGTGTCCTCCTTGGCTACTAGTAACTGTGTGGAGGAGGTGTGGGGGTGGTGCATGATCAAGGAAGGCTTGTATCATGTGGATGTGCCAACAGTTTTGTTGTTATGATATTGAATTCTTCATGAGGGCGGTAGAAACTAAGCACTATAGATTTAAGTCTCACATATGGTTGGGTATAGTCTAAATCTACGACGTTCCTCTTTCGGGATTGTTCAAGTGCCGCCGGAAATTCCTCCAGATGTACCTCTTTTAGTCCGGATGTCCATTACCTTTTGCTTTCTTTGTGTTGTACTTTTAAACTCGCTCAAATTTCTGAGGACTATGGTTACCTGCTCCTCAGATCTCTGCAGGGTAAATGCAGACAGCTAGCTAGACTATCTGTCCAATCTGAGTTTTCTGTTGCACAACTAAAACAACTTTTGAACGTACACATGTTCCACTTCCTTCCCGAGGCTATTTTGCTGAAGCACCGTGGCTTTGTGCTTTGAGCTTAATAGCGCCCACGACAATTGTGATTGGTTATGCCAATAAACCAGAGCACATTTTTCTCCCATCACCGAATGCTGTGTGGACCAACCAGACCCTCCTCCACATAACTGTGGAGAAAGGTCTAGAAAAGCAAAACTTGGTTTGATGCAACTCAACTACAAGGAACAGACATATCACAAAAAGCTAGTCAGTCTGGTTTTCATGAACTTAAGGACTTATTGATTACTCGGCATGTTGGGGAGTGGGATGTGTGCAGTTTTCTTGTTTTCAGAGTCCAAAAATGAATCAGTATCAAGAGGAGAGTCAGGGTCCAGTGAGCAGCAGAATGAAGGGAGACTACAGTATTAGTCAGTGAAACAGCACTGGGACACAAACCAGGCAGGGGGTCCAGCTTTGCAGACTTGGAGCCTGCTCTGCACGTTATCTGCCAAATCCCTTGTTAGAAAGAAAAATGTTCTAATAAAGTTTTTTTGTGTAATTCCTGACATTCAGTGCTGTACTAGGCTCAGGTGGAAAGACTCATGATGACTTCTAGCCCACCCGAGCACTGTCTACCGATGATTGTAGCTGGGATAGGCTGCAGTTTTGCTGACAGGGGTGACCCTCTAACAAAGCTCAGATCAATGGAACAGAGGGATGGACTGAGGCGTTTATCAGCCTTACTGACACTTTAGCTCTGGACCATGCTGTGCAGTCTGGGCTGGCCTGGCTTTTAGAAGATTTCTATGCCAAGTCTTTTAACACACAAACCGTTTTCTTACTGGACTTTTTCCACTGTATCAAACAATATACAACTACTAAAGGCTCCCTGTGGCTTGGGGGCAAGCTGCAGGTTTTAAGTAACAACTCAGTGATACACCATTTCTCTGTTTCTTATAGACCAGGGCTTCTATCCAGCTATTCAATCCAGACCCCGGAACTTCCTTCTACTAGATGAAGCTAGGAATACCACTGTACTTTTACTGCATGAAGCTCAAAAAATGGGCAGAATACTTTTTTTATTATTGCCAATTGTTCCGGAGCCTTGACTTGGAATAATAAGATATGGACCTTTGAGTGATTTGTTTGAGAACCCCTGTATATAGACCATAAAACACACACACACACACACACACACACACACACACCTGCTTTCCCAGTCTGGATTTCCACATTCTGGCTGAAGCGTCCGCAGCCTGCTGACGTTCTGGCTCGGACCTGGAAGATGTACTTGGTGCCTGGCTTCAGCCCTGACACTCGGGCGCTGGTGTTTCTAGACTTCAGAGTGGAATAACTCTGCGCTTCATTATCCTGTAACAGAAACCGCCACATTTAATGTTGTGTTTGGGGAATTAACATGTTAGTCCGCCTATGAGCTCCATTGCGGCGGCTGTGGCTCAGTGGTAGAGCAGTTGCCTGCCAATTGGAAGGTTGGTGGTTCAATCCCTGGCCCTGCAGTCCCATGTCAAAGTGTCCTTGGGCAAGACACTGAACCCTGAAACCCGATGCTGCGCGCCACTGCTCCATATTAACACATGTAAATGTGTGTGCATGTTTATCTGATGAGCAGATGGCACCTTGTACGGCAGCCTCGGCCACAGTGTATGAATGTGTGTGAATGGTGAATGTAATGATGTAAAAGGCTTTGATAGTCGTTAAGACTAGAAAAGCGCTCTGCCATTTACATTGTTTCCCCATGAAAAAAAGCTCAGCTCCATATTAACACATTACAGATAGATTATTGTAAAACATGCTATGTGTAAGAAAAAGGCAGATCATGCTGGATCTGCCGTTAATAAAATAATTTTTTACCAACTTTTCATGATCTTAAAGGAGAATTCCGGTCAATTTTAAGTTAATCTTATTTGCTATAAATATGCGAGTACAGTTGATAAAAAAACAAAACAAAAAAGATGAATCAGTGCGGTCAACACGAAGTACCTGCAGCTATGTTAAGGAGCTTCCACTCAAAATGAACAGACACAAAATACAATTTGTCTGTGCGACATGCAACATTGCCCTGTTAGCTGTTAGCTGTTAGCTGCAGTCATGTTTCTATGATCATCAAGCAGCAGTTCCCTGTGTATTTGTAGCTCATCCATTTTGTGTGTGACTGTACTTGCATATTTATAGCGATCAAGATTAACTTAAAAATTGACCGGAATTCTCCTTTAACTTAACTAGATTTCCTATCTTGTATGCCGTTACTTTAATGAATACAACTTCTCTGCCAGTCAAATGTAATTGGCCGGTAATTACCTCAGACATCTTTGATCAGCCAAAATAATGAAAGGAACATTTTGAGAAGTGTGTCTTATTCATATTTCCCTTCAGATAATTCATTTATGATGCACCATTTTTTTCTAATGTAAATTCAAAATGTTCTTTTACGCCTATCTGATATGCAAGTTTTGGTTTTTTATATACAGTAGCCTACATATTCATTAAAAATGGGGATGTAATATTTATTTTGAAGGAACATATTCTCTCTTCGGATGTTTCGTACAAAAGTTCATCATCATCATTGCTATCCTCACCTTGTTTCATCTGCCTGCTGCAGCATCCTTGCAAACTTACTTCAGAGATGCTTGATAAGTGTGGAGGTAAAATGAGTTCAACGATAATAAGAGGAGCAAGGTGCAGCCAAACAGCACAATAAGTGAATCATTCATATTTCTTTGGAAAGGATAAGAGCCTAATTGTGAAAAAGTGCGAGGTGCAGAAATAAGAGCTTTTTTTGTCTTCATTATCATCCTCAGCAAAAGCACACACCCCCTCGCTGTGACACATAGTTCTTAAGCACAGTCGTATAGAAACCTTAGGAAAGCACATTGCTGACTTGTCCACTTGAAATCCCCCGCAGGCGTCTCGCCCCCCTGAGCGAGGCCAGATTAAGACACCAGTGTGAAAGACGAGCTAATCCTTCATCCCTCCCCACACCATCCTGCTTGTTTGGCTATGAGACTGTCTGTTTCCTGGCTGCTCCCTCTGCAATTAGCTGATTCCTATCAACACACACACACAGACACACACTCACTGCAATTAGCTCGTCACTAGGCTTATGCAGCCGCCAGCCGCTTGCTGTCACTGTCACTTTCGCTAAGTTGGAATCCACACCGTCTCATCCTCCTTGTTCCTCTCCCTCTCTCGACCCCCATTTCCTTTCAATTAGCTGAGCTGCCAGCAGGATCTTTTTCTTGGATTAAGTTATCGAGAGTCCATCCAACCACTCCTCTGCATTCACAATACCTTGGCTCAGTTTAGCCCAATTAGACAAAGAGCTTATGTTCTCTAGGTATGGCAGACACTCTCACTCTTTCCTCTCATAAACTGCATGAGTAGTCTCATGTTAGCTGTCTTTGGAAAATTAGCAGGATATGTTGACACAACCCTAAAACAAATGACTACAGTCCCAGATAGCAAGCCAACATTGAATAAATATTGATTTATGGTTGATATTGAAATTTCAATGCCAACTAAATGTTGAATCACCATTACCATATCGCTGATACCTGACGTTATTAATGTTGACTGCATCATTGGAACAACATTGATCTATAGTTATCTTTATGATTGATTAAGCAGTTATATTTGGTCTACCGGCCAATATTGCCAATGTGTTAAAAAGTCAATGATTTAAAGTTGACCTGTTGTTGAAAAGCCAATGGTACAGATGTGGCAGTTAGTTGAGTACCTTCTCGTAGTATTTGATGTCGTACTCCAAGATTACTCCGTTGGGCTGGCCGGGTTCATGCCACATCAGAGTCACGCTGTTCTGACTGGTGTTCTCCTGGCGGATCGCTAACACTTCAGAGGGGGCTGCACAAGAAACAGGAGAGATTACTGCTTTGTCAGCTCAAGATGTGACCAGCGCATACTGTATAATAAGGTAATGAGATTATCCTGCAGTTAAGTTCTGTTTACACAGGAACTGCAGCTTTTCATGAAATACATTCAGACAGTTCATGTGGGATCAGTCCTAACCTTCAAAACTAAAATATTCAATGCATTGTCATGTCATATATTGTACAAAAACATATGCACAACAATTTGTATGATACCCAATGAAATTACATCAACCGCCAGCTGGACACATGAAGACTGGTCACATGACAGTTTGGTATAGGGTCTTTACAGTTACGTTTAGATGACAAAAGGGGACTGTGAGTCGGGTTTTGACATTTTACCTGTGGTTTACTTTGGGAACCCTATGTGACCAAATCACATAACTTAATATAACTTTGTACAGCCCTTTGTTCAGCCTATGTTGGTTTTAAATGTGGTCTATAAATAAATTGAAGTGTCAGACTTGGACTTAAGAAATGTTTGCTGACAGTGGCAGCTATTCCAACTAGTCCTTATGGAAACAAAGTGCATGTTCCACAACCTGTTTTTCATTATCAGCACAAAATGTCGTTGAGACAGCACATTTCTTTCAAAGATTGTTATTTTGGCACTTTTGCTAAATTTGACAGTAAGAGAGAGACAGCAAGAGCATGAGGGATAGACATGAGATGTGGGGCCAAGGCTGGATTCAAACGCAAAATTATGTAGCTGCTATGTTTATTTGTATTTCTTTTATTTTTTAAAGATTGTTTCTGTGCCATTTCTCTTCTTTTGGATAATGGACTTTTTTCACAGCAAACATTTTTGACTTGTCATAGTAGGAAAAGCACAGCTGAAATTTATAATGATGGCTCAATTCCATCAAGTGTCCCAGTGAGCTATTTCAGTGAGTCAGCATGCACAATACCAGGGCCTCTCCTAAGTGGAATGCAGCCATCATTAATGGTTTTGAATACACCTGTGCTTTTCCAACTATGACATGTCAACATGTCTGCTGTGTAAGGTCTATTGACAGTGAGAAGACCCAGGACAACACATTACATAGTAAGAACTTGAGCCATGGGAGCCATCCTGGGTTCCCGACAGAGTGAACACTTATTTTACTACAACTTGTGCCCTGTCTTAAGACTTTAGGTATTTCTCCTCAACAGGAACCATGCACCCATAACCTATAGTTCCCATAACCTGAACTTATAAGAACCTGTAAGACTTTGGTGCTACGTCCCCTACTGTAAGGGTCTTTTTCTGTGGCCAAAGGCCTTCTGACTTTTTAGTTGTAAATTTGAAAAATTTGTAAAAGATTTTACAGTATTGCTTTTGTTTCTGGAGAATTTGGTATTTTGGGTATTCTGTTTCTTGTTTCATTCATTGTTTTTTGAGATTTGTGTGCTTGTGTGTACCTTGTGTTCTTGTAGCCCTGCCCTGCATGTCTTCCCTTGTACACCAGTCCTGTGCTCCTAATATCCTACACTGGTCTCCGTCCAGAGCAACAGGATCTGTTGATCCATTTCTTTAACTGTCTATGGCGCCATGTCTTGTTTGACTTCCTGCCTTTGTGATTTTCTGCCCCACCCTGATGTGTTCCAGCTGTTTATCAGCCCTGTTCTCACCTTTTGCTTGTTACAACCCTCATTAACTTGTGTCTTTGTGCTCCCTTTGTTCAGTGTCAGGTTGTCGTCTCTCTTTGTGTGCTGAAGTTTTGCCTGTTTGCAGTGATTTGTTTCTCCATGTTTAAGTGTTCGGATTTCAGTTCTCTGCCTGTTTTCGGACTTAGAGCTGTAAGTTTATTTTATTAATTATACCATTTGAACTCCATCTGCTTCCTGCTCCTCTGTGTTCTGCACTTGGGTCCAAACCTGCCTTACTGATTGTGATCCTGTACATTATCATTCAAAAGCAAAACCCGGGACAGTGGATACACATTAAGTTACAGGTTAAGTTCCATAACAGCCTGTACAGTAAGTGCCCTGCACCAAAGCCGTTGTGATGAGAAATTGTATATGATTGTTTTGAACCCTACCTGCCTGGTTCGTTGTGATGTTGACCACGGCATACGGTGACGGCTCGTTGCTCAGGTGTGTCACTGCGTTCATGGCCAGGAGACGGAAGGAGTAGTTGGTGTGAGCCACCAGGTTGAGCACAGTCACCCACGGCTCCGTCAACCCAGTCTGGCGTGGAACGAATCGAACTGCCGCGTTGCCCAGACGCTCCACCATCCCTCCGACCCCGAGACTCGCCCCTCCTCCACCTATCTTCGCTCCACCAGGGCCTCCCGGAGAAGAAGAGCAGTCCTCACAGGGACCTCCTTCCCCCGAGCATTTCTGACACAGCACGCTGTACTTCAGGTCGCTGCGACCGCCAGTATCCAGAGGGCGATCCCACTCTAAATTCACAGACGTCCCATTGACCGAGGAGATGACGTTTACTGGAGCAGATGGAGGGCCTGGAGAAAAGAGAGATGGAGTTCATTCTCAGGTTTGAACAATATAGTGGAGATTTGTCCTCAGACTAAAGGAAAACAAACTAAAAACTCAGAATCAAACAGCAACTGATGGTGGTGGATGTTCGCACCCAGAGCATCAAAAAGTCCTGGTCAAGCACGTCTAAATATGCTAACGCTATATATAGACTTTTCGCGTCAATTACAAACGCCAGAGGCACCTGACCAAGCGTTGCTTTTTGACGCAATGGGACTGAGAGTGTACCTTCCGCATCCCTGCTTATCCATATTGAATAAAAACAGATACTTAACCCTTGTGTTGTCTACCCGTCAAAATTGAAAATCAACACTTTTGTTGACGTTCTTTTTTCATTGTTTGTCACTTCTTTGACCTTTTTCAACACTACGTAACACTAAGTTATTAACTTTAGTTTTACAGTTATTTTTGGAATTTATGGTCAATAAACCTCATTTATAGGAAATTATACCTAATGTTTGAGTTAGAAAAGCAGAAATTAGGAATTATTTCAACTAAAATTTAAAGCAATGGATGTTGATGGATAATCACAGACTGGAATATGTCAACATTTACTCACTACTATTTCAAAACCACTTCAATGTTTTTTCAAATGCTATAAAATTGAATAAGACAACATTAATGAAAGTAGAGATTTGTACTTGCCAAAGAGCGTTGTGTGGAATCAATCATGTTATTTTGGGTAATTAAAAAGAACATTGATATAGGAAAACGGGTCAATTTGACCCAAGGACAACATGAGGGTTAAAGTAACCACAATATAGATACTAATGATATAATCAAACTTATGTACCTGTATAATTCAAACAAACTACATACTATACTCTAAATACTTAACTATTAAATATAAAAAACAATGAATAGCTCCAACAATCACTGTCTTAAAAAAAGGCAATTGGATTTTTGAGGCAGACAAATGTTTGGCACAATGGGTGTGTGTAAGTGTGTGCGTATGTCTTTGCACTATTTGGCTGGGAGGTGTTCTTGCCTGTGGGGTCAGGTGATCTTGTGCTGTGTACCGTGTGTCTGTGCTTACGGGAGCATGGAGCTGCCGGTGGGTCATCTGCCGCTCGATAGTAGTTGGAGTCACAGGGGCAGGCGAGGGCGGCTCTGGTCTCTGAGTGACTGTGTTGGGGACATTTGCCACACAAGCCATCGCCTGCCACCGGCTTATAGAAGCCCACCTCACAGGCTAGAGAGAGAGAGAGAGAAAACATAGAGTAAATAGAGAGCTTGCAGAAAGGCACTCTGCACTCCCATAATCACTCATGCCATGATAAAATTGCAGATAGTGCAACCAGATATAGCAAGCTGTGCATATCAACGCTGCTTCTGTTATGATTGTGTATGTTCTGTTTCCTGTTTTATTTTGATAGTCTTGTTTTTCTGTCTATTCTTGTTTTACTTCCTGCCCTTAGTTTTCCCACCCTTGTGATTGTCTGATGTCTTCCACCTGTTCCCAGCCCTTGTCTCACCTGGTCCTTATTTTCTCACTTCCCTTTGTCTTTGTCTCTTGTCGGATTGTTGGATTCTGTTCGGTGTTTCTCGCGTGTCCTTGTCAGTGGATTGCTTGCCACTGTTCCATGTTTTGCCTGTCCTGTTTTTGGATTTACCTTCTGTTCTCTGGACACATTTTTGTTTGGTATGGATATGGATTTGTTAATTAAATAATTTGGTTTTAGGACCCATTTAATGTGGGCCCTACATTCTCTGAAACCCATGACAGCTTCAACTATTTCAAAACTGTGTCATCTCCTCCTAAGCATTCATTTTAGGACACATCGCCTCCCCCCTTTCCCCCTCCAAATCTATGTATAATTACAGGCCTTGTAACCGTGGAGACCGTGGAGCAGGGGAGATGAAAGTCATACTTCTTTCTGCTCAAATTTGGGCTTAAAAAGTCTCTGCACTGTTGATACTCCCAGTGAGACCCTCAGAATCCAGACCGTGTTTCAACCTCAGCTCTTCTGATACATATTCACTTTTAACTCGGCACTGATTAATAATGGAGGGGGGACTGATAAATATATTCTCTTTTCAGGCAGTTAATAGGCTTTTGCTATAGTAAATGGGGCAGGGGTAAACCTCACATACACTCAGAAACCAGCAGCAGACACCAACGTGGTCCTGTTTGCTCTTCCTCGCGGTGTAATTTATCTTTCCCCCAGAATGCTGAGTGTTAGTTTACAGATGCACTGTTTCCCCTAACCTTTCCTTGTTTTTAGAGGGCCATAGTAGGTGCGTAGACATCAAAGGTACTGAAAGAACCATTAAATTGGATAAGCAACATGAGTGAAACTATAAGAGCGCGAATAGCTAAAATGTCTTCTGGATTACTGACAGACATTTTTAGAAGCTTTTGAAAAGAAATGAACACTTCCCATGCTTGAACCTGATAATTAAACCATGGCTGTGCAGAACCACACACACACACACACACACACACACAAACTCTGGATGTGCAATTCAACCATGCTACTAGATTTCTAATGATAAACTGCATAATGGTGTTTAATTTGATAGGCTGTTGTTCACAACCATTTTATGTCCATCTAATTGTTCATTGGAACACGCTGTGGTGATCACCCTCATGAAGCATTTTTTTTTTTCAAGAAGTGTGTGAAGGTTCACATTATCTCGAAGGTTGCTGCCCTGTCCACCCTGACTCCTCACTGGCTTCCCACCTGCATACACCACCGGTTGTGAGGGACCAGAGGTACCCTGGAGTCTCTGGCACATTATGCCGGATTAAGATTTGACAGACATGTGGAATTGAAATAGAAATGGAAAAGAGAGAAAAGCAATGTGGATGGGTCAAAACACTGCATCCTTCAACTCTAAAATTAAAATGAATAAAACAAACATGAATCTCCTTTTCAGGTTTTTTATTAGATGCTTTTGAGGGGAAATAAAAAAGAGAATTATCTGGTCTTCTGTGCAAACTGAAGCAAGCCAAAATCCCAAATACAAATTATCCTGTACTATAAGAAAACTGACACATATTTAAAAAAATACAAAAAAGTGCTATGACTTTGATTATTGTTTCCTTAGCATAAAGACAAGTAAGTAGTAGTTCTGAGTAGTATATACTGGGTACATGCGTACCGATCGGGGGGAAGGATTGTTTTCCGCCATGGCAAGTCTGCCCCAGCTATGACAAGTTGGGGCCGTGAATAGATTATGTGCAGTAATAGGCCGTAAGGTGAATACGTTTTATGTTTTATCCCATTCCCATATATGGGGCACTCAGTTATTTTCATTCTAATAAAAATATTGTTTTTGGGCGAGAAAATAAAAGTTGTCCATGTGTAATCCTGCAGTTTATTTTGTATTACTGTTTAAAGTCTGCAATAGTTTCCTCGCGTAATCATATTATGATAATAAGTGATGAGTTTTTGCGGAACAATCGTCATGAGCTTCCCGCTGGACCAATAAGGTGGCGGCTGGGATGACAGAAAAAAGGAAAAAAAAGGATGACAGGTAAATATTAGTCCAACATGTCTGCGCCCTTGTCAGTATAGAGTAGCGAAGAAGAGAAAATTATGGCCATAAAAAGTCCATAAAAAATGTTTTAAACAATGCTACATGCATCTCATGTCCATAAAGAAAGAAGAAACAAAGGATTTTACACTCACACGGTGAGATACATTCAGAAACTGCATGGCTTGGCTTACAAGGTGAGAATCAGAGGACGGCAGAAACATAGAGACGTCTAGAAATCGAGTTGGACAATGTTCCCTTAGACACCGGGTATCACTCCAGTTGCTACAGGTGTTTCGTTGACAAAAAGCACTGGGATGCGGCCGAGAAACAAGCCTCACAGCATACATCATAAGGGGGCCCCATACTCTCTCTTTCAGCTGAAACTATACCACTTTTGGTTGTCTAGGCCAGCTGAATACCTCTGAGCACGATCTTTAATAATTTAATGACCCTGAAAACAGTATATAATAGATCTCCTTTAAGATTAATGTTACATGAAACAACCTAGACGTGTAGCAGCAGATGTTTGCAGAAACTATATCTATCCGCTTGCTACCAGCTGCTACCTCTGACATAATAAGTAACTCCTAATAAGTAACTCCTAATAATATTAATCCTAATAATAAGGGAGTAGGAGTTATCTAACAAATTGTTGATGAAAAACCCACCTGTGGAAAAATATTTGATGCACATTAATTGTTACATGTCCGAAGGACTTTTTATAATGCTAGATTACATTTAGTATTTTATCCAACTATCGACAGTACCACATTCCACATGTTAGAGCTTATTACCAACCTAGTGTAAAATTAGCGTGAATGTCCTAATCTTTGAAAAAGTACTAGGATAATGAGCCTTTAATTGATTTGCATTACATTTCCAAGGGGTTGAAGCTGTGGCATTAAACTGTAAAAAAAAAAAAATACAATTCTCATGAATGGGTCGATATGATGTCAATGTACGCACACCCTATCCTACGATATTAGGAGACTGCCGGCTGGTCACACATTCCAGACAGAGAGAAACGGGTAAAAGAGCAAAGCTACCAATATGTCCAGGTAAGATGTCTGAGGTTACATACAAAAAAACATTAAACACTACATTTATGGTACACTTACTGTTTTTTAGAAAGTAATAGAGGTGGAAGTATGGAAACGTGTATTAATTTGTATTTATCAAAGATGGCAAGAGAGGACGTCCAATGTGATGTTGATGAGCGGCAGGATTGGCCCCACAATTAACAATATAACTTTTGTTCTAGTTATTACGTAAATGACTACAGACAAAACGAAAATGTATATAAAAAAGGAGGTTTTTCCTCGCCACTGCACATGGTCGCACCATGATTGCTCTTGGTAGAATTGTTGGGACTTTATAATTTAGAGTGTGGTCTAGACCTACTGTATCTGTAAAGTGTCTCAGGATAACTGTTGTTATGATTTGATACTATAAATAAAATTTTAAATTGAATTATAGATCAAAGAAAACTGCTGATTATCATTCCTTCTTGTTTACCTTAATAACTTTTGTTATTAAATTTAAAAAAAAGAATGTGCAAGAATTTCACTCTTCTTTAAAAAAAACATATTGAAACGAGTGAAGTAATTCAAATTATTGAAAGTGAGATGATGAGAAGATGAGAACGTTTGTAATGGTTCTGTATTGGTGTGTGACGCTGTGTGTGTGTTCTGAGTGACAGTGTGCGTTATCTCAGTGAGGATTGTTCATAGACGTGTTAAGAGTTGTGTTGTTAGGAAGGAGTTTTGCAGCTGATGCAGCTCAGCTGTCTGTTGGTAATGCAGACTGGGGTTGGAGTTTTGCACATGTGGCTCTAGTTATGCCCACTGTTGTTTAGCAATTAAAAAAACTGCAATTTTAATCCTTTCTGCCCAGGTTAATATTCAACTCACTTGTGTACAACAAATGCAGTAAGGGGACACTTCTCAGTCTCTCTGTCAGCAGTCAAGGGTCACCTGGCCTAAAAACCGATGAAGACCCCTGCTATAGATAAATAGACTGGGGGACGTGGTGCTCTTCTCTTTCACTGTCACGGCCCCAACACGAGCCAGAAACTCTTTTATTTGCAATATTCATCCCAGACTGTTCCGTCTTCCTCCTTTTTATCCCGTTAATCCCTCCATCCCTTGATGTTTCCTGTGAAGCCCCTGAGTTGAAAAGCAGGTCACGATAAACATCGGAACAGCTCGTTCATCAAGGAGAGAGGCGGCGAGCGCTTTGAAGTCTCTGACAGATTCACCAGGAGTTTTACACACACGCGCACACACACAAAGGTTATGAAAATGCAAACCACACACAAACACACAGTGTGTGTGATGCAGCCACAGTAACCACATGCAACATGAATTTATCAGCATTCAGGTGAATATGCAAAGACAGAGAGAAGGCGGTCTGTGTCGAAACCAGCTGTGATAACCTTTCTCTTCACTTCTGACGTGCTGCTCATTTGGTACTCTGGATAGAACAAAGATCTTTAGATACTGTATAAGTAAAAATGTCCCAGCATCATCATCACAAGAAGCCACCACTATGATCACAGTGCTGCCCTACCTCCATTTGTCTAATGGTACTATGACAATTTTCAAAACCTATTTCTAAAATGTGGCGAAAACTGAAAAATTAGATGGATAATTGACTTCAGAAAATGCAGTGTTGAATGGGAAGCGAGCATCATGCATGATGAAAAGGTACAAAGCGTCCAATAATACAAATATCTGGGGATCTCTGTCCCCTATCTCTGTCCCGTGGGGACAGCAGAGAACTCATTTGCTAAGAGAGCTAAACTCTTTCAGTATCTGCAAGAAAACGCTTATGTAACTTCTATCAAACCTTAATCGAGAGTCTTTTAACCTTTTCATTTGTGTGCTGGATTAATGGGTTGTCTGTGAAGGATAAAAAAACCTGCCTGAAGAACACTGTTAGGGTCTGCTCCAAGATCACCGGAGTTCAGCAGAGAGACCTCGGCTCGATTTGGAAAAAACAAAAAATATTTACTCAACCTGACCTTGCACTTTCTATTGAATTTTAGTCATGACGTCATGCCGGCACTATTATAAGCCTTCACGGAAAACAAATCATTTTATTCTTACAGCTATCAGGCTACTAAATACAACCTACAATACAATACAACAACCTGTCTCTTGTTTTCTATGCTGTGTGGTTTTGCCTTACATTTGCACTATTTAGAATGTATTACTGTAATGTACATATAACTTATCTTTTTTAATTATGTACGTATATATAGATATACATATATACAGTGTATACTGCACATATTACTTATCTTCATAAGTATATATAACTCATCTTTTATATCATATTGTTGTACGTGTCCTTTTGGCACATATTGCAGAATTGACAATAAAATTTACTTTGACTTGAACCCATTGTTACAAGCATGCTAATGTTGTTTTGATTGTTGTCATTAGTTATGTACAGTATTTATTTATTGAATAATTTCATTATTAAGAATGGACAGAAACCACTGAAGTTATATTGGTTTGTTTACATGCAAGTACAATCGGTTTACAGTACTCTCAGCCCAAGTACAGAAAGGGATAGACCTGAAACCCTCCACATTGGCATATTTATGAAACATCATAATACAAAGATGATGTCGTCAGTGTTAAACTGGCGACATCGAATCTGTCTTATGTTTATCTTCAGTCTGGGAGTGTCCTCTGCCTGCTCTGCCTCCAGAGACATCCATGGTTATCTTGTGGGAAAGCAATCACTATAATATGATTTATGCAAACAGTTAATGAAGACAGTAGAATGCAACTCAGAATTTTTTTTATTATGTATTTACAAGGACGGGATAGGCTGTAAATAATGGGGATTATTAAAGTGTTTTGAATCTGTATCTGATAACTAAGGTCATTTTTTTTCTCCTGATTTCCCCTTTATCCTTTCATTTGTAGTATTTTATGTCAGTTAAACACATCATTGCTGGAGATCTTAGTAAAATAAAAACCAAGAATGAGCAGGATCAGCAGGCTCTGCTTGCATTTGACTTCTGCGTGCCATTAAGTCAGATTTGACAGGGAATCGGACGGATTGCTTTCCAGCACAAAACAGGCAGTGCGTGCTTTTCATTTAGCACAAACTGTGCCAAAGCCATGTAAAGTTTATATTAACAGCTTGGACTATTACAATACTTTGTTCAGTCTCACCCCCAGCACGGTAACTGCACACTAACATAGAGTTTACTTAGTAATGCAAAATTTGCAAAGAGACTTTGCATGTATTTTAGGGTAATTTGACATTGCTACATTTTGGTTTTCAAGCAGAGTTTTGGGCCAAAAGCGATCCCCATGCACACAAGTGTTTTAGCTCCTGTAGAAGAACTAATCTCCCCTACCCTTGTGTTATCTTCCCTTTTTCCCCTTATCTCCATGTTTTTATTTTTCATTGATTTTGCCGCTTTTCCCAACATTTTTCACCCGTATTCCGACTTCCTTTATTTCGGATATAAAAAAAAAACCTTTGAAAACGGGTCAAATTTAACCCAAAGACAACATGAGGGTTACATTAACACACCTAAACCGTATGTCTCATCAACACATTCTCGTATACTGGGCATGCGCACGCCTGGGTAAACAGGAGGCAGCATGTATGCCCATCCATTACAGGATTTTTCAGTCACCTTTTTAAATAAAAACTTTACTAGTGCTGATACACACACCTGTAGGCTATTATAATTAAAAATGTGGAACTCCAGGCATAATTTTTGCCCAGCCGTGTTTAAAAAAAGATGACGAGCTCAGGGTGAAAGTCTGTCAGGAACGCACGGTCCTGAGGGAGTTATAAGCGGAGCGAGACATTGTAGGTGATTCATAATTTTTCGTCAAGCGGTGTGAACTGTTTTCAATGCGTCAGTTTGTTGATGTGCACATAAGCATGAGGGGTTGTGGTGTTATCTCATTATGGCTGGAGAGAATGTATCTACCTATTTATGTAACTATAAATAACTATCTATCCATCTCCCTCTCCAGTTCGAGACTGCGTATGGGACATATTCCTGCTGAATTCAGATGGCTGTAAAGACAGTCAGCAGTGTCCAGGAAAGGCATTAAAGTAATATTAACACCATAGAACACAAGTGTTGATATCTATATGTTAAAAAAGAACCCTTTCTTTTAGACCAAAAACAACCAAAAAAACCCAAAACTTAGTTTGGAGCATGCTAATGATAATGTGAGTATTCTGGGCTAAAGTCGCGACTATTTACTTCTTCGCCTAATCCGACTGCAAAGATTGTATCCACGGCAGGCATAATAAAGTATACATTACATCATAATGCTTGGTAAGAGGTGCCGTCTGCGGTGTAATATGGGCGATCCAACCTGAGTTTCCGTTGTCCAGTAATAACCGTTCATTGACCAAGAAAAAAAGATTGAGGATCGAATAATCCTAATTTTAGTTTCCGGTCAGAATTATTTAAATTGTTAAATTGTGTTAGAATAGACTACAGTGATTTTAATTTGTTACACACTTTTATTTTCCATTTAAAAAAAGAATTGTAGACTGTAGCGCATGGTATAAAGGCCAAAACTACATGTCGCATTCTCGTTCGGATTGACTACCGTAGATTTACAAACTACAAACGGTGACGTCAAAGGCCAAAAAGGGGAAATATTGTGAATTACTTTATAAAACCAAGCAGCAGCTGGTCTAACGTAAATCAATCCAAAATATTGCCAGCTGCAGCCCCTTTCATTAATGCCACAAACGTACATCGAGAGTCTTGACTTTCTCAACAGCCTGCACGGTGCTTATTAGGGATTCAATAAAACAGTATTTTATACACTACGTGCGTTTATGTGCAAAAGACTCAATGTGTAAAGTTACTAAAGCTGTCAGATTAATGTAGTGGAGTGAAAAGTAAAATTTATCTCTAAGTGGAGTAGAGGTAGAAAATAGCATGAAAAGAAAAGTCCAATTACCTTGTACCTTACAGGGTAGACGTTTAATTTTGTCTAATCAACATTGTTAATAATACTGATGATAATACTGATGAGCAGGGAACCTTTCAGACCAGAGATATGAAATAGAAATAGAAAATGTGGTGTGAAGAGACACATACAGTACTCCTCTGTTCGATCGCCCTCCTTTCGGTAAATTGTTTACAGAATTTGTAAGTTGGCAAATGTGTGTTTTTACACGTGTGTGTGTTTGTGTGTGGCTGTTTGCATGTTGCCCAGCGTGTCAGTACCTGTCAATGAAGTGCACTCGCTACAGGGGGAATTTGCATTACAATGAATCTTAATTGCCGTGTGCGGCATTGTGTGCTGACCTTGATTTATTCCCTGTATAAGTGGGTAAATAAATACATTGGAAAGGAGGGGGAGCTGGAAAAAGCACATCATCGTCCCACGCGTGAGGAGACTGAGGGAGTCGGGGGGGAGCGGGGTCTTAAGTGCAACCTGGGCTGGCTGCTGAAAGCTCAGGTTCAGGTTCAGTGCCCACTGCTGGCTCCGAGCATCTGCTTCAAGGATACATTAAAGTACATCTAGAAATCTACTATAAAAATAACACACACAATATTACAACAAATGCATTTCCTTATTAAAAACAAAATGATCCGTTTGTACATATAGCTACAAAAAGTAGCCTATTGTAATTTTAATACTTTTCATGTTTGTGACCCTTGAAATAAAGTGCTGACTTGGTCCATTTTCAACATTGATAAATATGATATGCGTGAATTCATGATAATTCATATACCCTTATTAGAAATTCACTTTTCTATGTTGATAAGAGTATTAAAATGAAGAAAAAAAACAGTTGGACAAAAAGAAATCAAGGGACATTTAGAATAGAGAAAAATGTGCAAATAATTGCAAATAATTGTATGTTATATGACATTAATGTGATTAATCGTGATTACATATTTTGTACGTTTGACAGCACTAATTTGAATTTATTTCTTTGTTTTTATTAAGACATTTTAAGACATTTTTTCCATACTAAAATATTTGGTCATGGCATGCTGCTTGAACACCTAAATGCACTTCACCGAACTTTGCCCCTATTGCAGCCTATGTTATGGAACTGAAAGACTACACATCTGTGGCACAGTTTCTTTATTTTTTAGAACAGCAAATGTCACAAATGTTAACTTTTAAAATGTTTCTGTCAAAAAGAGCCGATCTTAAGGTTCTACATATGCTTCACAAACATATCCAGTCCCAATGTCCTAGACGTCGCACAGCATTGCCCTTGTCAAGAAATCAAGCGCACTCCAAAAACCACTCCAAAGTTAGCCAAAGGCTGCTTAGCTGGTTCCCTGGGGAGCACATGAAGCCACAAACGAGCCGCGGGACCTGTCGAAGTGATAGATGAATGTGTCTGTGAGATCAGCTGTGGAAATGGGACACTTACCATCCACAATGTCCTTCCTCTTACATTCCAAGTCCAGATGCTAACAGCTGGATTGCCGCTCTGCCTCAACAGAGTGTGGCGTTCCAATTTGAGGTGCGCCTGATTTACTCAGTGTGTCCAGGTGTGTAGTATGTGTACGTGCATGGTGATCGATGAACTTGGGCATAGAAGGGATGGGGCTGTTAAGGGTCCTTTAGGAATGATAGATGGATGGCTTTAGCTTGTTTGTGTTGGGGTCAACATAGTCTCAAATTGACAGACCTTCCTCCACAGTGGAAGAAGTCTGGATAGTCCACACAGCATTCAGGGATCGGAGAAAAACGTGCTCTGGTTTATTGGCATTTATTTAAACCAATCACAATCATCTTGGGTGGCGCTAAGTGTCAGACGGAGCCACGGTGCCACTGCAAGATAGCCTTGGGAAAGGACTTGTTTTAGTGGAACATGTATACGTTCAAAAGTTATTTTAGTCGTGTTTTAGTTGAAATCTCAGATTTGACAGATAGTCTAGCTAGCTGTCTGGATTTACCCTGCAGAGATCTGAGGAGCAGTTAACCATAGCCTTCATTAATCCACAGGAGTTTAGAATGCCTGCACGAAGAAAGAGGAAGGTGACGGACATCCGGCCTGAAATTAGGAGCAACCTGCGGAATTTCTGGCAGCACTTGAACTATCCCTAAAATGAAACATTGTCAATGTTGACTAGATTCAACACAGACAGACTGCAATCATTACTTGGGGGGATGTCCTTTGCATGTAAAAATGTCTTGTGCCATTGCACACTCCAAATAAAAAGCCAATTTTGCTAATGCGTAAGCCATATCAACTCTGTAAAGTGATTATTTGTCAATAGTGCGTTTATGTTTTGCGCTGACCCCAGATGGCTAAAAAAATAATTTAATGCAAAAAGTGTATACAACAAATTTATTTGCGCACAACAAAAGAGAAACCCTAATCCTAAAAAAAAAAAAAAAAATATGGGGTGAAAATATGACTTTTGGTTATTTATGCTTGGAGAATTAATTCTTTATATTGTTCAATAAACTTGGAATATACTTTTCTACATGCATAGTACATGTAAATCATGTTTTATTTTGTCTGTCATAGCTACAGACATTTATAATATGCTGTATTCCTTGAACTTTCCATTTCTGAATTTCTGTCTGCCTGAAGAAGATTTATATGAGAGAAATGACTGAAGTATGGCGTCAATATCTTCAGTCCATATGCATTCCTGCCTCCCCTTGCCTCCCTGTTGGCCACCCCTGCTGTGTTCAAATCAATTCCATCAATGAAGCCATCACAAAGGAAACATTACTGAAGTGTTTTCCTGTGAAAAGGGCCTGGTAATTACGAATCAAACGAGACAAATACATCCCGGTTAATGAGCGTTAAACGGATGTTAATTATCCGATTGAATGGCTGTCACCATTAAACTGTGTCTGACGGAGGGAGTGGGAGGACGAGGGGAGGACGAGGGGAGGGGTTCGGAGAGTGGGGAGAAAGCCGAGCGGAAGGCTACAAAATAGACAGGCATTCTGCGGATCAGACAGTGTGAAGGGTGTGTGTGTGTGTCTGTGTGTGTGTGTGTGTGTGTGTCTCGGAAACGGAAGTGAGAGGGAAAAGGCACGGGGTGAGGCAGCGGGGAAGAGAAGACTAAACTATTCTCCTTTTCCGACATTAGCAATTGCTGCAATGCATCGGAGGGGAAATTAATCAAGTGTTTTTGATTATTTACACGTTTGAAAAGGACAAAATATTGTAGGAGAGCGCTGCACAGAGGAAAGAGTCTCATTGCGTTATCATGGTCACAGCCGGTCTGCCAGGCAGCTCCAGTCCTGACACATCTGTCTCAGAATGATAAAAAACAAATCAAAGTTCACGCACTTAACATGCAAAACAAGGTACGAGTCTTCTCTGATTCATCAAGCAGCTCACATAGCGAGGTGGGATACATTAAGGACCAACAAGTCTTCTAAGCTAGGGGTCTTCAACATTTATTAAGCCAAGGACCTCTTAACTGAAACTGAGATGGAGGAGGGACACCCTACTGTATATATTGCATAAAATAAAGTTGTGTATTAGACTGGGCCTACAATAATGTGTGGGTAGCCTAAAGCCTTTATACATAGCTTTTTAGTGCATAAGCTATTAAAGTAATAATTGTTGGCATAATTTTTTTGAGTCATGTTTTAATGTTACACATAATGTTGCACAGTGAATCCTTTGGAATTAACTGTATCTGAGAATGGCTACCTTAGTGACCTAAAGGCCAGTATCACGTTTTTTTTTCTCACAAATAAGCTAATTTATATTATATATTCATGTTAATAATACAGTCGTGGACTGGTCTCAATTTCTTGCTGCTATTTAAGGAATGCATGAAGACATTTATAGATGAGGATTCTTTTAAAATGTATTACTTTACTGCTTAACCATTTATGAAAATCCTATCAAATTACAAATTCCTTAAAATGCTAAAAATGTCTCTAACATGACGTAAGCTGACATAATGTTTCTAAATTGTCCTAATATAAAAATGGAAGTGGGAAACTGTTCCCTTATTACCACAAATAAACAGTGTATTTTATTTTCACTCAACCCCAAATCCAAAACAATATAATACATCTCAAGCCTTATCCTCATCAAGTCCTTCCAACCATATGACGATGTAGGATGTTTATTCCTCTCTAATACAACCCACAAGAGCGCCACAGACTGCGAACAAAATACAGGGGAGGAACACGGAGGTCAATAGGTGCCCATTTAACACAGGCATTAATGCTTCCACTTGCCATTTACCAGAAGTGTATACTTGTGTACTCTGGTCACTGGCCCCTTTAAAATATGTGAGGGGTTATTTTTAATGGAATGACACACATTATGTTAAGTTATAATTCATACCGTTTATTGATCCCCAGTGGGGAAATTACAATTTACACTCTGTTTTGTTAGTAATCACTACACATAGGCCTGCAACACACACACACACACACACACACACACACACACACACACACACAGGACCTATTTATGCACAAATGGAGAGATGACTGAGTGAGTGGGCTGTACAGATTATTTTAAGAGATTGTTCAATTATATTGATGTACAGTATATTGTATGTACATAGCTATGAACTACGGACAAAGATAAAGGGCAATTGTCAATTTACATATTCATTCTTGTTCTAAGAATGTAGACTATGTTGCTAGCCAAATTAGCCATGTAATAAGGTGTGTGTGTTGTGTGTGGTAACGAGGGTTTCCATGGGTCTAGTGCCATCATTGCCGTGGATGTATGCTCAAGAACAGTCCAGTGACCCCACTGTTTGCTTACCAGAACTAAACCACTCACCTGGGAATACTAGCCTGTGGTGTTTTTCCATAACACAATGCAAGATCACACCTGTTACACCCACAGCTCTATTTTGTTCCTCTGGCCCCGTAGGGGGTAATTCTGGCCCAGGATGCCCAGTAGAAGCATCTGACACAGCCTGCCAATGTTGTATTTCCAAGATAAAGCCTTTGACTTACTAGCTCTCAGAAATGAGCCACTTAGATGTTCAATTGGCATCTTACCAGACTGCATCCAAGCCTTTTTTCAATGAGAAATGACAAATTACGCAGCATGAACTTTCAATATTTCTATAGTCCTCAGTTTTACGTATCCACCGAATCAAGTGACGTTGATGGATGAGTGAAATTTAGTCTCCCTACTGAATATGTCGCAACTGGTCCCCCTGTTTTAAATGCCAACATCATTGCAATTCAAGACGCACACACACACACACACGCACAATGGTACATTCAACCATCCACATCCATACACACTCTGTTCCCTTCAGTGGTAGCCTGGAAGAGGGAGAAGAAGAAATGACAGCGCCCTGTGTGCACATCAGTTTAACTCAACAAGAAGTCAGGGCAGAAAATCATTTGAAGAAGTCCCGCAGTCGCATCAGAAGGAGGCTGCCAGCTTCTCAGTGATCTGCTATCATGTTGCCTGTCTCTTTACTGTCAGCACTAATAGGTCGTAGACACTGGACTGGGACATGGGTGGCTACCGCAGGCCAAGGGTGGCACACACTCAATCAATAATTTACCCAGTAGCTCTCGGCCTGTTGTGCGTGTTTTCATTCCTGCATAAGGCATTCACAGGGGCTGCACATAAGAGGATTTGTTTGTGAGAGTGTGTCTTTGAGAAGCTGGTAACATGGGTATGCATGTGTGTGTGTGTGTGTGTGTGTGTGTGTGTGTCAGCAAAGATGCTTTGTGTGTACTGATGTGTAGCCCTTTGCACCTGCTGTGGAGATAGGGCTTCGGCCAATCACAACAAAGATTGGAAGGAAGTTTGAGTGACACAACAGTGCTGTGTCTGGGTGAGATATGATTCATTCTGTTATCGCTGGCTCTCCCTCTCTTGGACACACACACACACACACACACACACACACACACACACACACACACACACACACACACTCAGTTATGATGTCGTAAGAGCATTAAATACCATATCTTCTCCACTCGTTTCCTCTCTCCTCTTCCCTTCCTTCCTACCCTGCTCTGTTATTCTCTCCTCTTTCCTATTTTCCTTTACGACTCTCTGTTCTCTCTCTCATCCTATCATAATTTCCTTCTTTCCTCTTTTCTCCTCTCTTCTTTTCTATTATCATTTCCTCTGCTGCTCTTCTCTTTTCTTTCCTCTTCTCTTCTTTCCTATCATCATTTCCTTTCCTCCTCTCCTCTTCTTTCCTTTCATTATTTCCTCTTCTGCTCTCCTCTCCTTTCATTTCACCCCCTTCCTTCTCTCCCTTTCATCTCCTCCCTTCTTTTCTTACATCCTTTCCACCTCTGCTCTCCTCTTTTTCTCTCCTTCCCTGCCGTCTCCACGCTGACTGTTCAAAATCCATCGGCCATCCACCAATGAGGACCAACCAGACACACAAAAAGACTAATTAGTCTTGGCACAGTAACAACAAATCCCTTAGCACTGATGCACACACACACACACACACACACACACTACCAGACAGATGTACACTAACTGCTTATACGTTGAGAGATTTGGACACACACACACACACACTCCCAACGCCTCTTTTTCCCAATGCTCAGCTTGATGCCGCAGCAGCTGTGATAGCTGTTGCTTTGTGCTTTTGTAAAGTTTTTGTTTAGTGTGGTTGACGTCGTCATGGTGATAACTGTATGTGTGTTTGTGTCTGTACAGTATAAACACCATAACCTTCCAGTGAAGTTGGACATCCTAATTAAGCTTAGTGAGACATTTCAATTAGCCACTTGTCATACCCTGATACTCATTGTTCTGTATTTGGCTGATGTATTAAAAGATAATTTCAGTTTATTAAAACTTGTTCTATTTTCATAGTTCTGGTAATAATATTAATCATAATAATAATGACTCAATAATGGCCCTCCTTTATGAAAGAAACATGGATGCAATTTAAAGGTCCCATGGCATGAAAATGTCATTTTATTAGGTTTTTGTAGCATTAATATGCATTCCCCCAGCATGCCTATGGTCCCCCAGTGGGTAGAGATGGTGATAGGTGTAAACCGAGCCCTGGGTATCCTGCTCTGCCTTTTGAGAAAATAAAAGCTCAGATGGGTCGATCTGGAATCTTGACCCTTATGAGGCGAGGTTTCCTCCCCTTTCTCTGCTTTGCCCGCCCAGAGAATTTGGCCCACCAATGAGAGAGAGACATTATGGCTTTCAAATGAACAAATTGGCAGTTGGTCAAGGTCACATCCCCAGCCTCCACCTTGCCCCCCCACCACCAAAAAAAAGCTACAGACTCAGAAATGGCACATACTAAGGAAAGCTCATTGTGGGACTGGCTCTAGTGGCTGGAATTCTGCAGAAGGCTCTTTGGGACCACTTCGAATGGGTATTAGGGGACCACTAAGGTCTATATAAAAAACACCAAGGCTGATTTTTGGGAAATATAAAAAGAGACTTCAGATACAGTATTAGGGGACCACTAAGGTCTATATAAAAAGATACTTCCAGGTCTATATAAAAGAGACTTTAGATACAGTATTAGGGGACCACTAAGGTCTATATAAAAGAGACTTCAGATACAGTATTAGGGGACCACTAAGGTCTATATAAAAGGACCACTAAGGTCTATATAAAGAGACTTCAGATACAGTATTAGGGGACCACTAAGGTCTATATAAAAGAGACTTCAGATACAGTATTAGGGGACCACTAAGGTCTATATAAAAGCATCCAAGGAGCACCATGTCATGGGACCTTTAAGGCTGGCTAGTTAGCTGACAAATGATGCAAACTAAGGATTCTGTGTACTTGCATTAGCCTGATTTAGTTTCAAATTAGCATGCTTAAGGTCATTGTAAAATAAACAAAAAACAATAAAGTTATCAGTCTTAGCTGATCATAATGTAAATGTTCTTGGGACCAGCTCAGAACCATGGCCTGGGGGTTCGGAAGGATCCATTTGAACGTAAAACTGAAGGTAAGGAATGGATGTTTACAATGAAAAGTTTCAGTAACAATTTAACAGCTTGTTTTTTCTTTTTCTGTCCCAAATCGTTTTGTCTGATCTTCCAAAAACAACATATTCAACCTGTCTGATCATCATCTAGCAAATTTAGAGGCATTCCCAGAGGTTCCATTGTTATAACCAACAGAAAAAACTACAAGCAAAAAGAAAAGGATCAACTTCCTCAGAGTTTAAATGATGATAATATAAGTTTTTGGTAAAAATGGTTTTAGAGGATTCATACTTGTGTGAGTTTGTGTCACTCAGTGTAAAGTACGTGCCTACGTGTTCACACCAGGTGGCTTCCCGCACCGAGGCTGTGAGTGTGGGTGTGTTTCTGGAGCTTCTGTGTCATTTGCCATGTTGTTGATCAGCGGTTGTTTACAAACCGGCAGGAGGAAGGAACTAATTTGATCACTTCGTATTCCCCAGCAACACCCTCTCGGGAGACCGCTTCAATTTGAGCTCCTTGTACGATCTCGATAGCAGGCCGACACAAGTTGATTCTGACAGCAATTATGAATAACGTGTTCCACTCAAGTGGTCATGAGCCGAGGAATAATTAAGTTCTCAGCAACATCATCTGTTCCCCAAATCACTTAACTGCATCTTCATTAGGAACTTTGCAGTCTGGAGGAAATCATAGAGGGAGTCAGATGAAAGACGTATAGCAGCTATGCACTAAGTACATGCCACAGAATACAATTTATTAGCTTCATTTTTACATGCAACTGAAATTACATCAATTAACATACAGCCT